>CM069458.1:16417727-17078765 GCA_035610835.1 Ophiura sarsii | reverse complement strand
TCAAAACATGAAATTCCCAGGGTCATATCCAACTTCAAGAACGGTCATGTTTATGCCAATATGTTATACCAATAAACTAAATGTAGCACAGTAGTCCTTATCAGGGGAAATGTGAACGCATCCTGGTAGTTGTGGTCATGTTATTTATGCCACTATGTTATACCAATAAAACTAAATGTAGTACGGTAGTCCGTATCCTGGGAAATATGAACGTATCCTGGTAGTTTGGTCATGTTATTTATGCCACTATGTTATACCAATACACTACATGTATCACGGTAGTCCTTATCCTGGGAAATATGAACGCATCCTGGTAGTTTGGTGCCAAAAAATAACTTGCCCAGGTAAAACAAAGGAAGAGAACTTCCTGTATTATTTGGTTATTATCAACACATTGGTCTAAAAATAGGTTGAAAGGGAAAAGTTGTTGCCAGCGTTGGAAATAAGAAAAATAAAATGGTTATCCTGCGGATACCAGCAAATTTTGGTTATCTGCCACTATTTGTTGTATCCGCAATTGTTTTAGTTGATTTGTGGTCAAAATCGTGGTTATCGGTCGGTGCGCGTGAAATGGATATCATGTGCATTTGTTGCATTTGTTGTACACCAAATTATGATTTTAAACAAAACAGTTTTTCCTAGATTAAAACTGTTTGCAAGTGACATGTACATTGCAATTTGAAGAGTTAAATAGGTTCGCCGTCGGACAAGTTTAAAACTATCAATGTACTCTGTTAGTTTTTGGTGCTAAAAGAAACATAACCCAGATGAACAAATAAGAGTCCTTCCTGTAGGAAAAATGTGTGGATCCTAAAATAAGATTGAAGGGGAAACTTGTTTCTACACATTGTTGAACACCAATTATGATTCGGTATGGGAATGGTTCGAATGTACCCTGTTAGTTTTTGTATTTTTTTGGTACTAAAATAAACTTAGCTTAGATAAACACAGGAAGAGTCTTTCCTGTAGGCATACAATGTGTGTATCAAAAGTTAGATTGAAGGGAAAACTTGTTTCTTGACTACCAAATTATGATCCGGTCAAACAAGAGAAAAGAAATAATCCAGATTTATCTTTTGTATGTTAACAGTTTCCACACGGCAGGGTTTGCAGACAACATTCCAAAATTCACAAATGTTCAAAACTGTCAACATTATTGAAATTCATTGCCATACTTGGAATCACATGAGAAATGCATTTAAATAAGTACAAACATGCCTAGTATTGGTTCAGTAATCCTTGTGACAAACTTTGAAATTTGGGGAGGGTTCTGAAAATCTGTTTTGTATATGGTGAAACTAATAGCCGCGTGGAAAATGTTAAAGTATCCTGTTAGTTTTTGGTGCTAACATAAACCTATCCTCCCAGGTGAACAAAGGAAGAATATTTCCTGTACGCCTACACCTGCAACTTCTCATTGTGTGCCTCTAAAAATAGATTGAAGGGGAAAAGTTGTCACACATTTTTTGCTTCTGCATACAAAAAGAAGTATCTGAAATATTTCTTTTCTGCATACTCTCCAGATAAAACCAGATAATTTTTAACTTGCTGACATAAAATGAAATGCAGTATGAGGTGATTGTCCTTGAAATATTTCAGAAAGTTACTTCAAATGGCCTCACTATTCTCATCTACGTGACAATTTATACAGTATCAAATGCGCTGTGGGAGATAAGAACGGTTTAATGCTTTACATCATGAATGATTGAGGAAGTGTCTAGATGTTAACTTGATGTTAACCAAGATATTTTTAAACATTTTGTTTAAATCATTAATATGGAAAGGGATCAAGTTCTCAGCCTTTCAACACTGGTAAATAGGGATTCCTATACTGTAGAACAACTTAATTTCGCTAGCAATTTAATTTAGCTAATTTCGCTAGGAGATCCAACTCGACCCCATATCTCAACTTAAAAGCAAGGACATGAGCCGGTGCAGGACTCGAACCTGTACCCTTCCAAACAGTACACTGAGCTAACATAACGATAACATAATGCACTTTAAAGGGGCATGAGAGATACGCATGGGAGTGCGCCCTCAATTATCCTGGATATCAGTTTTTTTGCATCAAAGTAATACTTAGGCATATTCTAACTACCATCTGAAACAGTTACCAACATTCGCCGTTTATCATATAAAATTTCATGATTTTCTTAGTTTCGATATCATCATATCGAAACTCGGGTGCTGAATTTGGAAGTTATGCATCGTTTTACTCACATACTTTCGCGGCAAATCTCAACCTGGAAGTGCTGTTATTTGCTTATTTTGGCATGAAGGCGATGTCGGAATTGTATGACATTTTGGATTTGGGCTATGTTGATGATTATCTTTACGTAATATTTGCTCATTTAGTATATCGATACATTTCTCAATGCCCTTTAACTTGTTGAAACATTTTTGGATGGTAATGCATTTCACACAGTGGCATAAATGAGATTGGGATCAAGACTATTCTTTTCTCATGTCTGAAGGCTGACAGCAAAATTGTTAACTTTATTTGTTGGAGTGGCTGTTTTTAATAATAATTCAACCAGCATGCTTATATAGGCTTTTTAAGCCTGGCCCGAGCAATTTGCTTGAGTCTGGTCCCTTCAGGACCCAAGCGTGTGTCTGTACGGACCGACCGTGTAAACAAACAAACAAACAAACATGCTCTTTGCTCTATTGTTGCACTTATTTCCCTGTACACTATTTCAAATACATTTGCAATAAAATAACACTCACTTTTGAGTTACTGAACTAGGCATAGCTCACTAAAAATCTGAACCTAAGGGAGTGCACCTTTAAATTTAATCCCAACCAAGTCTGTGACCTACTTATTGCTCCAATTTCAACAGTTTTTCTAATTACTTATTGGCAAAGTGTTTCTTGATAGTTAAAGCGGCTAATTTAGACACTACCTTATTACCATAGTGCTGTTTTACCAATCAACGACATTCCTTCGAGAGGATACTATCGCTTAATAAGTAAGCATGGTTATAAAGTGTGGGATAATTGTTTCAAATTTGGCAATTTGTCAGGCCAAATTAAAATTATGTAGCGTTTTCCATAAATCTGTATCATATGACACAGAGCTGAGGTATTGAGGTATATGATAATGTTTTGTGTATTTGAGGGATCAAGGGAATATAACAATAATAAAACAAAAACAAAAACAAGGTAAAATTCCATGGGGGGGGGGGGGGGGGGGGTGGGGGAATAATAAATAAGCAACACATTTTAAATTAATTTCAGGTGTTTTCACTATTTTAACCAAGGACGACAGATGATACTATAGAATATGTGACGTGATCAAGTGAAATGAGTCGGATGTCGGGAATATTGATTTTGAGTTATAGGTAAAAAGTTAAATGATGGATGAATATTAAAATTGAAAACTGCCGACATGTGACTCATTTCACTTGATCATATCACATCATGATCTAAGCAACGATTGGTAAAAGTTGAGCTTTGCCACAGCTATTATCATCATCAATTTATTTTGCCTTGGTTTTGTGTGTACTTTAACTTTAGAAATCATACATCAGCATTTGCTTGGTAAAGTACATGTCATATTTCAAGATATGTGTAAAATAGCAGCGTAATGATGAAACAAAGTTCTCTACACTGTGCTTTAGGAATAAATAGTAAAGACCAAAATTGTTTACAAATAGAATCAAAATCAGACAGACATACATCTCAATCTCTTCTTAATTCATATACTTGTGATGGGTCTAACAATGGTAAAGTGCATTTGTTTTGTAGTTAAGAGAAGAGACACACACCTGGCCCCTAGAGAGCACTCAATCAGATTACAGTTCGCCTAGTTGAGAAAAAAACATAATATTTGTTTTTCTTTCAAAAATACAAAACTTGTTATCAATCTGTGACAGATTAATACATTATTGCCGGCACATGAAAGTTTGAAAATCCTTCACTATTGTCAAAGTTTGACAATCATGATTTTTAGACATCTAAATGTGTCATGCATATCAAAACACCTTTGTCTATAAAGACTCGGACGAACAGTATGCAACCCCCCCCCCCCCCCCCCCCCCCCCCTCGTTAAAATATATAGGGTGGCCAAAATCATATGTATTTAAAATAATGGAAAACAATGCTTGTTGAGAAAAAGCAATTTTCTATTTGAGTTTTGTGGCAGTAGTTATGTTTTAATCATTGGTTTATAGACATAGATGAAGAAAGACAATTATTAGCAGAATTTGTTTACCTATAAATGTAATGAACAGGTTGATCAAAGTGCACCATGGGACAATTCCAAATAGGAGAGAAGAAATCTCAATATATTATCTTTGAGCTGAATACTGCATGATTGCTGTATGTCTAAATGGGATGCACTAGGCTATATAAAAGAGGCCTGATTTTTATCCAAGAGAACTATCTGTGTAGGCCATACAGTCATCAAAAAAAGTAACTATACAGGTAATAAATGGGCTTTTAACTCTAAAAATATATATATCCTACCTAAAAATATTAAACTATAAAGTTGTTGAGAAATTTATCTCCTTTAAATGAGATATTGCACGCTAGGATTGATTGAATATTGAAGAAGTGACCATCCAAAATGTAAGGTAAAGTCACAATTTCATTTTCACATTTAACTTTTTCAACACGGGGGAGAGTAAGACAGGTAGCATGTGTGTGGTGTATTGATCCATCAAAATAATACGGCCGACTATCTAACCTGCCCATGCATCCCCAATTGGACTACCGGTAGTCGATATTGTACCCGTAGTTGTGTCCGCGTGTAAAAAAGAAAAATGTGAAAATGAAAATCGGACTACACCTTACATTTTGGAGTGTCACTTCCTCAATAATCACCCGATCCTAGCGTGCAATATCTCATATTAAAGACGATAAATTTCTCAACAACTTATAATTTAATATTTTTAGGTAGGATATATATCCTTAGAGTTAAAAGCCCATTTATTACCTGTATAGTTACTTTTTTGGATGACTGTATGACGTTATCAGTGGATTAGATTAATGTACTCACTTTAGGCATTTTAGTAACAGTATGATCATTTTACTAAAGCTGGTTATGAGGTCTTATGAATGGGACTATTTACTCAATTCCTCTACATGTATATGTACTGCTGATAAAAATACTGATTTACTCATTACTACCCTGTTATCAGACACTTTCTCGCAAGTAGGCGAGATGCGCCATTCGAGAACCGCCTTATCACAAAACTAATTATTGAGATATAAAAATGGAGATGTAATATAACTGCTATGTACACCCAAGGCCATCCAACGTTATTATGGTTGAGTTCATTGTATCTAAAATACGTATTGAGAGCCAGCATACATTCATATAGACGGACCAGAGAGCACATTGCAGTGTCTTTATACTCTAATGTGCCTTTTCACAAAACTAATTATAAAAATATAAAAATGGAGATGTTATAAAACTGCTACATACACCCAAGGCCATGCAACGTTATGGTTGAGTTCATTGTATCTTAAATGCGTATTGAGAGCCAGCATTCTGTTGGAGCATGGTTGGAGCAAGTCTCAATAGGCAGACCATCAGTTTGATTCATATCCCAAAAATGTGCACTATGGTGATATATCCTCACCCATTTGTTATTCACAAACAGGTATTCCTTGTCACGTACCTACCAAACTATTACTTAATTTCAGTGCATTTTTGGGTAACTTCAGTTGATTTCGGGCCATTTTCAGCTGCTTTCACTTTTTTCTTTTGTTTTTGTACTTCCTTGCATGCGTGAGTAGACAAATCATGGTTTTGCATAATAATACTAACTGTAGGGTACAAAATGATGACAGACTTGATATTCCCAGGTAATTTGGCAAATTGGATGTACGCTATTTGACTATAATAATAATAATAATAATAATGGCATTTATAATGCGCCGTCAATCTAGGTAAAACTATTCTGAGGCGCAAACATATAAAACAAAAATACAAATTAACATGAAAAATACATAAACAAGGATGATGTGCATATACATGTACATATGTATAATACAAAGAAATCAATTATAAACTGAGTCAAATAATCTTGTTTTTAACAAGTTCTTAAAAGAGTCAAGTGAATCACAGCATCTTAAATTATAAGGTAGCGAGTTCCAGAGAGTTGGTGCAGCAACCGAAAATGCGCGATCTCCAAATGAAGAAGTAGTCCGTGGAACAACAAGTAAAAGTTTATCAGTGGACCGGAGAGTACGATTTGGATGATATGGTACAAGAAGATTAGCAATGTAATAGAGAACTGCATGTTGATGTGCATGGTGTCACATATTGTTGCTGTTCTGTCAAAACCTTGTATCTTCATCCAGCCCTTCAGTATGTATTTATAGTAAAACTTCCTTTTTAATATTTATAATTTGTTTAATACCCGTCGTATATGCCTATTATTTCTATGTATTACTTCCTATGTATAACCTTTAGACAGTCTGCTCTAAACATGTTCCAGGCCCAAAAACACATCTACAAAAACCATGTAAGTGCTCTTGTCCTGAACATGTATAATGCAACGCTTCCTATGCATAACCGTTGGGCAGTTTTACTTTATACATGCTGAAGAGCTTGAAAAACATTCCAGGTTTTGACAGAACAGCGACGACATATGCATGCCAGTTAGCTTGTTTCCTAATATGAAGTAGTTTACATGCTACTAGGGTCGGATCTCTTGTGGGTTTGAGCAACGTGAGTATTATTCTAATACTTGAAGAGGACTTGTTAAATGTCAAGCTATATAATTGCAGCATGAGATGAAGATTGGTGTTAAATTTGGCAACCTTTTGGAACTCATCAATAAGACATTGGGAAAAGTGTACTGTAGGTCCCAGATACTGGTATACCAGTATCGCACGATACTGGCACTTGAAATTTGCCAGTATCATGTTTAGCTTAAAACGTGTTCAAATATGTACGAGAATACTGCCCTTATTGTTCAATTTTAAAGGGGTGGCTTTTCTGAAGACAAAGTTTCCCTTTAAGGGGGGACTCAAGGAAGATTTTGATCTAATTTGGATTTTCTTTTTTTGTGGCCCTTTTTAGTCAAAATTTCGACAAATATTAGATTAGGTTTAATAAGAAAAAAATTGTTTCTAAGTTAATGTCTTTATATCATCATCAAGGGCATTTTATAGTCAAAATTATTTTTGTTTGCTTTGTCCAAAACAATTGGGTCAAAAAAGTTATTTTGATCAAAATTGATGCCAAATTTGGATTCTCTGATCCATTTCCTTTCCAAAAATGTATACTTTTATATACATTTGAGTCATAGTTCAATAATTACAGCACTCAAAAAATATCAAAAATCCTTAAGGTCCCCCCTTAAATTGAACGTATACAATATCAAAATGATATAATGATCCTGTAGTGGCTGTTACAAAGTCTGATTATAATCTAATCAGTATGTAATTCAACCCAGAATTCCTGCTATCTTCAGTAGACAGCATCAAATTGCAGGAAATGATGATATCTCTTATGAAATCATACCATCTTATAAAGTCAACCATATTCTATCTACTTTGAGGAGTTATATTCTGTGAATGAAAATAATCTCCTGTATTAGCATACACAAGGGAGGGTTTTAGGGCTAAAATTCAAAGGGTTTTAATCTAGAAGTCTCTGAATTGATTTTCCTCCAGGCTCCACACCACCAGCCCAATGTTAACAATTTAAATTTAAAAACAAGATCATATTTCTTATATTTTTAAATAATACATTATTTACCAAGCCTCAATTTGATGACACTTTTCCTGGTTTATTTCTCAATTCTAAATTCATAAACAATTGATTCCATTCACTATTATACTGAATACAATATCCTTTCTACAATACTGGTGGGAATTTAATCGGGTAGAAAATGTCAATTTTCTCGTTGAAACTCATGAGTTATTGATGTATTAGGATGTATATCACAGTTAGTAGGAAGGTTTCATTCTTCAATGTAATATCAATAATTTACATATTTTATTAAATAAAATGTACCTGCAAATAAAATTGATTGTAACATGTGTGATACACAATGTTGCATTTGAGTGTTTCTATAGAATGTTTGTCATATTCACTATTTTAAGAACATTGGCATTAATTGATATTACCATGAAATTAAATCAGAACTTTAACATATAGGCTACTGGACATGGAGAGACATTTCCTATCAATTTGATACATTTTGGTCGATTCATAGTCACATATTTTTGCCTAAAAAAAAGGTTTGTTTCCAGTAGGTGGTCTGAAAACCAAGATGCGAGATGCGTTTTGTTGTTGTTGTTGTTTTGGGTTTTTTTAGTGGGGAGAAGTGCGGTGTGATGACTTTCCAAAGGCAGTTTTTGCAATTTACCATACGCCTCGAACCCTGAAGACACAAATAATCACAGCCAGTATCCTACTGTGCCCCATATCATAGTTACTGGGCTTCCCAGAGCACTCAGATTCAATTAGTTTGTGCAAAACGTTAATCTTTTCTACAGTAATTTGTATTTAAATAGCTTTTCCGATTTAATTTTGTCAAAAATGGAAATAAAAATATGAAATGCGGTAATTTACATCGCCAAAACGAAATGCGCGCAGCCTACCGGAAACAAACGTGTTAATTTTATTACGCCTAATGCCCATACAAAAGACACATATTAAAATGAACATCAGTATTCTATTTTAGAGGCGGTACATCTTTAAGCCATTGTTTACTTTTTGAATGGCCTTTCATCTAAATGGGGGTGTAACCACTGCAATTTGTCATTGTAATGTTCAATATCTGATTAATCATGGTAATTAATTATAATGTAGTATGCAATCTGCACTTTTCCATCTATTATAGCCTTTGTAATAACATTAATTATTCATGGAACCATGTAATTTATTGCTCGTATTGTTGTGTATGAATACATTTATAGCGTCGTTTATTCGATAATAAATGTGTGTATGTGGCTAGGTAATATATCCCATAGATTTTGTGAATAGACCACTCAAAAAAAGTAGTGAGCTGCAGTCTGTTCATCTACCTGTGTACAGGCACTATGTGAGGTGATCACGCTAATTTGTTTACGCTATGCCTATCCAATCTATATTGTCTCCTATAAATGTCATATAAATGTCGACGAATTCTCTGATGGGGATTGCTAAAACTTTTGTAGCCGTTTAAAAAATGTTACATTGATCACTGGAATATGCACTGACATTTACCCCTGAGAACTACCGACCGATTGGTTAAAAAGATGGATACATCATTTATTGCACCAATGAGAGACATTGTTAAAATAATTGTATCCTTATAAAGATGGGAGTGAAACATTTTAAAAGCTGCATTTGAATTGGCTATTCATATGAGTACATCTTGTAATAAACCAATCAGAACCACTGTAAGATAGATAGGGGATTCAAACATAGAGGTGCATGATCCGTCAAGTGGTTAAACAATATGTGCTGCTATTATCTCAGAATTCATGGGTTGAAATCTAAGTAAAAGAATTGATCAAAATGCAACTTTAATTTATCAGAGCACAAGAAAATGATACCAAAATAACAACTTGTACATTGCTATACTGCCTGTTCTTTGCATTGTTTTATTACACCCGTAAGCCAATACTGAGTTAATGAACACATCTATATTAAGTGCACTTTACAAGTATCTCATTCCCAGGATCAAAATGTCACTTCCTAACACATTGTGCATTGTAACTAACTAACCATCCTGGTTCTACCGTACTGATACTAAACACAATAGTCAAGTGCAGAGTTCTTAGTCACTGTAGAAATATGGGACTTCCTACCTGTAATTGATGGTTAATCAATGCGTTCCTCCAGCTATACAGTACATCTTGCTCTAACTATTGAATATTGCCCGGCTCTATTGGATCTTGGCCAGTACTATTGAATATTGCCCTGCACTATTGAATCTTGCACAGTGTTACTATCGATAACTTGAGTTTTAGAGTCAGAGCAATGTGGCTAGCCTTTGGGTGTCGTATTGACCACGGATAACATGACAAATTGCTAGCAGAGAATCTTTTTAACGATAAACAATAAACTTAACCTCTTTTATGCTATGCTCCTTTTCATCAATGTTCAGATAATATTGTCTCGTGGTTGACCAATCGATAGTACGTGTCTTAAATATGAAATGTCATTTCTTTAAATGATCGTTTACAACACTTTTTTTAAATGTGGATTTACGATGGACAGATCATATTTGTTTATTCAAAATATCATATTAAAGGAGATAGTTTGGGGCATTTCAAATATCAGTTTTAAGCATTTAACTTGAGAATAATTAGTTTTAGTCAGAACTTATTTTGAACAACAGACCATCATATCATATCATAAAGTTAACCAATTGGAGACATTGTAACAAGGTAGAGGATTGACACACTGATCTTTAATCTGATTGGTTGAGCAGTTGATTATACCATGCAAGTAACCATATAGAAATAGCGTAACAAAGGCAGAGGGTGAAAGTAAGGAGTTTCCAAGCTATGCTTATGAGCAGATGAATGGGCCACCTTCATAGACATTGAAATGTGGAATGCGTAACTAAGCCGGTCGTATTATGCAAACTTTCCCTTAGGGGATCAGACCAAGATGACTGGGAGTAGAATATCAATGGAGAACGCAGACACAGAAATGAGGCCATGTCAGTTGTGTATAGCTAGATGAGAAGAGATAATACGATATCTTGATCTTTGTACTAGTTGCCTAGATATTACGTGAAGTGTGTTAATGGTTCATATAACTAGAGTACATTGCTGTCATCTCGTATAACGGCTATGTTTATAGAATCGACTATGATTGGAACCTGTCTACATGTATTTATATGTGAGTTTGAGGCTAACATATGTGTTACATTTAAACCATATTCTTGAACACTCGAGAAAGTTTAAGCCATCTCCATTGACTCACTTACATAATAAGGTGTGTAACTGATACTTTTATGTTCATGCACTTTCCATGTGTCTTATGTATGGCCGTGTGTTTTGAACTCGCCACCCTTACCGTTGCATGTCCAGATTTTTACATTTTACACCATCTGAGATTCGAATTAGCATATCGCAATAACTATTTGTTCTACCCCATATAAAGTATATATTTTCTGAACGGTAATCTCACAAGGAATCCAAATATGCTATTGGAATTTAGATAAGACCTAATGGTAACATGTTGTGATTAAGAATGTTCAAAAAATATCGATTTTTTTCATATTTTGATTTAAGCTCAATAATAATTTGATACCTATCCCAATCATAATTTTACTGTGGATATTTAAGTTCCTCATGCAATTACCCATCAGAACATAATAGTTGTTAATGGTAAACGTGTTGAAATATACTATATCGAGAAGTAAATGAGCACAAACGTTTAAATTTCATAATTATTAGAGTTTACAAGTATATATATTTTTGGTATGCACCCTATCCTGATTTAAACGGCATTTTTAAATTCCCCTATTTGAGAGCTTTCCAAAAATGTATAATTTTGCTATCATCGGTTAAATATTTCTTTTGTTATAGTCATGTATGTAAAACCGATGAATTAGGGCAAGTTCACTGTGTAGCGAATAGGGAAAAAGCCAAGGACAACGCAATCGATTCATGATTGCAATTGTTGCACAATAGTTGTCACATTTTGTTGAAACAGAATCTTATAGAATATAAAATAATCTATAAAATGAGAGCAAAATCATTTTTGTACCATACAGGAATGAGGAGTTATAGTAAATTGAACGTAGAATTGGGAACATTTTCTATATTCCCCATAGAGATTGCACACAGCGCCGCCGCCGCCACCGCCACCACCCCTGACTTTCACAACATAATCAATCATATCTCAGCCAAACATTTATAGAAATACCTGATTTATTAACACAGTGTAGCTAGATAAATGGGCTTTCACATGACACCTCAACCATAGCTCTACCACATTTAGTTGTTGAGTTAATAGAGAGAGATGGATGATTCGTCACCAAAAATGCAACGCCACCACCCTTTTTGGGTGGTGAGTTCAAAACACATGGCCGTATGTATTATGTTCAATTGTATTAGTGTACTTCCTGTTTTCTTGTTCGCATCTTGGAGAGGTTAATCTAGATTGATGGCGCGTTACACAAAACAAGAATGTGAATAAAGGTATTGTTTTTAGGCCGTATCTATGTTATATTGTCTGACATAAATCATGTTAGTAATATCATTTTCTGCATAAAACAACTTCGCCTATGGCGTCGTTGTTTCACTTTAAAATAATAATTCTGCCCACATTTATCTTAAACAATATGACATGAGTATAGTCTAAAACAATACCTTTATTCTCTAAATAAATATCCAACTTTTAAAAGCAAATGATAACCATGTTATGATAATACTTTTTTGTGATTTCCTGGAAAAATAAGTGACTTTCATTTGAAACTTTAACATAAATATTGACATACGCTGAAGTGTTGCTTACTTTTCGTGTGTGTTTTATTTTTGTTATAAATATGGCGATGAGCATGATCGTACCTCAATCAAGTAGATATAGCGCCACGGTCCGCCACCTTCTGGCTCGAGTGATGTCCTTCCGGTTTGAGAGGTCAAAGGTGGTTGGTTCGCAAATTAGCAATTTGTAAACATGTGTTGTCGAATGAAAGGAATAAAACATTAAAAAAGGCTGAACTTATGAGTGTTGTGATGAGCTAATTCCCAGACATATGTGCAAAGAATAGACCCACAACATAAACCATTAAGTTTCTAAAGTTGTCAAGAATGGAAATTTGACATTGAATTTTAGTGAATATAACAATGGAAAACACATTATATCCATTAATTCAAAATAAACCATACATATATTTCAAGAAACTACATACAGTTCTCCATCTTTCATAGAATGCAAGTCAGAATTGGTTAGTGCGGGTATGTGTACTATCTTCAGTAGATAGCAAATGTGTTATTGGCATTACTATTAATATATTTATACTAGCAGTTCTCTTGGGTGTCTAGAGATTTCTATTCATTAGTGCAATCTATTTGCCATCTGGCCTATAGGAGCCTATTTAAATTCAAACATATCAAGGGTGTGAAATTGAGAAAAAAACACAATGTCAAAAGTGTGAGTAAAGGTCTGGAAAATGGGTATTTCTTAGAAAGCTAATCATCCATTTTCTATTACTTTAAGTAGGATAGGCGTAAAAGGTGCTGAATTCTAAAAAAATGGATTATTCTGCTGTGAATCCTAGGTGTGCAATACAAGGTTGTATACAGATGCAGACTATACAATTTGGTTGCCATGACATAATAATAAGAAAAAACAATGCCAATATTGTGAATGCAGGTCAGATGGAAAATGTGTATAAAGCTAGTTAATCCATTTTCCCATTACTTCAGAACATAAAGATGTTGATTACTAAAATATTAATTATTCTGCTATGAATCCTATGTAAGTGTGTAATACGAGGTTGTTTACTGATGTAGGCTATGCAATTGTGCTATTTGGTCAGAATTTAGACATATCAATGGCAATCTGTTGAAAAATAATATTTGTTTGAAAAACGTTGTCAATATTGTGAATGCAGGTCAGATGGAAAATGTGTATTTCTTAGAAAGCTAGTTAATCCATTTTCTCATTACTTGAGGTAGGTTAGGCAAACATATGCCGTTTACTAAGAGATGGATTATTTAGAGAATAAAACATAGTTCTTAGCTGTTTTGCTATAGACGATGGTCTTATAATGTATAGGCTGTACCATATTTGGAGTCGTGTATGGTCGCCGCAGCAAAACAGCTAAGAACTATGTTTTATTCTCATTCTTATTTAGTATATTGGTTATTTTGATCTTTTATCATAAAATAACGCAGTTTGTTAGATTTATTTTAAACAAACAACAACACATTTCCCCCTTTATAAAATCGGCGAATCCAGCGAGCAGTTTTCCAACATCCTGCTTCAAATTAATCGCGTTCTTTAGCAAACACGCATCTGTCATCGCTGCGTTATACCCACAACGCATACGGCGGCGACTTTGTGAAGGGCACGCTAACGCGATGACGCGTTGATAATACGCGCTGAAGGTATTATTTTTCGAATGAATTAAACCCCGCCCCAAACTATGCACCATTGTCTCATAATGCATGGGCGTGTCGGCTGAAAATCGGCCAAAAACCAATCAAATTGCCTGCTGACATCTCAAACCACACCCACTATATAAGAATTTGTTATAATTCCTAGGTGTGTAACACAAGGTTGTTTACTGATATACAATAGAGACTTAGCAGCCATTTTGGAGTGAACTTTAACACTAATTACTAATATTTGGAATCGTCATGGGAAATGCATTGGAATAAGTACAAACATGCCTAGTATTAGTACAGTAATCCTTGAGATAGACTTTGAAAGTTTGGAAAGGTTTCTGAAAAATCTGTTTTGGATATATATATTAAAAATAATAGCCGCGTGGAAAGTGTTTTTAAACCCAGTAACTTTTGGCTAAGATGCACATTATTATTTTTAAAATAATCTTCACATTTCAAGTTTAACAGGTTGTTTAGAATGAGGAGGATTATGGGTCAGAACCGTGTTACAATCACTTTTGTGTTAACAGCTAATCCAAAACATGGAATTGTGCTGTTTGTTATGATTGCATTTATCTTGTCAAGTACACTGAGCCAAAAAAGAAACTTATAAAAATAAAAAAACTTATAAAATTTTAACAGATTACCAAATAAAATTCTGTGCATGAAAATTTACCAAATTTGGATACAATATTACTGCAAATGGCAGTAATATTGTATCCAAATTTGGTACATTTTCATGTACAGAATTTTATTTAGTGATCTGTTAAAATTTTATAAGTTTCTTTTATTTTATAAGTTTCTTTTTTGGCTGCTCAGTGTATGTCCATCTTCTTACATACTGTCTTGTCTTTGACATTCAGCATGTTTTGATTAAAGACATGGTTTTGATGTTTTGAGAATTAAAAAAGATTTGAGAAAAATCTCACAAATAAAAACACATTAATTGACAATGTGGTGAACTCTTGAACTTGCCAGGGTCTTTGCCACTGGATCCTTCATGAAACATGAAAGCCCATCACGCTGCTCTTGTTCATGTGTATTTCATATATATCGTTGCTATTCTTTCAAAACCTTGTATGTTTTTCTGGCCCTTCGGCATGTATAAAGTAAAACTGCCAACGGTTATGCATAGGAAGAGTTGCTTTATACATGTTCCGGGACAAGAGAACTTACATGGTTTTGATAGATGTGATTTTGTCACTTAAAAATGTTTAGAGCAGACCGCCTAAAGGTCATACATAGGAAGTATTACTTTATACATGCTGAAGGGCTGGATGGAGATACAAGGTTTTGAAAGAATGGCGACGATAATTATGTGATAGTGTAATAAATTACTTACTACTTACTTATGTCGTTCTCGAACGGTCCTCGTGATGGCTCGCCAAACTACTCTGTCCCTCATGCATGCTTTCATCTCCTCAACCTTCAGTCCTGTGTCTTTCGCCAAGACGTCCAAGTATGTTAAGGCTGGGCGTCCGACAGATATATGTCCGTGCTTGGGCCTCCAAAGCAGAAGGTCAGACACTATTTCATTTTCTCTTCTCATGCAATGCCCGGCAAATTTCATCCTTCGGTCTGTGATGTTTTCTGATACCTTTTGTAATTTTCCATACAGGTCTTTGTTCGGTACCTTGTCTTTCCAGCTAATGTTGAGTGCAGTTCTCAGCATTCTAGTGTAGCACCCATCTAGAGATTTCTTAAGTCTGTTGGTGATGGTCCATGTTTCAGCTCCATACAGTAGAACACTTTGAACAGTAGCTTGGAAAAGTCTGATTTTTATTTTTTGACAGAGGCTGGATTTCCACACTTTGTTCAGAGCATTGCAGGCCTTCCAAGCAAGTGCTTTGCTTATTTTTATGTCATGCTGGCTACTACCAACCCAAGCTTCCAGGTATTTGAAGTCCTCTACGTTGTCTAGGTTACATCCGTCAGAGGTTTTTAGCTGTACTGCTTGTGTTTGGTGAAATACCATACATTTGGTTTTCTTGGCATTCATGTGGAGCCCAGTTTTGAGTGCTGCTTCCTCAACATATTTCAGCAGCTTCTGTGCCTGCTCCTTAGTGTCAGATAGTAACGCTATGTCATCTGCAAAGTCAAGATCCGTGACTTTCTTTGGCCCTATTCTTCGACTTTGTCTAAGCTTGATGGTGAATCCTAGTTCCTGTTCTCTCCCACTGATAGCTATTCTTAAGCAATAATCAAGGATGATTATGAATAGGTAGGGGGCAAGGGTATCTCCTGGAGTACTCCTGCTAGGATGTCGAACAGTTCCGTGTCGCCATCAGGTGATATCACTTTGGCTCTTGTGTTTTTGTAGGTTTCATAAATTAATAACACATAATTCAAAGAGAAGAACAGAGAGATGGAGCAATTAAGAACATTGAACGAGTAGAAATACATTGTTTGCTTTCAAATCCACTGTTAGGATTTTGTTTTGCTTGATCATGGACAAGATGACCGACCGGTAGTAAACCGTCGTTTCCAATATCCTCATCAAAAATTGAAACAATTAACATTGAAAGGTATGTCTACATTGTTTGCTTTCAAATCCACTGTTAGGATTTTGTTTTGCTTGATCATGGACAAGATGACCGACCGGTAGTAAACCGTCGTTTCCAATATCCTCATCAAAAATTGAAACAATTAACATTGAAAGGTATGTCCACCTGGAGAATTCTCCATTGGCGTATAATGAAATTACCACACTTTTATCAGTGGATTGTTGTCCAACTACATTAACAGTAACACGCGGCAGGCGTCTGCAGACGACATTCCAAAATGTCACAAAATGTTTTAAAGCTGTCAAAATTATTCAATTCCATTATCATATTTGGATTCACCATGAGAAATGCATGAAAATAAGTACAAACATGCCTACTTTAGGTTCAGTAATCCTTGAGATATACCTTGAAAGTTAAAAAAAGGTTTCTGAAAATTCTGTTTTGTATGGTAAAACCAATAGCTGCATGGAAAGTGTTAAGTAAGACCATTGTAGCAAAGATATTCTCATACAGGGATGATAATCTCTATTGAAATATCGCGTAGAACTGAAACTATGAGCATGTTTCTGCTGGGGCACTGCAAAAAGTAAACGCTAATAAACGCTAAGTTTCAATCGGTCAGTTTTTGATCCCCCTGTTTCTACTTGCGAAAAGTTACCGCTAAGTTTATTTATCCTAGTCGATGGGCCACGACATTTGACCTTTTGTAATACCAAACAATGCCACCGCACCTGAAAAAGATTGCTTCACAATAATGTGTATAACCCAGCGTGACACGGTTCACGGCGCAAACCGCTGAGAATCGCCTTTCTGTTTCTATTGGGTTTATTGCAGATTATTGCCTGGTTTGTGAAGGTATTTGGGATAACCAAAAATACAGATTATTGCCGGATTCTGCCTGTTTCTACTGGGCAAACTTAGCGTTTATTAGTGGTTTCTTCCCCAGCAGAAACACGCTCTATGTGTATTTCACAAGCACCTGTATGACTGGTATGTTTGGAAAGTGCGGTGATTCGGTATGGGCATTGGTAGTCTCTTGCGACTTGCGACAACACCTTACCCCTTGTAGTGGCTATTGTGACACAAAACTAACATAATAACAAAGCTAACATATAAAAGATATGCCAGGGTGATAGTGTTAATGCTTCTAACAATTTGAAAATATTAAATTATCACATACAATCACTGTATTTGATTGATGATATTTATGATGTATTGTATTTGACTGCTCCACCAAGTGTATTTATAGAACTAAACTCGAACCCACACACACTTTGTATAAAGAGCTTTTTTGTTCAGATCGATACTAATCGGAGTAATCATTCACCGAACGAGAATGTGAATGTGTTGATGACTTGTTGTTGAGTTATTTCATGACAGTGTTAAATATTACATGGCTTTAACTCGATCAGAAACACACATAGCTTCAAACTACCTCCTGCACATAAGTATCCTGGTATATTAGAATAGCTTTGATTGTTAGTTCGTCCGATAACTTGTTCAGAAAGCTTTCCTTCTGGGGAAGTATTACCCATAATGCAATGCAATAAGTTTGGCTAGTCCAATAAGGGAACCCTCATTTCATAACACAAGAGAACTGTATCATATAAATTAGACTACATAGACCTATTTCAAAATAGGTGAAACATTTTGTGTACTACAATGATAGATTTTAGAGTCATTCTCAGCGTTCAGCGGCTCATTTTAAATTCATTATATTGATTTGAGGGTTTACGAAGTAGACTACAAACAATATATGAATATTGATTCTTTATTCCAATTTGCGATTTGCTCTAACTTAGTAATATGGAAGATCGAAGGAAACAAATTGTTAGGCATACTTTTTTTTGAAAAAGAGTTTGAATATTTAATGAGCTAATTAGCCCAACTTCTAAATTACAATAAGATAAAAGAAATCCCCAAAATAATTGCTATTGATTATGACTAAATAGTTTATTTACTATCTCGACTCATTTGCTGATCGTCAATGTTTCATAGATCCATCATCTTTGGTCTAAATAAATAAATGGGTATTTTTGGTATGCTTATACTGTGATTACTACGAGTATATACTTTTGCAAAGGATTATGGGTAATACTTCCCGAAAAGGTCAAGCTTCCTAAACAAGTTATCATATCGAACTGATTGTAGTAGAAGGCTACATGTTGTTCACTTTCAGTTTGTCACCTTATAGTGGTAAACCTATTATATTATGCATTGGTCAATCGGTATCTAGCTGAGACAATATATTGAAACACAATATCTTGAACTCTGTTATTTGGATAGATGTTGCATCGTCAAATCTTAAGGGATTTACTGGCTATCTACTTTATATGCATGGCACAAATAACTGTTAGCTGTTTTGCTTGTATAGAAAAAAACCAGAACTATCTATTCCTCATGACCATTTTGACCATAGGAGCAAATGAATGTATATACAGTTAAGCCAGTTCCAAATTGGCAAACCTGCTTTTACAGCAGTGAATGAACTCAGAAGAGCGTGGGCGTGCTAAACACTTGCACAAGGCAACATAGCGCGTGTGAATTGAATGTGTGAGGCTTAAGTATGTCCAAATAGCATGCATCTGTGTGCAAATAATTTTTTAAAAACCACTATTTCTTGCCAATTTGGAACTGATTATAGGAAGAATGGTCAATGTGAACTTTTGAAAAGAGCAGAATAGGAGGGCTACTCTGGTCACGGCTGTTTGATCCCACATAATTTGTTCGTTTTATTCGGAGAATGCCGTAACTTGCTGGCCCGGTTCTGGTTTTAACTGATTCAAGTACCTGAATATACTGGCCATCTTTTGTAGAAATGTCAGAACATTTGTTGGTGCCAGTTCTGAGAAATAGAGCTTTGAATATTATTATTTACTATAATAGCGCCCTCATCGGCCACATTTCCCACAGAGTTACATGTAAAATGTGTGTCAAGTAGAAAATGCCGGTAATTTAAAAGGGCTCGAACAATTTTCTTGACACTTTCACCGTATACTCATATGGCGTATTCATTAGCGCTACCTAAATCAGGTCAAACCATAAAGGGGCCACTATGTAATCTTTTTTATCCCATAATTTTAATTATGAAGTGGACAGTCAAACAGCCGTGTGTTTGCATTTATAACCACATTTTACAAGATTGTTGGAACAATTCTGTGGCTGGATATTATCTGTGCCAAATTTGTTTTGCAAACATGAAAACAAAATCAATCAAAATAATACTGGTTGCTTTAAATTATTTTCTGCTTTCAACTCTTTTTCTTTCTCCGGCATTTTAGGCAAAGATAGATGTTAAAATCTTATTAGATTATGAAATGATATTTGCTTTTAGTGGTAAGATTGTACCCAATTTTGATGCAAATATGTTCCTTAATAATCTCTCAAATTTCTAAGTGCCCAACATTGCATAAGTTTGCCATGGCAATCTGCATTAGGCAAATCAAACATTCAGCTAGCCCATCCATATTTACACATTAATAAGAAGCACATTTATTGGTGATGCCCGAAGTTCACCAAAATATGTGAATGGCAAGAGGATCCAAGCAAACCGTCACGCCACATGCCAATCTTAGTAACCTGCCTGTTAGAAAAATGTTTTCGTGCATGGCAAGCAGGCATAATGCGGCGCGTGGAATCAAGGCTCAAGATAACAGGTTTTTTTACCGGGAGCTACTTTTTTGAAAAGTAGCGCCTGGATCATGGGATTTATTGAGAACCAGGAGCTACTTTCAGTCTACCGGGAGCTAACTTTTTTATTAAATCGTATTGTCAAATCGAAATTTGATGTCTTAGGCAAGCTTACCGATCATCAACGGGCGCTGGTTTGGACAAAATATCAGCGCTCGGTTGTTTATTTTTCAGCATTACCGGGCGCTATGGCAGGAGGACCGAGGGGTAAAAATCGCCCAGCGCCCGCTTATCTTGAGCCTTGCGTGGAATGTCATCACCACTAGAATAATCGCTGTCTGTTTCAGTTCAAGATCACCACTGAAATCACCACCAACAACCCAGAAATACTGGGGTATTTTAGTGGTGATGGAGGTGGGGAAAAAGGGGTGACGGCGTATTTCTCTGATCAGGCCATAACCACCAATTACCACCAATCACCACCAATAACCACCTTTTGCATTCAAACAGAAACACGCTTTATGAGACAGAGAATCATTAAATCATCCCCTAGCACTCACCATACCAATACTTCTTAATTTGAGCTGTGTTACAGCACTTAAAAGTTAAAATAAGTAAATTTAAAGAGAAGATTGTAAAATCTCGACATTTTTTGGATTTTCATTTCATGCAAATGGTATTAATGGATATTTGCAATTTTCTTTGTACTCCAATTTTTTTTTTAATCTTTGATTTATTCATTTTTCTTTGCTTTGACCATATCTTAACACTTTTCATGCGGCTATTAGTTTTACCATATACGAAACAGATTTTTCAGAAACTTTGCCCAACTTTTAAAGAATAACTGAACCAACCCTAGGCATGATTGTACTTAATTCAATGCATTTCTCATGGTGATTCCAGATATGGTAAAGAAATTAAATAATTTTGACATTTGTGTAATATTTTGTGAAATTTCGGAATGTCGTCTGCAGATGCCTGCCTCGTGGAAAGTTTTAATATTACTTTTTAAAAACACTTGGTTCAAGACAGGTCAGTCAAGTATTTGCAAGATCTGATTTGTTTATTTATCGTATTCAGGTCGAAGATAAATTGTTCATGCTGATTGTCCAGTGGATAAAGTAGGTTGATGTCACGCATGGAATTTTAAATCATTTGATGTGAATCAGAAATAGAAAATGGAAATAGGAAATTGCTGATGATAATTTCACTAGGATATCGAGGTATCATATTCTCTGTTTGATCTGCTGCTTAGTTTGGCTGTAGCTTAGGTTTGTATTTGAATTGCCTCGTTCCTTGGACAAATTCTGGTAAGGCAAAAAAAAATTGGCTGTCCTCGACCGACCGACCGTGCACCCTGGTCCCGATCCATATTTTCTTTTTTCCCCCTTTTTTTCTTGAACTTTTGAAAATATTAGTGTGAGCCAAGTTGTGACTGTATGGAAATGTGGTTTCTTTTCTTCAATATTTAAACAGTATTTAAACTCAAGAAAAAACAACTGACTCCTGATTTATTGGACTATGGTTCTTAAAACATTTATTTTCACATTGTGAAGTACCATATCAGCTTCATTTTCTTGCTTCACAGAGCCTGTCTCATTAAAGAGATACCGCATTTCACATAGCATTGTTTACTAAAAAAAGGAGAGAAAAAAAGTCATTTTGCACTAGCCTTTTTTCAAGTTTCTTCTGAGACAAACTTTTTTATTTGGCCTAAGCAAGTCATAATTGAAGAAAGTAATCCTAAGAAAAATAAGATTGATTCCATGATGCGTGTGGCCTTGCTCTTTGTTGCACGTACTACTTTGTGATATTTCCGTAGCGTGATATAAGCCACCATTATAATAACAAAACTGTTTTCACAGACGGAAGCAGGCGGAGTTTTAAATGTCGTCAAATTTCACAACAAGAGCCACTTGACTTTCCCAGAGGAGACTAATCGTGAGTCTGAATTGCGACAATCTAACACTTGGTCGTCATGATAGATCCGTTAGTAAAAGGATGGTATTAGTGTAGTGGGTGTATGGAGATGGATAACTAATGTACTTGTTATTGTGAGGAGGAGTTCTATGTAATCCGCTAAATTGCTTGGAACTGGTTACTGAAATGACGTTTTAGCCTTGATATTGTGTTGATGAGGCTGATCGGTTTGTCACGGACGGACGTTTGTGCAAAACATGAGCGAAAAACAGTTTGTAAAAAGTAACTACTGACATTTATTCAACTTTTTATGTTTAATGTTATAGAGAATCATCAACTTTATTGAAATACAAAAAAAAAATTAAGGTGTGGTTTTTTACTAAAAATAGAACGACGGAAATGTTTGTGTCACGGACGGACTAGATAGAAATAGGGTTCTCTACCTTTTAGTGCTTCTTTTTAATTTCTATCTAGTCAACTCCATATTCCCCAATGCTTTCCAGGTCAAATAGCAAGTAAGATACATGGTTTGAATATCTGATACACAGCATTTGAAAATATTTCTTATTTTTCACAGGGGTAGGGTAACAAACTTTGTCACGGACGGACATTTTTGAGCGTCACGGACGGACGCAAATGTTAACTACATAACAAACTTTAAAATTGCCACTTATTTACACTTTAGTATGAAAAAATGGTATCAAATACTTACAAAATAGTAAGAAAAATGTTAAGTCATGAATTTTCAGTCTTAGGAATAAAAAGCAGTCAAGATATTAGTCTTTTTTGGCACTTTGATAGCAGAGGGTGATCGGTTCAAGGTTCACATTGGTGTGAAAAAATTACTTTTTGATATTGATATTGAAATGTACTTCACAATATTGGACAACATCTTGGCTAACTGAAACTGCATTTGAAAAGAAGAAAAAATGCGGAAAAGTTTTCGGAACAGTCCATTATTGCCCAAGGGGTAGAAACAAGATGCGTCATGGACGGACATTCTTAGTAGAAGTTGACCTTGCCATATTTTATGTTAATGAAACATTTTCATTTTTTTAAATTAAAAATTGATAGATGGCACATTTATCCATTAAATAAGAAATATATTTTAGAAAAAAAGTTCTGGGAAGTAATTACCCTGCCCTTGTGATAACTTTTTGATGCAGAGCTGTCCGTCCGTGACGCAAAAAAGTTTTAAAGTTTTACAACTTTTTTCAAGGAAAGAGAGAAAAAATAAAAACATAGTGAGCTATCTCCCCTATATACCCCTTTCTCATGTAGAAATGAAACTTAACAATGGCGTCAATAAATAATTAAATCAGTGATTAAAAGTTGTCACGGACGGACACAAATTTTGTCACGGACGGACATTATTCAGTTCTGAGTACAAATGCCAAACTGAATCCTGCCCCTCTTACCATAAATGGCAAGAGATAATCCTTTTTGAAAAACTGGCGGCCCATCTCACTTTTGAATACGGACTACAAGCTCCTCACGAAATGTATTGCCAATCGTTTAAAGATAGTGTTACCAGATATTATTCACAGTGATCAAACTGGCTTTCTTCCTGGAAGATACATTGGGGAAAATGTTCGTCTTGCGTTAGACATGATTGACGATTTAAACAAAAATGATCTACCTGGTCTCATGTTCTTGATTGATTTTCGTAAAGCTTTTGACAAAATTGAGTGGTCCTTTATTTTGAAGACACTTACTTTTTTTAATTTTGGACCAGATTTAATCAAATGGGTAAAGGTTATATACACTGATATCTCATCTTGTGTTATAAATAATGGTAACTCTTCAAGCTTTTTCAATTTAGGGTGCGGTGTCCGTCAAGGATGCCCTCTCAGTCCTTTGTTGTACATTATTTGTAGTGAAGTGTTAAGTTTACTTATTAAAAATGATAAGGATATTAATGGTATTATGGTTAATGATAACATTATCACCATCAGCGCTTATGCTGATGATACTGTTTTATATTTGAATGATGTCAACTCTTTGAGAAAATCAATTCAAATTCTCAATAGGTTTCAAAAGTATTCTGGTCTTGCAATTAACTTAGATAAATCGGAACTGCTTGCCCTAGGCTCGTTCAGAGACAACCCTCCAGATATAACTGACACTGGGCTGATATTTTGCAACAGTCACGTTAAATTACTTGGTATTATTTTTGATGCAAACTTGGATAATCTTTTTGAGTTGAATTTTGTTCCAAAAATTGAGAAGCTCAAGACCATTCTTGGAATTTGGTCAATGAGAGATATGACGCCAATTGGAAGAATTTCAATTATCAAGTCACTGGGTCTTTCTCAAATGATTTATTTGCTCTCAGTACTACCTAACCCGAACGATGTTTTTCTGAAAAACCTTGATACTATAGTATACAAATTTATCTGGTCGAATAAACCAGATAAAGTCAGCCGAAAAACAGTGATTGCTGGATATTATGATGGTGGTTTAAATATGATGCATATTCCATCCATGATCAAAGGGCTCAAGATTGCTTGGGTCAAAAGGTTATTAGATGATAAGAACAAAGGTAATTGGAAATGCTTCTATAAAAAAGAACTTGCTGCATTTGGGGGTAATCTAATATGGTACTGTAACCTTAATCCTAGTGACAATAGTCTAAAGAACATTAAGAACAAGTTCATATACGAGGTAATAACTGCTTGGTTTCACGTTGTCTATACTAATCATGACCAGAATTATCATCATGAAATTTTGTGGAATAACTCTAGAGTGAGAATCGCTAATAGAGTGTTATTTTGGAAGAACTGGTATGATAAAGGATTAAAGTGTTTTAAAGATATGCTGTCGTTCAATGGTGACATTTTGAATTTGACCCAATTTAAGCATAAATTCAATATGAACATAAATTTTCTTGACTATTTCTCTCTTGTGGATGCTATTCCCCAAAAATGGAAAAGGGCTGTCAAGACTGTTAAATTGGAAGATAATACCAATTCTCAAGAGAAATTTGTCCTAAAGATTACGAATGTTAAACAAGTCTGTAAATTAGTGCATAAGGAATGTACCCAGAGGATTATAAAAACACCTGTCAGTGAATTAAAATGGGCTGATCATTTCAATGAATGGGATTTGAATTGGCGAGATGTGTATTTAATTCCGCTGATCGCTACATTGTCTACCAGGATTCGTTATTTTCAGTACAAGATTCTTCACAGATATTTGGCGGTAAATAAACTACTGAAAAAAATGGGTATTGTTAACTCTGAGCTATGCACCTTCTGTAATCTAGAAATAGAAGACATTCAACATTTCTTTTGGAATTGCTCTAGATTAACAACCTTTTGGAACGAGTTTCAAAATTGTATCTTACGAAATTCCTTTGACCTTAATGCGAGAGATATAATTTTGGGTTTTGTGGACATTGATAAAATAAAATATAATTTCATCTTACTGTTTGCGAAATATTACATATACAATTGCAAATGGGACAATAGCAAACCTAATTATATGGTTTTTGTTAGAATAATGAAGACTTATAAAGATACCGAGAACTTTATTGCGGTTAAAAATAATACTGTAGATAAATGGAGAGATAGGTGGAATGGTGTTTATTTGTAATGTTCATGTATTTATTCTTCTGTTTTCAATGCATTAGGGAACGTGGCGAAATAAGAATAAGAACAGTGTATTCTATGTGGTACATATTTGTGTTTATTAATATATATGACTTATATAATGTGGTTATAATTTTGAAAGATTCTGAATTGAAGTATATGAATATGATTTAATAAACGACAGAACATAATGGTTCTGTGAAAGAGAAAAAAAAAGAGATAGACCTGCTGCATCATATAAATAGACTGTATGCTGTGATAAAACTTTGTAAACAATTTTGACCCTTTGATAAATTTTGTTCGATTAATTGTGTAAAAGACTGTATGCTGTGATACAACTTTTTAAAACAATTTTGACCCTTCTTTGATAAGTTTTTGTTCAATTAATTGTGTAATTAAAGGTTAGTGATAATGGATACATGTAGGCATCCAACCGTGTTTTGAGTTTTTCAAAGTTTCATGAAGAAAAAGCCTGCAACTTTTGATAGTGCAATGCTTAAAATTAAATTTGTGCTAACATCTCCAATGATACTTTCTGATTTCAATGCTGTTACTTGCTTTTATTTTACATACACTTATTATATGGGGCAATTTTAAACAGTGTCTTTTAACTGATCTCATGCTACCCCTTTTATTTGCAAGCATTATTTCAGCATGTACAGGCAGTAAGGTTAACAAGCGCAAGCTATACTACAGATTCACCAAAGAAGATCTGCTGAGGGTTCACAAATGCGCAAATGCGCAAATGACTTCATTTGACTTCAAGTAATTTTACAGTGCACCTGGTGAGCATCATAACATGTGCTCACTGCTGTAGCAAACCTTATCATTTGCATAAAGGGCATACCTGTATGGACTAGTTTATTTAATAGTAAGAGGGGTGGTATTCAGCTTTGCTTGTGTGCTCAGAACTGAACAGAAGCTAACAGTGTCCGTCCGTGACAAAATTTGTGTCCGTCCGTGACAACTTTTAATTAAAGATTTAACTAATTTATGCCTGCCCTAATTAATTAATACTCCTGCATGGGATAGAATACATATAAGGGAGATACTTCACAATGTTTTTATTTTTTAACTTTGTCCTTGAAATTAGTTTAAAAACTTTTAAACTTTTTTTGTGTCACGGACGGACAGCAAAACATCAAAATGTTAACGCAAGTCTAGCGATATAACTTCCCCAGAACTTTTTCCCCAAATATTTATCTTATTTGATGGAAAAGTGTGTCAGCTATCAATATTACATCCCAAAACTCTGAAAATGTTACATAAACATAAAAATATAGCATGATGAACTTGAAGTAAAATGTCCGTCCGTGACGCATCTTGTTTTCACCCCTTGGACAATAATGGACTGTTCCGCGAACGTACCGCATTTTGAATTTTTTTAAATGCAGTTTCAGATAGCCTAGATATTGTCCAACATTGTGAGGTACCTATCAATATCAAAATCAGAAATTTATTTTTTCATAACCATGTTAACCTTTAACCGATCAGCCTCTGATTGTGTTTTAACTATATGCCAAGTACAAAAGTTAATTTTTATGATTTTTGTGTTATTTGGCTCAACGGATTTATGTCCTACTGTTTCCGTAAGAAGTGAAAATTGAAAAACGGAAGACGGCTTCATCCACTCACACTTCCACCAATGATCCAATTATTTTACCATATACTCTTTTATTCTTTTATTTGTCTTTATGATTGTCAGGTCACAATAGAAGAAATGGTTACATAAATACATAGATCTTTTTTCTTTCATGTAGAATTAGCTCTCAACAATTATTCATTATTTAATCACTTTTAATCAATTTGTTTCTTAAAATGTAATTCATAATTCATAATAGTAATTAACACAATCCAACAATAAATACAGTTATCAAAAAAGTAACTGACCAGGTAATACATGTGCGTATAATGCTAAAAGTTTAACAAAGTTCAAAATATCAAATTATAAAATTGTTGAGAAATTTCTCCTCTTCTTTAATTTGTATGGTTTGATATCAAGGAAGTTAAAGGCATATTATGTGATCTTTTCCAGAGAGCGCCCTCTATTCATTATTTTTTTTAGAAAGTAGATTTTCTTGCAGATTTACATTTCTGATCATAAATCATACATACATTCCAAGTTACAGAGCGATACGATTCCTAATTACCTCAAAATCATGGTTTTAGAGTGAATTTAGAGTGAAAAATAATAAACTGTCGGATTATCCGACAGTTTATTTTCACTCTAAAATCATGATTTTGAAGTAATTAAGAATCGTATCGCCCTGTAACTTGGAATGTATGTACGATTTATGATCAGAAATGTAAATCTGCAAGAAAATCTTCTTTCAATTTTTTTTTTCGATGTTGAGGGCGTTCCCTGGAAAGATCACATAATATACCTTTAAAGTACCAAAAATAAGCTAACACACACTTTCCATTTTCGCATTTTGCTTTTCCACATGCGGACTCAGTTATATGGGCAAATTATTCATTACTGTTAGTGCTAATTCACCAGTCGATAATGCGATGTGGATCAATTGGTGATGCATGGGCAGGTAAGGTCAATATTCTACAAACACACCTTACCTGTCATACTCTCCCCGTGTGGAAAAAAAAAGGATGACAATATTTCTTACATTTTGGACTGTAATTTCTTTGATAATAAAATATTCTTAGCGTGCCATATCTCAAATTAAAGAGGAGAAATGTCTCAACTTTTCAATTTGATATTTTTAAGTTTTTAAGTATATACTTTAGAGTTATAAGCACATTTATTACCTGGTCAATTAGGTTTTTTTATGACTGTATATAACAATATGTGTGCTACCAATTTGTTGTAAATAATTATGCGCTGGACTTCAGGTATCACCATCTTTTAAATTAATAGCCACCCTCGGCACCCTTTGGACACGCCTCTGTTGTAATAGGAAAAAACCACACACAAACCATCAATACAAAACACATTCTTCCTCAGACAAATTGAGAATCAATTCAATTTTAAATGGGCATTGAGAGATGTATCGATATACTAAATGAACAAAAAACGTAAAGATAATCATCAACATAGCCCAAATCCAAAATGTCTTACAATTCCGACATCCCCTTCGTGCCAAATAAGCAAATAATGGCACTTCTGGGTTGAGATTTGCCGCGAAAGTCCGGGAGTAAAACGATAGCATAACTTCCGAAAGAAAATCATGAAATTTCATATGATAAACGGCAAATGTTGGTAAACTGTTTCAGATGGTAGTTATGCCTAAATATTACTTTGATGCAAAAAAACACGGTTTTCTAGGATAATTGAGGGCGCACTCCCATATGTATCTCTCAATGCCCCTTTAAAAGAGTGCATCTTTTGTACATGTTTTTTGACAGGTGATTTCATGTTGTTTTGTTACATTGTAATACTAGTTGACGGTCAATCAACTGTTGTTTTAAATGTTTCCTGTTGAGCACGTTGACTATGAATTTGTACTCATTTAACTCAGACCCTCGGGATAAAACAATGTATCATGGTACATCCTAAACGCCACATAGTCTATACATATACATACAGTACAGCTCGAAATAGAATGGACAATGTCAACGCACTTCATTGCAATGTCATTGCAATGTCAACGCAATGTCATTGCAATGTCAGTGCAATGACATTGCAATGACTGCACTAATCTGGTTACATCTCAAGGCATCATTGCAATGTCATTGCAATGTCATTGCAATGTCAGTATAATATCATTGCAATGTCAGTGCAATGTCATTGCAATGTCAATGTCCATTCTATTTCGAGCTGTACTGTACATAGTCAATAATTACTGACGTGCAGTTAATAGTTACTGTACAGGTATGTGATATGATAATTAAGTCCAGTATGTAAATCTTTGTATATTATTGAAATAAAATCAGAAATATTATATTGTTTGCCATTTAGGACCAAAAATGTTTTTTCCAAAAGATCATAAACAAAACTGTATTAGAATCCATGGAGTAGGCTTGAAACCAGGCCTAGAAATAGCACCTGCGTACCCGCCCATAGCGAGTAACCTTTGCGTCGGACAGGTGAAGATGCAAAAGTACCTGACCGGCTTGCAGTATAAG
This sequence comes from Ophiura sarsii, assembly GCA_035610835.1. Classification (NCBI taxonomy): domain Eukaryota; kingdom Metazoa; phylum Echinodermata; class Ophiuroidea; order Amphilepidida; family Ophiuridae; genus Ophiura; species Ophiura sarsii. Next base: position 17,049,022 of record CM069458.1, on the reverse strand, counting down.
TGAGTTACACTGGCTGGTGGATGGTAAGGTATTTTTGTGAGTTACCTACCTGACTGGCTGGTTAAGAAAAAAAGCCCTGCTCAAAACATGTGACAAGTTGAATAAATAGATTTTGCTGCTAACTGATAGAAAATAATTTAAATTTTAGCAAAAAGTTGTTGTCGCGGGCATGGACAATGATACGGTTGCAATTGATAAACCCTGAACAAATGTGTGTTCATCAGTTTAAATCTTATTAGTTCAGTTACAGCAGAAAATGTTGTTTGGTGTATATAGTGAGTTTTATATTTTAATTCTTGTACATTGCAAAGTTATATATCCTACACATTGCAATGGTGGAAGAGACAAAATGATCCAAATTAAAGTAAGAAAATTGCCAATTAGCTCGATTAGTTTTGATCCACACCATAGCATTAAAAGTAACAGTACTTAGCAATTGTAATAATTGTGCCATTCATGAGGTCTTTTTCACGCTGTACAATAAATGGACATGAAATGCTTTGATAAGCCCATCCATGAAATTTAAAAAGCATGATGAAATTTAAATTTAAATTCACTGCTGATAGGCGGCTTCGCCAATTTGGAACTGCAATCAAACTATAGAAAATGGAAGTATCCCTGATATTTTGCTTTCAGATGACAACCCGGGGAAGGGGGGGTACTCGCCTAATACGGAAGACGGGGATGTGCCGCTATTTTGCAAAAAAAATCCCTAAACATAGGGTATGATTTTGTGCTGAAAAATCCCTAATAATCAGTTTTTACAAATGGGTCTATTTTCGCATACATTTGGTCTATTTTTCCCGATAATTGGGTCTATAATGAAGTAAAATCCTTAAAAATGGGTATCGTTTTTTCCAAAATCACCCTTAGAAATGGGTAGGGGTTTTGAATCTCCAGTCGCACATCACCCCTGACCACATCCAAGAACCCCCCTTCTCCCCAGGGATGACAAGCTTGCTCCTTTCCCTGTGCCTCTTTCTATTCAATATGTCTGTCTGCACCGTAGATGTTGATTTCATCTACAAGATGAATGTGTTATTTGTACTTGCGTTAACACTTTCCACACGGCAGGTAGCTGCAGACAACATTCAAAAATTGCACAAAATGATTCAAAAATGTCATAATTATTGAATTTCATCACCATATTTGGAATCACCATGTGAAATGCATTGGAATAAGTACAAATATGCCTAGTAATGGTTCACTAATTCTTGAGATATACCTTGAAAGTTAGGACAGGTTTCTGAAAAATCTGTTTTGTATAGTAAAACTAATAGCCACGTGGAAAGTGTGAACACCATTGTAAGTCATGTAGAAACATGCAACATGTCTCTTTTGATAAACTATATACAACAGTTAATTAGTAAACATGTGATTCAATAGTGCAACAACAGTGGATCTGAAATTAAAGGTGCTCACATTTTCATCAGTTGAGTTTATGAGATAGGGAAGAATTTGGTAGATTCTTGGTTAACTCTGGTACCAAGCTATGCGAGAGTAGCGAGATGCGACCACACCAGGGCTCAAAATACACGGAGGGTGAAGGGTGATTAGCCCCCCCAGTTTTAACAAAATAGCCCCTGAGAAAATGTTGGCCAATGGTAAAATGTACTAAAGGGGCGATTTTTGGCAGATTTTGCTCAAAAATAGTACCCATAGCCCAAAAAGTATTTTAACCCTGGACCACACTAGAGCGTGGTCTTTGCTGTCAAGGTTTAGAGGGAAACAGTTATTGGCTATTGAGGAGGCACAAGTCTAGTGTTAATCCTTGGTGTAAGACATTCATAAGTTTTTAAACTAGTGTAAAGACCCATTGTGGATTAAAGCTGTATAATCCTTAAATCCGTCAATAGAGGATTCTATGCAAGGTTAATTCCGTGCTGTCTTACACCAATGATAAACCAGAAATTTTGATAACATTTAAAAGTTCATAGAGAATCTCAGACCGTTTTCTCTAGGGCCTGTAGGGATAGGGATACTTGTTAATTGGAGGACAATGATAATAAGGTGATAGTCAGATTTATGTGCTCTAGTCTTAGATAAGAGAATTTTTCTTTCTTTTCCATATGGGCATTTTGACAAATCCAGGATAAGCGTTGGTACTTGCTTGATCAGGAAAAACTTGTATTCAAAGTTTCAAAATCAGTTAAGGACGACAACCCAAAAAGTTATTTAGTTCTCAAATATGTAACAATGATAGTATTCACTTAGCTATTGATTGTATTTGGAATCATATGTATAGCATTATAATTTTCCCCAACACATAACAAACCTTTGCCATATGTGATGCGATCTGTGAAAACCCGCCACATGTTTGGATTTTTCATATTGGAGATATTTATATCATAAGAAAGCAGAAACTGTGCTGATTACAGAACTGTTTCGATCATTTTTCTATGATCACTACAAAAAAGTTATGAGTGAATGATGATTGTGATGTCATAAAAAGCTACAAAACAAGAAATCATGAATTGAAAACAGGCCAAAAAAGATACATAGTTTCATAGAATAACATTGTAAGGTTTAAATAAGAAAAGTGACTTAAGTAAGTTTTTGAAGGTGAAATTTCATAAAAGATGATGACACAAAGTATTGGACATTAATTTTCTAAATAAATCTTTAAAAAAGAAAGAAAACTTTTTGGTTTTTTTAATTGAACATTTTACCCATAATCCCTAGTTCACATTTTGCGACATCCGACGGGTTTCACAGATCGCATCACATATACTACCATTACCTTGGTTGTTTTCAATCAATTATATTGGTTCTTCATATTTACCTGTCTGACATTCTTGTTATAACATCAAATGACACACATTTTTATTTCTATATTTTACAGACTGGCAACGAGGGATGGGTCAGAACGGGTCCTCTCATCGGCACATCACTACTCTTTCTATGCCTTCTAGGAGTAGGATTCTCTGATATCCTCTTCAACAAATTCCACCAGCTCATCTCCCTCTTCATCTGGCTAGCGCTTCTATTGATGCTTTACCTATTGGTTGCCTTTCACAATGTCTACGTGCCAACCAATGAGGTAGCATTTGTTATGTTTGTTACAGTAACTGTGTATACAATGCTGCCATTGTCAAGACGGCTATCTATTCTAGCTGGTATTTTCAGTTGTCTTCCTCATATAGTTGTATCTGCTGCGCTCTCGGAAGGAACACCTCCGGATAAAGTAAAACAGGTGAGATTGGATTTGGATTTTCATCCGGGGGAGGGGGTGTCACTCGCCCACAAAAGTGGATCGTAAATAGTTGTAAAGCATAATACTATTTTAGAACCTCTAAATGGCATAAAACATACAAACCCTTCCCTGATCGATACAAATACAAGTGCAAAAACAGATGACAATTTGCAAAATTAAACCAGGAAAATATCTTTTGTTTTTCTCACTCTTTTATTCAAACTTACAATTATTTATCATAAACATTGATGGAATTTTCTGTCTCATCAACTTGAAATACTGTAAAAGTGGTCATTTTTGCAGATTTCCAACTGTTTTGCGTATTTTTAAATTTGTGATTTGTAGTTTCATCGCAAAGAAATATATTTGTGTGTTATTATTACACAGGGTTCACTTGAACATTATAAAAGTGGTGTTATTTTATAATCTTTCCTACATGTACAAGTTCTTCATGATAACAAGAAAATAAAAGGGCTTCAATATGCCACCACTTTGGTTATGAAAGAGACTTTAAGATATTGTATATCATAAATATTTGGTACGGACCTCGGTATAGTGATAGACAAATTACAACCGCTGTTAGAGAAATTCATATATTCAGTGAAACCGGCTAATATATTGGAGACAGACACTTCCGTTCCAAGGCATGGTATTTGTAGAATTCATTAGCACTGCGATTCTGTAATTACTACAATTAATCTTCTTTGAATTCCGCTGGCATTTAAAGTTGAATAATAGCTGCTTAATCATTGTACATACTGTCACAAAAAGAAGACTTGTTCTGTGCGCTCTCTTTTCTTTTTCTGAAATATTGTCTGGGTATTTTACAGGCTAATTCACTCAAATGAAGCAGGTTGAGTTGACAGCTTACAAACTTATTTGTTAACACTTTCCACGCGGCAGGCAGCTGCAGACGACATCCAACATTTCACAAAATGTTTCAAAAATGTCAACATTATTGAATTGCATTACCATTATTAGAATCACCAAATGAAATGCATTAAAATAAGTACAAACATGCCTAGTATTGGGTCAGTAATCATTGAGATAGACTTTGGAAATTGTGAAAATTTTCTGAAAAATCTGTTTTGTGTATGGTAGAAATAATAGCCGCGTGGAAAGTGTTAATGTTTTTCTGAGATGGTGGAGTGCGCAGTGATACTACTTGAGATCATATTTCTGGATGTATCTCCTATAATATTATCAATGGGATGTGGTTGCACATAATAAAGTTATTCTTAATAAGGCTACCCTCCCCCCTGTTTTATGGGCGGATGGACCTGTCAAGTAGAGTCCGTCGGTCAGGTTTTTTTTTTTTTTTTAATTTTTTTAAAATCTAAATTGTCACCAAAATCTGCACAAATCTGGATTTTCGACAGATTTTCGGCCATAAAACAGCTGATTTTACATGATTTGAGTAAACAAATTCTAAAAAAACAGGGGTTTATTTCCCCGCCTAACATGACATTTTCTGAATTGATACTTATATCAAGAATTTTTCAAGAACAATATGTTTGGAAAATTATTTAAATTTAAATCACAGAATGTGTAAATGAACATGATACATAGGTTTTGGTTTTGTAGTGTGGATGAAGAAATTAACTACTTGTTATTCCGAAAAAAGAAACGTTTTAGATTTTACATTTGTCTTTTATGAGGCCCAATTTATCTCTACATATTACCTTTGTTGGATTGACCTATTTCTATAGCTAGGACTAGTGAAGATAATAAGATAAAGGAGAAGCTGATAGTCCTTTAGGGGCAAAGATTCCAGGGCCAATTGTATTAAAATTGAATATTATGTTTGTGAAAAAAAGTAAAAAGAGCAATTTCCGTCTGTAAATAATCGAAGAAAAGGGTACATTTGTTGCCAAAATCTGGCAAATAATTGTGGGAATTCTAAAATTTGAATCCAATTGAATTGGGTGCTCTACAAAGCAACACTGGAATTATCCATCGGTAGGATCTATAGCAAGGACTAGTGAAGATAATATGATAAAGGAGAAGCTGATAGTCCTTTAGGGGCAAAGATTCCAGGGCCACTTTTATCAAAAATGGATATTATGTTTGTGAAAAGGGCAATTTCCGTCTGTAAATAATCAAAGACAAGGGTACATTTGTTGCCCAAATCTGGCAAATAATTGTGGGAATTCTAAAATTTGAATCCAATTGAATTGGGTGCTCTACAAAGCATCACTGGAATTATCCATCGGTAGGATATTACCAGTTTTCCATACAGGTTTCGCTCAATTTTATTATATGACGTAATAAGAACACAACTGTAAAACACTGATTTTGGATCATACACAATCCACCTATAACCACACCAGAGTGGTAATCAAACCCTGCATGGAAAAGTAGTTAACTACATTTAGAATTTGTGATGCGATCTGTGAAAACCCGCCACATGGTGGCATTTTTCATATTGGAGATATTTATATCATAAGAAAGCTAAAACTGTGCTGATTACAGAACTGTTTCGATCATTTTTCTACGATCACTACAAAAAAAGTTATGAGTGAATGATGCATGATTGTGATGTCACCAAAAGCTACAAAACAAGAAATCATGAAAACAGGCCAAAAAAGATACATAATTCAATATAATAACATTATAAGGTTAATAATACTTAAAAGTAAGTTTGTCAAGGTGAAATTTCATGAAAGATGATGACACAAAGTACTGGAAACGAAACATGGTGGCATTTTTCATATTGGAGATATTTATATCATAAGAAAGCTAAAACTGTGCTGATTACAGAACTGTTTCGATCATTTTTCTACGATCACTACAAAAAAAGTTATGAGTGAATGATGCATGATTGTGATGTCACCAAAAGCTACAAAACAAGAAATCATGAAAACAGGCCAAAAAAGATACATAATTCAATATAATAACATTATAAGGTTAATAATACTTAAAAGTAAGTTTGTCAAGGTGAAATTTCATGAAAGATGATGACACAAAGTACTGGAAACGAATTTTCTTTTAAAAAAATCTAAAAAAAAGAAAAAAGTTTTTTATTTATTTTTATTTTTATTATTTTTCTATTTTACCCATAATCCCTAGTTCACATTTTGCGACATCCGACGGGTTTTCTCAGATCGCATCACATTTGTCAATTCAAATTCTAATATTCTTATGAATATATGATGACAATATTTCTTGATGTTCTTCACATAATTTTGTATCACAGAGGGAACATTGCTTTCATCATGATTTATGGGATGAGAGTTTCCTATCTGAAAGCAAATTCAATTTTGTCTGCCTATAATAAATTGCACCTGTCCTGGATTTGTTTATCAAAAGGCTGCAAAGTATGTTGATCTTCATATGTTTATTTTTCAATTGAAATTTGAGGATATGATATGACAAATTGGAATTACTTGAGTTATGGTTGTTTGCCAAAAACAGCCTGTTAGTAATTGCATACAGATAAAACCTGTCATTTGCAAATGCAGGGAGTATGAGTTTCAATTTACCTAGCACAACTATTATTTGGGTATTTCCACAGTAATGATACCTTTTCTTGTTTGTGGCTCTAAATCTTGTTTCAAATTGATTTTCTAGCTCATATTTAGCCAACACTACTGTAAAGTAGCAGGGAGATAACGAGCAAAATTTCAGAATCCTAGCTTAATTTTGATTTTTTTTTGTACACAAACCCTATGGTAACGGTTGTAACATTTTTTTGACATACACATGTTACAACCGTTAACTTTTCAATCTTGACATACAAAATATAAAAGCCTAAATCTTGAAAAGTTGACCATGTATGTGGGTTGTGCTTATTTCTTCAGTTGGCGGACATCAATTACTTGAAACAAAACCAACTGGGGGTAATTTTGATAAATATCAGGGTCTGGAGAACTGTCCGAATGCGTAACGGGTGTAACGTATGTCAATGTTACAACCGTTATAAAATTAGTCATAAAATGTCATAAAATGTCATGAAACTTGAAAAAATGACAATATTTCAAAGTCCTTTCCCTTTATTCAGGTAGCCTTATTGTGTTGAATTACAAAAATCAAGGAAAGCCCTCCTAACAATTAATATGTGCTTCAGTAGGCCATTTAGTAATGTTTGACATACAGAAATGTCACATTTCTGTATGTCAAACATTAAAAATGACATACTGAATGGCCTCCTGAAGCAGATATTAATTGTTAGGAGGGCTTTCCTTGTTTTTTGTAATTCAACACATTGAGGCTACCTGAATAATGTGAAAGGACTTTGAAATATTGTCATTTTTTCGAATTTCATGACATTTTATGACATTTCCTGACTGTTTTTATAACGGTTGTAACATTGACATACGTTACAACCGTTACGCATTCGGAGAGTTCTCCAGACCCTGATATTGATCAAAATTACCCCCAGTTGGTTTTGTTTCAAGTAATTGATGTCCGTCAACTGAAGAAATAAGCACAACCCACATACATGGTCAACTTTTCAAGATTTAGCCTTTTATATTTTGTATGTCAAAATTGAAAGGTTAACGGTTGTAACATATGTATGTCAAAAAAATGTTACAACCGTTACCATAGGGTTTGTGTAAAAAATAAATTCAACATTTAGCTAGGATTCTGAAATTTTGCTCGCTATCTCCCTGCTACTTTACAGTAGTGTTGGCTAAATATGAGCTAGAAAATCAATTTGAAACAACATTTAGAGCCACAAACAAAAAAAGGTATCATTACTGTGGAAACACCCATTTGATGTAAACAATGGCTAGGTTAACCATATGTCATTCCTTTCAAGATGAGGTACATTTCATACAAATTGAGGGCTATTGGTTGTACTATCTTCAGTAGATAGCAATCATGCTGTTGAAGTGAGTAGTTATCAATTATGATATCTATGGAAGATGCCATGTTCTAAGATAGCTGAATGTAGAAGGGTCCCAAGGGAGTTACAATGTAAGGTTGTTAAGCCTTAGTCCAAGGATTAAGTTAGAGGTATAGTCAGTAATTTTGAAGGTTTTAGTTTCTGGATTTTTCACATTTCATTCAAAACCATAGAATACATGAAGAATTGCCAATATCTGTCATTTTTAGTACATCTTAATTAAAAAGACATCTAAATATATTCCCAAATTTATATTTATAATACGAAATGCTAGCCTTTCTAATGACTCCTTTCTCTTGAAATGTGGAACTTCCTATTTTGTAGATATGATGAAAAAAACACTGCATTGCTTTTCATGTTTATTTCTCAAAATATTTATTGAATAACGTCAGCTATATTTGTTGTACTTGGTCACTGCGCCATGAATCTTTTTGAGACACTTTGTAAAATATGCTCTAATTACTCCATGACCTTGTTGACTTGTGTAAATACACACAGCAATAATCTCAATCCTCTACTTACTACAGTATTTATGCACCCTAAATGAAAGCCTGTCAAACAGCTTTTGGGACACATTGTAATTTATGCTCTAATTACTCTATGAACTCATTTACTTAGTTGTAAAATGTGCACTAATTATTCTGAAATTCTTTGACTTGTAGTAGCACATATCACAAACCCTCCTATCCTCTATTGCAGTATAATGAACACACAAAATAAAAGCCTAAGAACCCATTTTTGGGAACATACTGTAAAAGATGCTCTAATTACTTCAGACTTGTATTGCAGTAGTACATTCAGCACAAGTCACAAATGAGTGATTTTTGAAATAAACATGTGTATGAGAAGTACTTGAATCCACTCACTTGAATCTACTCAGTATGCTCACAAGGGGAATGATAGAAGTGGCTGGGGGTTTCGTGCGATAAATGATTCATAGAATTCTAGGTTAGGAGAATACAGTGCTCAAAAAAGTACCTTATCAAGTAATACTCCCTATGCTGACAAGGGGAATGATAGAAGTGCCTGGGTTTCGTGCGATAAATGATTCATAGAATTCTAGGTTAAGAGAATACAGTGCTCAAAAAAGTACCTTATCAAGTAATACTCCGTACGCTCACAAGGGGAATGATAGAAGTGGCTTGAGGTTTCGTGCGATAAATGATTCATAGAATTCTAGGTTAAGAGAATACAGTGCTCAAAAAGGTACCTTATCAAGTAATACTCCATACGCTCACAAGGGGAATGATAGAAGTGGCTTGAGGTTTCGTGCGATAAATGATTCATAGAATTCTAGGTTAAGAGAATACAGTGCTCAAAAAGGTACCTTATCAAGTAATACTCCGTACGCTCACAAGGGGAATGATAGAAGTGGCTTTAGGTTTCGTGCGATAAATGATTCATAGAATTCTAGGTTAAGAGAATACAGTGCTCAAAAAGGTACCTTATCAAGTAATACTCCGTACGCTCACAAGGGGAATGATAGAAGTGGCTTGAGGTTTCGTGCGATAAATGATTCATAGAATTCTAGGTTAAGAGAATACAGTGCTCAAAAAGGTACCTTATCAAGTAATACTCCGTACGCTCACAAGGGGAATGATAGAAGTGGCTTGAGGTTTCGTGCGATAAATGATTCATAGAATTCTAGGTTAAGAGAATACAGTGTTCAAAAAGGTACCTTATCAGGTAATAAATATGCTCGTAACTCTAAAAAATATAGTTGCAACTTAAAAATATTAAAATTACAAAATCATTTTTCGTCATCAATTTATATTGATTGTTTGCAAAGATCGCTTAACAATTAAGAATGCTTAAGAATGAGACAAAGTGCAACTTTCATTTCTGCACTTGGGTTTTGAACATGCAGGCTAGTGATACAGGTATGAATATGGGCCATATCGATCAACTGAAGCATCCCGATCGTCATCTTATTGTGAGCGGTGAGTTGTGGCTACAATCATAGTTAATCAACAATCTACCTATTGCTACACAAGGCTACATGTAATAGAAAATGAAAAAATGAAAACCTGCCCCCCCCCCCCCCCCACCCCCCATGGGACTCATAGTTAGAACCAAAAGCATTGAGGAAGTCTGCAAGGAACATCTTCATTGAGATTGAGATTTTAGAGCATTAAGATGTAAAATATATGATCACCTTTGGGTGATATCATATTATGGCAGATCATCATAGATGCCATGGTGACACTATGATGCCATGCCTCTGCTGTATATTTGGTTTCAACGTATGTATGTATTCTAGTTCGCTTATAAATATGTTCCAATCCAGTAGAACTATAGATTTACCTGCTGCTATAAGTCCTTGGTGATTTGATTTATTCCCATTCATATATGTAAAGCTTTTGAACCAATTCAGTATTGCTTTTTTCCACACTCTTAATACTGAAAAATATGAGTATTACCAATTGGATTTAGTAGTAGAATTGTCAAAAGTACACTAGATATAACTTGTCACCTACGGATGACAGGTTAATTTAAAAACAAATCCTCCATCCAACTCATTCTTTATTTCTATCTACAATCTGATAAGCTCTCTGCAGTATGGCCACAGGTTTAGAATAGTGTCAAATGCACATGTTGGCATTAGATTAATATCAGGAAGTATGATGAAATAGTGTCAAGCCAATGTGAGAGTTTAACTGCTCATACTATAGTTGAGTCATATCTAAATTGGTGAGAAAAATGTGGTTTTTATCTCTCAGCGTGCAAAGTAATCCAAGCATACACAAATGATACACAGTGCGTCTTGTTATGCGAGCTTATTGCATTATGCATGCCCACACTGTTCCATATCAATTTGCTGCTGTAAGGAGGCTTGCCAATTTGGAACTGACTGAACTATAGCAGGTGACTCCGTCTATAGTCTGATTTGTAGATATTTGGACAACAAAGCAGATATACTTGCAGGACTGCCAAAGCAAAATGTAATTGAAATGCATGGAACCCCAGAATGGGTTGGGTATTAGAAAGGTACCTGACTAATGCCCAAGAGATTCTATCAATAGAGTTCAGAAAGGGTTAGCCTAAATCAGTGCAAAAGGAGGATCAGTAGACAAGGTGGTCCCCTAAACAGTATAGCTGCTATCTTCAGTAGATAGCAGTTAGGCATGTTTTACTTAGAAGTAAAACTTGTTTGGATTGTTTATAACTATGATTACAGATGTACAAACAAACCTAGTATTAGTTAAGTAATCCTTGAGATAGACCTTGAAAGTTGGGAAAGGTTTCTGAAAAATATGTCTTGTAGCCTATATGTGATGCGATCTGTGAAAACCCGCCACATGGTGGCATTTTTCACATTGGAGATATTTATATCATAAGAAAGCTAAAACTGTGCTGATTATAGAACTGTTTCAATCATTTTTCTATGATCACTACAAAGAAAATTATGAGTGAATGGTGATTGTGATGTCATCAAAAGCTACAAAACAAGAAATCATGAAAACAGGCAAAAAAAGATACATAATTCAATATAATAACATTATAAGGTTAATAATAAAAGTGACTTAAGTAAGTTTTTGAAGGTGAAATTTCATGAAAGATGATGATACAAAGTATTGGAAACTAATTTTCTTTAAAAAAATCTAATTTTTATTTTTTTATTTTTTTATTTTTTTATTTTACCCATAATCCCTAGTTCACATTTTGCGACATCCGACGGGTTTTCACAGATCGCATCACATATGGTAAAACCAATAGCCGCATGGAAAGTATTAAGCTTTATCAGAGTGTCAACCATTTTCACTGCCAGATGCCTCTTATACCTTAGGCTAATTGACCTAGAGGACTGACTTGTGGATGTTGGTTATACAAGTTCTTGAGTTTATTATTGGCCCAAAATCATTGTTGAGAATGTTTGTCTTTTGGTATCTGGTACATGTATAACATTTATGACCACATTGTTCAAACCTTTGAATTAATTTTACTTGTACTTTCAGCTAGATTGAATTAATAATAACACATTCTTGTGTTTCTTTTCTATTTCAGATCTTTGCCAACATAATTTTATTTGCTTGTGTCAATTTTATTGGTTACTACCATCAACATCTACAAGAGAAAGCCCAGCGTAAAACATTTCTAGACACAAGGAATTGTATAGAGTCAAGAATCAAATTAGAACATGAGCAAGAGCAACAGGTAAGACATAGTTCATTTCTGTTTCTCAAGACAGTTAGGTCATTGAACTGTTCAGAAACCTTCATGGGGCCAAAAAATACCACTAAAATTCCAGGTAATTAAAATGGTCAGGAATAGTTTCATTCCAAATTCTATGATGTATCATAAGTGCTGTTAATCCATCCTAAGGATCAAAATGGATCTTAAAGTAATGACGCAAGATAATTATGTTGTATCCCACTATACACTTTTGTAAAGAAAATTCGGAAAAAGTGTACTTTAGGTTCCAAATCCTGGACTGTACTAGTATCGTCCGATACTGGCACACCCAGTATCGTTTGATACTGGTACAAAATTAGTGTTCCAGTATCAGTCGATACGGAGCGAGGTGGCGCAGTCGGTTAGAGCGTCGTACACTGCTGTGCACCGTAGTTCTGTTGGTGGATCGTTTATGAGTGAGAGTTCAAAAACGATACACCAACACAGCCTCGTCCCCCATGCCTCCTTCAGACCGTGCAGACTGAAGGTGGCATGTTTCATGGCGCATCGTGCTTCGGAAGGTACGTAGAAATGTTGGTCCCGTGTATCGGAAGAGCTATCCCCGAGCACGTTAAAAGGTCACAGACTCCTTCGTAAAGAGTAGGGGATCATCCCGGTCTGTGTCTGTACATCAGTTCTAGGTCATGACAGGAGCGTCCGTATTCGTACACGCGGCCAGGGATAAAGCTTGTACAAGCCTGTACAAGCTGAACTAATCCTGTCACCACCACGCACAAGGACCATCTGATCCTGCGTGCCGTGGACACGAGAAGAAGAAGAGTCGATACCGGAACACAATTATGTACCGTATCATTCAAATACTAGGACAAATCACTACTGGTAGTATGTGGAACATAACAACGTTCCAGTATTGCTCGATACTGGAGCACAATTTGGTGTTCTAGTATCTGGAACATTGAAATTGTACCAGTATCGAGCAAAACTGACACATTTCATGTGCCAGTATCGCGCGATACTGGTATACTATCTGAGATCTAAAGTACACTTTTCCAGAAAATTCATTGTAGAACCCATCATAAGTGTACAACACTGAGAATCTGTGTTAAGGGTAGTTTTTGAGAGTGGATTCACACAGATGATTACAACTGGAGTGGCCCTCAAGGGTTGTGATTATAAAACAAAAGCATACAAAAACAAAATCATTATTTATTAAACTGATGTGATGTGATATCAAAAATATTGTTTAATTATTTAGTCAAGCAGGTGGGTTGTCTTTTTTATTCACATGATATTGTCTGATATTGTTTATGTAACAGAATTGATTCTGTATAGGGCTGTAAATTAATCATTAACTTAATAAATGAAATGAAATTGTAGGAATCATAGGTATATGACAGGTGCATCCAATTGACAGTGTTTCCATGAAAATAGCACATGATGCCTAATTTGTGACAGTAAACATTCTTACTTTATACATGTTGAAGGGCCGGAAAAACAGAGAATAGCAGACAATATATGATAAGACGTGATGCCATTTGAACAAAAATATTACATGGTGAATATGTTCGAGAATACCATTTGAGCACTGACTGAACTAACACAAGGCACTGATACGATTTAATAGCTAGCTATCTCCAGTAGATAGTTATATGAGCCATTATGTGTTTTATGACAATAAAGACATACTGCCAATCCACAGGGGTTTAATTCAAATGTTGCTCATCAATAGATACTATACGTAAATCCACTTTCGACGTGGCTATTAGTTTTACCAAATACAAAACAGATTTTTCAGAAACTTTTCCCAATTTTCTAAGTCTTTCTCAAGGATTACTGAACCAATACCAGGCATGTTTGTACTTATGTCAATGCATTTATCATTTCATGTGCCAGTATCGCGCGATACTGGTATACTATCTGAGATCTAAAGTACACTTTTCCAGAAAATTCATTGTAGAACCCATCATAAGTGTACAACACTGAGAATCTGTGTTAAGGGTAGTTTTTGAGAGTGGATTCACACAGATGATTACAACTGGAGTGGCCCTCAAGGGTTGTGATTATAAAACAAAAGCATACAAAAACAAAATCATTATTTATTAAACTGATGTGATGTGATATCAAAAATATTGTTTAATTATTTAGTCAAGCAGGTGGGTTGTCTTTTTTATTCACATGATATTGTCTGATATTGTTTATGTAACAGAATTGATTCTGTATAGGGCTGTAAATTAATCATTAACTTAATAAATGAAATGAAATTGTAGGAATCATAGGTATATGACAGGTGCATCCAATTGACAGTGTTTCCATGAAAATAGCACATGATGCCTAATTTGTGACAGTAAACATTCTTACTTTATACATGTTGAAGGGCCGGAAAAACAGAGAATAGCAGACAATATATGATAAGACGTGATGCCATTTGAACAAAAATATTACATGGTGAATATGTTCGAGAATACCATTTGAGCACTGACTGAACTAACACAAGGCACTGATACGATTTAATAGCTAGCTATCTCCAGTAGATAGTTATATGAGCCATTATGTGTTTTATGACAATAAAGACATACTGCCAATCCACAGGGGTTTAATTCATATGTTGCTCATCAATAGATACTATTCGTAAATCCACTTTCGACGCGGCTATTAGTTTTACCAAATACAAAACAGATTTTTCAGAAACTTTTCCCAATTTGCTAAGTCTTTCTCAAGGATTACTGAACCAATACCAGGCATGTTTGTACTTATGTCAATGCATTTATCATAGTGATTCTAAATATGGTAATGAAGTTTAATAAATTTGACATTTTTGAAACATTTTGTGAAAATTTGAAATGTCGTCTGCAGCCGCCTGCCGCATGGAAAGCGATAGGATGGTCTATCTAGCAAAGGGTTAAACAGTTATTCACATAGGTACTAGCCAGTTATACAATGTAGAAACCATTCCATGAAATGAATGATATGATCTGTCCACCTTAGGGCTAACACAGCTGATCTCAAAGTCACAGTGATAAAATCCATTCTAGCTTTTGATGACATCACAATCCATAAAATGTATGATATAGCTACCTTAACACTTTCCACGCGGCAGGCATCTGCAGACGACATTACAACATTTTACAAAATGTTTTAAATTTTTTAACATTATTGAATTGCATTACCATATTTACCAAATGCATTGAAATGCATACAAACATGCCTAGTATTGGTTCAGTAATCCTTATATAGACTTCGAAAGTTGGGAAAGGTTCCTGAAAAATTTGTTTTATATTTGGTAAAACTAATAGCCGCGTAGCTCCTATAAGTATATAAGAAGTATAACGATATGGTCTGATGCCGTATGAGAGTTAATAGCTATCTTCAGTAGATAGCTCCACAGAGCTGATTTACAATTGTGTAATTACTATGGCATGGTCATGTCACAATTTACAATTACAATATGGATATAAGTACTGTCCATTGTTCTGTTAGGTTAGATACTAGTACATACAATTATATTTGATTGTTGTAGCAGATGTTTTTCCTAATTTAACCAATCTCAGAATCATTGTCGTAGAAAAATGATTTGTTGTCATGAAAGACAACCATTTAAAATGAGTTTCTACAAAACTGGCCATTTTTTAGGATACATTTTGCAATTGTGCAACAAAAATGTGTGATTGAATCAAGCCTGTATGGATAGTAGGATCATAAGGGTGAGGGGTCAGTGCCCCTTGCTGCTGTGTCCAGCCAGATATATACAGTACACCACAGTGTTCCTTTAAATACTTATACCTAAGGCGACGAGAAAAAACACACCCTGTTTTACGGGCCTGACCTACCCACTTTTTGGGGTTTTCAAGAATTTTTTTAATTTTTATTTTAGAATTTTTTTCTCTATAATCATGTAAAATCAGCCGTTTTTTGGCGAAAATCTGTCAACATTTTTATTTTTACAAATTAAAAAAACAAAAACCTGTTTCCTGAAAAATCCTTATTTTTGCAGATTAAGGTGACATTTTAGGTTCAAAAAATAAAATAAACCCGACCGACGGACCCTATTTGACAGGTCCGTTTGACAGGTCCAGGTTTTTTCGTCGCCTCAGATACAAATTTGTCAATTGTGATTATTTCATGTTGACAGAATGGGAAACCAAACTGATTTCTGGGATATATCAATTGAGATGAATTGTAAGAAATCAAATCATTGTCTTTTGGTCTGTAATCACTATATTATTACGACCCTGGGGTTATTACAACTATTGCACTTGCAATCAATGAGGTCTGTTTAAAGGGAAATGTGTAGCATGGTTGATTTAATTATATATTTTATGAATTCATATACAAATGAATGGTTTCCAAGCAAAATATGTTATTTCCATTTCCCCCAATTAGGTATTTTTGCAAATATACAGGGTGTCCCAAAGAAGTTTTGAAACCATTTTAAATATTTGTAACTCTCTTAATATAAGTCGCAGTACCAAATTGAAAATATATTTGGAAAGATCTTTACAGTTTTACACTTTTACAAACTTTCATCTGTATTTTGGCAAAACAGATACCTGTTATTGTAAAAAATAATTCTACAAGTCTTCTCTATCCAAATATATGTTTTTATTTTTATACTGCAAATTATTTAACGGGGGATATAAAGTTTTGAAAAGCAATCAAAACTTTTAAAAGGTTCTCAAAACTTTTGGAACACCCTGTTCATGCTCAAAAATTCTGAAAATTAGAATGAAATAATGCTATGCTTGATATTGACGAATCTGTTTCTTGCAAGTAATCCTACACACTCAATCAATATAATTGGATATTTATTTCAGTGTCTCATGAACATCATTGTTGTGTAATGTATGAAAAATAGGGATGTCTTCAGTTATTCCCATGTTGGGATTTTATGACAGTTGTGACTCGTAGATTACTATATATCCTTTCCATCAAAGCAAAATCTTCTAACAATCTCTTGATCTCTGTCGCTCTTATGCATGGATTACGCTTTATAGGAGTGATCACTGTTAGGTTTGTGTGTTGAGGAATTCAAGGGTTGGTTGATATAAAATTCATATTCAACATGGAAGGAGGATACGCAATTTTTGTAGACAAGGGCGTGTTTTGTTAGAAGTCTTTGTGAACAAAATGGGAAAATTATATTTTTCTGTCTACAACAATGGAGCCGCCATGAAAAAACAACCTCCATACTCGCGTGTAAGCAGTACTCATTTTGATATGTAGAAAGGCAAAAAGTGTATTTTGTAAGAGTGATTAAATACAATTTACTTTTTGCCAACTCAAAAAGTGGATATATGGCTATTAAAGCCTAAATCACACTGAGCGGTAAATATTGTCTTGAACATATGCCAATACACCTTAAAATACACCTACCTACGATACATTAACCCTAAACCAACAAGAGGGAAACTGGGGAGAAATAATGACAGAACAAAAATGGTGTGTGCCGCTCGGGGGTTCGAACCCAGGCCGCCACGGTTGGAGTCCAGGTGATCGTCCATCACACTAAGGGTGTCGGGCTCCCAAAATGACTTTTCAAAGACTATATTTACCTTTTTGTGATTGAGCATAGACTGGGAGATGGGGCCCAGCGGTGCGTTGCCTCTGTTGGATTTGGCAGTGTAAGGGTTATTCTGATTCATGCGTTTGGTACGATCTTCTTCCATATCTTATTTTGGAGATTATTTTTACTCACAACAGGGAACAAGTTTACCTGTGGGGATTCTTTCTGGCAGCAACTCGCTTGCCTTTCATCAGCTCCAATAATATTTGGGGTTGCTGTTGATGGTTTCGTTATTGAGCCTGACCAATAGCAGGGTGTAAATCGCTGGTAGGTAGTGGCGTCCTCCGTCTCTGTTCAGGGAGCTTTGGTTTAGCCTGATATGGGCGGCTTTTCATACTCCACCAAGAGGAGTCAGTATCTACAATGTTGACATTGTCCGTGGGGATGTTATGTCCGGTCCTCTTGGCATGTTCGGCCACAGGAGACGGCTCACGTTGGTGTTCAGCTGCTCTGGCTCTAAGTGGGTGTTTAGTATATCTTATTAAAAACTACCTGTGCATTATTCATAGGATTGTATTCATCCCTATCGTTTCACATAAAACTTTCAGACAGATAGACCATTGCAAATATGCATTATGGAACTAACAGTAACATACAAGCATTAATTGTTGTATGCTAGTATGTGAATACTCCAAGTCCTATCAATTTGATAGGCGTGTGCCAACAATTCTGATATATATGTTTTTATATTGCACTTCAAAAAATAGTTCCTTGCAATTCCTATAACATGAAAATGTCACTTACATCATGTTACCACACTTGTATACAGCTCAAGTGATTTCTTTTTTGTGTCACATAATTCTCATATTCTGACTTCTCTAAAGAATCTTTTGTGTTAACTACTTCAAGATCTAGCGCAGATCTCTGGTTTACGAAAGTGTAAAAAGTTAATGCTGCTTGAAAATTCCTTACTTTTACATAGCAACACTCACATCCTCACCATGGTTAAGCTCCTTCGAATCATGAATTATGTCAAAGATAATATGAACTATGTGACTAGTGTATCAACTAACTTGGTGCTAAAAAGGAAGATCTCGTAGATTGTGAATTGGAACTAGTAAAGGGCACATATAGTGCAAATATTCACCAATAGATCTGAAAAGTAGGTTGAAGAATAAGAGTTGGTTAGCTGATAATTTGAATTTGTAACAGTATTTCTATTTCCTGTCAGTTAGGAGGAGGGAAATGAGGTGGGACCACTGAGCAAATCTCTTTAAAAACCAGACCAGTTTTCATCAGGCTGATTTGTATCCCCCAAGTGCTCGTAAGGGCATGTGCTCCCTCTGTCTCATAAGATATTCCATTACTATCCCTATACCAGTTAGGCTTCACCCAGCACTGAACTGACCAATCACTTTATTGATCTGACAATACAAGCCTCACACTGACCAATAACCTGATTGATCTGACAATACAAGCCTCACACTGACCAATCACCTGATTGATCTGACAATACAAGCCTCACACTGACCAATAACCTGATTGATCTGACAATACAAGCCTCACACTGACCAATCACCTGATTGATCTGACAATACAAGCCTCACACTGACCAATAACCTGATTGATCTGACAATACAAGCCACATCATTATCATCATCATCATCATCATTGGTCGTCCGTGGACGAAACGGAGGAAGCAATCGCAACGTACTGGGCCCAGACTTTCCTGTCATTCATGAGTTGGCGGATCTCTGGAGGAGCTAAACCCATATCATTCTTGACGGTATCAGGATACTGAAGGTGTCTTCTGCCTCTGTTAGTTGTCCAGAAAATTAGACGGGAGATAGGCTGGTTGGTTGTTCGCATGCAGTGGCCAGCGAAACATAAACGGCGCTGCCTGATTATTGATGTTATAGGGGGGATATCGCCATATACCACGCTGTTTGGGATGTGATCCCTCCAACTGATGTCAAATATTCTACGTAACAGTTGAGTATAACATCCATTGATTCTGTCTTCAATATTCCTGCTGATAGTCCATGTTTCGGAGACGTACAACAAAATGCTTTCTACGCAGGCTTTGAAGAATCTGATTTTTGTCGTTCTTTCGAGATCAGATTTCCAGATCTTCTGCAGTTTATTGCAGGCAACCCATGCTTGTGCTTTCCTGCATTTGAATTCCTGGAATGTGTCTAGAACGTAGGCTCTCAAGTATTTGAAATTGGAGACATTTTCCAGCTCTACTCCTTTGATGGTCTTTACACTGGCTGAGGTGGCAATATTTATAAGGAGGCTTTTTGTTTTTCCTTCATTTAAATGCAGGCCAACTGCATTTGATGCTGCCTCAACACTCTGTAACAGTAATTCCGCTTTACTGATTGATGGTGCTAGGAGAGCTATATCATCTGCGAAATCGAGATCGTGAAGACGAATTTCAGGATAGTGTCTACTCCTCCTAGCTCCAGCAAGCCACACACTGACCAATCACCTGATTGATCTGACAATACAAGCCTCACACTTACCAATCACCTGATTGATCCAACAATACAAGCCTCACACTGACCAATCATCTGATTGATCCGACAATACAAGCCTCACACTGACCAATCACCTGATTGATCTGACAATACAATCCTCACACTGACCAATCACCTGATTGATCTGACAATACAAACCTCACACTGACCAATCACCTGATTGATCCAACAATACAAGCCTCACACTGACCAATCACCTGATTGATCTGACAATACAAGCCACACACTGACCAATCACCTGTTTGATCTGGCAATACAAGCCTCACACTGACCAATCACCTGATTGATCCGACAATACAAGCCTCACACTGACCAATACCTGATTGATCTGACAATACAAGCCTCACACTGACCAATCACCTGATTGATCTGACAATACAAGCCTCACACTGACCAATCACCTGATTGATCCAACAATACAAGCCTCACACTGACCAATCACCTGATTGATCTGACAATACAAGCCTCACACTGACCAATCACCTGATTGATCTGACAATACAAGCCTCACACTGACCAATACCTGATTGATCTGACAATACAAGCCACACACTGACCAATCACCTGATTGATCCAACAATACAAGCCTCACACTGACCAATCACCTGATTGATCTGACAATACAAGCCTCACACTGACCAATCACCTGATTGATCTGACAATCCAAGCCACACACTGACCAATCACCTGATTGATCTGACAATACAAGCCTCACACTGACCAATCACCTGATTGATCTGACAATACAAGCCTCACACTGACCAATCACCTGATTGATCTGATAATACAAGCCTCACACTGACCAATCACCTGATTGATCTGACAATACAAGCCTCACTCTGACCAATCACCTGATTGATCTGACATTACAAGCCTCACACTGACCAATACCTGATTGGTCTGACAATACAAGCCCCACACTGACCAATCACCTGATTGATCTGACAATACAAGCCTCACACTGACCAATCACCTGATTGATCCGACAATACAAGCCACACACTGACCAATCACCTGATTGATCTGACAATACAAGCCTCACACTGACCAATCACCTGATTGATCCGACAATACAAGCCTCACACTGACCAATCACCTGGTAGATCTGACAATACAAGCCTCACACTGACCAATCACCTGATTGATCCGACAATACAAGCCACACACTGACCAATCACCTGATTGATCTGACAATACAAGCCTCACACTGACCAATCACCTGATTGATCCGACAATACAAGCCTCACACTGACCAATCACCTGGTAGATCTGACAATACAAGCCTCACACTGACCAATCACCTGATTGATCTGACAATACAACCCTCACACTGACCAATCACCTGGTAGATCTGACAATACAAGCCTCACACTGACCAATCATCTGATTGATCCGACAATACAAGCCACACACTGACCAATCACCTGATTGATCTGACAATACAAGCCTCACACTGACCAATCACCTGATTGATCTGACAATACAAGCCTCACACTGACCAATCACCTGATTGATCGGACAATTCAAGCCTCACACTGACCAGTCACCTGATTGATCTGACAATACAACCCTCACACTGACCAATCACCCGATTGATCTGACAATACAACCCTCACACTGACCAATACCTGATTGATCTGACAATACAAGCCTCACACTGACCAATCACCTGATTGATCTGACAATACAAGCCTCACACTGACCAGTCACCTGATTGATCTGACAATACAAGCCTCACACTGACCAATACCTGATTGATCTGACAATACAAGCCTCACACTGACCAATCACCTGATTGATCTGACAATACAAGCCTCACACTGACCAGTCACCTGATTGATCTGACAAGATCTTTATCAGACTCTTTTACAAGCCTCACACTGACCAACCACCTGATTGATATGACAAAATCTCCATCAGACTCTTTACCAAGCCTCAACATTTTTGCCTATTCCAGCTTACTTGAATAAATTATTATTTTCCTTTTCTTGTTTTAGGAGAGATTACTTCTGTCCGTGTTGCCGGCTCATCTTGCTGCAGAAATGAAGACGGAGATGATAAACCGGGTGCAAGACAAAAATAATTTACATGGTTCACAACGCAATAGTACCAAGCACTTTCACAGCCTTTATGTAAAAAGACATAAGAATGTCAGGTAAATATACAAATGTTATATTCTTGTACTGGGTGGAAAGAAGAAGAAGAAGAAAAAATTGATCCAAAAAATTACCTTCAAAATAAAAAAGGGAAATATTGTGAACATCCTTTTCACCTTTTAAAAGTAAAGAACACTTTTTACCTCAATTTGTCTCCAAAATGAAAGGGAAAAACCACTCCATCCAAAAATAAACATTGCTTTAGAACTACAATCCTGGAAAAAAGTCTTGGAACACTTGCGTGTGATTAACGGACAAGTGTCACCCCCACTCCCCCGTACAATGTTGACCAAGGCCAGTGGCTCCTGCAGCTTGCCAGAGTGTCCCAACATTGATCGATGGGGGGTGGGGAAGTAAAAATCTCATTTGAACAATTTCCGTTTATAACAGAAGACACTAAGTATCAATACATGCACACAATACCCAGGACGTGTGCTCAGCTCAGCGTTCGCGTTCCAAGGACTTTTTTCCAAGATTGTATACGCAGATTGCAAAAAAAATCATCTAAATTTGGTTTTTCTATCACATCTCAAAAACTAAATGTCACATGTATCTCAAATTGCACAGTATTTGGCAAGGGACCATAGGCTTGGCATCCCTAGTATTTTTTTAAAATAAAGACATTCATTTAATACGGGAACGTTCAGTGAAACCAATTCCCTATACTAACTAATGCATTTCGAAGATGTATAATAATTGGCCATTATTGCAATGCATAATGTGGCGTTTTCAGATACTCCTACGAGAGTTATTCATGTATTGTTAGATATGCAAAAGAGTATCTAAAAGTAACGGAATCTATATATAGGGTTGAAAGTAACACAAATAATTGTAAAACAACTTAGGCCTACTTGTAAATAACTATCTTCAGTAGATAGCAGTAACTTCTGTTTGATAGATTCGACAGCTATCTTTCGTATTGCATTAACGGGTTGTAATATAATAATAGATGCTCATTATTCATATGCCCATCTGTTATTATGTATTTTTTTATTTGCGGTCGTTGTTTTGCATCACTTGTGTTGCAAAGGGACGATGAATCCCCCGGCCCAATAATCACCAAGAAAAAATGCAAGAAAAACACCTTTTTCAAAACACCTTTTTTTTTCTGCTCGAATGTTCATAGGCCTATACGTACACTTTTTGGGCTGTTTTTATTCAAAAGAATTTTTGAAAAACTACATTTGGATTTAGTTCTACATTTCCACATATTAATATTAACCAACATTTTTTGGCTCAAATTGTCAAAGGGTGTTTTTGCCTACAGTTTTTGGAATTTATTTTGAACATTTTGAAATTGCTGGTATTTTTTCCCGACACGTTATTCACAAACCCTTATTTTATGGATTTTTCAAATATTACTCTTTTTTCTTACACATTTTTTTTCAAAACTGTCGGCATTTATTTTTTGGAAATATTTGAAAATAATTGGAAAAACAATAGTTGGACATGGTTGGATGATGAGTAAATGTTTCTTCTTACTCCACAAATTATAAATGATAGTCAGTAAAAGAAATTGCACATCCAGGATTTGAACCTGGGACCTCTGGATGGTTATAGACAAGCGCTCTAGTCAACTGAGCTAATGAGTCAGATGAGTAAGCACGACGATAATATTATCTATAGGCCTTCAGTTCAATCTCATCCTCAAAAACAACCCAAAACAACTAAATAAGTGAATACATAAACCATTTAAGTAATATATAATATACCTGAATACATAAATAAACCATTTAAGTAGTATATTTTATTGTATTTATTGATTAAAATAGCGCTGCGATAAATGAATTTAGCTTTATTCACAAAGAAATCATCAGACGAGTTGGGACCGTAATGGTAAAGTGTATGGTAAAGTGCATGGTAAAGTGTTGCCTTGAAACGCGTGTTCATTGAACACTTTACCGTCGTTTCTATAGTATAATATTATTATACATATTTTGTTTTCATTTTAAATGGTAAACTGTTATCAAAATGCGTAGATGTGACCAATGCGGCTTATATTTCGGAGTTACAACATGCATGATTGGTATAGCTAACACATATGCATATCTTGATAACTCAAAGGCAGTATGAAAAAAACGTTTAATTGCCTATTTTAAGCAAAATGTCCCAATGGTAAACTGATGGTAAACTGTTGTAAAGTGTGTGACACTTTGCAATAATGCATTACTATAACATGTATAATAAAACAAATCCACGCTTGTGTAAGCACTGACCGCTTGGCCGAGTGGATAGGAGCGTTCGTTGGCACCCTTTATCTGTTCATAGCCTGCTTGGCGTTGGTTCGAGTCGCTTTCATGGCGTGGCTTTTTTCCTTTTTTCTGTTATGAGCTATCTTCAATAGATAGGAATAGTATTGCAAATAAACGTTTACTGCTCGGCAAATGTTAACACTTTCAACGCGGCTATTGGTTTAACCACGGTACAAAACAGATTTGTCTAACTTTTATGTCTATCTCAAGGATAACTGAACTAATAATAGGCACGTTTGTACTTATTTGAATGCATTTCATAAGGTGATTCCAAATATTGGTAAAATGACATTCAATAATGTTGACGTTTTTGAAACATTTTGTGCAATTTTGGATTGTCGTCTGCAGACACCTGTCGCGTGGAAAGTGTAAATGTATAGTTTCATATTTCAAATAACAAACAAATAGGCAATGTGATAACATTATTAAAAGTATAAACATGTTAATTTCTCAGCAAGAACTTTATACTTTTGATTTATTGATTTATAAACATCAGATTATTACGCGCGGGATCAAGAAACGGGTCAAATTGTAGTTAAATATGACATACATAATTGTTTTCAGTGACCACTCCCTAAATAAAATTAATTCCCTGTCATCATTTTTATTATATTTGTGATGCCCCTATTGTTTACTCAAATCGTGTGTAATATGAGATTCATACGACATTCGGTTTTTGATTTATGACAGAAAAACCAAATTTAGATCAAATATTTTGCATTCCTCTTATACAATCCTGGAAAAAAGTCTTGGAACACTTGCGTGTGATTAACGGACAAGTGTCACCCCCACTCCCCCGTACAATGTTGACCAAGGCCAGTGGCTCCTGCAGCTTGCCAGAGTGTCCCAACATTGATCGATGGGGGGTGGGGAAGTAAAAATCTCATTTGAACAATTTCCGTTTATAACAGAAGACACTAAGTATCAATACATGCACACAATACCCAGGACGTGTGCTCAGCTCAGCGTTCGCGTTCCAAGGACTTTTTTCCAAGATTGTAGAAGTTGCCTTATTACCCAATTGAACAGATGGAATACACTTGTAATTGATAAAAATTCAATTATGAAATGTCTCCACAGAGGACACAGGTGTATTGTTTGAACATTGCAATAAATGATAGAACATATAAGGGAGCTTAACTGTGTGTCTAAATGGTTCACACCTGTCTTTCAGTTTGTTAATCATTTAGTAATTTTCATTATGTTATAACTAATGAGATTGATGCAACTAACAATGAAACATGCATATGCATATAGTGTTAAAAAGATACAACTGTCATAATGGTATGGACCAAATTCAAGCTATTTCCTCGCATGTTTCGTTGTTGTTCGCGGAGCTGCGTCCAGATACAAGAAATGCATGAACAGGTATGCATGCATGTGTGTGACAGTTTCACAACTGACCAATCAGGACGCACGGTGATTTTTTGAAAGCCACGTCCGGTACATACTTTTGGGTTTACGCACATACGCATGCATTGTTAGAATTATGTCCATGTCATTATGTCACTGACTATATGTTACTGAATAGAAGGTGAGGAAAGCTATGGCCATGTTGCTTTCATTGTGGTGAGGGTTGATTTCTCTGGCTGCACCAAAATCACTTATCTCTGTGACTCCTTAACTCTATTATTTCCACGCGGCAGGCAGCTGCAGACAACATTCCAAAATTTCACAAAATATTCCAAAAATGTCAAATTATTGAATTTCATTAGCATATTTGGAATCACCATGAGAAATGCATTGAAATAAGTACAAACATGCCTAGTATTGGGTCAGTAATAATTGAGATAGACTTTGAATACTGTGAAAGGTTTCTGAAAAATCTGTTTTGTGTATGGTAAAAATAATAGCCGCGTGGAAAGTGTTAATCAAAGCATAATGGTTCATTGATCAGGAAAAATTCGTTATTGGTATCAAAGGTATGTCCCATCATGTTTGTTGCTTGCCATAAGGCAAAAAAGAAGAAGTTGACTTGCCCTTTCAGGGCCAGAGTCTGGGTCGGACGGTCGGATTTTAAAAAAAATAAAAAATAAAAATTTACAAGCAGATACTACTCAAAAACATGTTTTCATCTTTCTTTATTGTTGCGTGCTTCTTTCAATTTTTTTTTTTTTTTAAATTTTAAAAAAAAATTGAAAAGAAAGAAGAAGAAAAAAAAATGAAAAAAAATAGCGACCCTAGATTTCCGAAAATTCGGGTCGGTCGGAAAGGGCAAGTCAACTTTTGTTTTTGTTTGCCTAAACTGCAGTCATGAATACTGCTGAGCTAGTTTTCATGTTGTTTCATCCAGCTTTGTTGTACTGTAAAGGTGACCACGTTTGCCTTCCTCCCCCATCAGTTATACCTACAATTCTGGATGGAACACTTAGTTGTTAACAACTGAAAACTAACACCCCTTTTCCCCCGTGCAATGTTGAGAAATGCAAATGTCTTCAGCAGTTATTCAAGGTGCCCCAGTATTGATTGATGGGGTGTGGGGAAGGTAAAATTGTTGTTTAAGATGTCCTCTTCAGTCTTAAGATTGTAGTTTTCAAAATGCCCTAATTCTGGTCTCCAATTTGTCTCGGTTCCCATAGACATATGCACACAATCATTGCTTCATAGCCCATTCATCATTGGAGCTCTTAGGTTCTAGTTTTCATCAATGAATAAATTAGTTATCAGTGTTCCTTTTTCTTATTTCTGAAACTTAAGAGCTCGAAAAATGCATCGTGTGGAAAAAGCTGGTGTTGGTTGGTGTTCGCGCAATGCATTGTAAGAAGACCTTAAAATCTTCTTTGAGCATGTCCAGTCTCAGGTCCAGTAGTTCTTCAGACAAGCCAGCGATTGTGATTTTAATAGTCCATAAGCCATCTACTTTGTGTAAAATCTAGGCAGCCAGACATGTGCAGAACTTCTCCAGAAAAGAGATTTGTAATATGATTAATGGGACAGTAAAGCTAGACAAGCACTTATTTAAATCCAGTCTTAAGTATGCCGCTTGCGGGGATAAGTGTTTTTCGAAGGTACGCAGCGTCGGATATTATCCTCTTTCATCTTTAAAGTGATAGTATAGTAGCTCATATGACCAATTTGAATACTGTATGTACTTACTTAACTTGCAAGTGTCTGGTCATACTATTACTAGCATACTTACACTACTACTAACAAAGATGTAATTTATTTTATATTTTAAGTACTAATTAATTTGAGACAAGGAATATGTCTCCGAGTCCCCCCTATATAAAAGGGGAGAGGGCGGTCATCAAAATCTTAACCCTTAAAAGGGGACTGTAAAGAAAGAATCAATGCATGAATAATTGAGAGGCAGTGGCGTAGCTCAGGGGGGGGGGGGGCAGGGGGGGCAAATGCCCCCCCTGACGAAAAAAACCAAATAGCCAAATATTAGCCAAATAGAAGGAAAAATTGTACATGTAGTACATTTATTGTGCGATTTTTTTTTGGACTGTGTGATTTTTTTTGGACTGTGCGAAATTTTCTGACCTCAAACCCCCCCCCCCCCCCCACTTACGTTTGGGGGCAACCTTTTACGAAAATTGTAGAAATCTTGCTACGCCACTGTTGAGAGGTTAGACATTTTCAACATGTAAGGCTATATTAAAAAAATCTTTTGTCTCAAAGCTCTTCAGTTTTTCAAAACCTAATGCAGAATGCGGGTTTTTTTACATTTTTTCTTTTTAATATAAAATATTGAAATCCTTGTCAAAGTGACCTTTTGTATTTAAAATGATGTGATCAATAAAAATCTGAAAAATCGGTGAAACTTTGGGATTTTTAACACGCATCAATTAACTAGCGCGCGCGGGGGCTTTGAGACAAATATTTTATTAATAAAGCCTAAGTATAAAGGAATTAAGATAAAAAACCAAAGTACAGTAAGAGTAAAACAAGGAAGTGTTTGTTCTTCAGGCTTGAAATTTCACAGCATTAATTGAATATATGTTCCCTCTTTCTTGGCCAGCAGTTTAATCAAATTGAATTTGAACATTTTAGAAAAATTAGGAAAGATTTACTCTGTTGCTCGCTTTATATCTTGCACAAGGCTGACATTTCTCTTGGCCTCATTTAGTTGTTATGAGTGGTCTAGATACAGTTATTATTCCTGATAAGCCATCACAATTTCATCTAACACCCTTCAATCCCCTCACCATTCAACACGCTTAGTAACACAAGAGGCAATAATATTGTTTCTCATCATATAGGCATAGAAAAAACCCTGTTTGTTTCTGGTAGGCAGCTAGAATTATATAAAGACTGATTTGGAGAGGAAAAGGAAAAGGTTGTTGACTATGTGTTCTCAGGAACCGGGTTCCCATCTCTGTTTAGAATGAGCAGGCCAGGCCTAATCATTGCTGTGTGGGGATCGCTTCAGATCCTCCAGCGAGTCTGTTACTTTCCCTCAAATCACTGAATCAATATTGACAAAAAGAAATCCTAAATATACGTTTAGATGAAAATAATAATTTTGTTAATATAATGATTAAATTCGATGTAAAATATGATATTGGGCTACCAAAAACAAAACATAGCTTTTGTAGCCTGAAGAAGGGGAAGAAGAAAAAAAATCTCACTGTTCAAATATCTCTAAAAGTGACTCTTTTGCCTAGCTTTTAAAAAGTATCATTAAGAATGAATTTCTTATTTTTGGTAGTATTGTTCGAATCTTTCTTGTGAAAAAAAACAGAAAGGGAGGGGGAAGGAAATGCACCTGCATAGCCCAAATATTTCAAAATAATCTGTAGCATTAACCCTTTGGAGCCTCAAGAAGGCGCTGCAACCTTTTTTCTTTCTTTTCTTCTTGTCATTACACAACCAAAATTAATACTGTCTACACCCTAACCTCTAGCAAAACACAGGTTTAATATCAACAGTGGATATAAATTAACCATTTCTCTTCTAAATCCACACGATTAAACACAACCATCATTAATTCTATGTACACTCTGGCCGTTAGCAATTTGTAGGTTTAATATCAACAGTGGATATGAATTAACCATTTCTCTTCTAAATCCACACCAACACGATTAAACACAACCAACATTAATTCTCTTTACACTTTTGCCGCAATAGTTCAGTCAGTTCCAAATTGGTGAATCTGCTAACAGCAGCAAATTGATACAGAAGAGTGTGGGTGGGGCAGAAACTTGTATGATGCAACATAGCACGCTGTGAATCGGATGTGTGATGCGTGCATATACCCAAAAAGCTTGCGTTAGCTTGGAATACTTTTGCGCACATAGGGTTCAAAACTGCATATTTCTTGCCAATTTGGAACTGATTAAACTATTGCAATACATCTCTTATATGAATTAACCATTTCCCCTCTCAGCCCAGAGAATTAACTATTCTGTTTGTCACCTTTGGGGATGGGTTTGTCTGTGTATTTCATACATGCTTAACACTTTCCACGCGGCATGTGTCTGTAGACGACATTCCAAAATTTCACAAAATGTTTCAGAAATGTCAACATTTCATTACCATATTAGGTTGGAATCACCATGTGAAATGCATTGAAATGAATACAAATATGCCTAGTATTGGTTCAGTAAATCTTGAGATAGACTTTGAAAGTTGGGAAAGGTTTCTGGCAAATCTGTTTTGTATATGGTAACATAATAGCCGCGTGGAAAGTGATAAGATCATAGATAAAAATTCCATTAAAATGGAAAGTTGGCGGTCAAAAGGAAATTGCGATATAAGGCAAATAGAAAGAGCAAAAATAGCAACATTTGTAAATACGGCTTTTAGTTGCTAAAATTATGTGGCAGAAGAAGCAAGCGCATAGATGATAATTGTGCAAGATTCTTGCATGGCATTTACTAGAAAGCAATATAAATTACAGCCATAGTTTAGTGATAAACACGGTTTTAACATTCAATTTAAGTTTTAAATATATGTCATATGTATTCAATTTATTTGATCAATACATAAATAAATGTAGAAATAAATAAATGAGTTTTTTTTTTTAAATACTTTTAAATAAATAGTTGAATCATTTTGTTAATAAATAATAATATAAATCGAAAATTAAATTTTTAATCGAAAATAAATGAATCAATAAACTAATGAATCAATACATAAATACACGCATATTAAAAATTAAAATATTAAAAATTACTTATAAAATAAAGAAATTAAAACAAATAAACATGAGAAAACATTAATAAATAAAAAATGATTAAATAAATAAATGAATAATTATGTAGATAATTAATAATATAA
This sequence comes from Ophiura sarsii, assembly GCA_035610835.1. Taxonomy (NCBI): domain Eukaryota; kingdom Metazoa; phylum Echinodermata; class Ophiuroidea; order Amphilepidida; family Ophiuridae; genus Ophiura; species Ophiura sarsii. The sequence goes on along the minus strand of CM069458.1, from coordinate 17,018,173 downwards.
AAAGTAAATAAGTAAATATAGAAATTTACAAATGAATAAATTTTACATTCAATTTAAGTTTTAAATATGTCATATATATTCAATTAATTTGATTAGAATTATATTCAATTTAATATGGCCAATATTCGTTAGTAAAACTATGGTTGAAGTAGAATTTATTTGTTTATTATAGAAAAAATTCCATTGAAATGGAATGGGGGCGATCCAAGAGAAAGAATCATGTTTTGTAACCATTTTCTGAAGCATCTGTTCATTCTGTTGCATACCAAAATACCAGGGATATGGTGTATGTATCTTTCAACCCCAAAAAAACACCCCAAATCAAAACACAACAGTCTAAAAATAGTACAGGAAACCAATAAAGTTGATGTTTGTGCATGGAGGGGGGGGGGGGGTACCATCTGAAGAACAATCTAGGTATATATGACATCCGCAACTCATTAAAGCCCCAACTAAAAAATCCTCGGTTTCCCATGGAAATGGAGTGATCACCAGAACATGATGTGTACAGAGTAATTTGTAGTGACAGTTCACCATATCATTATGTAATGCAGTGCTACCCAACAAGGACACATGTAGGTTTATTCTAAAGCAAGCACTATTTTTTCGCGGCATTTAATGTTCGTGATGCAGAAGAACCCACATTTTTCATCATGAAATGTTTACAAATGTACACCTTTCTAATAATGTCTAATAAGAATACTAAAAGCTTGTGAGCATGACAATTTCACCAATCCTAGCCAGTCGCGATATTTTTTATACACATAGATATTTCATGCAAACCTTGACCATGTTTTATTAGGACACAGTTGATACTCTGAGCTTTTCAGTAGTATCTGAGACCACAATTGTAATGTGTATAACATCTGGACAGTTTGGAGATTTCTCTTTAGTCAAACAAGATAAGCTATTATGTCTCTCTGTTGGGAGTCTAATAACATCTCTCTGATTGAATCATCAAGGCTAAACAAATATAGCTTTGACTCCATCACAGACTGCAGGACTGTTAAAATAAACTGCATAGGTACATGTAATTTACAAAGACTACAAAGTAATTTAGACAATTTTCCTTATACTAAAAACAAAATGGCAGCCTCCATGTATATGTAGAAAGACCTAAATGTCCAAGAATATGCAATCTGATGCTATAAGGTTGGCGGCGGGCTTGGCGCAAAAAGACAACAAATTATGCGGTATTTGTGGCACTCCCTGACTGCATACAAACTGTTTCTGGCTTATATGTTTTACCATAATCCAAGATTGAGAGATATTAGACTCAATAAAGAATGAGGATTACCTTGAGGAATTTGACATAAAATTTAAAAAAACTGTATGATGCAATATGGCGCACTGTGAATCGCATGTGTGTTACGTGCATACGCCCAAATAGCTTGTTTTAGCTTGGATTACTTTTGCGCACATATTTCTCGCCAATTTAGAACTGATTATGTATAAGAATTAACCATTTCCCTTCTAAACCCATATAATTAACTATTCTGTTTGTCATTTTTTGGGGGATAGGTTTGTCTTTGTCGGATTTGGTTTGGTCAGGGTTTGCCGCTGGAGATTCAAAACCCCTACCCATTTCTAAGGGTGATTTTGGAAAAAACGGTACCCTTATCTAAGGATTTTGCATCATTATAGACCCAATTTATGCGCATTATCGAGAAAATAGACACAATTTGCGAACAAAAATTGGCGAAAATAGCCAATATTTTTGCAAAAATAGACCCATTTGTAAAAAGTTAATCCAATATTAGGGATTTTCCAGCACAAAAACCCCCATTAAAGCGGCACATCCCCGTATACCATATTAGGCAAGTACCCCCCCCCCCCCCCCCCCCTCGGGCATAGAAAATACAAAAAAAATATGCGGTATTTGTGGCACTCCCTGACTGCATACAAAACTGTTTCTGGCTTAGGTTTTACCATAATCCAAGATTGAGAGATATTAGACTCAATCATGAATGAGGATTACCGTGATGAATCTAACATAAGATCCACAATCCCTCTAATCTAAAGGATTTCTGTATTCATGTCATCATTTCACCTCAGAATCTTTATTTTACTAGTTTGTAGCTGCCATAAACTAAGAGTGAAAACATAGATCCTGAGATGAAATAATAATAATAAAAAATGTGGAGATGTTGGGATACAGCACTAATGCTGCAAAGAAAACAAAGACAATTCAAAGATTTTTTATCTTCAATATCATTGTTGGATTTTACTTAAAATCCCCAAATCTCTGCATTCTAAATGATTAACCACTTGACTGCGGTGCCCATAATATTACGGGTTGTGCCAGTTTCCATTCTGTGTGGAGCCCTTAAATATACAGGTTGACGGCTTGTTTCACTCCAGTCACCCGCACGTCAAAATAATAACAGAAATATGGCATAGCGCACACCACCCCTGAAAGAAGATTTGCGAAGAGATGGCGCTATTCACAATATGTTCTACGCACACCGTTGCTGCGCACATTATTTTGGTTATTTCATCATATGATGGGAGTTTTACGCTGTTTTTTATTGAGTTGTTGTAATACTACACCGGACGTGATGTTTTACAAAGCTTGGCGTGATACCTTATTAATAAGGTCTACCAAGAATATCTACAGATTCAGATTCAGAATATATCCTGGGCTGTATTAACACTTTCCACGCGACTATTAGTTTTACCATTTCAAAACAGGTTTTTCAGAAACCTTTCCCAACTTTCAAAGCCTATCTCAAGAATTATTGAACTAATACTAGTTTGTTTGTACTTATTTCAATGCATTTTTTCATGGTGATTCCAAATATGGTAATGAAATTAAATAATTTTACATTTTTGAAACATTTTGTGAAATATTGGAATGTCGTCTGCAGACGCCTGCGGCGTGGAAAGTGTTAATGCTGGTTAAAGGTCCCATTTGCAGGGATTTGTATAGTGCACTGAACTGGACCATGCCGCGACACAGCTCACAGACACTGGTCAGCAGTGAAGTGGTTAATGTAATTATTTGATGAAAAAGAAGCAAAATTTGAAGATAAAAATCTTGTAACTTTTCATTGTCTTATGAGGTCTGGAAAAATGGACAATTGTGAATCTTATTCCCTGATATTGAGGTATTTTGAAGGAAATTTTGCTTTTCTAAGGAATGAAATTCATAAAAATGCAGAGAAATGTTGCCTTTTTCTGGGAATTTTTGTTTTCCCGCCATGGAAATAAATCTCCCTTTTTCAGTTGTGCTGCTTATCAGCAGTAGTGCTACGTATCTACATCATCGCTGTAAGCTTTTGTTTTTTGTATTTGGCTTCAGGCTCAATATTTTACCATAACCAAAGATTATAGTATTATACTAAAATAATAAATGAGGAGTTCCTTGAAAAAGATTTACATTATATCATTAGATCATTTTAATGATCTTATGTAAATCTTTTTCACGAATCTTTTTAAAAGATAAATATAATAATTTTATGTAAAAAGACAATATATTCTGGATACAAATCTTATAATTGTGGTAGTCTGCTTGTCAGCCATAGTACTTACGCTCATTGAGAAAATGCAAGCAGAGTAATACTCCATATTGGCATATACAATCCATTTACGCATGTATGAGTGAATGATTTATCATAAACCTTCTACTTGCATTTGTAAATTTAATAATATCAAATTAAGTTCGGTGACAGGAGAGCTCTTTTGTACTTGAGGCGGGAAATGCCCTTGGCATATTTGTGTTGTCTTCTTTCTCTAATGGTCTCTTATAGACACATAATGCACTTATCAATTGCAAGCCCGGCTGCCGGGGATCCGGGGCATGGCAGGGACCATGCGAGGACCGTACAAAAAATGATGACAGGCTATGCGGGGGAGTGTACACGGACGTACAAACTGTGCCCCCGCTAGCCGGGGCGTGTAGCGGGAACGTATGCTAAGGTACACAAATGTACACCCCGGGCGCTTGCTAAATAAGCTAGAGATGCAATGCGCTTGATGAAATAATAAAAAAGAAATAAGCAACCTTGGGACTGTAGCCGGGTGAATACTTTGTCCTGGAAAATGGGTGGCCTGGACTGTAAACTTTGTCCGGACCAAGGGGGGCTGGGACTGCAGCGGGGACATACAAAAAAATGGTGCCCGGCCCTGCAGGGACCGTACACGATTGTACCCGGGACGTCACATGGGCAATTTGTACATCCCGGCTCTAATCCCCGCTATCCCCGGGGCCGGGGATGCAATTGATAAGTGCATAAGAGAATCATTCATAACATATTGGTGAGAGTATTTTTGAGATTCTTTTTCTAAGATGACAATAACACAATGTAGAGTCTTAAATCTTGCTAAAATTGTATGACATATTATTGATACTTTTACATCAAAAATAGCAAATAGTTACACATATTGCACTCTTAAAATACAAGGTCATGTTGTCATGTCCACAACCCATTGTTTTAAGAGTGTAAGAGGAATATTTTACCTCAAATATTGATATATTTTTATTGCCATGGAAAGGTTCTATTTCTTTCAAGAATATACACACCTTTATTGCTTCTTTCATCACAATATTTCTGGAGAAATCAAACGAAACATAAACATTTATTATCCTTCTAACTGCAGTTTATAGCACATCTCACAAACCCAATCACATCCCATTCTATATTCCTATTTAATATAAGGGAGGTTTTAGAATTTGATGTTTATTGATGCTCTGTTTATGTCAGAAGTAAATCGGATGACAATCATTCTGAGCCCTTCAACATCCTATAGTTTGATCAGTTCCAAATTGGCGAAGCCGCCTTACAGCAGTGAATGAATATAGAAGAAAGTGGGCGCGCATGAAGGCAACTATCGCTCTGTGCATCATATGCGTGACGCGTACGTGCGACTATACCGCGTACGTCTGGTCATAATCGTGTGCGTACGCTTGGATTACTTTTATATTTCTCGCCAATTTGGAACTGATTGAAGTACAGTGATTTATGTGGTTGCTGGTGGTGTAATAGGTTCTTAGTTCAAGTCCTGGTTTGGCCATTTGCTGTGCAATTCTACATACAGAGAGCCATTATTAGTTTTGGAAAGAGGTTTGTCACGGTTGAAATGAGGTCCACTGCTGCTGCAACACCCATGCGTTGGTATGCAATCCCTCTACTACCTAAAAATGCAGTGAACAGTTTTATATGTCAAAATGTAATCTTTTGGTGGTTTTAATTGGTTATATTGGGGCTGTAGTTTTTTACTACATCTTTCATTTCACTGTAAAATACAATGAGCTATTGGCGATGCATATTACACTGTATCAATGTTGCTGTAGTATTCTATGGGGGTTGCAAGCCTGTTGATTAGATATAGCAACTACGCTTTTTAACCTCATCATTAATCATGGTATTTTGTTTTCTTTCCATTCCTTTTTCTATCCTACAGTATTTTGTATGCAGATATAGTAGGCTTTACAGCATTAGCTAGTGAGTGTTCACCAAGAGAGCTAGTCAAAACACTGAATGAGCTCTTTGGGAAATTCGATCAATTAGCTGAGGTAAGGAATATGCGTAAAAGACATAAGGGTAAAAATGCATAACAAATAGGGAACGTATTTGAGACCTGTCACATCAAAATGGACATGTTGGAAGCCCGAGTCAAATCGAAGTTATTGGTATGAGTTGAAAAAGCACATGTTAAGCTTTGAAATGATACCATGTTGAAGGTAATCAGACTTTGTAATCACAAGATATGATTTGAGGAATCATATTTTGTTCTATTATTTTCTTTATATTTCACCAAATATATTGGCCTCTATCTCAAAACTGTGTTTGCCGACAATACGTCCTGTTTGACATGACATGTCACAAATAGAGAAAAAACACATAAAAGCAATACAAAACAATACATATTCAGATGTACTTGACCATGCAAGGGCTGTGCTAGGACAACACACACCGTATACATGCATACTTAAGTAGAAACAAACATACATATAATAACATGGATTGTAAGATGAAGCAATACATATTAAGATGCACTTGTCCCTGCAAGGGCTGTGCTTACTAAGACAACAAACATATCGTCAGCCTGCTTCTATAATTGCCTAACTCACTTTTCAGCGAAATTGAGCTTTTTGCATAAATCATGACTTAATTACATTATGCACATGCTGTAATAATATAAGTCATTTACCAATTAAAAGTGTTAATAAATGCACAATTTCAATTCTGCCTTAGGCAGCCTTGTGAGTTAGGCAGATTGTAATTATGATGTTAAATGTTTAAAATGGGTCATATTAACTCGTATCAGGCCTATAACAAGCCACATTTCACTTAAAGGTATATCTCCAACCTAATTCTATCCAACAGTTACTGCTCCTGTTTGAATTCACCTGTACTATTCATGGTGCTATTCAACTTATCGTCAGCCTGCTTCGAAAATTGCCTAACTCACTTTTCATATTTTTGTTGTTTCCTAAAAACTAGAAAAAATGAGTTAGGCAATTATAGAAGCAGGCATACAAAATAACATGAATACAATATGCTCTTTACACTATATACACTCTTGCTTTGTAGGGTTTACTTAATGAATACAATATAGTTCGTAGCTGTTTTGCTATATAACGTCGGTCTCATAATGTATAGGCTGTACCATATTTGGACGGCCATACACTACGATACAACATAATGTTCATGTTGTATAAGGCATATTAAATACATTTATACATTAAAGCTAACAGAGAGTGACAATATACTGACAATTATATACAAAAAAAATTGCTTTTAAAACTTGAAACCAAAAACAGTGTTTGATTTTGTAACATTTACGGAAAGTTTGATTGTTTGTAAGCAATATAATAATTGTTTGGCTGCACTTGCATTTCTAGATTTGTCAGTCACAAGGGAAAATAGAAGAAAAATAAAAGAGAAAAAATAAAAACAGAAACGCACACAAAAAAATGGAAGAAAGCGAACAAGCCTCCAGTTCTGAGAATGTGTTGTATCTGTTCAAATGCTAATCCTGTCAGTCAACGTAATTGCAGAATAAGGGCAAAATAAATAAAATAATGTGATAGATGATTGTTTTTATCACATTTTAAAAACTAAAACTTCACAATGTAATACAAACCATCTCTACTCATAAGCTTGGACAAGTAGGAGAATAGTTCCTTTTTTGATCAGAATAATTGAAAGTTGATCGAAACTTTGTATTTCTGTCAAGATAGAAGTATTAACCTACACCATTTGATGTATAGAACTCAAAATGTAATGGACTTAAACATGAGCACTTACACAATTACATCTATTCTAGTAAGCCACTCTTAGCATGTAAAATCTCTTGAGAATAAATTGCCACTGTTGTTCCGAATAGGAAACCATGTTTAACACTTTCCACGCGGCTTTTTGTTTTACCATTTACAAAACAGATTTTTCAGAAACCTTTCCCAACTTCCAATGTCTATCTCATGAAACTGAACAAATACTAGGCATGTTTGTACTTATTTGAATGCATTTCTCATGGTGATTTCAAATATGGTGATTAAATTCAATAATTTTGAAAATGTTAAAACATTTTGTGACATTTTGGAATGTTGTCTGCAGATGCCTGTCGCGTGGAAGGTGTTAAAATTGTGAGATAGGCTTTTCAGGAAACCATGCGGCAAACAGGGAAAAAATTGTACAAAAGGTTATACAAGTAACTGTTCCTGTTTACCGCACCACCTGTGTATTACATATGGATCTCGTCCATGGAAACAGAGGATCTATATTTTAGATCTATGTAATGCACTTTCATACTTGGATTAATGTCTACAATGAATGCCCTATGTGTAACATGGATTATCACGCTAAGCCCGGAACATTTGGATGAACTTTTCACTCCCAACATATAAATGTGTTTTTTAAAGTCAGTGTGACAAATCACATTTGCCAAGTAAGAAATGGATAGGTATTAGATTTGAAATTATAAAACACATATCACGTAGTCAGTCTTATCATAAATGATGCATCGTTCACCGTAATCGTGATAAACAATCATACCTAACTCATACACAAAACCGCATGTCCTTTTTTTGTCTCAAATAATGGATATCTATTGAGTTGGCATCAGTCATCGACATGAACGCAGACCCCCCCCCCCCCCAAAAAAAAATGTTAGACAAGAAACTGTTTACCACACCACCTGTGTTTATTACATATGGATCTTGGAACTTGTAAAGTAATGCACTCTCGTACTTGGATTAATGTCTGCAATGAATGTCCCATGTGTAACATGGATTATCACCCTAAGCCTGTACTTTTCACTCCCAACATGTAAATGCATTTTCTAAATGTCAGTGTGACAGACCACCTTTGCCAAGAAGAAATGAATAGGTATTAGATTTGAAATTATAGAAAAAAGGTTAGACAAGAAACCATACCTGTTTACCACACCACTTGTGTATATTACATATGGATCTCGGAACTTGTAACGTAATGCACTCTCGTACTTGGATTAATGGCTGCAATAAACATGTGCATGAACTTTTCACTCCTGATTTGTAAATGCGTTTTCAGAATGACAGTGCCACAGACCAATTACTTTCTCATTTGAAATGGATGAAAGATTTGAAAAGTGTATGAACCACTAAAGCATAATACTGCTTTGCGCTTTGTCGATTTTGAACTATTTTACTTGTTTTATAATTGTTGAATTGAAAGTTCATTTCATATAAATATATTTGTATGTTTTTATTTTTGTGAAAGCTGCTTGAAGAGCCAAAAGTGCGAAAATTAATAGTTCACTACAATTTCCACCTTAACAGTATGCAATATCAACCTGGTGTACTCTCTTCATATTCAGAGGGGTAACGCATGATCGTTACAGGATCTTGAAATACCCCTATTTGATGGCTTTTCTGGGACAATTTCGCCCAAAAGCACAGACAATTTGTCTGAAAATAACCCCCCTTTTTTAACCCTTTCCAGGACACTTTCTAGGAAGACCCCCTTTTTGCGCAAAAACGAGGACACACTTGGTTCAAAATACCCCTTTTTCATATTCCCAGGACAGTTAGATATATGATACAACATTCATTCTATTTTTTTCTTCTTTTTCGCAGACATAGCCTTCAAAAAACACCCTAATTTTTTGAAATCGCGGACATAGTTTCCAAAATGACCCCTAATTTTTTGAAATCGCGGAGATAGCTTCCAAAAACATTCCTAATATTAGGAAATCATGAACATTTATGTCCGCGGACATAAATGTTCGTGATGGTACCAAAAAAACAACCTTTTCCGCGATTTTGGGAACGATAATGCAAGTATGTATATTAACACATGCTCTGCAATAGGGTAACGCCAGACGTTTAAAAGAATTGTTAGAGTGTCACAGACATGAATAGCCTGTGGTATAAAGTTCTTAGTGTCCAAATTATTACTTTTTGTAATCCAATACTGAGCTCACACATGATGCTTAACACTATCCGTGCGGCTTTTAGTTTTACCATACAAAACAGATTTTACATAAACCTTTCTTAACTTTAAAAGTCTTATCTCATAAATTACTGAACCAAAACTAGGCATATTTGTACTTATTTTAAAGCATTTCTCATAGTGATTCCGAATACAGTTATGAAATTCAATAATTTTGATATATTTGAAACATTAGGGAAATTTTTGAACTGTCATCTGCAGACTACTGCTGTTTGGAAAGTGTTAAACTGAACTGTTGTCAAACATTTGATGTTTTATATATAGTACAGTCATGTCCAAATTGACAAGCTTCTTCACAGCAGCAAATTGATACAGAGGAGCATATGGTATAGACCATTTCAAATTGAGATCGGAAATCTTCGGAAAAACAGGTCACGTGGAGTAGGTGCGCAGTGCGTTCTTCGCAACAGTTGATCACATTCATAGCATTGGTTATCCGCCTAGTGATTTACTATATTTACATACATGTGTACACCCGAGAAGTAAAATGTGGAACGAGGCTTATTGATTTTGATCAACAATGGCGTCGACCGGCAACTTCCAAATGTATCGAGCAAAACGGTAAAATGTGATAATATTACCCTGAATCTCTTTTATCTCACCGTTTTTGTTACTGAAACGCCGCAACATACAACTTTGTGAGGGAGACAATATATCACCAACACCAGCGCAATCTACCACATGGACAGATGGGTGAAAACCATGTTTGTGTTTCTCCGGCATGTGTTCATTGCAAGCTCGCAAGTCATGGAACTGGCTGTCAAAACACTTGGCTAATCGGAGCCATTCGGAACGGATCGTATATGTTCGGATTTGAAATGGTCTATATGGTATGACTATGAGTATACATAATGCAACAGAGCGCACTAATTCCCGACATGTTTATACGCTTCGATTACTTTCACGTGCATATATATAAAAAAGGTCTATTTCTCGCTAATTTGGAACTGGCTTACTGTAGTGCGGTTAACAGAAGAAGTAAGCTGTCATGTTAAAGGGGCATTAAGAGATGTGGTGGAGGCGGCGCCCTCAATTACAAAAAATATATGATAAAAACGGGGATTTGTATATTTTTACAATTGTATTACATGTATGAACTTACACCTATAAAGATTAAGAAAAATCAGCCCTCTTTGTACAACAAAACAAAACGTCGATTCAAAAATGCTGATCTAGCCGAGATCAGCAAGGGTGGTATTCCAACATATTTAAAACATTGTTTTAATCAAGTTTTGCTGGGTGTTTTTTTTAGTAGAAACAACACTAATGGCATTTGTTAATGTTCATCTTGAATTCTGAAGTAAATTTATTAAAATTTAAAAAAATCAACATGATATTGTGTCCCTTTAAGATGAAACTTGTCAAGAAGAAAATTTTCAAGAAATTGCATTATATCCCACATAATTTGCTCTTCATTTGGGTTTTTTCTCCAGATTTTTACATAATTTAAATGTTTCTTCACCCTTCTGACATGATGTGCTACATAAAGCGTGATTCTTTAATTCCTTATTCTCTATGTATTCCCTTTAAGGCATAGCTAGATAACCATGTTTATATGAAGAATTCATAGATCAATTCAACATGCAACGAGCATTAAAAATACATGTTTGATCAACACAGTCTGAGGCACTGCCAGATGCGACATGTTAATTTTTGATGATCACATGATGTCAAAAACAAAGGCCCTGTCTGCTTTAATACTGTTCTGTAAAAGCTATACAATTATTCATTCTATCTTCTCCTATTATTTTAGAAAAGGTTTATCCAAATAAAGCGAAATTTAAGCTATATTTATTTACAAATAAACTAACGGTCAGGTCTATTTTCATTGCCAAATAGACTTGACCGTCAGTTTTTTAAGCCTTTCACAGATGTGCAGTAGTAATTTATTTTTGTTAAGTGGACACAAATCTGACAAGCAAGAATGTAAGTGAACAAAGAATTAATGTTTTGGGCAAACAAGTAAAAATTAAACAATACAAAAAAGTAAAACTTTAACCATATGCCCATTTTGGGAAGAAACCCATTCTAAGTTGTAATCATTTTTTTTAAACAGAAAATATTTAATACCCCATCTGTAGAAAATATGAGGTTTGTACTATAAACAAACCAAAAAACTTAGTTAAACATCTGTATTCAGAACTTTGGTAGTTAATCAACTAACTGAAATTAGGGTTGTTTACATGGTTGTGTTTTTATCCAGTGACCACATTTGACCGATAAAGTTGATCTAAAACAAACAACTCAACCTCCAGCCAACCTCCAACAAACAAACAAACAAAAGCACCCCAACACAAGTGCTACCTTAAATACTGTTTTCCAGCAATGTCCTCATTTGAAAAATCATCAATTTCTGCCCATATAGAAATAGAAGTCAGTAATTCCTCTTCACAATGAGTTGATATTCATCTTACTGAATTGAAATAGTGCCTTATTCTATGCAATATTCTGTAGATTCGTCAGATGTGTAATTTAACACTAGATGGGTGTCATTTGTTGCACATTGAATCCATCATTTTATGCATATCCACAAGTATTATTCATCTTTAACATCTTGCTTGACAAGGTGTTAACTTTCCACACGGCTATTAGTTTACCATATACAAAGCAGATTTTTCAGAAACCTTTCCCTACTTTCAAAGTCTATCTCCAGAATTACTAAACCAATATAAGCCATATTTGTACTTATTTTAATGCATTTCTCATGTTGATTCCAAATATGGTAATGAAATTTAATAATTTTGATTTAAAAAAAACAAAAACATTTTGTGAATTTTTGTCACCTGCCACCGTGGAAAGTGTTAAAACATGAATAATTAAACTTTTCGATTAAAGCGAGTCAGTGGTTAATCTCACACTTCTTATGAATGACTTGAAACTCAACTCAGATAAATATTTTACCCTGAATGTATGCTTAAAGATGGAGTGAAACATTCTTGAGGAAGCATGTTCCCCCCTGTCTGGTGGGGGGGGGGGTGGGGTGGGGGGGGGCACTCATGTATACAATTTATAATCATCCATGTGAATGCACTTTCAAAATCTCTCCTTAAACGCGGATTCTCAAAAAAGGAAAAAGTGACTCTTACCAAGGACAATAACTCAACAATCAGACTCTATACTTTATTTGGCTTCCTCTGGACAGTGGTGTAACTTAACAGGCGCAGCTTTTACGCATGCGTATGTTCTTCCGCCTTTCGACGCTCGTCTGTATACGTCAACGCCGTGAGTAGGCGCGCGCGATAAGTGCTACAATTAGTAGAATACGAGGTTACGTCACTGTCTCGTGATGGCCAAATAGACTATAGTCCTAGCAAAGGATATAGATCCTCAGTTTTGTTGTAAATTTTCTTATAGGCCTAACCATTTTGGGCTATTTTACAATGATGTCGCATGACTATCGGCCCAAGCTACCCTTAGCATGGATTCAGATTGAAAAATGCACCCTCATTTTCTGAAATTGGCCATTTTAATACCTTTAGCACGGGCCCGGGTTGTGGTCAAAATAAAGCACCCTTAATCCGTGTTTACAACATTATACCTGACTGGCCCCCTGGTCCCATCTCTTAATGTTGACGCTGGCCCCCTGGTCCCATCTCTTAATGCTGACTAGATAAAAAATCAAATTCAATACCCCGTAACATGTAGCTTTAACTTCTGGTAGCTCAGAAAGAACAATTGTGGCTAATCTATATGAATGTATTCCACAATTGAAATATCTTGACCTTTTGATAAATACCAACTTGTCTGCCATGACATTTGCCATGCCAGATGCATTCTTTGTCAAATTCAATTTGGATATTTGCATATAAGGTCAATGAATGCAGAGGATGGTAGACGGACATGATCTTCCCAATTATACTTTTCATATTGGTTTACTTTAATCACAGATAGGCCATATGTCACAGGTGAAAATGCCTCTAAATTTGCAGAAAATTGACATGTCCTGATGTTGCACATTTTCAGCAACATCCGACTTTTGGAAATTGTGTTCATTTTGCCCCAAATGGACAAAAATGCCAGAAGTTTCATTAAGATGAACTTTTTTCCCTACATTTTCCAATAAGTTGCCTAAAATCACCAACGTTGCACGAAGTTGCAAACATTTTTCTGATGTCGCAGTACAATGAAATTATTATTATTATTGAATTGGGAAAATTGTATTTAACAAAGGACGCATCCTGGCATTGTACCAAACAAAGTTAACAACACGCAAACAAACAATCGGCATTTACAATACTTAATGTTACATTCAATAACCTTGATCTCAGTTTCCTCTGGAAGCATTCAATCAAATCTTGTTTTTTTTTGTATTCTCTTGGTATTTTCAACTAAGGTTTGCTTGAAAGTGCATTGTTAAATGGTTATTGTTTGTAAAATAATAAACATTTCAACAGTAACCAGTCACTTTATATCTGTGCCGAAATAAATCATCTGGAAATTCATAATCAGCACTCATTTTAGCTTAAATATCATCCAAACAAAAGCAATTCCATAAAATTAATTCAAATGTGCCTTCATGCTATAATTTAATCCGTTCAAAATTGGCAAGAAATATTTGTTTATTTATCTCTCCGCGCGCAAAAATCCAAGCTTACGCACACGATTAGGGCCACATGCACACAGTTTTTGCTGCACTCACACATCACACATATGATGCACAGTGTGTTTGTTGCCTTCATGCACTCCTGCTTCCTTCTGTATTCTTTCGCTGCTGTAATGAGGCTTCATCAATTTGGAACTGACCAAACTATATGTATCATCTCATCTACTTTACATCATACTTTCTATCCATCTATTTTACATTTCAGACCCATGACTGTATGCGAATCAAGATCTTAGGTGATTGTTACTATTGTGTTTCTGGCTTGCCTATATCCAGGCCAAAGCATGCAATCAATTGTGTCGGAATGGGACTAGACATGTGCCAAGCTATCAAGTGAGTATTCGTTGCTGCAAGAAGATCTTGGACAGAAACCTATTTTTCGTACTTTCGTATAACTCTGTCTGAATAAGTGTTTAGTTTATCATTGTAATCCAGAATTTTGCTATATTACTGCTATAAACACTTAATGTTACACAGAAAGTTCAATTAAAGATCTTTTATAATACTCTCCCCCCATAAAAACACACAAAAACAACACCCTAACAACAACAAATAAGAAATACAACAAACAAACAAAACATGCAAAATGAAACAAATTACAAGTGAGTTTTTCAGTCCAAAAACCTTATTTGCGGAATCAAAATCATACATTTACACCAAGAAAAACTTATTCTAATTGATAAAGTTGACATAAAAATGTGTTTCAAATGTCACTGTTTTCATCTAAGATATATTTGTCTTTTGGGGTATTTATATGTGTTCTTGTTTTTCCTAGTTCTCAATTATAATCAGTGGAATTGGGTCAGTGGGTCATTAGGTAAGAAGGATCAGTTTGCATCAGTACAATCTCAGTAATGTTACTCTGACGCTCTAATTTCGGACCTTGGCTTAGATTACAATTTGCTCTGATAATCAAAAAGCGAATGCTTAATATTTCTCCTGCAAAATATGAAACCAATTATTTGACTTTCTCATGTGCAAGTTTGTTTTAGACCATTAAATAGGACGTAGAAACCAGAGATTGCTGCCAATTATTATTGCCGTCATATATGGCGACTAAAATAGTTGAGGATAATGGAAGCGATTGTATAACATGATGTAGGTTTTTATTTTAAAAATAAATCTGATATTTTTGAATAGGTGGCCTCGTCTCCAGTAGTGACGTGGGGAGTGTCCTTGTCATTTCTTACCTTTGCTGTAATGTGATTTGCTATTATCGCTTTGAATGTATAACGTTGCTGTGTTGTCAAAACCTCATATCTCCATTCGGCCCTTCAGCACGTATAAAGTAATACTTCCTATGTATAACCTTTGGGCAGTCTGCTCTAAACACGTTCAGGGCTAAAATCACACTCATCAACACCTTGTAAGTGCTTATGCCCCTGTACATGTATAAAGCAACACTTCTTATGCATAACCGTTGGGCAGTTTTACTATATACATGCTGAAGGGCCAGAAAAACATACACAGTTTTGACAGAACAGCGTCGATATGATTACAATGAGCGCTTGAAATTGCATGATCTGCTCATAGTCACGTTCACACTTATCACATATCATTGCTCTGGGAATCCACTGGCACGCTGAGGCCAACTAACATCCATACCTTTTGCATGTTAGTTAGAAAATATGGTGGCATTTAATTTCTGACAAATGTGAGGTAATCTAGAGATTTGCTTTTTAGACACCATGAGAAACAGTGTCAATATCTAAGATGGTATAGAGGCCCTGCACGTTTTCATCAATTGGTTTTACAGAAATGAATCAACCATGCGTCATTCACCGGAATCATGGCGTATTACAGTTTATTCAGTTTATTCTTTGAATTGACGCAGGATTTTTAGAAAGAGATCACATGAATGAGACTTTAAGCTTGTTAATTATGTCATATGCAAGGCCTCTATATGGTATAGGGGCCCTTGCTAATCTATTTTTTATATCAATATTTTAGACATTGAAAACCTGAATGATTCAAAGACAAACAGCTCCACAAGACCAATGACAAACAGGCCTTGAAATAAGAAATGAAAAGGGCAGGCAATTTAAGGCAATTTGACAGGGGCACCAACTTTATCCAAGGCCATTATGTACTTTTGAATGGAGTTAAAACAGCCAGAAATTGAGGGCATCAAGGCTACTAGGTGGGGGCATCAAAGGCAATTGCCTCGATGCCTTCGATTAATTCAAGCCCTGATGATCAGTCTGATTAGTTTGAGCAGTCCTCCTAATTTTTTCATTCCCATTTTGCTCCTTTCATTTTTACCAGCAGACAATGTTCTTTCCCAAAGTGACTGGTGCAGTTATAGGTTAAAGACAAACAAATACCTTGAGCACCCTGCCAGAATCAAATCAGTATGTATATTAAGCCTAGATTTTCACCCAGTCAATTTTTTACTTTAATTTGTGTTAATCTTGTTTTATTCAATTGTTGTTTTTGTTCATCATCAGGAAAGTTAGGAAAGCTACCGGAGTAGATGTCAACATGAGAGTAGGAGTCCACACAGGAAATGTGTTATGCGGAGTGTTAGGATTACGTAAATGGCAATATGATGTATGGTCACATGATGTCACATTAGCCAATAACATGGAGAGCTCAGGGATGCCTGGGTAAGTAGATGAACAATGATATCAATGATATAACAGGTCAAATAAATGGAAATATGAAATAAAAACACTTTCACTTAGGTAGAGAATAATTTCATCAGGAATCCAAGGAAACATAATAATAAGATTTCATAGATTTAATTCCAAATTTGAACTTACTGTTCCGGACAGTTTTGACATCCGATCGGATGTCTCAATGGTATATGACCGTGGATTCAGTGTCGCCAGAAGATATTGACTTCCTGGTGACGTCTCGGAACGTATTTGATGATGTATACTGGATCAATTGATCAGAGAATCCATTTGGATCTGTCGCAAAGCCAACAAAGACATGAAACAGCACCTTATGAATGGCAATGAGGGGGCCTACCTACTTAGTCATTAGATAATTTATCAAATATTGGTCCATATTTAGAAGATCATTCCTGGTAACATTCCGTCTGGGACTAAAGTGGGCTATTACGGTGCTAAAACATGCTGTTTTTTGTGGCTTGGATTTTATCAGAATGGGGGTGGGCAAGGCTCAAGATAAGTGGGCGCTGGGCGATTTTTACCCCTCGGTCCTTCTGCCATAGCGCCCGGTAATGCTGAAAAATAAATATCCGAGCGCTGATATTTTGTCCAAACCAGCGCCCGTTGACTATCGGGAAGCTTACCCGAGACATCAAATTTTGAGTTTACAATGCTGCCACGCTGGATTTAATAAAAAAAAGTTAGCTCCCGGTAGACTGAAAGTAGCTCCCGGTTCTTAATAAATCCCATGATCCGGGCGCTACTTTTGAAAAAAAAGTAGCTCCTGGTAAAAAACTGTTATCTTGAGCTTTGGGGTGGGGGTGTTGAATCTTGTTTTGCCACCACTACAGTAGAAGTATTAGAAAATATAGTATATCTCATATTATATGGTATAAATGCAGTTAATTATAACTATGGAAAGTACTTGTTTAATTAGAGCAAGCGTAATGTATGTGTAAGCAAGCCTAAAATACTGTAAAAGCCAATATTTTCGTGTAAAGATATTTTTCGCGCATTTTGATATCATAGACATTTCGTGAATTGTTTTTTTCGCGGGCGACCTTCTGGATGCATTGCATGAATGTTGAAAACAATATTTTCGTGTGTTATAATATTCGCAGAAAAATATTTTGCGCAAAAAGCGTGAAAATAAAACAACCGCGAAAATTTCAGCTTTTACAGTACTATAAGCTATTTTACCAAGCAAATTCTGTAGAACTGTTTACTGAACAATTTGGAAATTCCAAAAATATGAAATTCTGTTAGAAAATGGAAAACGTTGGTCTTTAAAATTAGTAACACCTTTCTTCAACAGTAGCTCATACTTCTTCTTCCTTTATTCTTCAGGAAAGTGCACATCACTCAGGAAGTGTTAGACAACCTAAATGGAGCATACAAAGTAGAGCCGGGCTATGGTAAAACAAGGAATGATGACTTGGCAGAAAGTAACATAGAAACATACTTCATAGTAAATCCAGACAAGGTATGTCTATATCAAGGGGTGTGGTGCTCTTGGCAGAAAGTAATATAGAGATATACTTCATAGTAAATGAATCCCGTCTCCAGCTGCCTGGTGCTAAGCATTGGTTTCCAGTTTCCAATACGATTTATTCCGTTAAAATATACTACTGGGTTTCAAATTGTCGGTTCCTTTCATCTATGCTTAGCACCAGACTGCTGGAAACGAGATTCATAGTAAATCCAGACAAGATATGTCTGTCTATATCAGGGGGTGGAGGTATCCAAAATCAAATTCAATTATATTCTGCAAATGAATAGCATAGTGTATTTAGTTGGTCATATTCCATTAAAACATATTGTTAGATGTATGCGAAGCTTTCCCAATTATTCTAAACCAATACTATTCATGCTAGTTTACTATTTGGTTTCTGCCTTAACACTTTCCACACATCAGGCAGCTGTCGACGACATTCCAAAATTGCACAAAATGTTTCAAAAAAGTCAAAATTGTTGAATTACATTACCATATTTGAAATCACCATGAGAAATGCATTGAAATAAGTACCAACATGCAAAGTATCGGTCCAGTAATCCTTGAGATAGACCCTGACATTTGGGAAATGTTTCTGAATATTCTGTTTTGTATATTGTAAAACTTATAGCCGTGTGGAAAGTGTTAAGTTCATCAGGCTATTCCAGTTGAAAACCATACACCCTATGGAAGACATGACTTTATTCTTCCCCACAGGGAGTGTAGATTTCAAATGGAGTCACCCATGCACGTAACCCCATTTTAAATTCACACTCCCTGTGGGGTAGATTAAGGTAATGCCCCTTCCACAGGGGGTGTATGGATTTCAAATGGAATAGCCCAATGTGGTATGCTATTGAATATATTCACCTTGCCTCAGTTACTGCTCTTTACCCAGGGATATTCTTTGGTACTCAAATGTTTCAATGTTGGGAAGAAAACCCACTATGGAGGAGGTCTAGCATCCTAACATAGCCACATAAAGGAGTGAGTCTGGCCCAATTGCTTTAAAAGAGAGATGGGGACTCCGCTCCTGCGTACACTGCCTTCAGGCGACACAAACAACTCCAAAACTATTCTACAAGCCCAACCGAAATGTTTGAATTTATTATGAAAATTGTTGAAAATGCCCAACCGTCTATATTCAATTCAAGGTTTAATAAACATATCATTATCGCAGCAAAATGCTGAATTACAACAATATTTACAATATATAATAAATAGAACAATAGAAACAATATATATTCATAGATATAACTAAGCATGCATTACACAAACAACCCACCCCCTACACGTCTTACACTACTTGAGAGGTCCATTAACACGTAGAACAGGGTTTTTCCCCGTCTTACTGTTACCTTATTGTAACTTACTAACTTCAATTTGATCTGTTTGATATATTTCTGTATAGGATGAGAATGATCTACTGGATCATAACAACGTCGGAGAAAACAACAGAGGACGTGGTGCTAAGCGTATAGCTCACTATTTTGAGTCATGGGGTGCTGACAAACCATTCGCACAACTCAATTCATTACCACCACCAAAGAATATTGGAGTATCGGTAAGTTAGTTACCTTTCAGCCAATCACTTTTATTCAGGGGGGGGGGGGGGGTTGAGATTGGGGTGAGATGGGGTTTGGAGTGTGATGGGCTGGATGGGGATTGGTTTTGAGGGGGTAAATAAGAACACTATGAGAAAAATGCTTAGAAAAATGTAAGCGTTAATATCCTGAGGTTGGTTGAATATTAACATTTTTGTTTAATACATGATTTTGTCTCTCTGATGGAATACATAGATATACATACAGTAGCACTAGAGGAATAGAAATGTTGTTGTTTTAATAATGTCTTAGATATACATTCATATACATACATACACTAAGTCTTTGTGATGCGCATTCTCTGGAAGCTCAAAGTGCTTACAAAGATTCCAAATAACATAAGTTAACATAATGATATACGAAACAAGGTTAGATGGGGAACAATATGTCTTCTATGAATGCTGTGAATCTCATGGTAGATTAGCAACCAGGGTAGACCATTCCAGGGTAGGGTTTCCACGCAACATGCGTCTGCAGATGACATTCCAAAATGTCACAAAATGTTTCAAAAATGTCAAAATTATTTAATTTCAATACCAAATTTGGAACCACCATGAGAAATGCATTGAAATAAGAACAAAATGCCTAGTCTTGGTTCAGCAATTCTTGAGATAGGCCATGAATGTTGGGAAAGTTTTCTGAAAAATCTGTTTTGTATAATTGTGGTAAAATCCCCAATTTACTTCTAATAAAGATTATCTTGTATTCAATAGTTTGGGTATATAAACAAAATTGATCTGGTTGATTGACATTCATGTTATTTAGTTAAGAAAGATAAAAGAACTTGTCTGGATATTCTTTTGTTTACTAATATGCTTGATGATATTGTTTTTCAATCTTTATTCTCTCTATTCAGGGTGTTTACGCAATAAATACATTGTTGTTTAACTTCAATCTGATGGACCATAATCAAAGGTAAGCTTAAAGCACACAATGTCTTTGAACACTTTCCACGCGGCAGGCGTGACAACATTCTAAAATTTCACAAAATGTTTCAGATAGGTCAAAATTATCAAATTTCATTACCATTTTTTGAATCACCATGAGAAATGCATTAAAATAATTACAAACATGACTAATATTGGTTCAGTAATCCTTGAGATAGACTTTGAAAATTGGGAAAGGTTTCTGAAATCTGTTTTGTATATATGGTAAAACCAATAGCCGTGTGGAAAGTGTTAAGGGAGCTTTTCTAAATCAATGCTTTTTTACATATATATACCTAGCATCGATAGAAATGTTGGTGTCAAAGACGTAACTGTAACAAAGAGAATGATGGTTTGAAAATGACAAATATTAACCATTTTATTGATTCTTTAAATATTGCTTGGGTTAAAAGATTTTTGAATTGTGAGAATAAGGGGAGGTGGAAATTTTGTTTAAGATTGAATTGTCAAAAGTTGGTGGCGATTGGATTTGGTCATGTAAACCTGCAGTTCTTTCTGATTTTAATTATGATAAAATTGGTATCACATTTCTGAAAGATGTTTTGAAGTCCAGGTTTAAGTTAAGCAAAGTTGTGTTGAGAACAAAAGATCAATTTCAAATTATTTGATTACCAACACAGATAAATGTTCAATTTAATACATCCTAATATTATGTTTTGTTGATTTCAATGCTTCCAAATATTGTATTCGGTCGGCCACACAAATCTGTAGATTGGCTTGAAAACCCCACTCCTTTTCTGTGAATTTCAGAACTTTCTTGCCCATAATAAACATAGTACAATAAATACTTAGCGATGCCATGTGTCAAATCAAAAGGTGGACAATTTTCTAGCAAAGAACAATATAAATAAGCTCTGTGCTTAGTAAAGATATTCACCTTTAAATTGAACCCATCTTTGATAATTTTGTTTCGTTTCAGAATACGTCGACAGTCATTTTTATTTGATCGCAAGGTCAATGAAAGAATGGTTGAAGCTATCGAAGCTATAAATGCTGAAAAGTAAGAAATATTATAGTTCATTTATTTGTTTGTTGACTGTTGTTTGAAGAATATTTCAAGACATTTTATGTGATAAATATAAATATTCTTATTATCTGATGATGATTTTTAAAAGTGCTTGGTGTGTTGCTATATGCATCAAAATCATACTTTTCCATCATTTGTAATATTATGCATGTGTTTTTAAAGTAGGAATTATCATGTTACTTGTTAATCCAATCAAAACTATTCGAGAAACATTACATTTGGTTAGAAATCTGAGATTTGCAGAAAAAAGATTACATTATTCAAATCTTGAGTCTCAAATAAGGTATGACAGATACACTTTTAAGGTCTAAATATATAAAGGTATCTGTTCATGATTGTAAAGATATGAGCTCTTTTGAGTGACTGATTGAGTTTTTACGAGTAAATATTTAATTTCTTGTGTTTTTTCTTAGCATCATCTCCCCACTATGTTTTGTGAACAAAACCACTTCTCATCAAAGGTAATGAAACATAACAGACCCATCAAACGGTGAAAGGGCTAATTAACTAATCAACACATAGTTGCTATGGTAACCTATGGGAAGCCAGGCATTCCGTAGTTGCAAATCCTTGACAAGCTTTTTTCCCAATCTGTTTTTCAATAGAAGTTCAAAGAATGCTACACCATAACCCTAACCTGGCGGCATGTTTTTGGGAATAAAACTATCTAGGGAGAGAAGAATGGGTCAAATTGTTTGGAAAAAACCAGAAGATCGAACCTGGGTCGCCTGCGTGACAGTCCAATGCCTATCCAACTGAGCTAATGAGGCAGCTTGCAAAATCTTAATCATCTTAGTTTTATGACAATAATAATAGGTATATTTAGAGATACACACTGCAAGCTTAGTCTTCATTTTGGTTAATTACATCACTTGGGGATCACATAGGGAAAGTAATGGACTAATCAAAAGTTCAAAATCTGACCCTCTTTTAAAGTTTTCTCTGACGAGCATACACACCAAGTAATATCCCGAGTGACACCCCTCCCTTTTTTTTGTTGCACCGTATAACTGTTTAATATCTAACAGTGCATTCCTTAAGTTATCTTCAGATTTCTTTCTTTTTTAATAAAAGCTGGTGGTAATGAGTATAGAGTCTCATCTTCATGCAGCCATCACATACATACATAAGTCCGGTATTTGCATTTGATCTGCATAATTTAACATCCCAAAATATGGTTTATTAATTTTTTCCAAATGTAACACAAATATAAAGAGAGCATATGCTACTTTTGAATAAGTTTTCAAAGTTGATATTGAAATTTAGAAAGTAATGTGTCGTTTGAAAGCTAGCCTTATAGGATAACAACCTCATCTTGACACTTTCCACGCGGCAGGCATCTGCAGATGACATTCCAAAATTTAACAAAATGTTTCAAATATGTCAAAAGCATTGCATTTAATTACCATTTTAGGAATTACGATGAGAAATGCATCAAAATAAGTACAAACATGCCTTGTATTAGTTCAATCATTCTTGAGATAGGCCATGAAAGTTAGGAAAGTTGTCTGAAAAATCTGTTTTGTATAATGGTAAAACCAATACAGCGTGGAAAGTGTTAAAGGTCAGCACCACATAACATATTTTGTGACAAAACTCTTCATGTATAAGGTCGTTTGTCAATATCAACAGATTCTGAAGGTAAAGTAGGCCATTCATGCAAGCTTGGTCATAGCTGGAATCAATGATTACTTCATATATGAAAATATTGGCATTGGGGTAAATAAATAAATAAATGTTAGCTTTTATATAGCGCTTTATCAAATTATGTATGCTCAAAGTGCTTTACATTTATTCCGCTGCTCAGATAGGATACATCAGAATCAGCTCACTTTACTTAGGTTATTGCTCTCTAGCTTACACATTCTAATAATGGCGCATATTCCTATCAGACACTTATATTGTGATTATCCCCAAACAGCTACCCATTTTACACCTGGGTGGAGAGAAGTAATTGTGGTAAAGTGCCTTACTCAAGAGCACAATATGTTGACCACAACGGGACTCGAACCCACAACCTTTGGTTTATAAAAATGGAAGATTAAAAACAATTCATATGCCCACATTCACAACAAACCACAGTTTGGTTTTCAAGCAAACTTGTTGGTATATGTTACAATTCTATTTAACTATGTGAATAGTGACATAGCTGATAATTAAAACGATAATTAATTGAATCAACTACCCAAATAATTGAGTGCTTTTACTTAATAAATTGCTAACCCATCTCATTGCTTCCTAATCCTATTAACACTAATATAACAGATTGTCAAGAGCATTTTCTCAACTAATATCAAGATGCCTTATCTGATCATCAGTACTGCCCTGCTCCATTTTTCTTCTTCTGACAGTTGTATATATTTGATTATCATTTGAAAGCCCATGAGAAAAAATGTCAAAATTACACAAAGATCTATTAATAATATTATAGTTTGATTAATTTGATCAGTTCCAAATTGGCATGCACCTTTACAGCAGCGAATGAATACAAAAGGACAAGGGCGTGCATGAAGACAACAAGCGCACTGTGTATCATATGCATGACCCGTGGGTGCGTGTGACCATAATCGCGGGCCTACTCTTTGATTACTTTTCCGCGGGTAGAGATAAAAACCGAATATTTCTCGCCAATTTGGAACTGGTTAAACTATCATTTTTTCAGTGCAGATTTTCACCACAATGATCTATGAGAGAATGTTAGAGATACAATCCTTTGAATATATTGTGGGTATATGTGAACATATCAAGGGCTCAGAAACACAAGGCCTTATCTCCATTTTGACCATTTTGTGAAAAAGACTATTGAAGATTTTTAAACACATTGGGGAGATGGAGATGAGGCCTTGTGATACTGGGATACTGGCTATAACTTTGAAAGGGGTTGTGTTATGGAGATAAGGCTGTGTGTTACTGGAAAGAGAATTTCTTTCCGAAAATGTTGATACCAAAATCTCATATTTGAAAAAAATGGAGATGAGGCCTTGTGGTTCTGACCTCTCGAAATTGACATTTTGGAATGGAGTGTTGCTGATGGGTACTATCCATCACATGGAAAGGACAAACATGATATGATAGGATTGGATGTCAGACTCTCCATGAGTTTACCATCATCTTTATTCAATTTCTTTTCTCTTTTATCAGACCATGGTCTAAATCTGAAGACCTTCACAGGGGTACTATGATCTTCCGGCAATCTGGCTATGAAAGAAAGGTTAGTAATGTAGAGAATGTGTATGTTTATAATTGTTGATAAAGTCAAAGTTACTGTGGAAAGATATGTTCGAACATGGCTAAGAAAAAAATATAGTTGTTGAATTTGCCATCTAGTATAATCTTATTGTTATGGAATGAAAATAAATCTGTGTAAAAGATACACACAAAAACACATCATACATTGTTTTCTCAGATAGTTAGAACAATGATACATGTGATTTGTTATACATATTTATACCGATGCAGTAGCAATTTAAGTAGCTATGTTTTCTGCATTATCCTCAAATGAAAAGAAGCTGTTTGAAAAATAAACACTATCACACCCTACATTGCATTCTCAAATTGCATATGAGCTATGATACATGTGATTTCTTATACCTTTCATCCTTTACACCATTCAGTATTGAGTGTGGTGGGTGCAGAACCAATATGTTCAAGTGAAGTATCTCTATTATCTGTGTTTTTATCATCAAATGAAAAGAAGCTCTGTGTAAATGTAAATTAAATACTCATTATCCTACTTTGGATTCTCAAATGAAAAGAGCTGTGATACATGAAATATGATGCACACATTTATACCCTTATGATATTATGTGTAGTGGGTGCAGTTCCAATATCTTCAGGTGAAGTATCTCTGTTCTTTGTCAACGATGATGATTCTGATATTGATGTGTTGGGGGAGCGTGTTGGCGCAGCGGTAGTTCCCTCGCCTTGCACCAATGAAATCCGGGTTCAATTCTGGGCACGACCGGGCTTTATGTGCATTTGGTTTATCACGATCCATGCACGCTCTCGCAGGTTTTCTCTGGGTTCTCCGGTTTCCTCCTGCTTTCAAAATCGGTGATCAGTTGTTTCGGTTATCAAAAACTTCCTTGACCCAATGGTATTTGGGGAGCTGCATTGAAAAATGGTGGATGTTACAATCTAAGTGCGAATAGGTTTGCGCTAGAAATTGGCAGCACCCTAGTTGATGCGACCTGATTCTGATGATTCACCAGCAGCGAATTACAGCGCTTTGAGCCATTTGGAAAAGGCGCTATATAAATACTGATTATTATTATTATTATGTACTTTTCTACACAGTTCTTGAAGAGTAGAGACCCATCATACAGATACTACCTACTTGGTGTGTTCGTGATATTTTTATGCATCTTAGTTACACAGCTTTTGACACAACCAAAGACTCTCACCATGCTGTTATCCTTCACTGTTGCCATTGTGCTATTTATTTGTATTCTTCTATTTGGGCTGCTAGAACACCTACAGGTGAGTGTGATGCATGGAAAGTAGTGGGTTTTTTTTAAGATACTTGAATCATGAGGTCATTTTGAGAAGCAATTTTGTTGTTGATATTTCATCAATGTTAAAGGTCTTTATCTCAACAAAATAATTCCCTGAAAATGTGCCTTCTTCCATTTTGATGCAATTTTAACATAATTATTATCATTTTAGTTACCCAGAGAACTAAGTAAAAATTGCTCATAATTATGATCATATCTTAATGTCATTTGTTTATTCCAGTACAAGGGCAAGCTTGCCCATACCTGGGTTGCCAAGCTAAGCCGTCGGCGTGCATTGATGCATAGAGTTATAGCTGGAGTCACGATAGTACTTGTATTAATAGTAGCAGTCATAAACATGGTAGGTAAATAATACAGGATGTTCTAGAATTAGAGAATAAAGGTATTGCACCAAACACATTTATGTTTAGGTTTTATCTTTAATTGTCTTATTTATGCATTTGAAAAAAATATTTCCCCTTTTTAGTGTATTTTACCTAGTTTTAATATTGGGTCTTTTGTAGTTTTATAGTTGTACTATATAGGTGCCACTTGTTTAATGCAGTTTATAAACGCCAATTATTATTATGTCAAACTATATAAACATGGTTATGGTCTGAAAACAATACCTTTATTCTCATTCTTACTTAAAAGTTATATTTTAAAGACATTTATCTATTAAAATTAGTACCTTTTATTGCCCATATTTGCCAACTTGGACCTCTGTTTGTATCGAATAAACTGTTTCAGAAGGCCATGCAGGCCATAGGGATACTGGGGGAAGAGTGTATATGCCATATAACAGTCGGTTCATTCAGGTAGAACATTAGCATCCAGTTGTGTGTGAATCACTTCTCCCCGCACGTAGGCTGCCGGCTAATATAGTGGTGTGTGTGCTCCTTCCAAGCTATTTGTACAATATGAGCGTGTTTCTGCTGGGCAAGTTACCGCTAATAAACGCTAAGTTTGCCCAGTAGAAACAGGCAGAACCGGGCAATAATCGGTATTTTTGGTAATCCCAAAAACCTTCACAAAGCAGGTTTGGAACCAGCAATAATCGGCAATAAACCCAATAGAAACAGAATGGCGATTCTTAGCGGTTTGTGCCGTGAACCGTGTCACGCTGGGTTATACATATTATTGTGAAACAATCTTTTTCAGGTGCGGTGGCATTGTTTGGTTTTACAAAAGGTCAAATGTTGTGGCCCATCGACTAGGATCGATAAACTTTTCGCGATAAACTTTTCGCGAGTAGAAACAGAGGGGATTAAAAACTGACCGATTGAAACTTAGCGTTTATTAGCGCTAACTTTTTGCAGTGTCCCAGCAGAAACACGCTCTATGTAAATACTATCATCAATCACGCATAACCTTTTTTGTAGGAATCCTAGCACAAAGATGAAAGGTTCCGTAGTCAGTACAATTACAGTTTGTGTACAGTATAAATATTATCAATTTGAAAAACAATACCATGTGAAGGATTTCATCAGAAAAGTATTATGTCACTTTTTGAAAAATTTGATCTACTACTACATAACTGTACCTAATTCCATTCGAAGTTTGGGCTCTAGTTTGATAAATGTCAACTTGTTCCTGATTTAACCCCCTGGGCACTACCTGCCTATTTAACAATGCTTATGATTGGTTAATTTCCAGATATACTCATTTGAATAACCAATTGAAATACTGCTTCTAAAATAGTTCACTATAGTCTTTAGCATGGATACAATTATTCTAACAATGTCTCTCATTGGTGCAATAAATGATGCATCCATCTTTCTGACCAATCGGCCGGTAGTTCTCAGGGGGTAATAATCCTTTCTTTCACTATCCTATATCACACCTATTTGTATAACAGTTAGAGTGTGAAATCAATCCAATAGCCGCATTGCAGGATGCTGATGTACAGACATACCAATTTGGTGGCGATGTTACCTCCGTAAACAGCAGTACGTTATACAGAGAGCTGGGGAGTAGTAGGAGAGATACAATATCCGCATGCAATTTTCCTGCCGTAAGTGGACTTGATTCTGATAGTTATACACAGCTTCTATACTCCTTGCTTGTCACCTTAACACTTTCCAAATGGCTATTAGTTTTACCATTATACAAACAGAATTTTCAGAAACCTTTCCCAACTTTCAAAGTCTATTTCAAAAATTACTGTACACTGCAAATGTGGTTGGTCAAAAATTGACCTACATTTTGACCAACGTTTAGTCTTATATGAACAATCTAATTTGTTGGTCAAACTTTTGACCAACTGCTTTTGATAAAAGTTTTAACCAACAAATGGTTAGAAATTAACCAACACTGTTGGGCTAAATGTTTCACCAATTGTTGGGCAAAGATAATGATTAAACAGTTGGGTATATAATTGACCAACTGTTGGTTTTCTGTAAAACATTTGTTGGTCAATGTAATGAAATTATTTAACCATATATTGGGCACTCTTTTACTTAATGCCAACAGTTGGTCAAAATATTGCGTCTGGTTAGGGTTAGGATTTCCTGGGGGAGCACTGGCATTGGAAAAGGGTATAGGTATGTGCCGCCGTGGAGACCCCCTTTTTCACCCTCTTCTGTTGTAAGTCACAATTATAATACATGATATGATTCCATCAAGAACGAGTTCAAGTATTCCGTGAATAATTTAGGCTAATTGCATATACCTACAAAATAACCCGGTACATTTCCTACGGTATTGACAGTAAGCTTACTATAACATTGGTTAGCTTACCGTCATGACCGTAGAAAATGAACATTTTTCAAGCCTGCAATTAGAAAATTATTCACGGAATTCTTGAACTCATTCTTGATGAAATTATATCATGTATATAGCATAATAATTGTGACTTACCTTTGAAAGTGTCTATTATTTACGGTGGAGGACCCCAAGACCCCAGCAGACGCGATACCGACATGACTTCCACGTTCGCCGTTCTGATGATGAATGATGAATTCGCAAGCAAACGGTGGGAATGATGCCCAACTGTTGGGCAGTTCTAGTTTGCAGTGCGCATGATCGGTCGTCTTTGCCCAACAATTTTGATTTATTAAAAGTTCAACCGTTTTGACCAGAGTGTTGCGAGTTTAGTCAAAATAAATGGGCAAAACAAAGGTTTATCCAACTGATGTGATGATATCGGTTTTGTTGGGTAAATCTTGACCAACAAATTAGATAAATGCTTTGCCCAACCGAATGTGTCAAAGATAATGACCAACACATTTGCAGTGTACCAAACTAGGCATGTTTGTTTGACGGCCAAGTGTTAAGTTGTGAGGTCATGTTAGTTTTAGTAAATGACAGTCAAATTGGACCAGATTGCCGGTGGTTTAGTAAATGACAGTCAAATTGGACCAGATTGCCGGTGGTTTAGTAAATGACAGTCAAATTGGACCAGATTGCCGATGGTTTAGTAAATGACAGTCAAATTGGACCAGATTGCCGGTGGTTTAGTAAATGACAGTCAAATTGGACCAGATTGCCGATGGTTTAGTAAATGACAGTCAAATTGGACCAGATTGCCGATGGTTTAGTAAATGACAGTCAAATTGGACCAGATTGCCGGTAGTTTAGTAAATGACAGTCAAATTGGACCAGATTGCCGGGGGTTTAGTAAATGACATTCATATTGGACCTGATTGCCGGTGGTTAAGTAAATGACAGTCAAATTGGACCAGATCGCTGGTGGTTTAGTATATGACATTCAAATTGGACCGGATTGCTGGTGGTTTAGTAAATGACAGTCAAATTGGACCAAATTGCCGTTGGTTTAGTATATGACAGTCAAATTGGACCAGATTAATGGTGGTAAAGTATGGTAAAACAAACTAGATCAGATTGAGGTGGTTTAGTAAATGACAGTCAAATTGGAACAGATTACCGGTGGTTTAGTAAATGACAGTCAAATTGGACCAGATTGCCGGTAGTTTAGTAAATGACAGTCAAATTGGATCAGATTGCCGGTGGTTTAGTAAATGACAGTCAAATTGGACCAGATTACCGGTGGTTTAGTAAATGACAGTCAAATTGGATCAGATTGCCGGTGGTTTAGTAAATGACATTCAAATTGGACCAGATTGCCGTTGGTTTAGTAAATGACAGTCAAATTGGACCAGATTGCCTGTGGTTTAGTAAATGACATTCAAATTGGACCAGATTGCCGGTGGTTTAGTAAATGACATTCAAATTGGACCAGATTGCCGGTGGTTTAGTAAATGACAGTCAAATTGGACCAGATTGCCGGTGGTTAAGTAAATGACAGTCAAATTGGACCAGATTGCCGGTGGTTTAGTAAATGACAGTCAAATTGGACCAGATTGCCGGTGGTTTAGTAAATGACAGTCAAATTGGACCAGATTGCCGGTGGTTTAGTAAATGACAGTCAAATTGGATCAGATTGCCGGTGGTTTAGTAAATGACAGTCAAATTGGACCAGATTGCCGGTGGTTTAGTAAATGACAGTCAAATTGGACCAGATTGCCGGTGGTTTAGTAAATGACAGTCAAATTGGACCAGATTACCGGTGGTTTAGTAAATGACAGTCAAATTGGACCAGATTGCCGGTGGTTTAGTAAATGACATTCAAATTGGACCAGATTGCCGGTGGTTTAGTAAATGACATTCAAATTGGACCAGATTGCCGGTGGTTTAGTAAATGACAGTCAAATTGGACCAGATTGCCGGTGGTTTAGTAAATGACATTCAAATTGGACCAGATTGCCGGTGGTTTAGTAAATGACATTCAAATTGGACCAGATTGCAGGTGGTTTAGTAAATGACAGTCAAATTGGACCAGATTGCCGATGGTTTAGTAAATGACAGTCAAATTGGACCAGATTGCAGGTGGTTTAGTAAATGACAGTCAAATTGGACCAGATTGCCGGTGGTTTAGTAAATGACATTCAAATTGGACCAGATTGCAGGTGGTTTAGTAAATGACAGTCAAATTGGACCAGATTGCAGGTGGTTTAGTAAATGACATTCAAATTGGACCAGATTGCCGGTGGTTTAGTAAATGACATTCAAATTGGACCAGATTGCCGGTGGTTTAGTAAATGACAGTCAAATTGGACCAGATTGCAGGTGGTTTAGTAAATGACAGTCAAATTGGACCAGATTGCAGGTGGTTTAGTAAATGACAGTCAAATTGGACCAGATTGCCGGTGGTTTAGTAAATGACATTCAAATTGGACCAGATTGCCGGTGGTTTAGTAAATGACAGTCAAATTGGACCAGATTGCCGGTGGTTTAGTAAATGACATTCAAATTGGACCAGATTGCCGGTGGTTTAGTAAATGACATTCAAATTGGACCAGATTGCCGGTGGTTTAGTAAATGACAGTCAAATTGGACCAGATTGCAGGTGGTTTAGTAAATGACAGTCAAATTGGACCAGATTGCAGGTGGTTTAGTAAATGACAGTCAAATTGGACCAGATTGCAGGTGGTTTAGTAAATGACATTCAAATTGGACCAGATTGCCGATGGTTTAGTAAATGACAGTCAAATTGGACCAGATTGCAGGTGGTTTAGTAAATGACAGTCAAATTGGACCAGATTGCAGGTGGTTTAGTAAATGACATTCAAATTGGACCAGATTGCCGATGGTTTAGTAAATGACAGTCAAATTGGACCAGATTGCCGGTGGTTTAGTAAATGACAGTCAAATTGGACCAGATTGCAGGTGGTTTAGTAAATGACAGTCAAATTGGACCAGATTGCCGGTGGTTTAGTAAATGACAGTCAAATTGGACCTGATTGCCGGTGGTTTAGTAAATGACAGTCAAATTGGACCAGATTGCCGGTGGTTTAGTAAATGACATTCAAATTGGACCAGATTGCCGGTGGTTTAGTAAATGACAGTCAAATTTGACAAGATTGCCTGTGGTTAAGTAAATGACAGTCAAATTGGACCAGATTGCCGGTGGTTTAGTAAATGACAGTCAAATTTGACAAGATTGTCTGTGGTTAAGTAAATGACAGTCAAATTGGACCAGATTGCCGGTGGTTTAGTAAATGACAGTCAAATTGGACCAGATTGCCGGTGGTTTAGTAAATGACAGTCAAATTGGACCAGATTGCCGGTGGTTTAGTAAATGACAGTCAAATTGGACCAGATTGCCGGTGGTTTAGTAAATGACGGTCAAATTGGACCAGATTGCCGTTGGTTTAGTAAATGACAGTCAAATTGGACCAGATTGCCGATGGTTTAGTAAATGACAGTCAAATTGGATCAGATTGCCGGTGGTTAAGTAAATGACAGTCAAATTGGACCAGATTGCCGGTGGATTAGTAAATGACAGTCAAATTGGACCAGATTGCAGGTGGTTTAGTAAATAACAGTCAAATTGGACCAGATTGCCGGTGGTTTAGTAAATGACATTCAAATTGGACCAGATTGCAGGTGGTTTAGTAAATAACAGTCAAATTGGACCAGATTGCCGGTGGTTTAGTAAATGACAGTCAAATTGGACCAGATTGCCGGTGGTTTAGTAAATGACATTCAAATTGGACAAGATTGCCTGTGGTTAAGTAAATGACAGTCAAATTGGACCAGATTGCCGGTGGATTAGTAAATGACAGTCAAATTGGACCAGATTGCCGTTGGTTTAGTAAATGACAGTCAAATTGGACCAGATTGCCGGTGGTTTAGTAAATGACAGTCAAATTGGACCAGATTGCCGGTGGTTTAGTAAATGACAGTCAAATTGGACCAGATTGCCGGTGGTTTAGTAAATGACAGTCAAATTGGACCAGATTGCCGGTGTTTTAGTAAATGACGGTCAAATTGGACAAGATTGCCTGTGGTTAAGTAAATGACAGTCAAATTGGACCAGATTGCCGGTGGATTAGTAAATGACAGTCAAATTGGACCAGATTGCAGGTGGTTTAGTAAATAACAGTCAAATTGGACCAGATTGCCGGTGGTTTAGTAAATGACATTCAAATTGGACCAGATTGCAGGTGGTTTAGTAAATAACAGTCAAATTGGACCAGATTGCCGGTGGTTTAGTAAATGACAGTCAAATTGGACCAGATTGCCGGTGGTTTAGTAAATGACAGTCAAATTGGACCAGATTGCAGGTGGTTTAGTAAATGACAGTCAAATTGGACCAGATTGCAGGTGGTTTAGTAAATGACAGTCAAATTGGACCAGATTGCCGGTGGTTTAGTAAATGACATTCAAATTGGACCAGATTGCCGGTGGTTAAGTAAATGACAGTCAAATTGGACCAGATTGCCGGTGGTTTAGTAAATGACAGTCAAATTGGACCAGATTGCCGGTGGTTTAGTAAATGACAGTCAAATTGGACCAGATTGCCGGTGGTTTAGTAAATGACAGTCAAATTGGATCAGATTGCCTGTGGTTTAGTAAATGACAGTCAAATTGGACCAGATTGCCGGTGGTTTAGTAAATGACAGACAAATTGGACCAGATTGCCGGTGGTTTAGTAAATGACAGTCAAATTGGACCAGATTGCCGTTGGTTTAGTAAATGACAGTCAAATTGGACCAGATTGCCGGTGGTTTAGTAAATGACAGTCAAATTGGACCAGATTGCCGGTGGTTTAGTAAATGACAGTCAAATTGGACCAGATTGCCGGTGGTTTAGTAAATGACAGTCAAATTGGACCAGATTGCCGGTGGTTTAGTAAATGACAGTCAAATTGGACCAGATTGCCGGTGGTTTAGTAAATGACATTCAAATTGGACAAGATTGCCTGTGGTTAAGTAAATGACAGTCAAATTGGACCAGATTGCCGGTGGATTAGTAAATGACAGTCAAATTGGACCAGATTGCCGTTGGTTTAGTAAATGACAGTCAAATTGGACCAGATTGCCGGTGGTTTAGTAAATGACAGTCAAATTGGACCAGATTGCCGGTGGTTTAGTAAATGACAGTCAAATTGGACCAGATTGCCGGTGGTTTAGTAAATGACAGTCAAATTGGACCAGATTGCCGGTGTTTTAGTAAATGACGGTCAAATTGGACAAGATTGCCTGTGGTTAAGTAAATGACAGTCAAATTGGACCAGATTGCCGGTGGATTAGTAAATGACAGTCAAATTGGACCAGATTGCAGGTGGTTTAGTAAATAACAGTCAAATTGGACCAGATTGCCGGTGGTTTAGTAAATGACATTCAAATTGGACCAGATTGCAGGTGGTTTAGTAAATAACAGTCAAATTGGACCAGATTGCCGGTGGTTTAGTAAATGACAGTCAAATTGGACCAGATTGCCGGTGGTTTAGTAAATGACATTCAAATTGGACCAGATTGCCGGTGGTTTAGTAAATGACAGTCAAATTGGACCAGATTGCCGGTGGTTTAGTAAATGACATTCAAATTGGACCAGATTGCCGGTGGATTAGTAAATGACAGTCAAATTGGACCAGATTGCCGGTGGTTTAGTAAATGACAGTCAAATTGGACCAGATTGCCGGTGGTTTAGTAAATGACAGTCAAATTGGACCAGATTGCCGGTGGTTTAGTAAATGACAGTCAAATTGGACCAGATTGCCGGTGGTTTAGTAAATGACGGTCAAATTGGACCAGATTGCCGGTGGTTTAGTAAATGACAGTCAAATTGGACCAGATTGCCGGTGGTTTAGTAAATGACAGTCAAATTGGATCAGATTGCCGGTGGTTTAGTAAATGACAGTCAAATTGGACCAGATTGCCGGTGGTTTAGTAAATGACAGTCAAATTGGACCAGATTGCAGGTGGTTTAGTAAATGACAGTCAAATTGGACCAGATTGCAGGTGGTTTAGTAAATGACAGTCAAATTGGATCAGATTGCCGGTGGTTTAGTAAATGACAGTCAAATTGGACCAGATTGCAGGTGGTTTAGTAAATGACAGTCAAATTGGATCAGATTGCCGGTGGTTTAGTAAATGACAGTCAAATTGGACCAGATTGCCGGTGGTTTAGTAAATGACAATCAAATTGGATCAGATTGCAGGTGGTTTAGTAAATGACAGTCAAATTGGACCAGATTGCAGGTGGTTTAGTAAATGGCAGTCAAATTGGACCAGATTGCCGGTGGTTTAGTAAATGACATTCAAATTGGACCAGATTGCCGGTGGTTTAGTAAATGACAGTCAAATTGGACCAGATTGCCGGTGGTTTAGTAAATGACATTCAAATTGGACCAGATTGCCGGTGGTTTAGTAAATGACATTCAAATTGGACCAGATTGCAGGTGGTTTAGTAAATGACAGTCAAATTGGACCAGATTGCCGATGGTTTAGTAAATGACAGTCAAATTGGACCAGATTGCAGGTGGTTTAGTAAATGACAGTCAAATTGGACCAGATTGCCGGTGGTTTAGTAAATGACATTCAAATTGGACCAGATTGCAGGTGGTTTAGTAAATGACAGTCAAATTGGACCAGATTGCAGGTGGTTTAGTAAATGACATTCAAATTGGACCAGATTGCCGGTGGTTTAGTAAATGACATTCAAATTGGACCAGATTGCCGGTGGTTTAGTAAATGACAGTCAAATTGGACCAGATTGCAGGTGGTTTAGTAAATGACAGTCAAATTGGACCAGATTGCAGGTGGTTTAGTAAATGACAGTCAAATTGGACCAGATTGCCGGTGGTTTAGTAAATGACATTCAAATTGGACCAGATTGCCGGTGGTTTAGTAAATGACAGTCAAATTGGACCAGATTGCCGGTGGTTTAGTAAATGACATTCAAATTGGACCAGATTGCCGGTGGTTTAGTAAATGACATTCAAATTGGACCAGATTGCCGGTGGTTTAGTAAATGACAGTCAAATTGGACCAGATTGCAGGTGGTTTAGTAAATGACAGTCAAATTGGACCAGATTGCAGGTGGTTTAGTAAATGACAGTCAAATTGGACCAGATTGCAGGTGGTTTAGTAAATGACATTCAAATTGGACCAGATTGCCGATGGTTTAGTAAATGACAGTCAAATTGGACCAGATTGCAGGTGGTTTAGTAAATGACAGTCAAATTGGACCAGATTGCAGGTGGTTTAGTAAATGACATTCAAATTGGACCAGATTGCCGATGGTTTAGTAAATGACAGTCAAATTGGACCAGATTGCCGGTGGTTTAGTAAATGACAGTCAAATTGGACCAGATTGCAGGTGGTTTAGTAAATGACAGTCAAATTGGACCAGATTGCCGGTGGTTTAGTAAATGACAGTCAAATTGGACCTGATTGCCGGTGGTTTAGTAAATGACAGTCAAATTGGACCAGATTGCCGGTGGTTTAGTAAATGACATTCAAATTGGACCAGATTGCCGGTGGTTTAGTAAATGACAGTCAAATTTGACAAGATTGCCTGTGGTTAAGTAAATGACAGTCAAATTGGACCAGATTGCCGGTGGTTTAGTAAATGACAGTCAAATTTGACAAGATTGTCTGTGGTTAAGTAAATGACAGTCAAATTGGACCAGATTGCCGGTGGTTTAGTAAATGACAGTCAAATTGGACCAGATTGCCGGTGGTTTAGTAAATGACAGTCAAATTGGACCAGATTGCCGGTGGTTTAGTAAATGACAGTCAAATTGGACCAGATTGCCGGTGGTTTAGTAAATGACGGTCAAATTGGACCAGATTGCCGTTGGTTTAGTAAATGACAGTCAAATTGGACCAGATTGCCGATGGTTTAGTAAATGACAGTCAAATTGGATCAGATTGCCGGTGGTTAAGTAAATGACAGTCAAATTGGACCAGATTGCCGGTGGATTAGTAAATGACAGTCAAATTGGACCAGATTGCAGGTGGTTTAGTAAATAACAGTCAAATTGGACCAGATTGCCGGTGGTTTAGTAAATGACATTCAAATTGGACCAGATTGCAGGTGTTTTAGTAAATAACAGTCAAATTGGACCAGATTGCCGGTGGTTTAGTAAATGACAGTCAAATTGGACCAGATTGCCGGTGGTTTAGTAAATGACATTCAAATTGGACAAGATTGCCTGTGGTTAAGTAAATGACAGTCAAATTGGACCAGATTGCCGGTGGATTAGTAAATGACAGTCAAATTGGACCAGATTGCCGTTGGTTTAGTAAATGACAGTCAAATTGGACCAGATTGCCGGTGGTTTAGTAAATGACAGTCAAATTGGACCAGATTGCCGGTGGTTTAGTAAATGACATTCAAATTGGACCAGATTGCCGATGGTTTAGTAAATGACAGTCAAATTGGACCAGATTGCCGGTGGTTTAGTAAATGACAGTCAAATTGGACCAGATTGCCGGTGGTTTAGTAAATGACAGTCAAATTGGACCAGATTGCCGGTGGTTTAGTAAATGACAGTCAAATTGGACCAGATTGCCGGTGTTTTAGTAAATGACGGTCAAATTGGACAAGATTGCCTGTGGTTAAGTAAATGACAGTCAAATTGGACCAGATTGCCGGTGGATTAGTAAATGACAGTCAAATTGGACCAGATTGCAGGTGGTTTAGTAAATAACAGTCAAATTGGACCAGATTGCCGGTGGTTTAGTAAATGACATTCAAATTGGACCAGATTGCAGGTGGTTTAGTAAATAACAGTCAAATTGGACCAGATTGCCGGTGGTTTAGTAAATGACAGTCAAATTGGACCAGATTGCCTGTGGTTAAGTAAATGACAGTCAAATTGGACCAGATTGCCGGTGGTTTAGTAAATGACAGTCAAATTGGACCAGATTGCCGGTGGTTTAGTAAATGACAGTCAAATTGGACCAGATTGCCGGTGGTTTAGTAAATGACAGTCAAATTGGATCAGATTGCCTGTGGTTTAGTAAATGACAGTCAAATTGGACCAGATTGCCGGTGGTTTAGTAAATGACAGACAAATTGGACCAGATTGCCGGTGGTTTAGTAAATGACAGTCAAATTGGACCAGATTGCCGTTGGTTTAGTAAATGACAGTCAAATTGGACCAGATTGCCGGTAGTTTAGTAAATGACATTCAAATTGGACCAGATTGCCGGTGGTTTAGTAAATGACATTCAAATTGGACCAGATTGCCGGTGGTTTAGTAAATGACAGTCAAATTGGACCAGATTGCCGGTGGTTTAGTAAATGACAGTCAAATTGGACCAGATTGCCGGTGGTTTAGTAAATGACAGTCAAATTGGACCAGATTGCCGGTGGTTTAGTAAATGACGGTCAAATTGGACAAGATTGCCTGTGGTTAAGTAAATGACAGTCAAATTGGACCAGATTGCCGGTGGATTAGTAAATGACAGTCAAATTGGACCAGATTGCAGGTGGTTTAGTAAATAACAGTCAAATTGGACCAGATTGCTGGTGGTTTAGTAAATGACATTCAAATTGGACCAGATTGCAGGTGGTTTAGTAAATAACAGTCAAATTGGACCAGATTGCCGGTGGTTTAGTAAATGACAGTCAAATTGGACCAGATTGCCGGTGGTTTAGTAAATGACATTCAAATTGGACAAGATTGCCTGTGGTTAAGTAAATGACAGTCAAATTGGACCAGATTGCCGGTGGATTAGTAAATGACAGTCAAATTGGACCAGATTGCCGTTGGTTTAGTAAATGACAGTCAAATTGGACCAGATTGCCGGTGGTTTAGTAAATGACAGTCAAATTGGACCAGATTGCCGGTGGTTTAGTAAATGACAGTCAAATTGGACCAGATTGCCGGTGTTTTAGTAAATGACGGTCAAATTGGACAAGATTGCCTGTGGTTAAGTAAATGACAGTCAAATTGGACCAGATTGCCGGTGGATTAGTAAATGACAGTCAAATTGGACCAGATTGCAGGTGGTTTAGTAAATAACAGTCAAATTGGACCAGATTGCCGGTGGTTTAGTAAATGACATTCAAATTGGACCAGATTGCAGGTGGTTTAGTAAATAACAGTCAAATTGGACCAGATTGCCGGTGGTTTAGTAAATGACAGTCAAATTGGACCAGATTGCCGGTGGTTTAGTAAATGACAGTCAAATTGGACCAGATTGCCGGTGGTTTAGTAAATGACATTCAAATTGGACCAGATTGCCGGTGGATTAGTAAATGACAGTCAAATTGGACCAGATTGCCGGTGGTTTAGTAAATGACAGTCAAATTGGACCAGATTGCCGGTGGTTTAGTAAATGACAGTCAAATTGGACCAGATTGCCGGTGGTTTAGTAAATGACAGTCAAATTGGACCAGATTGCCGGTGGTTTAGTAAATGACGGTCAAATTGGACCAGATTGCCGGTGGTTTAGTAAATGACAGTCAAATTGGACCAGATTGCCGTTGGTTTAGTAAATGACAGTCAAATTGGATCAGATTGCCGGTGGTTTAGTAAATGACATTCAAATTGGACCAGATTGCCGGTGGTTTAGTAAATGACAGTCAAATTGGATCAGATTGCCGGTGGTTTAGTAAATGACAGTCAAATTGGACCAGATTGCCGGTGGTTTAGTAAATGACAGTCAAATTGGACCAGATTGCCGGTGGATTAGTAAATGACAATCAAATTGGACCAGATTGCCGGTGGTTTAGTAAATGACAGTCAAATTGGATCAGATTGCCGGTGGTTTAGTAAATGACAGTCAAATTGGACCAGATTGCCGGTGGTTTAGTAAATGACAGTCAAATTGGACCAGATTGCAGGTGGTTTAGTAAATGACAGTCAAATTGGACCAGATTGCAGGTGGTTTAGTAAATGACAGTCAAATTGGATCAGATTGCCGGTGGTTTAGTAAATGACAGTCAAATTGGACCAGATTGCAGGTGGTTTAGTAAATGACAGTCAAATTTGACAAGATTGTCTGTGGTTAAGTAAATGACAGTCAAATTGGACCAGATTGCCGGTGGTTTAGTAAATGACAGTCAAATTGGACCAGATTGCCGGTGGTTTAGTAAATGACAGTCAAATTGGACCAGATTGCCGGTGGTTTAGTAAATGACAGTCAAATTGGACCAGATTGCCGGTGGTTTAGTAAATGACGGTCAAATTGGACCAGATTGCCGTTGGTTTAGTAAATGACAGTCAAATTGGACCAGATTGCCGATGGTTTAGTAAATGACAGTCAAATTGGATCAGATTGCCGGTGGTTAAGTAAATGACAGTCAAATTGGACCAGATTGCCGGTGGATTAGTAAATGACAGTCAAATTGGACCAGATTGCAGGTGGTTTAGTAAATAACAGTCAAATTGGACCAGATTGCCGGTGGTTTAGTAAATGACATTCAAATTGGACCAGATTGCAGGTGGTTTAGTAAATAACAGTCAAATTGGACCAGATTGCCGGTGGTTTAGTAAATGACAGTCAAATTGGACCAGATTGCCGGTGGTTTAGTAAATGACGGTCAAATTGGACAAGATTGCCTGTGGTTAAGTAAATGACAGTCAAATTGGACCAGATTGCCGGTGGATTAGTAAATGACAGTCAAATTGGACCAGATTGCAGGTGGTTTAGTAAATAACAGTCAAATTGGACCAGATTGCTGGTGGTTTAGTAAATGACATTCAAATTGGACCAGATTGCAGGTGGTTTAGTAAATAACAGTCAAATTGGACCAGATTGCCGGTGGTTTAGTAAATGACAGTCAAATTGGACCAGATTGCCGGTGGTTTAGTAAATGACATTCAAATTGGACAAGATTGCCTGTGGTTAAGTAAATGACAGTCAAATTGGACCAGATTGCCGGTGGATTAGTAAATGACAGTCAAATTGGACCAGATTGCCGTTGGTTTAGTAAATGACAGTCAAATTGGACCAGATTGCCGGTGGTTTAGTAAATGACAGTCAAATTGGACCAGATTGCCGGTGGTTTAGTAAATGACAGTCAAATTGGACCAGATTGCCGGTGGTTTAGTAAATGACAGTCAAATTGGACCAGATTGCCGGTGTTTTAGTAAATGACGGTCAAATTGGACAAGATTGCCTGTGGTTAAGTAAATGACAGTCAAATTGGACCAGATTGCCGGTGGATTAGTAAATGACAGTCAAATTGGACCAGATTGCAGGTGGTTTAGTAAATAACAGTCAAATTGGACCAGATTGCCGGTGGTTTAGTAAATGACATTCAAATTGGACCAGATTGCAGGTGGTTTAGTAAATAACAGTCAAATTGGACCAGATTGCCGGTGGTTTAGTAAATGACAGTCAAATTGGACCAGATTGCCGGTGGTTTAGTAAATGACATTCAAATTGGACCAGATTGCCGGTGGTTTAGTAAATGACAGTCAAATTGGACCAGATTGCCGGTGGTTTAGTAAATGACATTCAAATTGGACCAGATTGCCGGTGGATTAGTAAATGACAGTCAAATTGGACCAGATTGCCGGTGGTTTAGTAAATGACAGTCAAATTGGACCAGATTGCCGGTGGTTTAGTAAATGACAGTCAAATTGGACCAGATTGCCGGTGGTTTAGTAAATGACAGTCAAATTGGACCAGATTGCCGGTGGTTTAGTAAATGACGGTCAAATTGGACCAGATTGCCGGTGGTTTAGTAAATGACAGTCAAATTGGACCAGATTGCCGGTGGTTTAGTAAATGACAGTCAAATTGGATCAGATTGCCGGTGGTTTAGTAAATGACAGTCAAATTGGACCAGATTGCCGGTGGTTTAGTAAATGACAGTCAAATTGGACCAGATTGCAGGTGGTTTAGTAAATGACAGTCAAATTGGACCAGATTGCAGGTGGTTTAGTAAATGACAGTCAAATTGGATCAGATTGCCGGTGGTTTAGTAAATGACAGTCAAATTGGACCAGATTGCAGGTGGTTTAGTAAATGACAGTCAAATTGGATCAGATTGCCGGTGGTTTAGTAAATGACAGTCAAATTGGACCAGATTGCCGGTGGTTTAGTAAATGACAATCAAATTGGATCAGATTGCAGGTGGTTTAGTAAATGACAGTCAAATTGGACCAGATTGCAGGTGGTTTAGTAAATGGCAGTCAAATTGGACCAGATTGCAGGTGGTTTAGTAAATGACAGTCAAATTGGATCAGATTGCCTATGGTTTAGTAAATGACAGTCAAATTGGACCAGATTGCCGGTGGTTTAGTAAATGACAGTCAAATTGGACCAGATTGCAGGTGGTTTAGTAAATGACAGTCAAATTGGACCAGATTGCCGGTGGTTTAGTAAATGACAGTCAAATTGGATCAGATTGCCGGTGGTTTAGTAAATGACAATCAAATTGGATCAGATTGCCGGTGGTTTAGTAAATGACAGTCAAATTGGACCAGATTGCCGGTGGTTTAGTAAATGACAGTCAAATTGGACCAGATTGCAGGTGGTTTAGTAAATGACAGTCAAATTGGACCAGATTGCAGGTGGTTTAGTAAATGGCAGTCAAATTGGACCAGATTGCAGGTGGTTTAGTAAATGACAGTCAAATTGGACCAGATTGCCGGTGGTTTAGTAAATGACAGTCAAATTGGACCAGATTGCCGGTGGTTTAGTAAATGACAGTCAAATTGGACCAGATTGCAGGTGGTTTAGTAAATGACAGTCAAATTGGACCAGATTGCAGGTGGTTTAGTAAATGGCAGTCAAATTGGACCAGATTGCAGGTGGTTTAGTAAATGGCAGTCAAATTGGACCAGATTGCCGGTGGTTTAGTAAATGACAGTCAAATTGGACCAGATTGCCGGTGGTTTAGTAAATGACAGTCAAATTGGACCAGATTGCCGGTGGTTTAGTAAATGACAGTCAAATTGGACCAGATTGCCGGTGGTTTAGTAAATGACAGTCAAATTGGACCAGATTGCCGATGGTTTAGTAAATGACAGTCAAATTGGACCAGATTGCCGATGGTTTAGTAAATGACAGTCAAATTGGACCAGATTGCCGGTGGTTTAGTAAATGACAGTCAAATTGGATCAGATTGCCGGTGGTTTAGTAAATG
This sequence comes from Ophiura sarsii, assembly GCA_035610835.1. Lineage (NCBI taxonomy): Eukaryota > Metazoa > Echinodermata > Ophiuroidea > Amphilepidida > Ophiuridae > Ophiura > Ophiura sarsii. Next base: position 16,975,092 of record CM069458.1, on the reverse strand, counting down.
ACAATCAAATTGGATCAGATTGCCGGTGGTTTAGTAAATGACGGTCAAATTGGACCAGATTGCCGGTGGTTTAGTAAATGACAGTCAAATTGGATCAGATTGCCGGTGGTTTAGTAAATGACAATCAAATTGGATCAGATTGCCGGTGGTTTAGTAAATGACAGTCAAATTGGACCAGATTGCAGGTGGTTTAGTAAATGACAGTCAAATTGGATCAGATTGCCGGTGGTTTAGTAAATGACAATCAAATTGGATCAGATTGCCGGTGGTTTAGTAAATGACAGTCAAATTGGACCAGATTGCCGGTGGTTTAGTAAATGACAATCAAATTGGACCAGATTGCCGGTGGTTTAGTAAATGACAGTCAAATTGGATCAGATTGCCGGTGGTTTAGTAAATGACAATCAAATTGGATCAGATTGCCGGTGGTTTAGTAAATGACAGTCAAATTGGACCAGATTGCCGGTGGTTTAGTAAATGACAATCAAATTGGACCAGATTGCCGGTGGTTTAGTAAATGACAGTCAAATTGGATCAGATTGCCGGTGGTTTAGTAAATGACAATCAAATTGGATCAGATTGCCGGTGGTTTAGTAAATGACAGTCAAATTGGACCAGATTGCCGGTGGTTTAGTAAATGACAGTCAAATTGGATCAGATTGCCTATGGTTTAGTAAATGACAGTCAAATTGGACCAGATTGCCTATGGTTTAGTAAATGACAGTCAAATTGGACCAGATTGCCGGTGGTTTAGTAAATGACAGTCAAATTGGATCAGATTGCCGGTGGTTTAGTAAATGACAATCAAATTGGACCAGATTGCCGGTGGTTTAGTAAATGACAGTCAAATTGGATCAGATTGCTGGTGGTTTAGTACATGACAGTCACATTGGACCAGATTAATGGTGGTAAAGTATAATATGGTAAAACAAACTAGATCAGATTGCGGTGGTAAAGAATATATAAACAAATTGGACGAGATTGCCAGTAGTATAGTGTACTAGATTTTGCGGTTCGTGGGTTGGGCGGTTCTCGGGTTGGGGGTTTATGGGATGTGTATGTAACTCTTAAAATTCAGTTATCACAGGTGCCATTAATATTCCAAATCCCCATAATACAGGAACCTCATGTGCCCTTAAATCCAGGTAGGCTACCCCATGTGCATCCACGTATTCAGTACATGTGTTATTAGGCCTAGGGTTAGCGTTTTATATTGGGGTCTAAGTTCTGAGGTCTTTTAGTTTTAGAGTCAGCAAGAGGAGGGGTCGATCGCCATGATCTGTCTGTGCCCAGTATCGATAACTGTGTGTCGACATTGATTATTCCTCCGTAGGCATGCCTAAACATCATATGTATTTAAATCACACATGTTTTCGCACACCGATATCCATGTAACATTCCCAGTTATATAACAGACATCCCATGATTGGCCTAGGGCCTATCCGAATCGCTATACATGTAGTGTTAAACTTAAACAACACTGTACATACTTGTACGCTCAAGGTCTGGGTTTGATTCATGGCGCATGCAGACTGAAGCCCCCCCCCCCCTACCACCCCTGAAAACTTAGTCGACATCAACAATCCCGAAACTTTCAAGACAAACGGTGCTGATTTCATCAGACGCAACGAAGCACCAACGCAAGACTAAAAGAACAACATATATGCGCACACCATATCATCTCATTTGACTTCTGAAGGAGGCGTTGAGATTACCATTCAGATTCAGATTCAGAGAGATTTGACTCTTTTCATCCTGATCATGCATGCATAGTTTAACTCGGGAAAAACCGGGAAAAACACGACCGAGAGTTAAAGCTGTTTGGAGTTAAATGTTTGCTCACACCGTCCCTTTATATTTATACATGTCCCTGTAATTAACATTCCCATTTATATAAAAGACATCCCATGATAGGCATGATGAGGGCCCGTTGTGGCCTGCGCGCATATATTCATATATGTAGATGGGTCCGCGATGTTGAGGCACTGACATCATACCACAGCAATTTAACTTTAACAATAACATGTTTAATACATAACGTGTTCCTGGATGAAGGCCTACGGTTTCTACGGTTTACGCTCCCAGTTCCTTTATTAACCCCAAGTCCCTAACCCGCCATCTGATCCTTTTTTACCTCCTGATCATATGCATATAGTGTAACTCATACAAAAACACGCCCGGGAGTTAAAGTTAATTGGAGTCCTTTTCCTATCCTTGTTAGCCACCGGACGGCTTCCTTTTACACTATTTACCCGCCCCATGAAAACACCCAGTTTAAGCCACGAACGCGTACGCACCTAACGGTCTGCGCCATTACGCGTGCGCCAACAATCGCGTGCGCCATGTTTTGTTTTGTTTATACGCGAGCGCGTAGCAACAGTTTGTTGTCTACGTGGGGCGATGATCCCTGTGCATAGCGATAACATGGGCAGGGATCTGCACCCGAAGTCATTGGACGGACAGACAAACTCGCCACAAATAGTATTTAGATGACAACAAACTGGACCAGATTGCTGTTAGTATAGTAGGCCTATATGATGAACAAACTGATCTAGATTACCAGTGTTATTGTATATGACGGATAAACTGGACCAAATTGCTGGTGCATTTGATTTTTGGTTTTGCCTTAGTGGTCTGCTAACCAGCAGGCTAATACTTGCCAGTAAAAAGCCAATCCTCAATAACGATTAGGCATTGGTGGAACTCATTTTGGAACATGGAACTCATTTTTAAGCAGGGATGTATTGTTATGGTCAAATCCATTGGTCAAAATACTGTATCATCAAATAAAATGCGTCAACAAAATGATCAAATAAGATTGATATGAATCAAAATCTAATCATTTTCATCCTATCTTCTTCTATTCAACAGTACTTTCCATTTAGCGGTTGCCTTGCGTTCTTAGCCTGCATTATGTTCATACAGATAGGCTATTTCATCAAAGCACCATTGATGCTCCTTGGTTTTAGTGCCTATTGTATAGTACTGCATTATAGTCATGCAGCTGTATTTGACGCATGGGATGTGCAGCATTATGAAGAAATGAACCAGTAAGTATTGTTCACTACAGTTCTGTTTTATTTCCAAAAAGCTTATGAGATAATAATACTTTGGTTTCAATAGAGTCCTTAGAAGTAGTCCAGACTATGAATATCATATATAAATCAAGTGTAATACTTTTAACAGAAGATCTTTGTGTAATGATCAAAGGTCTATGAATTTAGCCTAGTTGAATGAGAGAGGGAGGGTCAAATGAACCATCAAGAGTCTTTAAAGCGCCACGCCAGGCCCACCCATGTCTTTAATTATAGATGATGTGACCTGTGACATAATGTCCGGAGGTATGCGCACCTACAGGGAATGTGCTATGTAAATTAAATTCACACTTGATTGATCATTACTTGCATTGTAGAATAGTGCAGTAGTCATGGTCTGCATCTTTTTCATCACCTTTTTAATGTTAAACATTGCTTCTTTGATTTGATATATTCTCATTTGTGTTGTTTTCAGAATTACCACATATGTTCCACTTAGAGTAGCCTCCACGGTAGAGTTAGTACTGTTTCTGATCTCATTGTTTCTAATGGATAGACAGGTAAGAACATGCTCTAATTGAATCTTTTAATTGTGACACCGGGAGGAACTTATCTCCTGTCGACAAGGTTTTTTCGCGAGTATTAGGCAACAACAAAAAAGTTTGTTTCCGTTAGGTGGTCTGAAAACCAAGATGCAATATTTATTTTTATTTTTATTTTTTTTGAGGGGGGGGGGGGGGGGGGGGGGAGAAGTGCGGTGGGATGACTTTCAAAATGAAATGCGGTAATTTACGTCGCCAAAACAAAATGCGCGCGGCCTACCGGAAACAAACTTCTTTTTTTACGCCTTATATACTTCATTCTAATTGCAGCACCAAGGTGGAACTATATATACATGTACACTGGTAAAATTATTGTCCACTAACCCTCCTCCGTCAGAAAATAGTGCAAAAATCCAAAGATATGGCTTAAACCCCTGGGGTCTACCTGTCTATGTTACAGTGGTTCTGATTGGTTTATTACAAGATGTACTCATATGAATAGCCAATTCAAATGCAGCTTGTAAAATGTTTCACTACCATTTTTATCAGGGATACAATTATTCTAACAATGTCTCTCATTGGTGCAATAAATGATGTATCCATCTTTTTAACCAATCGGCCGGTAGTTCTCAGGGGGTTAACATTTTAAAATGGCAAAGCATACATCCAAAGCCTGGAAGTAAGTATTGCACAATTACATCAATTTTAGGATATTGTCCATATCAATACAATCTTATTTAGTATTCATCTTTTGTAAACTTGAATTCTTCCTGCAGATAGAATATCTTGGTCGTCAGGGTTTTCTGTGGCAGATGAAATTCAAAGTTGAGAGGGAGGAAGTAGAGACGATGGAATCACTCAACAAAGTGTTACTAGAGAACATGCTGCCTGCTCACGTTGCTAAACATTTTGTGAAGAAACACATGAAATCAGATGTAAGCAAACAATTAGAATATATATTGTTTGGAAAATGTGTACTTAAAGTCCATCCATGCATCAAGTCTTTGACGGAATAAAGTACATCATACAGTTATAATGAGGCACTTTATTATACCGTGCAATAGATGCATGCATGGGACCTTAAGTACGCTTTCTCCAATTGTTTATTGATTGGTGCAAAAGGATTGTAGTTTTATTGTGTGATCTTCCCTTTTAAACTTGCTAAAACCCTAAATAGTTAACCTGATATAGCTGTTAGGTGTCTTCTTGTATTAACATATCATAATAATGATGATTTGTTTTCTGTTTAGCATTTACTAAAATACCTCTGAAAGAGGTACCGATATTCATTTCTCTGTGATTGTTATGTACTATCCTTATTCATATTTTCTATTCACATATCAACGTTTTAATAAGTGTGGTCATTCTGTGAAAAAGCCTGTTGGAAGTCAAAATGTGAAAGTACAGATTTTGTGTCAAAATAAAAGATAACAACATGTGTTTAGAAAGTAAAATTGATAATTATGTTTACTCACATTTTAGACGATTTCGTCAACCAGGTCGGCTGATTTCCTCAGTAATGGCTTGATCCATTGTTTTGCATCCTGGGAGCAACAAAACCACCCTAGCGAGGAAAATAAATGGATAAGTCATTACTGAGGAAGTCAGCCAACCTGGTTGATAAACCATCTAAAATGTGAGTAAACATCTTGGATTTGTTCAACATATATATTAATTTTAATATATATCTACCATCCTGATGAACTTATTCAAAGATGTTTTTAGGAAGTTGGAATTTTTGTTCATTATTTGAATTTCACATTTTGTCCAATATCATAACCCTAACCCCGGTTTTAGGGTTATTGACCGGGATCACAATTTTCGAGGAAAAAGCACCAACTAAATCTCCGGGAACCTGCCGGGATTCGATCCGGGGACCCTCCGTTCTCAAGCCCCACGTCACAGCCACTAAGCCACGGCCCTCAGCTACACATTCGCGCAGTATACCGCGCTCACTATATAGGCTCGGTTGACTACGTCATCGAAAACCCACGGCGCATGCATTTGGAGAGGGACTTAGAATTAGCTTTTTTTAGCACTCAGGGGGGTTAGGGTTAACAACTACCACAAAAATTGTTACGAAACATACTTGAGTTTAATATTGCTCTGACTGTATTTTACAGTGTAGTTGTGGGATTGCTGTGTAGAGCCTAGTATTAGGTTGTTTGTGTGAAATGTTCAGCTTGAACATGACATTAACACTTTCCTACACGGCTATTAGTTTTATCAAAATATATTTTTCAGAAACCGTTCCCAACTTTTAAAGTCTATCTCAAGGATTACTGAACCAATACTAAGCATGTTTGTACTTATTTTAATGCATTTCTCATGGTGATTCCAATAACGTGATGGAAGCGTCGTCTGCAGACGACTGCTGTGTGGAAAGTGTTAATATCAGCAATTGGAAAAATGGTCATGTGACGATAATCCTAGAATGCCTCATCCTTTAATAAATTGGTATCAAAGGTTATTCATGTTCAACTAATCCTGAAAAAATTATTATTATTAAAGTACAAAAAGGTCCTTTGTGTGACTAAACTGACATTATCTACTTTAATGTAGGTCTATCTACACATTCTACCATTTTGATTAAGCATCAACCCAACTGCATGATCAACTATAAATTAACTTGAGCATGGTAATTTATCAGAAGTCCACGAGTCATTCATAATTTAAAATGTATTCATACACTCTTAGTAGTGTCTAACCAATCAGAAAGCAAGAAACTAAAATACCCGGAGTGCATTGAAAGTGTCTAATGCACTCCGTGTGTGCGCCGCTTAATTTGCACTACACACTTTGTTTTTATTTGTTGTTCAGACTTCACAAGTTCGCTGATTTTCACTGCGGGTGATAGCAAAACTGTTAACATGTTTTTATTCGTTATCACAGATCAAAATTATGCTCAAAATGTGAATTTTGATTTGTATGGTGTCGTGTATGAATTAGGTCAATACATGCGTATGTTTTGTTTCTAAAAAAATCAATGCACTTGCAAAAATGTTGATATAGTGACAATAGCACTCCCCCAGCAGAGTCGTGCCATTATTCACATATCAACATATCAGCGTGCATGCATTGATTTGTCTAATTTCTCTCCAAACATAACATCCACATTTATGTAAAAAATGTAGCATCAAATGGCCACACATTACACCAATAGTCATGTTCTTGTTTTTCAAAATTGCAGATAATGAGCTTTACTTGGGATGGTAGAATTGTTAGCCTGCCTGCATCACCCAAACAAATGAGCTATGTGGGATCGGTTAGTGCCACATGCTACACATTGATTCATTCACATAATAACTATAGGATAGAGAGTACTTAAGGGAGGTGTCAACACTTTTTGGCGCCAAATTTATCAAGCACTGTAACTTTTAAACTATAAATGTGATGTACATAAAAGTATACAAACATTCGTTTTTTATCTTAAAAAAATCACATTTTTGGCACTTTTTGGTCAATATTTTCAAAACTAATTTTTTTAAGCCAAAAAAACCCCAACTGATCCTAGATAATTGACTTAAGATGATTTTGGTGAAATTTTGGAATTTTAATCAAAAACTTATTTTGTTAGGTTGTCTGAAAAAAATTGACAGTAAAAATCACTATTTTTGTGAAAAATGACACCATAATGGATTCTCCGACTCATTTCATTAAAAAAAATTGTAGACTTTTATGTACATTACATTATTAGTTTAAAAGTTACAGTGCTTGATCAATTTCATTAAAACGAGTTGACACTTCCCTTAAGGTCCCTGGTACGCATCACATTACACAGTAGTACAAACAAAGTACCTCACTATTATATGTGATGCACTTGATTCCATCATAACTTGATGGATGAATGGGACCTATAGTACACTGTTTCCTAGCTTTATAATCAATTCTAACACAATTCATCCAGGGGCATGGATATTATTAACCAGGTTAAAAAAACTTGTTTCTCTTTTTTTTTTACAAAAAAACTTATAGCTTAAAAACTTGCTAACCATCCTGGGTTTGCATATGGGTCCTGTGGATTACTTATTCTATGCTATTTCTGTAGAGCCCAAAATGACAATATCCTCAAAGGTCTCCCACACAGAATAAAGCATTTAAAGGCATATTATGTGATCTTTTCCAGGGAGCGCCCTCTATAAAGGACATGTTCACTTTTGACTTTCCTTGGGCGCCCTCTATTTTGAAATATTTGGCATAGACACTTCTGGCAGAGAAAGTATATCCATGTACATGCTTAATAGTGGACATTTTAGCCCAAATTGGACATAGACAGTTCTGGCTCTAAGCCCTCAAAATGATCTTTTGGCAAAAATCAGAAAGCTCCCTTTTACAGATCCATAACACAAACTGTAAGGCATTTTTGATAAAGGCTTTGTAACTTGAGTCAAAGAAAAAATCTATTCGTCGGTTCTGACCAATCCTTATTTTTAAAATGTGAGGATCTATAAAAATAAATCAAATTAACCAACATTAAAAATAAACCATGAAAAAACAGAAGCTTGGCTGACCAATGCTTCTTTTGGAACTCAAGTTTGTTATGCCTTATGGTCAGTCTTTAGGGATAAATAAAAGGCAATATCTTTAAATTCTGAGCAATCTGTTTACTACACTAGGGGCACTATATTTTATTGAATCAGTTGAATATGCTTAGGACATAAGGTACACAAAAATAATATGAAAAATGCCAAAGCAGGAGCCAAGGTAAAATCAAAGGCTTTGCATCAATTCCTTTCATTTTATATTTGATCTTTGTTGAGTTGAGGGAAGGAAGCATGCATAATCTCACAAAATAGCAACTTACCTAAAATAATAACATCCATGGGCATGGAGTCCTGGGAACATAAATCACCTTGCAGAATCCTGAAGATTTAACCCTTGACAAAATAACAATATAATCTTACCGAAGAATGCCTAAGTCATTACCTAAATCACTCATACTTAGAGCAAATTTATAGTGGAGATTCACTTGAAATGGGTTTATTTTGTCAAATCCATGCATTTTTATACTCATATACTTGCTAAAATCTGATTTTCGCTGCAGATATTCACTTCTGTGTGTATCATGATGCAATTTTGAAAAAAGCATGACACAATTTGTACAAAATATTGTGCCTTAACAATCAACCCAGAGTATTTTTGGAGAAATACGGGAATCTCAAGGCCTACACGAAAAATTTAATTAGGGTCCCGCGAGCACAATTTCCTAAAATGAAAAGCCCTAATAACGTATCATTAACATTCAAAAATGCATTATTGGAATGAAACACACATTCCTTGCAAAATCTGGCCCTGGAGGTGTACAGTGCAGTGCAATTACGGCACCTCGTGTTCATAAATGTCACTTACAATATTTAATCCATTAAACGCCTCTGCTCTATTAACCCCCCCCCCCCTGGAAAATCCTGACATCCCCATACAAATGAGATGCAGTATAATTCATGTTCTGGATCGACAACACAGCGGTGATATAGCGAATGACGGACAACACAGCGTGGTATAGGAAAATAATATTTGAGCAATCTGAACCAACTGGATCCCTAGTATAACTCAAAGTAATCTCTTCAGCGATAAATCGACATTGCGGTGTTTTATCCGTACTAGCACTTGAAAAATTGACCCAATAAACGCCCCCTTTCGAAAAATGCAGGGCCCCAGGGGCGTTTAATAGAGTACATACGATATGAAATGTCTTCAAATTCAAAATGGCATTTATGTAATCCGTTGCTTAAATTGGACAGAGTCTCATAGCATAATTGTTGTAGTAATATCCTGCTGCTATTGCTACTGCTCCTAACACAAGTCACAAATATCATAACACTTAATGCATATTCATGAACTAATCATGCCATATCATTGGCCAATTCCTTACCACAGGTACAGTTTTCCAATAAGGGATAGATTTGGCTATTTCATTACCTCATCCCATAAAACAAATTATTGCAAATACTATATGGTTTCTGAAGAAAACATGCACTGGCTAAGGGCCCATTGCCTCTCTCCCTCTTGAATTAAGGGGGCTGTGCACCTTCAGGTACAGCCTCCCTAAAACTGCCGTAACTTCTTTATTATTTTTTTGCATAAAAGGGTTCAATGAATCCAAACATGATCATGAAATTGACCATTTTGGGAGAAAATGATAAAAAACATGTTTTTTGACCCATTTTAGGTTCTGCAAAGATAACTCAAAATATATTTTGTTAAATGTTATCATACTAGTTTTATTATATTCCTCATGCAATTCCCTAGGAATCGTTTTTTAAATTTTTTATTTTACTTTATTATTTTTTGAATTATCGACCAAAAAGTGCCAACAAATATGATTTTTTTTTAGCACCTTTTGGTCTATAATTCAAAAAATAATAAAGTAAAAATTTTTAAAAAAAAACGATTCCTAGGGAATTGCATGAGGAATATAATAAAACTAGTATGACACAATTTGGCAAAATATATTTTGAGTTATCTTTGCAGAACCTAAAATGGGTCAAAAAACATGTTTTTTATAATTTTCTCCAAAATGGTCAATTTCATGATCATAGTTGGATTCATTGAACCCTTTCCTGCAAAAAAAATGTATACTTTTATTAAGATTAAATGAATAATGAAGAAGTTACGGCAGTTTTACGGAGACTATGCGAAGGTGCACATCCCCCTTAAGGTGATAAGCAAGTAGCCATCACCATAAGAAAAAATAGCCTATTTCTCCAGTATAAACCATGTAGTTTTTGTATACTATCATCATCATCATCATCATCATCCTTTGTATCATCACTATGAAAGTAGGAGAGGTTTTGTTGAACTCATGATCATACAAGTGTACCTTCAAAATTCCATGAAGGGGCCACTTGTATATATAAACAAATACAAACATGTGTATCATGCACGGACATGTTCTGTCAAAACCTCTTATCTCCATCTGGCCCTTCAGCATGTATAAAGTAATACTTCCGATGTATTACCTTTCGGGGAGTCTGCTCTAAACATGTTCAAGGACTAAAAAAGAACATCTTATTGCAATCCTTGTAAGTGGTGGTGGGTTGCACTTCTCCCCTCTATTTCTATGGTCATCATTATCTATCTTAACATCATTCTTTCTCTCTCTCCCTCTCTCTCTTTCTTGCCATTCATTTCACCATGATATTTCCCGTCTATCCAATGTTACATTTTTACTTTTGTCTTTTTGTTTGTTCTATTGTGGTTTTTTCTTTTGGTATCCTCTGGTTGGCCATCCCATTTTTCCAGGAGCTTTATCATCGTTCATACGAGGTCATCGCCGTCATGTTCGCGTCCATCCCAAAATTCATGAAAGAATTTTATGTGCAATCGGTCGAAACCAAAGACGGTTTGGAGTGCATACGATTCCTCAACGAAATAATCGGCGACTTCGATGAGGTTAGTGAAGCACCGCTTTTTTATTATAATTTCATAACAACGATTAACCAGAACTTCTTGCACTGTTTTTTTTATTTTTCTTCACGTTGGTTGTCGGGGAATGTTTAATGACACGTGTAGGAGCTCTACCATCACTCATATGGCTGTATAGCTGTCATGTTTGCTTCGATACCTAATTTCAAGGAATTCTACACTGAAACAGATGTGAATAAGGAGGGCCTTGAATGCCTGAGGCTACTGAATGAAATAATAGCCGATTTTGACGAGGTGAATTAATCGTTGTTGAAGTTTGCATGAATTATAGATAATGTGCATGTACGCTGACTGTTCTTATTATAGGCCCACTTATATATATAACACATTTTATATTAAGCTTTTCCATGTACATATTCTGTATGCCTCCGATTGGAAGGGAAGTGATAGGAATTTTAAAAAATAACATAATTTATAATTTTGACTGGGGCATTTTGACAGGCCATTTCAAATCTAGATCGGAAAACTTCGGGAAAACAGATCAAGTGGACAACTTTCGTCCGCCATGTAATGATGCGGTTGATCACATTCGTAGTATTGGTTGTCCGCTTAGTGGTTTACTATGTTTACATAAGCGTACACATATAAGAAGTAAAACTAGTAAAGAGACTATTTTGTTTTTATCAACAATGGCGTCAATACCGGCAACTTCAAAATGTATCGAACCGGATGTAAAATGTGAAGGTATTTCCCCGAATCTCTTTTATCTCACTATTTTTATTACTGAAACAGCGCAAAATATAACTTTGTGTGAGGCAGCCAATTTCTTACCAACACCACCACCAGCACAATCCACACACAGGTTATCAAAAACATGTTTGGTGCCAAAAGTACGCGGCTAATCAGAAAGTATTCGGAACGGCAAATATTTTCGGAAAACTGTGATTTGAAATGGTCTATTACATGGTACAGATGAATAAATAAATTTCAGTTTTGGCCTATCACATTTGTCAAGAGGGGAGTATACAGAATATGAATGGAATTACCCAGGTTTGTCTATCACTGCAGTTGTGCAATTGTTATTTTCTGTTGTGTCTTCAGCACTTAAACAACAAAAAGTAATATGTACCTAATATGTTTCTGACCAATTAGAATGAACCATAACCATTTGTTTAAGCTTCGGACCAATGATAATCAACTTAACATTTGAGCTTCTGTGAAAAATCAGAATGGATAATCAAATATTCAAACTTTTGACCAATCTGAAGGTTCAATAACAAAATGTTTAAGCTTCTGACCAATCTGAATGATAATAACCAAATGTTTGAGCTTCTAACCAATCAGAATGAATAAAAAATGATTATTTAACCAATCAGAATGGATGATAACATAATGTTTGAGTTTCTGACCAATCAGAATTAATAATAAATTAATGCTCAAGCTTTAACCAAACAGAATGGCTGATAACATAATGTTTGAGTTTCTGATCAATCAGAATGAATAATAAATGAATGTTTAATCTTTAACCAATCGGAATGGCTGATAACATAATGTTTGAGTTTCTGACCAATCAGATGGGATATAACCAGTATATAAACTTCTGACTAATTTGAGCTTTTGACCAACATGTAGGCTAAGCTAGTTTTTGCTTGAATTATGTTGGGGTAATCTTCTCATAGGTTTTGGAAAATATATTTGTTTTTTAGGCTCAGTTAGTTTTCACTTATAGAAGATGTAATTCATTTGTCATAGTGATCATTAGCGAAACACTGTGTCAGCTCTAGTTGGGAGGTGTCGCAGTGCATAATTTTGTGAGAGGGCGCATCATTTTTTGCGCAACAGCTGGCATTAATCTTTGATCGTACAAATGCAAACGCTGTTGCGTTTGAGTTATGGGCCCGATATTACGACGCGTTCAATGAAATACACGCTGATCTCATCTCCCAAATTGTGTTGGCACAAAGTATAGCACATAAATACACATTTTCAATTGTAAAGACTGGCAACTGTGGGACTTTTTTCCCCCTCCCTGACTGTGTCCTATACAAACCAAGGACACATCTTTAACAAAATCAGACTTTTTTTGAAGAAACTATTTTTAGGCCGACTCTTTACCAACAACAAGGATCTTACTTTAAATGACTAGTACCCCCCGTGCAGCACATCACATGCACAACATATATCCAGGAACATCCATTTTGTATCATGACTCGGGTCCACGGTTGCTTGAATTTACAAAACACATACAAAATTGCACCACATAAAGTGCTGCACTATAGCACCATATGATTTGTGTGTAATTCACAAGATAAATTGTGCTGCTTGTTTCACACTATATGCCAATAGGTGCCAGTTTCTTTTTTATTTCTTTTTGAAGAATTTCCTAAAAACCTTTTTTTCTTCTTTTAGAAACAAGAAAAGAAACTGGCATTTATTTCATGTTAGCAACTATTATGATAGTCATAATTCATCTCACTATAATCCTCAATCTAGTTTGAAGTATGGCATGAGGCTTGATTACCCCCTACTCACCCTTCCCAGGGAATGGACCCCATAATTTTGCCACAGTGTTACCAGAATGTCCATAAAAAATTGAATTACTGTAAAACAATTAAATTTCACGGGAACTTAATTTAGCGAATTAGCATTTAGTCAACATTTTGCGGCAATTTAACTTCACTAATTTGTATCCTCTTATAAGTAATATAATTGGCAGCAATTTAATTTGGCGAATTGGATCTCCTAGCGAAATTAGCAACATTAAATTGCTAGCGAAATTAAGTTGTTTTACAGTAACTATATCCAAATGTGTATGTTTTCATAACTTTTAGAGATCAAATTATGCAATTTAAAATGTGATAAAGGTTAGTGATGGGATCTGAATGATGGGGTGACACGAACACAAGAAGCAGTTTTGTCCATACCATGGGCTATTCCATTAATGAATGGTACCTCCACCCCATATAGAAGACAAATGGATTTTTACAGAAAATATTGGGAATTCCCATGGCAAAGTTTTGTCTTAAAAAATGGGAATTACAGAAAGTGCTTCCAAAATTGGTAATTTACAGTGGCACCTAAAGTTTGTTTTGGGAATTCCCAAGTTGTTTAATTCTTTTAAATTTCCCATTCTGAAAAAACACAACTTTTTCTTGGGAATTCCCACCATCAAAAACTTATGTTTTTAAAGGGATTCCTGTGTCTTCTATAGGGGGTGTACCATTAATTTATGGAATAGGCCATGTCCCTTTGTCATCTAGTGATTAAGCCAAGAAATGCATACTTCATTCTAGAAGGTGTATAATGATATCATTATGTATCACTTCCTGTATCACATTATAACCGATCTATTTGACGCAACATGTGTTTTGAGAAATAATTGTTTCACACACAGATTTTCGAACCATGGTTATTGAGCTCCGTAGCTTCCGTAGCGCTGTAGCTTTCAAATTTTGTGCTGTTGAGTGACATAGATCTGTATTCGCTAGGACTTGAAACCTGTGGAGGCCAGTCAGGTATAATGTGGTAATCATCCGCGTGATCGAAAACGTGGAATATGGCTGCTTTTTTTTGCCACAACGTGAGCCAGCGCGGACCTGTGCTAATCAAAATCGCCAATATTTCAGAGAATAAGGGTGTCTTTTTCAACATGATTCCGCGCTATGGGTTGCTTGGGCCGATAGTCGTCCATCGTCATTAGCCCCCCAAATGGTTGGCCTACAAGATAAATTTACTAACAAAACTGAATCACACACTTCATATGTTCATTTCAATCTATTCCGTCTTGAGGGCCTAAATCCTTTGTATAAGTATGATTCTTCGGGCTGTAATCCTTGTTAAGGGTCACATTTTCCTTCTTTGAAAATCCGCGTTAAGGATAGTTTTTGAGAGTGGATTCACACGGACGATTACAACTTTTATACATCAATGGCCCCCGGGGCTTGAAATGATGCGCCAAATAGAACAGTATAATGGTGTTGGTAGACAGTTTGTTTCCAATATGTAGTACAAAGAACACTGATCATTGTCATGCCTATATAATTCAAAACCGAACAAATATATAATTTGAATAGATTTTAAAGGAAAATATTTAACTTTCTTAAATATATTTCATAAATATACTTAACCTTTAGGAATATACTTAACCTTTAGGCTACGGAAAGAAATCCTGTTCTATGGGCGGACGAACCTCTCAGGTTGTCAGGCTTTTTGTCAAAATGACACAAAAAATCGCAACAATTTTGACATTTTTTGACAAACTTAAAAAAAAAGTTTCTTAAAACTTCCCATAATGGGGTCGGTATTAATTTGTATGTGAATATTTTCCCCCGATTAAAAAAAAATGAGTTGGTGGGGCCCGTTGAACAGGTTTTTGCCCCGTCAGCTGATTTGTGTCATTTTCTAACTTATTATATACCAACATCCAACTAATGATATATATCTTTCTTTAATTCTAAGAACTAATTTTCCATATCGATAACTCAGATTGGACTAAAAGTGCCCCGCCCTGTTATATACTATTTGGTATTTGAGATGTTATGGGTTACAAATATTGTTTTAAAATAACAAACGGATTGTACAAATTTTGTTTCCAAATTTGGCTACTCACATATATTGAAATTAGAAAACATAAAAACCTGCCCACTGATATACCAAAATAATAATTGGCTTAAAACAAAGTGACACATATTACTAGCAGCATATTCCCTGACATATCCCCTTATATGGTGTTCATTTGCACTCGGTAGTACCCCTCCACCAGTAGGCGTATCAAATTAACATAACTAAACCACAGTGGCGTAGCCAGAGGGGGGCAGTCCCCACCCCACACAATATTGGAGTCACGTTGGTTATCAAGCTACATTTTGTGCGCCCAATTTTGGGGAATGCCACATCACCCCCCCCCCCCCCCCTCAAGTTTCTGACTCAAATATAGTCAAATATAGTACCCTTTCCTAATTAAAGTTACAGTACTCATCTCATCTAATTCCATCTACAGATTTTATTTTAGTTAGTCCATCCATCTATTTTCATCATCTAATTCTAGGTCATATTATTTTCCATCTATAGGTACATACATGCGCATAGATTTCATCTCATTCTGTGGTTTTCATCTCAAATCTGTTTTCCAGATTTTCCATGTCTTATTTTTTTCATATTATCTTTTGCTCATTTCCATTTTTATTTTGTATAAATGTATCTCTAAAGGTGGATGTTCCGATCAATTTAGCTTTTTCCCCATCAAAAGATTTTGATATCAGAAAAAACCCATATTTGTCTCATTATTTCTCTAAAACTGCCAAAGGTGGTTAACCATCCAGCCAGTTTGTGTAGTACCACTCAATGGGCAAATGTTATGCCACCTTGTGCTTCTAAAATAAGAACCTATGGAGTTATGCTACTCCCAACTTTGGAACAAAATTATTGTAAGGATGACCCTTCATGTAGAATAGAAAACATCAAGTTGAAAATCAGGCCAGCAATCTGAACATCTACCTTTAACTGCTTCTCCTGGTACCGTAGCTAATCAGCTTAGGAGTTCATAAGAAGGTTTTCAGTCACCATCATACTTTCGTGTGAATAAATAATGTACAAGATCTTCTGGCCTACAGAGAGTTGGTGGTTACCCTCATAAAACAACATGGTTTGGGCTGTCTGCAACCACAGTGCAAACCAAGCTCATTTTGTTTTGGGCATCATATCCATTGTCAAAGTCTGCTTTGCTGTGTGCATTATTGAACTTTGTCCTTATATTGATGATGTGTGTGAATTGCTCTTCACCAATAGATAGACATGCGTGATAGACATGCTCCATCGACCTTTAATTCTCTGTGCAGTGATGTTAGTGTGTATCCCCTGTGGTATCAAAGTGATCCAGCAGTATATTGCATTTATGATTCTAACATGATGGCATTATGTACTTGCACGATCACAGAGAATCCTACACTCATACAAAAACGACTCCATGTATCACTGAAATATGCAATAGCATCACTACACAAAGGAAGATAAGTGGATCATAGGTAGAGCACATGCCGTTAATTGTCCATATTTACACACAGATCTTTACCCCGAGTGAGGGAGGCACACTCCCTTGACATAATATTCTCATTTTTATTTTTCGGCCATAAACTAAAAAAACACATCCTTTTACTCCAATACTTTGTTTCAAAGGACAACACATACCTATACCAAACATTTGATTGTTAGTTACTCTCTTAACCCTTTGAGTATAATAGAACCCATGACATGCTGTGATGTGTGTAGATAGTACAAGATCATTTGAAATTCACATCAACAAGAAGTCGGTCAAAAACCATCCCAAATATTTACGATTAAACCTCTCCCTTTAGGCGACGAAAAAAAGAAACCCTGTTCTACGGGTAAACGGACCTCTCAGGATGGGTCAGTCAGTCAGGTGTTTTGGGGGTGGGGGTCCTTTTCCCCCCTTAAAATGACAGCACCGATTTATAAAAAACTGGATCGGTCGGGTCCGAAGAAAAGGGTTTGTTTTTTCCGTCGCCTTATCAGCAAATTCTCTACTCATTGCAAAGGTATTCCCCAATCTTTCCCCTTCTTAATTGTATCAATCTTAGTACCATGTGATTCCCCTATCTGTTCATTTCAGTTACTCTCCAAACCCAAATATAGCTGTGTAGAGAAGATCAAGACAATAGGCAGCACCTATATGGCTGCTGCAGGGCTGCAGCAAGCTGAGGGCAGTGGGACTACCAAGCAGTCGCTCTATTATGTCGGGGTTTTGACGGAATTTGCTATGGCATTGGAAGACAAGTTAGAGCAGCTCAATCGACAGGCTTTTAATGATTTCAAGTTGAGAATAGGTAAGGTCTTCATTGTTTCCAGCTAGGGATATACGAGGGAGGGGGTATCAAAAAGTTCTTGACATCACCAAGAAGTGAAGTTTTGTTATGTGACCCTTCCGACATCTTTAAAAGTCACTGTGCAAAGTCACACATTTCTCCCACTTTGTATTACCTGCCGGGGGGGGGGGGGGGGGGGGGTGTACTCACCCAAGTCGACATACGGGGGTGTGCCGCTCTAATGGGTAGCTTTTTGGGCACAAAATCCCTAAACATGGGGTATGATATTGTGCTGGAAATCCCTAATAATGGGGTCACTTTTTACAAATGGGTCTATTTTCGCGAAATTTGTGTCTATTTTCGCGAAAATTTGTAAAAATTAGGTATATTTTCCCGATAATTTGGTATAAAATGAAGCAAAACCCCTAAAAATGGGTACCGATTTTTCCAAAATCACCCCTAAAAATGGGTATGGGTTTTGAATCTCCAGCGGCACACCCCCGACCAAACCAAATCCGAGTACCCCCCCCCCCCGGGATTACCTGTCCACAGACCGCCATTGTAGAGATCCTCAGATTGACCGCCATTGATTGCTCCAATGTGTTGTTTTTCTATATGATTATATCTTGATCAATACCTTGCAAATAGGTAGCAAATCGAAAATGGTCTTCCATTCAAGAAATCCTTCTCATACATAAAAAATATTAATTTTCAAAAATGAATGATATCAATGTTGACACCTAATATGGTTTGGAAATGTCTATATGACTGTAATATCTGTTACGGCTAGATTTAACACTTTCCACATGGCTATTAGTTTACCATATTATACAAAACAGATTTTTCAAACACCTTTTTTCTTCAAATTTTTCTCAAGAATAATGAACCAATAAGAGGCATGTGTGTACTTATTTCAATGCATATCTCATGGCGATTCTGAATATGGTGATGAAATTCAATAATTTGTGACATTTTTGAAACATTTTGTGAAATTATGGAATGTCGTCTGCAAACGCCTACCGCGTAGAAAGTGTTAATACCCGTCATGATGATATTTGGGACATCACTGTTCTTTTCTTCACCTTCCAGTTCTTCAAGTGGTTTTGTAACAGGTAACAGAATAAAAATATCCATTAAAATACTCATATGTTGCCTATACTTTCTACCCACCAGGTATCAACCATGGTCCAGTAGTAGCTGGTGTGATAGGAGCCAGAAAACCACAATATGACATATGGGGAAACACTGTCAATGTAGCTAGTAGAATGGACTCAACAGGGGTAGTAGGAGAAATACAGGTATGGGATAGCCCCTACCCAACCCCAGTCAGGGGGGTGCAGGGAATCACAATATGACGTATGGGGAAATACTGTCAATGTAGCTAGTAGAATGGACTTAACAGGTGTAGTGGGAGAAATACATGTATGGGATAGCCCAACCCCAGTTGTAGCTAGTAGAATGGACTCAACAGGGGTAGTAGGAGAAATACAGGTATGGGATAGCCCAACCCCAGTCTGGGGGGGGGGGGGGGGTGCAGGGGAATCACAATATGACATATGGGGAAACACTGTCAATGTAGCTAGTAGAATGGACTCAACAGGGGTAGTAGGAGAAATACAGGTATGGGATAGCCCAACCCCAGTCTGGGGGGGGGGGGGGGGGTGCAGGGGAATCACAATATGACATATGGGGAAACACTGTCAATGTAGCTAGTAGAATGGACTCAACGGGGGTAGTAGGAGAAATACAGGTATGGGATAGCCCCTACCCAACCCCAGTCAGGGGGGTGCAGGGGAATCACAATATGACATATGGGGAAACACTGTCAATGTAGCTAGTAGAATGGACTCAACGGGGGTAGTAGGAGAAATACAGGTATGGGATAGCCCCTACCCAACCCCAGTCAGGGGGGTGCAGGGGAATCACAATATGACATATGGGGAAACACTGTCAATGTAGCTAGTAGAATGGACTCAACGGGGGTAGTAGGAGAAATACAGGTATGGGATAGCCCCTACCCAACCCCAGTCAGGGGGGTGCAGGGGAATCACAATATGACATATGGGGAAACACTGTCAATGTAGCTAGTAGAATGGACTCAACAGGGGTAGTGGGAGAAATACAGGTATGGGATAGCCCCCACCCTACCCTAGTTTGGAAGGAGGGATGCAGGGGAATCATAATATGAGGAAACACTGTCAATGTACATGTAGCTAGTGTAGAATGGATTCAATAGGGGTAGTGTGAGAAATACAGGCATATGATAGCCTAACCCCCACCCTCAGTCTTGTGGGGAACCACGATATAACATATATGTCAATTGTAGCTAGTGTCTCGAAACACTGCCAAATTATGCATTTTTTTGTGATTGTAATGGAGATCTCTGGGATTACAAGCTAGAACAGTAGTCCTATTTGGGGATTTGTATGAATGTATCCAGTGTGACCGTAAACGGTTAGCAAATTGAACTTAAATTTGTAACAAATTGAAAACAAAAACAAATTAAATATTTCACTCATCATTTTGTTTATCCACAGGTAACAGAAGAAACTGCTGGCGTTCTAGGGGATCATGGATTCTCATGTACGAGTCGTGGTTACGTCACCGTCAAGGGCAAAGGTCAACTGAAAACATTTCTGGTTCATCGAATGGGTCGTTCCACTTCACAAACTACAAATCTAGGGAATAACCACTGACGTATGGCCAACCACTGTGGAGTGATGTCAGTGTTTTAAATATGCCTGTATTGCCTTTTTGTCTGGTCTCTGATATGGTAATAACCAAATGAAATGAAGAGACATGTTTGGATCTCCTTTGATGGTAATCCACGGATTATACTACAGTTACAAAAGTGAAACTGACCATTTCAAAACTAAGTACTTACTACATTGCAGCATAGCAATGGTACATTGTAACTACAGTGCAACTATATAAAAGGAATGCTGAATTTCTGGAATGGGACACGTTTCTACCAGTGCTGCTTATACGTGAGAAAATTAGGTTTAATATTGTCATAGTTGCATTTAGAAACCTTACATGCTCTTTAACCCCTTGAGAACTACCTGCCGATTGGTCAGAAAGATGGATACATCATTCGTTGCACCAATGACAGACATTGTTAGCGTGATTGTATCCCAGGTATAGATTAGAGTGAAATATTTCAGAAGCAGTATTTCAATTAGTTATTCAAATGAGTTTATCTTGAAATTAACCAATCATAAACGTTGTTTGTAGGCAGATAGTGCTCAGGGGGTTAAGTTTCTGTTGTGTGCAGTTTGCCAACCACACTGGTGCATAATGGCTGTATCTAAGTGTATTAACTTGCACCGATACACAGTTGTGGTGGAGGCTACCTGCCAAAAAGATTCTGAAAGTTACTAGGTACAAGGGATGTATCATATTTACACTAACTGCTTGGGAAACCAGGCACGTGTTCATTATAAGCTTATGATGTTGTCTATATTCTTCACAGTCTCTCAAAAATGTATGTATATTTTGTGATTTCAGGATGTTAAAGAAGTATTATAAAAGATGAAAATCATCAATATGATGCGTCTATTATGGGTAGAATCAGGATACAATATTGAGGGGAAATACATACAGATTTTAGTTGCAAAATGACAATGACTACAAACTTTTCTGTTGATATGTTTATTTCAATGGGATGCACACATGCATATTAACCATGGAAGCAATTTGAATGTTTCTTAACCCATTGCATGCGGCAGGCGTCTGCCAACAACACTTCCAAAATGTCACAAAATGTTTTCAAAAATGTCACAATTATTGAATTTCATCACCATATTTAAAATCATCATGACAAATGCATTGAAATAAGTATAAACATGCCTAGTATTTGTTCAGTAATTCTTGAGATAAGACTTTGAGAGTTTGGAAAGAATTCTACCATATGCATATTAACCATAGAAGCAATTTGAATGTTTCTTAACACATTGCATGCGGCAGGCGGCTGCAGACGACACTTCCAAAATGTCACAAAATGTTTTCAAAAAATCTCACAAATATTGAATTTCATCCCCATATTTGGAAATCATCATGACAAATGCATTGAAATAAGTACAAACATGCCAAGTATTTGTTCAGTAATTCTTGAGATAAGACTTTGAGAGTTTAGAAAGAATTCTACAAATCTGTTTCGATATGGTCAAACTAATAGCCGCGTGGAAAGTGTTAAGGTCGGGATGAAGTAGTGAAACTTGAATTTTTTTGAAATATTATGAGGCTGTCAGAGTTCATGTTGAATAACTCAAATAGCCTATGGAATAATTTTGGATAAGTAGGGATGGGGCGAGTGAAAGATAAATTGAGAATTATTCCTGGGTATTTTATAGCCATGGTTTGAGGGAAAACTTACTTTCAGTTACCATGGAAACAAGACTCGGAAACAAATAGGTAGTAAAATATATAAGTGCAGTTTGATATTGATGCAGGGAAAACATCTAACAACTCATATTGAATATCTGCAATAAATACAAATACACTCATGAAAGGCTGGTTTTAACTTTATATTGATATTGAATGACCTATTTTCTGTAAGATATTTATTTTATTTTGAAATGTGCAATTATTGATATAATTTGCTTGCTTGTATATAGCGTAAATATAAGCGGAGTATGCCACATTCTTAGCCAGTTGTATTATTTATTTTTTTGTGAAAGTACCTTTCAAGTATTACATGGGGCTTACAAATATTGCTTATTTTGATACAGGATTAATTGTCAAATGTCAGTAACAGGGTCAAAAAACACCTTTGATATCACATGGGTAACATACACTGAACCATATGATATCACATGGGTAACGTATACAGAGTCATATGATGTCACATGTGTATCACATGGGTAATGCACACTGGGTAACAGTTTATCTTAAGATTTGATATGATATCACATGAGTATCACATGCGTAACATACAGAGTCACAGTTTGGTTTATTCCATATGATATCACATGGGTTACATATACTGGGTCACAGTTTGGTTGAAGATTCCAAATGATATCACATGGGTTACATAATACTGAGCTATACTTGGTCACAGTTGGGCATCACATGTTTTGGATGGAGTGCATATTAAAAACGTTGGTGCAGGAATCAATTTCAAGCTTTCAAGCTCTTTAATGTTTTAATGATGTTAAAATTAGACATTGGATAAAAGACCCCAAGAGGTATGTTTGATGTGACGGGTCACATATGTAGACAATAGTTACAAGACACTCATGTGAAACACATTTAACACCCATGTGATACGCTAATCTCAACATAACTCTATGTGACCAATTCCCATTTTTTTAAGTGCTTCACAATTATGTAGTAATAGGTGTAAGTGTGTCCTATACTTGTATGCAAATAGTTTTGTTTTGCTTTTGTTATAGTACAAGTATATCCTTACGATGACTTGAAATTTAAAATGGTGCTAAGATTTAACTAAAAGACTCTTTATTTTCTATTATTTGTGGCTAATTTGTGTAATATTGCAATGTTCGGTTATTATATGACTCAAATGGAAACTGCTTCCCAATGTAAACTGAGAATGGTAATTCAACAATCTAGTGGTCCACCAAGTATGAACTATGTAAACACTTTCCACACGGCAGTAATCTGCAGATGACAGCTCCAAAAGTTCACAAAATGTTTCAAAAATGTCATCATTATTGAATTTCATCACCATATTTGATATCACTATGAGAAATGCTTTAAAATAAGTACAAATATGCCTAGTATTAGTTCAAGAGTTCTTGAGATAAGACTTGGAAAAAGTGGGAAAGGTTTCTGAATTTGTGTGTGTATATGATAACACTATTATATATAGCTGCATGGAAAGTGTTACGTTTGGGAATGCGACAATTCAGGTCTACTAATTGACCACAAGAGGTTTTTACTCTCCTACCCTAAAACCCTGAAAACGGGTGTTAAAATAGGTGCTGTAATTGCATTGTTCAGGTCATAAATATAAATTTTCTGCCAGAATTGATCACAGTTCAATAAATTACATTCATACACTCTTAGTTGTGTCGAACCAATCAGAAAGCAAGAAACTAAAATATGCGTACATTGACTTGAAGTACGAGTACATTGAAAGTGTATAATGCACTCCGTGTGTGGGGCCGTTCAATGGCGTTCACCAAGAGCTTTGTTTTGATTTATTATTCAGACACCGCAGGTTCATCGATTTTCACAGTGAGTGTTAGCAACGTGTTAACATGTTTTTAGTCATTACTACATAGATCAAAATTATGCTCAAATTGTGAATTTTGATTTGTATAGTGCCGTGTAGGAATTATAGGTCAATACATGCTATGTTTTGTTTCTCGAAAAATTAGAAAATCAATGCATTTGCACAAATGTTGATATGCTCATAATTTACTCACAATAGCCCTCCCCTGCGGGTCGTGCTATTATTCACACATCAACATCAACGCACATGCATTGATTTGTCTAATTTCTCTCGTAACAACACATGCAATTATTAACCTATAATTAAAAAATAAGTTGAACATGATGTTGTGACATTTTTTATTTCAATAATGGTGGTAGACCAACATGTGGTTAGAACTCGGCTGCCGTATTATTCTTGATTTTGAAAATGGCAGTAGACCAATTGACCCTTTTTGAAAAGTGCTGAATTTATATTTCATAATGTATAACATTCTACTTAATGATCCCAGTCAGTTTCATTTTTTCTAATCAAATAATTTTATTATTTATATTATAAATATACTTGTACAGTTTATAAACAGTACTTTTTATGTACAGTAATATTTGAGATAAATTGTGTGCAACCCTAAATGTATATATGATATGTATTATGATTATTTATATCTGACGTTCATTGTATATAAGATAAGTTCATATTATATGATATAATTATAAAGTCTATGGTATTGTGCACATGGCCAGGGAGGCAGTTGCTATGTACGATGTCACTCGTGTGGTATCGAACTGCATCATGTGAAGTTGCTTTAACCATAAAATGTGGTGAACAGTGCGCCCTCTATTGCTCTCTTCTTGTATCATACACTTGGTTCAATACATTTTCAAGATTTAATTTTTACACCCTGTGATTTGAATTGTCATGTAAAATACATTTGCAAAGGTGTAAGATATTTCAACTATATTGTACAGAGCAGAGTTATATATTACAATTTTGTTGTGTTTACGTAAATTACCATTTTGTGTGTCAAGTTTATTAAAGGTGTATTGTGTTATTCTTCATTGAAATTGAAAGCTGCAAAATATCATACTGTATTAAGCGGGTAATCTGATTACTACAATTGAGAGAAATAATGAATACTTTTAGTAGAAATTTCTCAGCAAAACTAAAAAATTGCATGAAAATTGGTGAATGTAGCCAACAGAAATACATAGATGATGAAATTCAAAAAAATTACCCTAAAATAATGCAACACACCTTTCAATACTCTTGCCAAATTGAAACTTGCACGTAGCTACACCGACTTACACAGAATGATGTACATGTAGGCTATATATTTACAGGGCCCTAGGAAGGGGACTGGTAATATTTGTGATTCGTAACAAGGCATACAATTAATACACAAGAGTAACTGCTATCACAAATTATTTCATTTTATATTGAATAATTGTGGCTTGTATGAGAAACTAGAATGAATTGTACTGTGCGTTAATGTGGAGTAATGGCTGATCTTTCGCGGTTTTTTAAAAACAATGTTTCATTTAAAACAACTGACAAGCGACATGTCTTTTTAGTATTTTCTGATATCTGATGACAATGACATCAAAACAATGATTAATTGATTGATTGATTGCAGGACTTAATCCTTCAGCATTAGTAAATTTCACTTCCATAGATCAATTACGTCACTGGGCCATTGACTGATTGCAGTTCTTAAATTTATGTGCTTACTAAGTGCCCATTGACTACAGTTTGGGACACCCTGTATAACCTATCTGTAGTAATATCAATTTTGAAATACAGGTTTGGGTTTATATAAACATATTATCACAAGTTGGAATTCTTTATTTGATCCCAAACATGAAACTCCTTACTATCCAATGTCTCAACTATGACATGGATATATGAATCACTGTAGCAACAATGGCTGTTTTTTTATTTTTAATTGATTTGGTGCAATTTGCTACTTAGTTTTCTACCTTGTCACCCCTCCCCTGACAATAAACTGAATTATAACCCCTGTCTACCCAATTAAAGGGTGCTCTACAGGTGCTGATTATGGGTTTAGACAACCAATTAAGAAGGCCAATGATTTATAGTCTACGCCCAATTATCAGGCTGCTACTATAGGCTTATAATGTCCAAAAATGAAATGGTACTGTACAATTCTGGGTCATCTGAAGTATAAATGTGACTTGTATTGAATCAAGTACCAATTCTTTGATCATGCATTACATATGCCAGCGCATTAGGAATCACTTGCCTGAATTGATGCTGCATGCACTCACTGGGATATATGCGCCCATGTATCATTATTCATTCTTACTTCAGACAGGATGTATTTTTACCAATTGCATTCCCAACTTTGTAATCTACATACCCACTTGCTCAAAACCCTAATGCTGATCCAGTGCTATAAATAACTTGCAAACCTATGTGTAAACATTCTTTAACCAAGTAAAGCTATCTTGGTTCTTGTTCCGCCTTTTTTTAAACAAGTTGAAAGCTGTTTCGTTATACAGGGTGACCCAAAAAAATGTTAACACTCCGGGCACATAAGATATCTTAAAAGGACAGGAACACACGGGTCTAATCTTGATGTATTATGAAAGCTGAGTAAATAAGCTTTCATTTGCATTTTATTGCGTTCCAATTGGTTATTTAGAACGGGACATATGCTTCAGCAAACATGAGGAAGCAAAATCGGCTTGGTCCAATCCTCTCAGTATGAAAGTAAAGCTTTTAAAATGCACGAAGCAAGAAGCAACATGATTAAGTCACACACACACATCAGTTAATATCTTCTTTGTTCTTTTCAACGCATTCTTTCGATTCTTTTCATGCTTAAAAGACATCAATGAATATATTCCACATAAATTATATAGGTATTTTGTCATGAGTTCAAGTTCTATACTCTTTTTCCATGTGCAATGGGTAGCTGTCAGTAAAGCAGTCTTTAAAATTGAAATTGAAACATTTCATGTTCTTTGTTGAAATGGTCCATCCAATTAAATAAATTAACTAATATTGCACTGAAATAAAACTAGTATTGCACTGAAATTAACCATAAATCAATTGCTTTTATCGTTAAGCAATAATCGATACATTCTAACTTATGATTAAATGTTGCAATGGTATTGTTACTTTTGAAATACTGCATAATAATGTTTTTGGCATTCTTACAAGTTCGTAATCATAGTTGTAATTAAGGCAAATTGGACCAAACCGATTTCGCTTCCTCATGTTTGCTGAAGCATATCTCCCGTTCTAAATAACCAATTGGAACGCAATAAAATGCAAATTCAAGCTTATTTACTCAGCTTTCATAATACATCAAGATTAGACCTGTGTGTTCCTGTCCTTTTAAGATATCTTATGTGCCCGGAGTGTTAACATTTTTTTGGGTCACCCTGTACATATTGCCTTTTGTTTTCGAGTGGTTGATTGCTAAATCATTTGAAACAAACAAAGCATGAATAAATCATACGAAAAATGTAATGACTGATAAAAAGAGGGAAAAGATTGTAAACGAAATGAGAAACTTGTATTTTTGTATTGTCAAGTCATTGTTAACCTGATATTATGGTACAAATGTTGTGACTTGAAGTATGAATTGTGAGCTATGGTTTTATATCGTGTAAAATTATCAATCATCAATGTTTATAAAGATAAAGCTTTTGAGCTGTCTGCAAATGCTACAAAACTGTGTGAGCATTTCCTCACAACAGAAATTGCACATCAACTGATGCTGATAACATACTACGGTCGCTTTCCGATCCGGATCGATTCTGATGATGTAATTAGCCAAAGGCGACTTTTGGAAAGTCTCATCAGGTCGTACGGCCTACATTGCTGCAGTCGTCTTCAATCCAACTTGTGCGCGACTGTTCTTTCAATCTGTCGAGTTGCTGTGAGCGATCTTCATTTCATAGTCCACTCGAGCGACTCCCAATCACCAATATCTGCGACTGGCTAGTATGTGATGAGCATGAGTTGCACATCAACTGAGTTCAATGTCAAATGCTACTTGTTCTGGAATTCTTTAATTATTGTAGGTCGTACATTGATATTTGTATTGATATTTACTCATTTTCAGTCACAGATTCCATTCTCTGCTGGCAAGAGATGGACAATATTATGAGGGCTACTGAGCTTCAATTGTCAAATAGATTTCATCTAAGTCTTTTCCAAATTTGTTACTTGTTTTTCTCAAAAAATCACATCTCCAGAAATGAAGTGCACTGTATGTGGATGACACACTGAAAGTACATAAATCCTCATACATGTATGTAACCAGTCGTATCAAAAGAAAGCTTTGTTGGCAGTATGCATTTTAAGATATTGGAGGATGTAAAGCGTGAAAAAACACCAAAAAAGATTATAATGGAATTTCCACCTGATATTTCACATAACATCTGATTGCACTGACTAAATATATCAAGCAAGGTGTCATTTTTAAACGTGCAAAATACACTTTTGCGTAAAAATCCAATCTCAATTTTCATTTTCAATGATAAAAACCCACTTATGATATGACTTGGCACACATGGGTGCTTTTTGATAATGCTGGTGCAATATTGAACTGTATATCCCAAAATTAACTTAGAAAATAAAGATGAAATAATTCATAATATTGTGTACTGATCTGTAATAATGTAGAGAACACTTTTGTCCAAAACTTTATCAGCTTCTGCCTAAAAAAGCAGCTATATACCCTTCTTTTGTAATGTAGAATAATTTAAATGCAATTGTGTAAAGTTGTAATGCTCTCAAACCATCTTGATTTCAATTCATTTTTATTTCAGCAAGTGTGTAAAAAGCTGCTCAAGTTTTGTTGTGGTGATATTCCCTATGCAATCTTTAGCAATAAATTATGCAAAAACTGAATTCTTGTGTGTTATGAGTCTTATTTTAGGTTTGTAATTGGAGAATGTGTGGGGTAGTGCATGTTAGTAACTCATGGTTAGGCAACCAAAAAAGGTCTGTCTCGCATACATTTGGGAAAATAGCTATGCAATACGAAATTTTAAAGATTTTTAAAAAAAAATAGCTATGCTAAATGTGGATTTTTACATTTATTATTGTGTATTTGGCCAACTTTTCTTTTGGACAAATTAAAACAAAGGGATATGTGGCAAAAGTGACGCCACATACTTATGCACGCCGGGTATATGAGACAGGTCTTTTTTTCTTCTTGGCTTTGCATCCGTTCCAAGTTATGATACTGTCTGTCATAGGCTTAGTGTTATGATCAATGCAATGTAATCAAAGGTTCGTAACATAATAGCTTGAGCCAATTGACTGGCAACGGTTATATTCTAATGTGCACTACGCCAGCGAATTACCAGTTTTTGGAAAACCTGATAAAAAAAATCCCACATGCTTGATCAAATGACTGGTGACCTTGTGTTGCAGTCAATATCTTTGTCACCATTCTACCAATAGCTAGTACACACAAATGTTCATTTTTTGCAACCAAAAAAGAACTGCTGTTCTACAGGGTGTCCCTAAAAAAAAGGTGCACATGTTTGCGCAATTTGTTGACCATGAAGTCCTAAAGTTTGGTATAATGTTTTTATACACACGGAGAGGGAAAACACTCAGCTTTCAGATGCCGTTTTATTTATCTGATTTGGATTTGTCAATCCAAAGATATTCCCAGTTTATCAAAGCTACCCAAAATCGATGTTGTGCCACTTTTACAGAAAGAATGATTATGAGGGTCAAAACGATACTAACATTGGTCTATCCATGGGCATCAATCGTCTTGAAACATTGGGGTGGTCATTTGACCAGAATTGTTTAAAAGAGGCTGATGAACAAAAATGATGTCCTTGGAATATGTGGCAAGGGATTTTTACGAGCAGTTATTCTGGGATCCCTTTTGAAAGGTCCGTATAATCAGTAGCTTGATATCCAAAAGCACTTCGGTTACTGTCACATATAATGTTGAAGGGGCATTATTTAAGGACACTTGTTTACCTTTTGAAATGTTGCCATTTGTCAGGTTTTCCAATGGAATACTATTAAAACCCATAAAGGAATGGTATGTGTGGCTTCAGGTGATGGGCTGTCAGTAGAATCTCAATTTGATTTCTATTATTGAAATATTTTGTCATTTTAACCATGTAAATGTCACCAACATTTCAGATGGGACATAAGACACACTGACAAATGTTTGAAAATGAAACATTAAATTTAACACCGAAATATGATCACTGACAGAATTCCTTGACCATTGTTGAAACCAGATCCTTTGATTCAAAATCCCACTGAAATTTCTTACCAAACAATACATGAACTCCAGCCAAGAAATATTAGGATCTGACAACATATGTTATTTTCCAGTGTTTTAATGGTATTGCTGATTTGAATGCTGTAATCAATTACATATATAAACCCATACAACACCAGTTATCCAAAAAATGTGGGTCAAACTGTCCAATTTCACATTTTTGGAGTATGGCGACGAAGAAACACACACCCTGTTCTTCGGGCAAACGATCCTCTCAGGTTGGGTCGGTCGGTCAGACTTCTGTGTCTTTCTTTTTTTCCCCTTTAAAATAACTTTTAAAAATTCCAAAAATCAGTAAACATTTTGCAGGGTTTTTTTTGGGGGTGGGGGTTGGCACATGAAAATTGTTTCACCAATTTCTAAAAATTGGGTCGGTCAGGTCGGTAAAACATGGTTTCATTTTTTCGTTGCCTTATGAACCCGAACTTCTGCTTCCAGTTCTAAACAGGGAATTGTTGCACACTATCAGTCATGTCGTATAGAGTCAATCAATATTCATCATAAATCAACGCTTGGTTTCATTTTGAATCTCTTAACTGCTCGTACACTGGATCTGAATCTAAAGTTATCTCCATATATAGTGATGACTAGTCCATCAAGAGATGATGTGA
Organism: Ophiura sarsii; assembly: GCA_035610835.1. Classification (NCBI taxonomy): domain Eukaryota; kingdom Metazoa; phylum Echinodermata; class Ophiuroidea; order Amphilepidida; family Ophiuridae; genus Ophiura; species Ophiura sarsii. The sequence goes on along the minus strand of CM069458.1, from coordinate 16,944,251 downwards.
AGACTGACTTCAACTTGGGGATAACTGCAAATATAAAACAAAAGTGATAAATATTTAGTTAATTTATTCGTTTGTTTTATATTTGAAACATTGGATACATAAATTGGTAACAAATAGGTTGGCTGCAGCAGGCTGGTAACCAGGATTTTTGTTTGGGGGAGGGATTATGTCAAAAGTGGACCTTTTTACCAGTGGGGAGCAAATTTGGAAATAAGTGGACCTTTTTACCAAAATTGGGACCTTTTTTCAACAAAACTGCATAAAATTCCTATTTTTTACCCTCCCTGGTTACAGGCGTGGTCACCCTCGGTGGCATCGGAAGCATCAGAATGGAGTGGAAACAATTTAGGAGGACATATTTATGGGACGCTTGGCAAGTTTTAGACGGGATGTAGATGGGGTCATAAAATTTAGGAGGACACATCCCCTACGTCCCCCGCTTATGGTAACCCTCCAAGATATATGGCAATGACGGCCTCTTACAAACAAAAGGTCATGTATATTTGTTTTATATCCTTTATAAACATAATCCTGTCTCAAACAGTTAAAATAACCCTGATATTAAGCAAACATCAAAGTACAGTTCAGAAATTGAACAGTGATCAGATTTCCCAATATTTTCACACCATGACTGCACCACCAGGTGATGTGCAGCATGTGCCACTTCAATCAATTCAAAATGGGCCAGAAATATAAAGTAATCCAAGAGCAAGTGCACAATATTAGCCAAACGCACATGATTTTGACCAAATGCACATATCATGCATTTGATGCGCAATGCGCTCATTGAGTTCATGTGCGCATGCCCCTTTCTTTATTAATTCCCTTGCCAATTTGGAGCTGATCAAACTAAAGAACAAGATTACACACTTCAAGATGTTACTATAAAATTACTTGAATTGTCTTTTTTGGTAAAGATGGTAAAACTATATTTGGTCAAGTGAAATCCTTTTAACCTATCAATTGTTCACACCACGACTGCACCAGCAACACATTGATGAAGTCCTCTATTGAGTAATAATTTGTTGTGCGAGTGCAACAATAACGTATTTACATTTTGCTGTATTTGCAGGAGAAGCATTTTTATGTTTTTCATACTTATTGTGTTTTTGAGTAAAAATATAGGCCCTAATGTTATGGAAGTATAAAGATTGTTAGCTTTGATAATATAAATTGAACATTGTGTCATAAACATAAGTATTTGAAAAGATATTGACATTTTTTGATAACGTATCTGCACTAACAAATCTAGTGAGTGCAACAACAACGTATGTGGCAGATACGTTATTATTGCACTGAGAAAACTTGAGAAAATATGAGAAATCAGAGTGCAACAACAACGTATGTGGCAGATACGTTATTATTGCACTGAGAAAACTTGAGAAAATATGAGAAATCAGAGTGCAACAACAACGTATGTGGCATATACGTTATTATTGCACTCAGCATACTATGAAAGCAGAGTGCAATTCTAACGTAAGTGGCAGATACGTTGTTATTGCACTCAGATTAATATAAAATGAAATTGAAGTGCACTTACGACATTGCTTTTTATTAATTAAAACATAATTAATTTGTTTTGGAACTTTAAAATTATCTTAAAATGAGCGCAATTACCTACTCTTTCAAAATATATAAAAAGTAAATTTCGCCAAAATTTCACTAACGACATTGTTGCACTCGCACAATGAATTGACCCTCAGCATTGATCAATTCCACTGGAGGTCAGACAGACAAATCCCCCTTAAACTGCACAGAGGTGTTAGGGTCAAACTTTCACAAGGATGGGACAGATCATCAGGGACATTCTTTGCCACGTGATCTGATGCAAAACTGATAAGCGATTATAGGTCAATAAATGCGTATTCACTTAAAGGTAGGTGTTCCGATTGCTGGCCCGATTCTCAACTTGATGTTTTCTATTCTACAGGAAGGGTCATCCTTAAAATAGGTGTATTCCAATTTTGAGTTGCATAACTCCAATGGTTCTTTTTTAGAAGCACAAGGTAACATGACATTTGCCCATTAAGTAGTACACAAACTAGTCGAGTGGTTAACCACCTTTGACAGTAATTCACTGCATTTTGAGAAATAATTTCTAAATGGAACATATCTTGCACCAAATATTTTACAGAAATAATGAGAAAAATATGGGGTTTCTTCTGATATCAAAATATGATAATGGAAAAAAGAAGAAGCTTAAATTGATCGGAACATCCACCATTATGAAATGTTCGAACAATTGAGCACCTGATGTTGCAACTACAGCTATTGTCTTCCACTAGGCCCCCCCCCCCAAAAAAAAGGTTGACTTGCCCTTTCCGACCGACCCGAATTTTCGGAAATCTAGGGTCGCCATTTTTGGTTTTTTCAAAGTAAAAAAGAAGAAAAAAAATTGAAAGAAGCACATAACAATAAAGAAAGATGAAAATGTGTTTTTGAGTAGTATCTGCTTGTTTAAAAAAAAAAAATCTCTTTAAAACGTGTTTTTGTGTTTAAATTTTAAAAAATTAAAAAAACAAAATTTAAAAAAATCAGACCGTCCGACCCAGACTCTCTGGCCCTGAAAGTTTTTTGTTGGCCCTATATTCCTTTGTCTAACTGGACAGTGATGTCAGAGTTAACAATCCTGTCAAAAGTTTTTTAAATTTGTACAGATAACTCACCTTTTATTTTGTTTGCTTTGGTTATAATTTTGAAGACATTCTTCGTTTCTTGAATGAGAATTCCTGATGTGCCAATGTATGATGGACATTTAGATTTTGTTACTGAAAAGATGCAAAATTCAACAAAAAGTATTAAAATATATTTGAACAATGACCTGTCTATTCCTCATCACTGATTTATCAATCATGTAATATGTACAACTGGATTAACATTTAAATTAAATACCACTGTGGTGCTATTATCTATTAAAATCTACTACTAGGGCTTCAATAAAATAAATACTATCATTTAAGTGGGCTTGCAATCAATTCACCGAAAATATACCAATCATCTTTCCTATATCTGACCTGTATAGACCTGTTTTTCTTCCTCGGTGGTATAAACCAGGAGGAGCAGACTGACCTTCTGTAGCTTTTATAAGGAATAGAACATATATAGGTAAAGAAATTAACAGGTTAGCAGTCGGAAAAGTTACTTCTAACGGCGAACCTGTTAAACGCCTTACCTCTACTATGAATACCTGCCGTAAAAGCTTATTACATAGGCCCTAATCTACAGCAGCCAAAGAGTGGTGGATAGATGGAACCAATTACCCGAGAGTGCCATCAAAGCCCTTACACTGCTCTGCTTCAAGCAGAATCTAAGTCACTTGGGTTTTTAGTAGGCAAGTATGCCTCCTTGAACCTGACACACTTCTCATCAATTACTACTTTATGGTGTGGCCTTCAAGGTATGTTCAAGGTATGTTCAAAAGCACAATGCCCCAGACCCCTGTTGCAATCACTGTTCTTCCTTTCATCTACACAGTTCAGCAAAAATAAGTTCCTTTTATATAGATTATGCCTGATATTTTTGGCACACACAATGTACGTGTTCACAGCAACACTAGAACGGAGCTATAACTACGCTGGTGTTGTAATGCTTGAATGAGCACACATTAAATAGAGGAATACCTCATTTCAAAAGTTGCTAAAAGTTCAATATCGCGTGTGCTCATTCAAGCAGTACCTGTGCGGTGTTCAAGCAAAGACCCTGGTTCAAGCTGCTTAACCATCTTCCTTCAATATATCATTTAGCACCTTTTGAATTGAGGTATTCCTTCTAGTGTTGCTGTGAACACGTACATTATGTGTGCCAAAAATTAGTTCATTTGGTTCATTTTAAAAATATCAGGCATAATCTAAAGGGGAACTTATTTTTTGTTGAACTGTCTATTTACCTGTGAGAATACAACCATGCAGATCTGTCTTCAAAAGCTTCTGTTGTAATGCTGTCACATCTCTGTAATATTGATAATATAATCCAACAATAATATCACGGTTAATTTGCATGACCTATATATTGTCAGTGGTATTCCACAGTGACATTTGGTAAACATTGCTCATTATTGTGATGTATAACCTATAGTTTTGAAATATTGTTTTCTTGATTATTTTTACAAAGTCCCAAGGCCAATAATTTATTAGTTATTTGGTAATAAAAAAAATGATTTGGCATACAAAAAAAGCTAATAAAATCTGTTTTAACACAGCAATGTAGCTCTATATGTCACTATGTGGTACCACCGACGATATGTGACCTGCTCTCAGGGGAGTATTTGAGATACATGTCCATTAAGTAACCAAACATCAATAATAAACAAGGATTTTCAAGAGAAATATTGATTTCTGAAGATCAATCAATCAATTCTCAAGTGTAATGAATAATTATAGAAAGCAGTTCAAATTTGAACTTAAATCCAAAATAAAATTACAGCAGCGAATTAATACAAACGAGCGTGGGTGCGCATCAAGGTTCATTCATACACTCTTAATAGTGTTGAACCAATCAGAAAGGAAGAAACTAAAATATATGGAGTGCATTGAAAGTGTCTAATGCACTCCGCGTTCGCGCCTTTCAATGTGCGCATGACGCGCTTTGTTTTGATTCGTTGTTCAGTTATCGCGGGTTCGCCGATTTTCACTGCGGGTGTTAGCAAACTTGTTAACATGCGTTTATTCGTTATTACATAGATCAAAATTATGCTCAAATAGTGAATTGTGATTTGTATAGTGTCGTGTATGAATTAGGTCAATATATGCGTATGTTTTGTTTCTCGAAAAATTAGACAAATTAATGCACTTGCCCAATTGTTGATATGCTCACAATTGCACTCCCCCTGCGGGGTCGTGCCATTATTCACACATCAACATGCGTGCATTGATTTGTCTAATTTCTCTTGAAACAACACATACGCATTTATTGATCTATAATCATTGCACACAATGTAAAAGAGCACACTGTGCATTATATGCACAGTGACAATGCATAGTGACACATGCATACACTAAAATTGTGTGCATACATTTGGATTGATTTTGCGGGCACAGAGATAAAAAACACATCTTTTTTGCAAATTTCACCTATAAAATTAATCACATGCTTTCTTTGATTCCCAGAAGCTTACCATGCAATAGTACTATTTATCCATTCTATGGATACAGAATTGTAGACCACATAGATAACATATAACAATGGTAGTTAAGTCTGGTGTCTCGGCTTTATTTCTATGGACTTACCCTGTATATGGCTCATCTAGATTGTCTCTGGCATAGTCCACCCATAAGTGATGTAGTGGCTCAAAGTCTGAATAGCTGCAAAATAACATCAGAAAACAGAGCATTTAACCCTAACTCCCACGGCTATGTTTGTGCGTGTATCGGGGAGGGGGAAAAAGTACCATTTTTTTAACCCCCAAAATCATCGAGAACCCCCCCCCCCCGGATTCGATCCCAAGACCATCCGCACCCCAGTCTGTGCCCCTATCAACTGAGCTTACTCCCCAGCGCATATTGGACATACTCCCTGCCCACATATGCCTGCGGTAGGCGACGTAATTGAGCCAATGCAGCAGCACGCACGTAGAGATTTTATTTTGGATGATTTTGTATGGTGTAGTGGGGTTAGGGTTATAGGTCTTTTGTACACACTGTGCAAAAATAACGATGGATTCTCTTGGGTCGATGGATTCTCTTGGGTTGGTTTATGCTGCCGTAGTGTGTAGAATAAATTGATCAGCACTACTGGGTAACCTTGTGTTGAATAAAAATGTAATAAAAATGATTGTTTCATAAAATTGAGGTTGCTATAAAGTGAGAAATTGAACCCTTAATGAGTTACGACAAGATATATTGATCACTATGATGGTATTAAACAGATGAGATTCTATTGACTAAAAGGTAGCTAGCTATAACACCTGTTGTGCAAAAATTATTATGACATAACTCTATCACTTTTACAAACTACACTGGCTAGGATAATGTTCTAGATCCTTCAAATTATTATGCACTATGTCTAAGGTTTGCTTACATTTATACCAACCAACACATGCACAGATTTGTTTGGACGGAATGCTTCTCACTGTAAACATGCTACTCAAATGACTCAAAATCTACTAAAAACAAGACTCTGAGCTAGGGTTTTGACATTGGACAACACTGGTGCCATGCAGGTAGGAAGCTATACACCGGTTGTGCACAAATTATGATTACATAACTCCCAACTCTTCACAAACTACACTGGCTTCTTGTTAGAGACATGATATTCTGATATAGTGGGTGTGGTTTTGGATGTTAACAGGCAATTTGATTGGTTTTTAGCTGATTTTCAACTGATACGTACTATATATAGTTATGAGACCGATAATATGTAGTTTGGGGCGGCTTAATTCATACCTTAAAGTGTGAATGGCCATTGCGTTAAGCTTTTTTAAGCACGCCCTACACAAAGTTGTCAGCATATTATGCATTATGTGTAACGCAGTGTTGCTGTGTGCTAAAAAAAAATGATTATTCAAAGCAGGAAGTTGGTAAACATCTTGCTGGATTCGCAGATTAAAAAGGGGGAAATTTGTGGTTGTTCGTTTAAAATAAATAAAAAAGTGCTATTTTTATGATATAAGATAAAAATCATCAAAAAAAAACCAAAAACAAGAATGCGAATTAAATATAGTTTGTAGCTGTTTTGCTAAATACATTGGTTTCAATGTATATGCTGTACCATATGTATGTTGATATGTACGGTACAGCCTATATATATTTTTTGGACAGCATGCATCTAACTGAAAACATGTTAATCAGACGACTACAAATCTACTCACGACGTTGGACCAAATTGGTGCCATGCCAGTCATAAACCCACTATAGCACCCACTTCCATGTGCATTCTACTTTTTTCAGTACCATAAAAAAAATTAAAAGGGATCCTCAAATTGTTTTGCTCAGGTGCCACCAAAGTTTGAAGATAAGGTCTCAAGTGCTATGTTTACAAATAGTTCTTTTTATTTTCTTTGTTTTTGAATACCCTTTGTGTCACATGATACTATAGTGCCACCATTTTAGGAAGCCTGATGTTGGTAAAAATCATCTAAATTAATTGTGATTTTTTTTGTTGAATTATCATAACCAAACAGGCTTCACATTATAATCCTTACTTCTGATGTTCGGCTGAAATATCAAACAGGTTCATCTTTTTTTTCTGCGATACATTCATCACTTTCTTGTGTGTCTTATTCTTCTTCCTCCTCAACTTTTTGTTAGGAGTCTTGTACGCCAAATCCATCATCATCTTATGGTCCTCTCCATCATCTGTATTCTGATCTCCTACAGGGATAACTCGTTTCAGAAAGCTGGTCACAAACTTACTGGGATCCTTTGGGACCTGTGGATGGTAATAAAGGGTTCAGGGTTATATCAGGGACTCTATATGATTGGAGAGGAAATTCGAATCGCAAAACAAGAGCCTCCTATATGGGCATATTGGCGTTTACATACGTTAGTATGCGCGATGCGACTCATGAAATGAGGGCGCTATCTTCATAACGCTTATGATTGACAGCACGCAAGGTAATTCAGATGCGCGATGTGACTCATGCAGGGGTGTATCTCCATTTTTTCCACCAGCCCGAATGTAAACTTACCAGCCCAACAAGTTATCTTAATATTTTTGACAAGATGAAACTAAAAGCTTAATAAAGATTTTGTCGAACTCTTAAAGGGGCATTGAGAGATGTATCGATATACTAAATGAACAAATAACGTATAGATAATCATCAACATAGCCCAAATCCAAAATGTCATACAATTCCGACATCGCCTTCATGCCAAATAAGCAAATAACGGCACTTCCGGGTTGAGATTTGTCACGAAAGTCCGTGAGTAAAACGATAGCATAACTTCCGAATTCAGCACCTAGTTTTGATATGATCATATCGAAACTAAGAAAATCATGAAATTTTATATGGTAAACGGCGAATGTTGGTTAACTGTTTCAGATGGTAGTTAGTATATGCCTAAGTATTACTTTGATGCAAAAAAACTGATTTCCAGGATAATTGAGGGCGCGCTCCCATACGTATCTCTCAATGCCCTTTAAATCAGTATCACCATTATTTTTCCCAGTTGCCTCAAATTTTAATTTCAGGGTGGTGCCCCGTATTAAGGGGCTTCATTTTTTCACAAGAAGACATGCCGTCCAGCAAAATTATATTTTTAATTCCGAGCACAAGAGCCAAAATATCATTCACAAGTGCTGTTTGAACATTCGTTGGACAATACAATCATAGCCTGTACGTACCGTCATTAAGATAAATTTAATGACAAATTATATTAAACACGGCAATGTATCTATTCTTAAATGATGTAATATAAAACCGGATTTTAATAAATGTTGGCAATATTAGGTGTTACATATTTCAAGGACATGAATTATTACGATAGAATGTTTAAACCAAAATCCTATTTTCTACGCGTTCCAGATATAATAACAGCAAAATTCTTACCGGCCAGCCAGGCGTGTATATTTTTTAAAGTTACCTACCCGACGCAAAATGTACCTGCCTTGGGCTTGCGGGCGGGTACTAAGTACAGCCCTGTGAGGGCGCTAGCACACTGGGAACTTCATGTCGGCCAATAACAAGCAAGCATGTAGTGGCACAGGCCTGGTTCTATACTCTGTAATCGGCTTCAGTTGTGAGGTGAAAATCAGCACGTTATGTAGTGATAGGCGTAGCATTTTCTGAGCCACAGCTAACATTCTTTTTTGATCGCACAGATGCAATAAGCAGTCGTATTGGAGTCAGTTATGCTCATGATATCATGATACATTCACTAGAATACAAAGTGAAATCATCGTCCAACTTGAGCTGGCAGACAAGTATTACTGAAGGACATGGCCTATAGTTTAAAGGTAGATATTACGATTGCTGGCCCGATTTTCAACTTGATGTTTTCTAGTTTACATGAAAGGTCATCCTTAAAATTGTCACATTCCAAAGTTTGAGTTGCATAACTCCAATGGTTCTATTTTTAGAAGCACAAAGTACACAGACTGGTTGCTCAAGATTTTAAAGACAAAATGAGATAATGAGAAAAATATGGGGATTCTTCTGATATCAAAACATCTAAATGTGAAAAAAAATTCCTAGCCACCAAAAAGTGATCGGAACATACACCTTTAATCAGTTCCAAATTGGTGAGAAACATTCGGTTTTTATCTCTCTGCACAAAAGTAATCCAAGGGTACGCTCACGATTACAGCCACACGCACACGGTTTTGGTCTCACACACTCATTACGCATATGATGCACAATACTCTTGTTGCCAACATGCGCACCCGCATCCTTCTGTATTCATTCGCTGCTGTAAAAAGGCTTCGCTAATTTGGAGCTGATCAAACTATAGTGGTTAAGGTGCTTGTCTACATTACATGATGCATAAGGTCCCTACTGTTCTGTAAAAACCTTGTATGATTTCCGGCCCTTCAGCATGTATAAAGGAAAAATGCCCAACGTTTATGCATATAAATGGTTCTATACATGTTCAAGGGCAAGAGCACTACTACATGGATTTGACGTGGTTTTTGGTCCTTGAACATGTTTAGAGCAGACTGCCCAAAGGAAGTTTTACATTATACATGCTGAAGGGCCAGATGGAGATACGAGGTTTTGACAGAACAGTGACGTAAAATATTTGAGACTATTACCTGAACCAAATCTTTATCTTCCTGAATATCAACTGGCAAAGGTATATACAGGTCTTTTGCTGTCATCTTGAAGGCTACTCTCACAATTGATTCTGCTGATAACATAAAAATAGAACGAAAAGTTAGACACAGAAAAACCCTATATAAGGTCAATTAGCGTTGTCAATTTGCCAAGTTGGAGACCAAATTAGGCATAATTCTGTTATACCCTGCACACCTACATCGGTAGTATACGTCGTTCTTAAAAATCATGCACTATGAATACCTCTGTGAAGGGTATAACAGAATTACTCCCCAAATTATGCTGTGTAATACTTATCTATAGGACAAACTGCAGTACTTTCGTTCAGACATAGCAGATGAGAAGAACAGGCCACATAGCCTTAAAAAGATAGAATACTAAAGGAAAATCTCAAAGGTGGCTGACCAAAGCTCTGTTGAACTAATGATGTTATGTGTCTATTTTAAAGCTTACATGTATCAGTAGCGGATCCAGGGGGCCCTCCCCCCCCCCCCACCCCCACCCCCAGTAATTTTTTTAAAATAAATTTTAAAAAAGAGAGAAAAAGAGAGGGGAGAGAAGGGGAAAGAGAAGGGGAGGGAGAGCATGGGGATTTGCACAAGTAAAGGGGTCTGACATATATACCGGGGTCTATACATGTCACATGGTCATTATGTTACTCAACATTGCAACATTTTTGGCCGTGTCTTAAAATTTTAAATCTTCCATTCGCCATTACCCCGCAACCTGGGGTTAAATGGGGAACCTGTCTTTTAATATAAAAATTTGGGGAACCTGTTTTTCATTAACAATTTCAAACATCTATACTTAAATCAAGAAAATATCAGTATATGCACATATTCTATCTTACATATTACAAAATAGCTATCTAGCATTGATAAAAACCAAAATATTGATAAGAAATTGTTGGTGGCTTTTCAATAAAATATCAATCAAAAGTATACAACAGATCGCACCAATGGGTTTGAAATTTGAAAAGATTTTGACTTGTTAAGGGGGCACATCCGTCATTCACCCCCTGTCCGCGCACCGCTGGTCGGGTTACACTTCGGAAAAAAATCAAATATTTTGGTGCCCCTTAAAATCCTGGATCCGCACCTGTGTATGTATACTCAATTATTAGAAGTGTAGCAGTGGGGATGGACCAAAGAACCGGTGGAGGGGTTAAATGGGAGGACCAAAAAAATTAGGTCCGCTGCCCCTGGGGGGGGGGGGGACAGGCTGGTCACCAAACCACCACACCACGAGCGGTGGACTTGCCAGACTAAATTTTCGCAGACCATATAACTCTGGTTTTTAGTGCATACCATGGGATAGAACTTGAGTGCTGCTGGATGTGTGGTTCTGTATATAGTATGGTGTAGTAGGGTAGGGCTTAGGGTTATGCTAAAACTTACGTCTCGATAGATTTGATTATCGGCTAAAGATTATTATATGCATCGGAACCACAACAAAATTAATTGATTTCAAGGCCTTACGTTAAAATCCTTCTTTTTGTGTTATAATTGACATTTGTAGTTACCAAAATTGTCCTTAGTTGTTCCCGTGGTTGTTCTGTAGTGACTAGGCTTTTGATTCTTATTCATGACAGTGGTGAATGATGCAATTATCAGCGCAAATGTCGCTGAAAAATTACGGTCTAGACTCCAGAATCTAATGTTGTCGTGAAGTGGTACTCCGGCGGCGGGTGAATCAGCCCACAGAGGCCAGGTCAAAAAGCCCTGTTGATCATGGGATTTGGTGAGGGTTTTTTTGGATGGGAAGGGGGAACTCAATCAATTGTTGGCTTGGGTAGGGTGTGTTATCCAGGGTATCCAAACATAAGGTCATCTGCAATTGATTCATAGTTTCCTGTTGGCGGGCGGGTTGGAATTGGCTGCCGGGTCAAATAATTCATTATTTTGTTATAATTCATTTAATGTAAATACACTGCATTTTCTCTTTGAAAATGAATGTTTATCCTGCGATCGTACTTTTGCAATGTAAACAAGCGTTGAGCGAGAAACTTTTGCATGCTCGATCTAATATAGATTTTCGGCCATTAGCTGCAGGGTCAACGATATAGCGCCCTCAAAAGTTACCTGGGCTTATATATTTTCAGCCATTTGCTGCCGGGTCAACGATATAGCGATATAAATACTGTAACAGCATGCAGTGCACTAGACTCTATCCTTCCGTCTCCGAACATGGCGCACGGAAGATGTGCGCAAAAGATAATGAGGCCGATGATGCAGGGGCGACGAATACAGGCTAGTTGAATGATAATATTTACCCATAAATCACCTGGGTATCCGCCTGTATAGGTGATCGACAACATAGATTTTGGAGTCTAGACCGTAATTTTGCGGCAACATTTTCGCCGATAATTTCATCATTCACCACTATCATGAATACGAATCACAAGCCTAGTCACTACGGAACAACCACAGGAACAAGGACGGACAATTTTGGGAACTACAAATGTCAACTGTAACACAAAAGAAGGATTTTAAGGTAAGGCCTAAATCAATAAATGTAGGCCTGCTTCCGGATCACTTACAAGGATTATTAAGTACCGTCATCAAAGATGACGGTACCAACGCCTCATTCCTAGCAGGTGTCCGAATTGTCCAGCCCTGGCAAATTTGCCAGTGCACTGGCAAATATGCCTGCTAAGTGGGCATATTTGCCAGTATTTACAGTTAATCCAAAAGTAGCGCTTCCACACAAAAAATGGCATAATCTACCCTTCATATATCAATTGTTTAACTCAATACCTAAATATTTTGTGTCGCTTCAAAAAATTCTTGGTTGCGTTTTGCCAGAAAAATGATGAAATTTCAGTCATTTTGTGGCAAGTGGACATTTTGCCAGTAGTTACAGTTAATCCAAAAGTAGCGCTTCCACACACAAAATGGCATCTTCTATCCTTCATATATCGATAGCTGAACTTGATACCAAAATATTTTGCGTCGCTTCAAAACAATTCATGGTTACGTTTTACTACAAAAAAGATGCAATTTCAGTCATTTTTGGCAAAAACTATTTTTGAAATTTCATTTTCAAGCTTTCATTAAAAGTGCACTATTACATTAAAGGTAGATGACCCGATCACATTTTCGTAACACAGAATTATTTCAAACATACGGAGATTTTCATATCATATGAAAGCTCGTATTTTTCTCATCATCATACTGAAATTTGACGGCCTAATTCGGTATAATGACAGAGAAATCGACGAAATAGCGTTGAATTACCGCGAATGGTGGTTACCACCGATATAGTTTGTGTACTACTCAATGGGTACAGATCACAGCATCTTGTGCGTCTAAAATAAGAACCATAATAGCTATGCATCTCAAATTTTGGGATACGACGTTTTTAAGGATGACCTTTCATGTAGAATAGAAAACTTCAAGTTGAAAATCGGAACATCTACCTTTAACAAACAGGGAATGCTTATTGTGTACTTATTAGGCAAAAACAAAAAATATTGTGTTGCCCTCAAGTGCCAAAAATTTTAATTTGGGTCGGTCGGTCGGATTTATTTTCTTCTTTTTTCAAAAAGTTTTTTTTTCTTCAAATTTGTTTTTTCTTTTCTTTTTCTTTTTTTCTTTTTTGGTTGAAAAATATATGGTTTATGTCAAGACAAAATTAGTATATGCCCATATGTCAATTTAACTAATGTTTCTAGTGTGACAACAAAATATTTATTTAGGCTTATTTATTCATTTCAAGCAAGAAATAGTAACATTTAGATTAGACACTTTTAATCAAATTTAAATTTAAAAAAAATAAAATAAAACAATGCGACCCTAGTTTTTACGATTTTAGGGTCGGTCACTGAGGGCAACACAACTTCTTCTTTTTTTGCCTTAGTGTACACTCACCAATCCCCTCCCCCACCACAAACCCCTCCCACATGCACAAACCCCCTTCAACCACAAACCTACTCCACCTTCCCACAATGCCCTCCACATCAAAACCACCCCTCCCCACCCTCCCCCATGCCACCACAATCCCCACCACAGACTCCCTCCCCTTTCCATCCCCACCACAATTTCCACAAACCCCCTCCCCTTCCCATCCCCACCGTTATAAACCCCCCTTCCCCTCCCCACCACAAACCCCCTCCCCTCCCCACCACAAACCCCCTCCCCACCACAAACCCCCTCCCTTTCCCATCCCCATCAACAAACCCCTCCCCTCCCATTCACAAAACACCATACCCACCCCACGGCCTACCCTCCCCACCCCATGCATCCACGCCACCACAACCACCTCCCCATCACAATCCCCCACCCTAAACCCCCTCCCCTTCCCAACCGCACCACAAACCCCTCCCCCACCACAAACACCCTAACCACCCCACCCCTAGCCAACCCTTCCCACCCCATGCATCCACACCATCATCCCGCCACAAACCCTCTCCCAAGGGCCATCCCATTCCCATTCGCCACCACAAACCTAGTACAACAAATCATACTTAGTGATATTTGTCATCAGTTGGTATTATTCATCATAGGGTATTTTGCATGTTTCACTATCTGTCCCCATCCTAAAGGCCTGACCATACTCCACCAACGCTGCAACGCTTGCGCTCTGACACATGCGTATTAGTGCCCATTACAAAACCAAAACAACGCTCGATCGGGAAAGCGTTTTCCGATAATTCGATCAGCCTACGCTTTGAGTGAAAGCGGCGAACGCTCGGGCCAACGCTGAAGTTGTATTCAGGTCAACTTTGTAGCGTTGACGCTGTCCACGGACCAATCAGCAAGCAGGACACTTTGCCGGACTTTTGACGTCACATATTTTTTCTTGAGCTCCCATTCATGAAAATACAGCCGAAACAGGCAAATCCCAGGCAAATCAGGCTATTTTTGCTGATGGAATGATATTGTGTATGTCAAGGTATGTTTATACAGTAGGCCTAAGCAAGTTTGTTGCGATGTTGATGCCTGTGATGTGCTAGAAATACAAATTTACGGCGTTTTGTGAGGTAGTTTGGTCGTCTGTTCTCCACACCATAGGCCCCGCCCACAGCGTCGACGCATTTGCTGATTTGGTCGAGCGTTGACCAACGCTAGCGTTCAGCGTAGATTCCCGATGAGCGGCAGAGCGTTGGTACATTTTGTGACAAGCGTAGCGTGACAACGCTTGCGCTCAGCGTTGGTGGAGTATGGGGAGGCCTTAAGTATGACTCCTTCTACATATGATTTTTGTGGTAATTTACGTATCGCTTACAAGAGCTCATAAAAACACTTATTTGTGCGTGTTCTTATCTACTCTTCCTCATATATCTGCCCATTCGTTTCAAATTCCTTAAAAATAAAACAATCCGTTGAAAAATAAGGTGACATTTTAAGCCAATACACTTCAATGGCACTAGCTTTGATTTCACGAAACTTGACTGTTAAAGAGATTACACAGGGCTCGATAACTCGTCGATATCTGGATAGAGGTATCTCGAGTCGTTTTAACATTCCGGGTGTAGGAAGACTCGCTTGGCTCCGGATGTAGTGTTGAGAATATTCTCACAGATACCAGATAGACGTGTATGTTATTTTACGACTGGTGGACGAGACTATCTGATCTGATCTGGACTGCGCGCTGCGTAATGGATAGCAAAGATATCTGAAACTACGAAAACAAATTCTACCATTGCATTACACGGCGGAGAATCAGTGATTAAATATCGAATAATTTAGGATTTTCATGTTTTAAAAAGTGGCTGACAAGGAAGAAGAGGACTTTATGAAGGTGCGTAGCAAGTATGAAAATCAACGGAAATGCAGTTTGCTGAAATTCACCCCACAAATCATTTGAGTACCACACCATTCACTTTATACAGCAAATCAAATTGACAGTTTCTCGCTATACAAATTCCCCATACGTTGGTAGGGGAAAAAAAGAAAAAGAAAAAAACACACCAACGTATGGGTTTCCTGTACTACCACAAACCCCTGCCCTCCACCACAACCCCTCCCCACCACTAACCCCTCCCCAACAAACCCCATCACCATGATCACTAACCCCCTCCCAACCACAATCCCCCATCACTAACCCCTTCCCAATCACAAACACTCTCCCTATACCCCTATTACAAAAATCACATGTATCGATTATCGCCCATCACTACAAAAACTTTTTCACAATAGACAAAACTTTTGCTTGATGCTAAATGGATGTTTCTGACACACCCCTTGTATTTCATTGGCCTCAAGTAATCATTTAGGCTAGTGGACCCACCCAGAAATAGTGCTGGGAAATATCAAGCCTCTCACTCAGTCTCAAACCCAAAATCACAAAATGTTCTTCATCTCTTCAACAAGTATCAGAATTTGCTTAATAAGGTTTATCGCAGATAGAAAAAAAAGCCATTGATTATCCTATTCTGATGCATTGTGGGTTCGCAAATGGAGCAGATTTGCACCCACAATCCACCCACAATGCATCAGAAAAGGATAATCAATGGCTTTTTTTTCTATCTGCGATAAACCTTATTCAAACAGGAAATCAAACTCAAACCTTTCCTCAGCAGATTTTTACTCCATTGGAACAATTATTTCTGGTTTCAAACACGAACAATAGTGAATTTATTACGCATTTTCTATTGGTGGGCAAATATGGCTCCCAAATTGGCGGCCATATTTGGACACCTGCTAGGATTGGCCTAGTTAGGCTAGTGTAGTCTTCTAGACTTTGCCTTTTACTTTTTAGTTAAGCTTATTTTATATTAATAAGAATGGATAAGAATGCAAGTCAAAGTTTGTTACATCACATACACTTGATGTTAAACCAGGGAGGTTTATCATGTCTGTTCTACCGGTTAGCGTTTACCGCACTGCATCAAAAATGAAATTTTCCGTGGCGATGATGAGCAGTCGCCTCGAAAATGTTCGAAAAGTATATAGCACACAGGCTGTCAATAGCAATTTTACAATGCATGATTTGAGGTTAGCATTTGAGGCATTTTATTTTTGCCGAACTGCAGCAAGGCAGTAAGGGAGCACCACACCAAATATCTTTCTCATTGAAATACGTGTAAAAGTGCCATATTTCAAGACACCTTTTCTACCCTCCGGTTACATTTATGGCATACTTGTCACCTATGACCATTTTCAGTAACATCTCAACTTTAATTTAAGCCTTGTTCCATGAGGGGTTATTAAGCTAAATTTTCCGCTACGGACCTGCACATAGCGCCCTCACTTTTTCACGTTTTCTGGCATGCCTGTTTACCATTTAGGCAGGTGCTTACGCCCTGGGCACTATTTAGGTCGATAAATTAAAAATATCGTATTTTATCATTGTAGGTGCAACGGGTAGGTCCCATTCGTTCATTTAAATACAAACATACCATCCCCGGAGAAACAAATTGCCCGAAAACCTCACATTTACAAGCCTAGTCTTCGTGCTTTTCCGGAACTATTATAGGATTACACGAATTGCGCATTGATTTGGTACAGTGCTCCCGTAAGCCAGGGGACGACGGACTTCGAACATTGAAAACTTTTCGAGTAGGCGCGCACGTTTTGTGCTGCTATTTGTAGAATACGCAGTTACGTCTATGGCAGGCCCAATGTCCAGTAACTCGAAAAACCAAGTTTTTCGCCGAAAAACTTGGTTTATCGATTGAAAATCCAAGTTTTTCGACGCCTAATGTCCATTAATTCGAAAAACTTGGTTTATCATTTTGAAAAACCAAGTTTTTCGATCGAAAAACTTGGTTTTTCAACGCGGAATGTAAAATAATTCGAAAAACTTGGTTTATCAATTGAAAATCCAAGTTTTTCGACGCCTAATGTCCAATAATTCGAAAAACTTGGTTTATCAATTGAAAATCCAAGTTAAACGATAAACGATAAACCAAGTTTTTCAGCGAAAAACTTGGTTTTTCGAGTTACTGGACATTGGGCCTGCCATATACGTCACTCCCATGATGGCCAAATAGACTATAGTCATAATGGAAAAAAGGTTCACTAGTCATAGGGGGCTGTCATTTTCTTCGGGGAGGGGGCCACAAATATGGTGGAGGGGTCATCATTTTGTGAAATCTAAAATAGGGGGTGGGGGTTATAACTTTGTGTAGCAATTCAGATTCCAAAATAGCAATTTTGTTCGAGCTTCGTGCACATTCATCTATTAAGCTGATCTAATGTTTTTATATATGTACATATTTACAATACCTTTCATGTTTATTTTCCATTATTTGGTATTTTAGTCATTCAAAAATCTAACGTCGATAGGCCAGGGGGGGGCATACAATTATTTTGTATCGGATAGGGGCAGTGGCGTAGCTAGGTTATTCATATTGGGGGCAAGAATTGAAAATGAACCGACAAGATTTTTGTGAGTCAATAAATGCCCGCGTAGCGCGCGAAATTTTTTGACTTTACACCTATTGTTTGCACGATTGAGCTACATTTTGGCTCAAACAAGCTTGTACCAAAGAATATTGCATTTTGGGAAGACATGCGTGCGTAGTGTGCGAAAAATTGTCATCTGTGTACTTTTGACCATCATAATTCCATGATTCCGGCTTTGGTCACATGAACCGACAGTGCCAATCTCAACCGACACAACATCAATATTGGGGGGGGGGGGGGGGGGGGGGGTCGACTCCCTTGAAAATGACAGCCCCTAATATGGAAAAAAAGCCTTCGCTAGTCATACAAAATAAAGGTCCGCTATCCATAATCTCCCCCCCTTGAGACAAAGTATTGATTATTTGGCCTTATACAAAAATAATATCACATATTGTTTACAGGTAAACTTAGTAAAATATTAATTTGTCATCAATTCACTACTTATTTTTAACCAAACCATATAAATCATGTGGCTACAACAGTTACATATCCTTCTTTGGTACTTGTGATCAGTCTTCATTATAAAAAAACACATCAAAAGGAGTTAAACTATCTGTTACACTCACCTCACCCTAAAACCCAGTGACCTTTGATTCTCACCCTTGAAATACCGTTAAACTTCATCTATAAGCACCCATTGACTAATAGTTAATAAGCAGAGAATAGATAAAAAGGTATGAGCGCCCTCTTTTCTCTAGAGCGCCCTCTAGAGAAATTAGCACGAATTTGTTTAGTGTATTCGATATTCAATACTATAAAGCTGTATTACTATCTAAATAATTTCATGGACAGACGAATTGCTCAATTGGTAAAGCGCCCGGTAAAGCGTCAACTTCAGTATCACGAGGTTGGTGGATCAATTCTCAACTACACCTTTTGCAATTTCTTTTGAAATCCAAGTGATATAGAAATTAATGCAAACATGAATGTAAAATTATTACTCAATTATACTAGCTTTATTGTTATTTTTCAAAAAACAAGCGCATAATTAATTTGATTGTATAAAGTAATGATCTTAATAGTCCAACCTTTTTATAAGCTAAAACACATTTATACTACAAATTAACCACAGCAAAATGTATTCATTGGCTTATTTTAAATGTTTCACACAGTAATCTTAAACGTTTCCTTCATCATGATTTAAGGGCAAATTATGATGATGCATATTAGGTTGGTAGATCAAGTTAAGCAACAAAATGAAAGTAACTATGCAAACCACTATAATCCTGGTCTCACAGGATTATAATTGAATGGCTATTAAATCAATTTATTTTCAATAAGATAGAGGGCCGTCCATTTATACCGACCCATCAATCATACATGTAGTTATAAAACAGTATCTGACATAGCACTCCCGTTTAGATCAATTGGTAAAGCCGACAGTTTGGGATCGCAGGTTCCAGATGACAATTCCTGGTTCGAATCTCACTTCAAGACTTCTTCTTTTGGAAAGGTCATAATTTTCAAATTCTTGACAGTGTTTTATTTTTTATCATGAATGAACAAGGAATCTATCTTTTACGTTGGTTTTTTTATATATATATTTTTTAAATGAAACAAAATTTAATCAAACTGGACACGCAAGCCATGGCCAGTCAATAACGTTTTGACTGTTTGCCTGTTGTTCTCATTGATTCGAAACGCGATATTACACGTTTGTGCCATACCTATTCTTGGAGAAACACAAAGCACAAAACAAATAAAACAAAACTGAGTGAAAAATAATAAAAGAAATCACGCGAAGGACTTATTTACGGCACCATCCATCTTTTTAAGTCTGTTTAAGTTTTTCGGAACTATAATACACACGTTTGACGGATTGCCTTTAAATTGCACGCCTAATGAACATTTCATAGTTTGAGCAGCTCACGT
Source organism: Ophiura sarsii (assembly GCA_035610835.1). Classification (NCBI taxonomy): domain Eukaryota; kingdom Metazoa; phylum Echinodermata; class Ophiuroidea; order Amphilepidida; family Ophiuridae; genus Ophiura; species Ophiura sarsii. The sequence goes on along the minus strand of CM069458.1, from coordinate 16,924,319 downwards.
ACGTGGTATTGAAGGTCATGCATTATATTCATGTAAATGGTAGTATAGTGGCCACGTGTTATTGATTTATAACGGATTAGTTTTAGAATTACGAAACTGTGTCTATATCACTAAGGAAGTCCTCTGCCCCAAATTCGATAGACATGCTACATGCTTGTATCGATCGATCAACTGTGAACCATATACATGTACATGTACATGTATGTGTCTCTATAAACTCAATTAGGAATTGTCATCTAGAACCAACAATGGCCAACTACTCACAAAAACCACAACTTAACAAAATACCATAAGTAGCTGAACTGAAAAGCAGTGAATTGTAAACAACGTATTGTCTCATTGTACTCCATCCATGCATGTCTTCACAAAAATACTAAGTCGTTGAGGTTGATTTAAATGTTTGTACTATTTATAAACGATTGTGATAACATTAAAATTAAAATAAAAAATAGTAGAAAGAGAGGGGAAAAAGAGGGAAAACCCACATTAAAGACGAAGATAGATTCACTATTTATTCATGGTAAAAACAAAGATAAGAATTTGATATACACCGTAAATATTTATAAACTTTCCAAAAGAAGAAGTCTTGAAGTGAGATTCGAACCAGGAATTGTCAACTGGAACCTGCGATCCCAAACTGTCGGCTTTACCAATTGATCTAAACGGGAGTGCTATGTCAGATACTGTTTTATAACTACATGTATGCTTGATGGGTCGGTATAAATGGACGGCCCTCTATCTTATTGAAAATAAATTGATTTAATAGCCATTCAATTATAATCCTGTGAGACCAGGATTATAGTGGTTTGCATAGTTACTTTCATTTTGTTGCTTAACTTGATCTACCAACCTAATATGCATCATCATAATTTGCCCTTAAATCATGATGAAGGAAACGTTTAAGATTACTGTGTGAAACATTTAAAATAAGCCAATGAATACATTTTGCTGTGGTTAATTTGTAGTATAAATGTGTTTTAGCTTATAAAAAGGTTGGACTATTAAGATCATTACTTTATACAATCAAATTAATTATGCGCTTGTTTTTTGAAAAATAACAATAAAGCTAGTATAATTGAGTAATAATTTTACATTCATGTTTGCATTAATTTCTATATCACTTGGATTTCAAAAGAAATTGCAAAAGGTGTAGTTGAGAATTGATCCACCAACCTCGTGATACTGAAGTTGACGCTTTACCGGGCGCTTTACCAATTGAGCAATTCGTCTGTCCATGAAATTATTTAGATAGTAATACAGCTTTATAGTATTGAATATCGAATACACTAAACAAATTCGTGCTAATTTCTCTAGAGGGCGCTCTAGAGAAAAGAGGGCGCTCATACCTTTTTATCTATTCTCTGCTTATTAACTATTAGTCAATGGGTGCTTATAGATGAAGTTTAACGGTACTTAAGTGAAAAATGTTAAAAAATGCATTATTTTTCATGTAAGAAGCAAGATTTTTCATGTTTCAGAGTGAGACTTAAAGGCAAATTATGTGATATTTTCAAGTAGCGCCCTTTATCATTGATTTTTACTATGAAAGCAGATTTTCTTGCAGATTTACATTTTTGATCATAGATCATAAAGATCTTCTAAGTTACAGTCACATTTTGCTCTAAAACCATGATTTTGAGGTAATTAGGAATTGTATCGCTCTGTAACTTGGAATATATTTATGATTTATGATCAGAAAAGTAAATCTGCGAGAAAATCTGCTTCCAATTTTTTTCGATGATTGAGAGCGTCCCCTGGAAAAGATCACATAATATACCTTTAATTTATCCCCCTCAACCCCCCCCCCCCCAAAAAAAAACCACCCGAAACAAACAAAAGCAAAACAGAAAAAAAAACAGCAAACAAAACAAACAAACAAACAAGCAAAAACCCAATAAATAAATAAATAGATAAAAATGGACTGTTTTAGCCTAGGGTTTGGCTAAATAGCTTTAGTAATATGATGTCTCATTGCTGAGGCACTGAACCTTTATTTCACATACTTATGTTTACATCATGATCGATTTACATGTGGCAGACACATGTTTTGGTCCTGACGGGACCAGTCAAACTAAAGATAAATGCTCAGCTCAGACCGTGCAAAAAATACCCTATTTATATAGGCTACATGTATACTAGTCAACTTTATAGACCTTGTGTAATTTCACTGTCACATAATCGAACAACACCCTCTGATACTTCTCCTTGCCAAAAACTGCTCCCATCAAATAACCGCCCAATACAAACTTTCTCCGGGGTAAGATCAGAGGATGGGAGCAGTCTGATGGGGAGCAGTCTGATGGGGAGCAGTCACAGTGAGTGAACCCTCTATCGGTACATAAAGGGTCTAACTTCAGTAGACTACATGTATACATGCTGGCTGAATGAAATTCAAGTAAGAAAAAGATGGAATAATTGAACAAGTTAAAAAGCCTTTCACAATTAAACATGTACTGTCACTGCAGTGGCGTAGCTAGGATTTTTTTCAGGGGGGGCAAGATTTCTGAAATTTTCGTAAAAGGTTGCCCCCAAAAAAATTCCAGTCATCAACTCGTGATTTTCACGTAAGTGGTGGGGTGGGGGGGGGGAGGGGGGGTGAGGTCAAAAAATTTCGCACGGTCAAAAAAAAATCGCACAGTACATGTACTATATGTACAATTTTGCCTTATATTTGACTATTTGGGCTCAATATGCCCACACATAACCAGTACCCCGCACGCAATCTCGGTCTTTTATCATTTTTTTCACCTTATTAATTTTTTTAGAGGGGGTGGGGGGCGGGGGCACAAATGGGTTTTGGGGGCGGGGGCACAAATGGGTTTTTCCCGTCAGGGGGGGCATTTGCCCCCCCTGCCCCCCCCCCCCCCCCCCCTAAGCTACGCCACTGTGTCACTGTCAGTCACGTAGGACTTGAGAAAAGACAGATTTAATATATTCATGTACAAACAAGAACTGTCTTTAAAAATATTAGATAAGTGTTTTAATCTCTCAAAATGCCTAATTGGGTGTGGAGTTATGCAAACAAATTCATAGGATCTTGAAAAGTGCCACTTTTTTCTGAAAACACCATAATAGGCAACAACAAAAACACCCTGTTATGGGCCTGACCAACAATCTGTTCTTGTTTTTAGTAATTTTTGTTGTTGAATATTTTGGTCAAATATTTGTAATGTTTTTAATTTATGTATATTTTTAAAATTTGTTTTAGAAAACAAAATGAAAACTTTTTTTGTTGAAAATTCAGTATCAATTTCTGAAGACATGAAGAAAAACAAATGAAATAGAACCTGTCCCGACCAACCAACTTTATCTGAGAGGTACGTTTTCCTGTAGATCAGGGGTTTTCGATGCAAGGGTGACTCAAAGTAATACACATAATTTATACTAATGTGAATCAACAAATGTGAAATAGCTTCATTGCGAAAAAAGATAATATTCCCCCTGTTTTGGATATCTTTAAAAAATATGCTTGCACATATCCAATCTTTTCAGAACTCACAGTAAACAATAACCATTATAAACTGCTCAAAAAAAGTTTGGAATCAGTGATCGATTTAGGGGGGGAAATGTGCGTAGTAAATTGTTGTCAAATTCCAACCATTGTTAACAATGATAAACTGTTACATTGAAATGCATAGTATAAAACTGCTATACACTTTTAGAATGTATAGCAAATTCTGCAAAGTGTGGAACATTTAGTGACGCGACACCGCAGTGGCGTACCGCCAGGCCCCTGAAATAACCCCGTCGGTAAAAACGACCCTCCGTCGATAAAAACGACCCTCTGTCGGTAGATTTGCGATATTGACCAAGCAATTTTTTTTTTTACCGGTTATGCGGACAAGTTCATCGCTACCCCCACCCCCACTTATCAAGATTTCAGCTGCTGACAGGTAAAACAATTGTGCATGTTTTACAAAAAAAATTGGGAGTCTGTAAAAAGAAATGGCGGTACATCATGCCTTTCGTCGGTACAACTATGGTCGTGCCCCCCGTTTCCAAAAGCTGGGTACGCCACTGCGACACCGGGTAAGTCATGCTGTTTGGAATAGTGGTGAATTTGGCACATTTTGAATGAGACCTCCCCACATTCACAAGCAGGTGGCTAAGCACTGAAACGAAGGATTGCTACGCATGAGGTATTGTTGGAAAGAAGAACACATCGGCTTTTACTGGTATGAAACACAAAATGAATATATTACAAAATATTTGATAAATTGACAGTTGAAAACAAATTTCCAAACTTTTTTTGAGCAGTTTATAATTCATTGTAATATGCTACATTTGCTGAAGATGTTGCAGAAAACTAACTGCACCTATACTCTCTTCTGACTGAGTTTTGGCTTGGGCTGTTTGACATCGCTGTGATGGCTCCGCCAATGCAGGAATTATACCTGAGTGTCCTGCATTGTATCCACAAGCAACTGGATGAGATGTCACTTCCAATGTTTCATCACTAGTTGAAACAGGATGATTTCTGTCCACACTCTGGGCATCATTATTCGGCAAGATTTTATTTGTCTCATTGCACAAGAAATTATTCTCATCACGACTGAAATGTTTTCCTGTCTGAGCGTCACCTCTGCCTTCCTGATAAGCTGTGGGTTGTGGTTGCCTTGGTGAATGCTTCTTCTCATGATTCTTGCAGGCTTTGAGTGAGAGGAAAACTAATTCGCAGCAAAAACATTTGTACGGTTTGTTCCCAGAGTGTATTCGAAGATGCTTCACGAGGTTGTCGCGGCGATTGGAACGGTAATCACACTGGTTGCAAGCAAATGGTTTCTCACCGAAGTGAATCCGTTGATGTTTCGTTAGATCTGGCTTCTTGGAAGTGGAATATCCACAGATTTCACAGATGTGATGATGGTCTTTCCTGTTGCTGTGCTTGTTAGTTTCATGACTACGTTTACAATTTGGATTGTTGAAGCATCGATCACAGTAATTACATTTGTATGGTCTAGTGTTGGTATGCGTGTTCTGGTGTAGCTTAAAAGCAAAAGAAAATGCTGTCCTATATTTGCATTTATCAGCAGTACAAACAAATTTTCTCTCTTTGATGCCGGTACCACGATTAACATACTTGTGACCTTCGTGCTGACGTTTAACGTGCTTAGTTAAGTATCGTTTGCAACCAAATGTGGCAAAACAGTTAACCCACTGACACACAAACTTTTGTTTGGTATGTCTCGCCATATGTATCTCAAATTCTGTCATTGTTGCAAATCGATTCTCACAGATTTGGCAAATGTATGGTTTAGCAATAGAGAGTTTCTCACCAGTATGGGTGCTGATATGCCGCATGAAAAGATTCAATTGCCGAAAGGATCCCTTGCACTCTTTACACTTTAGTGTCTTTGTTAGTATCTCCTCGTCAACATCCAGCATGGCCAGTATCTTTGGGTCTAAAGATCTGTACATTTCGAACTGATCCTTCGTAAGCTTAATTTCTTGATGAGGTTGACTCACTTTCTTTATGCGCTTTTGTTTCTTACCAGTCTTCTGTCCTGCCTCAACGGTATTCTTTTTACCCTCAAACATCTTGGACAAATCATCTAATCTTTCATCTGAATTTGAATCTTGATCAATTTCTTGATGAGGTTGACTCTCTTTCTTTATGTGCTTGTGTTTCTTACCAATCTTTGATCCAGCCTGAACAGACAAAGAACTGATTTTTTTCACGATATTCTTTTTACCCTCAAGCATCTTGGAAGAATCATCATCTTCTTCTTCATCTGAATTTGAATCTTGACTCTCCACTACCAAATAAAATGGGACATCAATGCTCTCATTGTCAATATCCTCCCCCGACTCATTTTCTCTGTGATTCTGAGGCTCTATCGTCCCTGTACTTAAACGTGTTAGTCTCTTATCAGCCCGTGAATTATACTTTTCTTCTTTACATCCATCACTGTTCTTTTGATGATCAGTTGCTTCTCCTCCTGTTTCTGTATCTGTGGTGGATATTACAGTTGAGACCACAGTGCCTTCAGGAACATGAATGGTGTCTCCAGAACATTCTTGAAATTGTATCTTGATGCTTTCTGCTACCCACAAAGGAGCTGAACATATTCCACAAAGATGAGCTGTGATTTGTTTGTTTGTGAAGAGTTTCTCCAGTTGTATTTTGACATCGCTCACTCGTCGAGCACCACATTCTTTGCAGAAGTTCAGGATACCCATTCTTAGAAAGAATACATCCGTCTGGAAAATAGCAAATATCTGAAAGTTTGAAAAAAGTATATCATATTAAATTTCAATTTAAAGTTTAATGTAAAAAATCATTACTGAGACTAATATAACTAGTTTATAGTCTCAGATCATGATATCTCCTGTAATCTGGAAAAACCTAGTAAGTCTGTTGAATGCAAATTTGAAAAAACAAAAGGAAAACTGTTCCCATGTTTTTTCCAGGCTAGGTTTTCCCCCCAGTTTTTCCATACTAGGTTTTTCCAGATGAAAAACTGCCGACAGGGAAGAGTTTCACACACTTTAAGGGGGCTGTGCACCTTCAGGTACAGCCTCCGTAAAACTGCCGTAACTTCTTTATTATTCATTTAATCTATATAAAAGTAACATTTTTTTGCAGGAAAGGGTTCAATGAATCCAACCATGATCATGAAATTGACCATTTTGGAAAAAATTATAAAAAACATGTTTTTTGACCCATTTTAGGTTCTGCAAAGATAACTCAAAATATATTTTGTCAAATTTTGTCATACTAGTTTTATAATATTCCTCATACAATTCCCTAGGAATCTTTTTTTGTTGTTGTTGAAAATCTTTATTATTTTTTGAATTATCAACCAAAAAGTGCCAAAAAATGTGGTGATAATGTGGTGATCATTTCACGATTTTGGAGGTAAAAAATCACGTTTTTAGCACTTTTTGGTCTATAATTCAAAAAATAATATAGATTTTCAAAAAAACATCTTTTTACTCATGGTGTGTTTCCTAACCAATGGAAAACAGCATCTGTCACTCCAATCCACAAGAGAGGTTCCAAGGCTGACCCAACAAAGTATCGTCCTATATCACTGCTAAGCAATAGGCCTATCAGCAAGATCATGGAAGCTGTTGTGCAGAAACAACTTCAACGCTTTCTTCTCAGCAATGATCTGATTTCCAGTAGACAGTTTGGATTTAGAGAAGGTCACAGTATAGCTGATCTCCTCAACATTTTGTCACAGAAATGGAACAACTCCCTAGACCAAAGTGACGAGGTTTGTGTCATTGCCCTTGACATAAAAGGAGCTTTCGACAAAGTATGGCACAATGGACTCTGCTCAAAACTGATGTCAAAGGGTGTTACCAGAAGACTGAGCTTTCATGGATACACAACTACTTATCCGATAGATCTATCAATGTTGTCATGTCGGGACAAGCATCCAACACTGCACCCATAAATGCTTCTGTTCCACAAGGATCTATCCTTGGTCCACTACTGTTTTCTGTCTTCATTGATGACCTTGTGGATGTCTGTGACAACGAGCTCTATCTGTACGCTGACGATTCAACACTTTTCGCACCCATAAGTCTTCAACCAGCTCCAATGCAGTAGCTGCTAGCCTTAACAGTGATCTAAGCAATATGAAAGCGTGGGCTGATAAATGGAAAGTGACCGTTGAGCCTACCAAGTGCAAGACCATGGTAATCTCTAGGAAGAGAACCCCATCCCAACTTGAACTCTACTTTGGTGACTGCAAGCTACCATCTGCAGACAAACTGGAAATCCTGGGTGTTACCATTGACAGCAAGCTGACTTGGTCCAAACACAATCTCGGCTGTCTCAACCAGGGCTGGTCAGAAGCTTGGCGCTCTTCGCAAGGTTGCAAATAAATTGACGGCATTGGGCAGATCTACTGTGTACAAATCACAAGTCCGTAGTGTAATGGAGTATGCTTCACTAGGCTGGTCTAGCGCTTCACCTACTATCCTAAGCCAGCTTGACAACATCCAAAGGAAGGCACTCAAGATCATTGGAGCTCATGACGCTACTGGTCTATCGCATCTCAGCATCACAAGCCTACTTCACCGGCGGCGACAGGTAGCAGCAGCCACGGTCTTGTACAAAATGCACACCAACCACTGCCCACAAGATTTAGCAGCATCGCTCCCCACACCATATGTTCATCGTCGTGCTACACGTTCAAGTGTTGCGATGCCAGATCATGCCCTTTCACTGCCGCCTGCCAGAACATGCTGCTTAGACAGAAGTTTCATCCATACAGCTGTTCCACTGTGGAACAGTCTTCCAGTCAATGTTGTTGGCAACATCCAAGGGGATACTCTTCAGAGTATGTTGGCTAAGCTCTCTCGATGTATCAATGACCTCCAGATATTATTTTTCTTCTTATTTTTTGATGTTATTCTCTATGTTTGGGTGTTTATCCTATTCCTGTCCCACGCCACTTTCATTGGCTTTTTTACTAGCCCAATTGTGTTTACTTGTATTTTTGATTATTTTCTGAGTTGCAGTGAACCGATTGATTGGCCCATCAGAGCTCTCTGTTGAGAGTTCTTCTTCTTCTTCTTCTTCTTCCGATAAAGTGCAGAATTCATTATATGAATATAAGTCGCACTGCGTATCCCTGGAACCTAGGAATACATATTGAATTTTGTGTACAGGCAACAGACCCGTGATGATCCTCTACTCTTTACGATGAGGTCTGCAACTATTTAACGTGTTCAGGGTGAGCGTCTGAATACACGGGACCAACGGCTTAACGTGAATCTTCGAATCACGGCGACACTGACACTCACTGTATAGACATGCACGTTGTACACAGTGAATGGGGTAGAGGAGAAATTCTACAATTAAATAGATCATCAGCTAACCACGGAAAGAGATCCGATAACTATACCTAACTGAATTAAGACTTCATTGTAGAATTTCCGACCTAGATAGGAACTTTTTGGGATGTACAAAGAATCCTGGTTTCAAGGCGACTTGAACCCACGATCCTGTGATTGAAAGAATATTCTCGACCGACGATCAGCGCGCTAGACCGCTCGGCCACCTCTACCCGTTTGATTTGTAATCACTCAATTCATTAACTTTGTTAATGTCTGTTGGGTTATTGTTCACATTTGCTCTTTATACAAAAAAAACCCAATGAAATAAGCTTATTTATTATTATTATCTTTTGAGGCTTTTCAGTTCAACAGTGCACAGTGACCTCAGATTTAGAATGGATAGCAATCTAACCAAGTCAAAGTGTGTTATGTTAAACTATCTTACCTGTTTTACCGGCTATCGTTTACCGTTCTGCAGCAAAAATCCAACTTTGTTTTGTAGGAATATCAGGATCAGAATATAAATGATGCTTGCCTTCAGAAAGTAAATAGCACACAAGCTGTCAATAGCAATTTGAACAATTCCCTAAAATTCTCGGCTTCTGATTGGTTCTCAAATTCCCATATAATGCCCGATCTGAGGTTGACATCAATCAACGCCAAACGCCAATCCAATGATCCAATGGAATTATTTTTACGCAATATCTGGTCGCTAAAACTGATGTTTTTGAGGCCGTTATCGTTCAGTTTTACGACATCAGCACATCCTGCTAACAAAGAGACCTTTGATGTTAAGGAACTGAATATTCTAGTATGTCCGTTATCAAAAACACCACTCAGGTACGTTTGTTCGCATATTTTGTGTCCTTGCATAAACTAAAAGAGCCATGGTTTCCAAATTCGGAAGGTTCGCTGTTTAAAGGGACACTAAGAGATGTACCTTCTGAACCTTCTGAAGATTTAGTCAGCAGGGCAGGATTAAATCCGCAAATCGCTAACTTGTGCGTGCGCGGCATGCTAGTTTGTGTTTTGGAGAAGTCTTTGCTTGAAGGTGTCGTATGATGGGGCTAAGGTCGTCGCGTCGTGGCCCGTGGGCCAGAAATTATAGGTTGAGGCGGACCTACGTCACGCCGGTGAAAACAAATCAAACGCCGGTGAAAACAAAAACAACTTGCGCAGATCAATCAATTAAGGCAACCGCACATTGCGCCTACTGCGGATCAAGTGCGTAACGCTCAGCGTTGAGTGCGTGCATGGAATGTTTTGTTTCTGAAACACTGGTTGCCAAGCAAATTTGCTAAAAATAACTCAAAGTTCCCGTATGTCCGCCCCTTCCTATTAGACCTGGTATCCAACCATAAACCTCATAGCACAAGTAGTCACCGAACCGACAAGAAAGGACAGAATACTGGACCTTTTCTTCACCAATAACCCAACTCTGGTTGAAAAGTCATCAGTATTACCAGGAATGAGCGATCATGATGGTATACCAATCCTTATTATAAATGCCAAACCTAATAATGTCCCTTTAACAATGAGATTCTTTTAATTTTAGGCAACGAAAAAAACACCAGATCTACTGGCAAACGGACCTCTCATGTTGTGGGTTAGTCGGTGGGGCTTTTGGCAATGTCATGTTTGGCTTACCCGTTCGTGACGTCAACGGAATCAACGTATATCATTTCACAGCTCCGAGCCGAGTCCTAGCATGTCTAGTCTGACTCTGACTGATGATAGCCTTATTCGGTTGGCGTGTACCATTACGCCTTAAGCATACGCCTACGGGGCACGAAACATGATATTGCCCAGTAAAACACTGTCAGTGTCGGGGGCCTATCTAATTTATCATTTATATTTGCCATTTTTTGACAAGCACATTTTTGTTGTTGTAAGTATCATTATTGCTATATTAGCACAAACAATATCTTAAAAAATAGGTCGGTCAAACCAGTGGCGGATTCAGGGAGGGGGGCGGGCTCCCCCGGAAAATTTGACAATATACCTTTTTCAGAGGCATAGGTAGGTTCCGTCGGTACATTTGCCACTTGTACCATGCAATTTTTTTTGCCGGTTAGGGGACAACCACATCGCTACCCTCCCCCCTCCCACTTAGCAGAATTTCACGAGCTGAAGGCCCTAAAAATTGGAGACCTTTTACGATTTTTTTTGGGGTACCAATTAAAAAAACCTTGGCCAGCCCCCCGTAAATTTTAATCCTGGATCCGCCACTGCAAACCCCATGAAATCCCATTCGAAAACTATACTGGCAGCACTTGTTGCCTTAAAGTCAATCATACCATGGCGCTCACAACGTGTGATAAATGCACACGGAATTGTTAATTACGGGCGTGTGACCGGACTAAGACACTGTATTCCATGCTGGAGGACCCGGGGTCGAATCCTGTCGCCGACAAGTCCGTTTTTGCCCGCTAAATTTTGCCTACATGTATTTCTACCCGGATATTTTAACTATTTCAGAAAGACGTTGATGATGTATGTATGTAGGTAGCAAACTTTTTGAACCTTTTCGATGTTTTTCTTGGACGCACATGCGTACCGTACCCATCACCATCACATGATTTCAAGTGACCCCCAGGAAATGCTTTCAAGTCAGTTCTCTCATGGCTCAGTGATACCCTAACAAGGATTTCAATAAATTTACAAGGTTTTCCCTATAATACCCTATCTTATAAACAAGCATTACAAGTGTTATGTTCAAAACAACTCTTTTCCATTTTTTGGATTTTGATATAGTGGAATTATTTCTTTCTATACAGGTACGACGCTATAACCAACGAGCTAATTAGTGACAAGATTGGAGTGGCCTACCCTATTGTCAACGGCATACCAAACCTGATCCCGCAAGAAGGAAGAATCCTTAAAGATAAGACAGAGGTTGAGCAAACTGAGGATAAATAGGATTAAAAGATAGTGTCTAGTTTCAATCTACACCTTTTGATACAATTTGGATTTTGCTTGACATTAATCATGAATCAAATAACACGATCAACTATCCTACTTCATAGACGAGCCTTTGTCGTGTGTACAAAACGACATGGCAGTTCCAGTACTGGCATGTCTTCCAAAGAACTTGTAGACCGGATTATCCGCGTTGATCACGCCGGAGAATTAGGAGCTAATAAGATCTACGAGGGTCAGATGGCTATCCTGGGCAAGACATCGGTCGGTCCAGTTATACAAGAAATGTGGGAGCAAGAAAAACACCACAAGGCTACATTTGATAAGCTTATACCCCAGCATCGAGTACGACCCACCGCCCTGATACCCTTGTGGAATGTTGCTGGGTTTGCGTTAGGGGCAGGCACTGCGTTGCTAGGGAAAGAAGCCGCCATGGCATGTACAGTAGCAGTGGAGACATCAATCGGAGAACATTACAACAATCAACTCCGTACTTTGTTAGAAGATGACCCGGAGAAGCACAAAGAACTGCTTGATGTTATCAAAGAATTTAGAGATGATGAGCTTGAGCATCTAGAGACTGGTTTAGATCACGATGCTGAGCTTACTCCGTTCTATTCTACCCTTACTGGGGCTATCAAAGTGGGATGCTCGGCAGCTATTTGGCTATCAGAGAGAATTTGAACTTTAATTAGATATCATAGACTAACTGATCAGTGTTTCAATTCAGAGTTTTCTGATCTGTCACAGATTGGCGTTAATCTCTGGGGTATGGGATATATCCCATATCTCAATATTTGTCATTAAGGGATGTGAAAATGACTTTCCAAAATTTGGACAATGAATGTTTAAAAATATAATTGACCATCATAGGAATTGTATCGTACCATTTACATTGTGACTTGAATAACTAATTTCCTTATGACTGACAGTCATTGTTTACATATTGTGTGACAAACACAAGCAGGGAGTCTATTCTTCCAGAAAACCTAAATTATTCCCCAGCGCTACAGTCCTCAGACTAAATCCGTCTCCAAATTCTTCCTTAACCCCCTGGGGTCTACCTGTCTATCTTACAGTGGTTTTGATTGGTTAATTACAAGATGTAATCATATGAATAGCCAATTCAAATGCAGCTTGTAAAATGTTTCACTCCCATCTGTATCAGGGATACCATTATTCTAACAATGTCTCTCATTGGTGCAATAAATGATGTATCCATCTTTTTAACCAATCGGCCAGTAGTTCTCAGGGGGTTAACTTCAATGCTACAGCTGCCACGTAACATAAATTCCCCTGAATTTCAATCCCTATCTTTTTATGATGGGCTTTTATAAATATTTTTTATTTTGTGATTTTTAGATTTTTTTTAAATTTTTAATATAAAACTTGATATTCTTTCCCAAAAGAGAATTATTCCCCAGAGTTTGCAATGAATAATGGAAGAATAAACACCCCTGAACACAAGATTATACATGTACCCTGTCTGTTGTTTACTATTCAACCTAGTCAATTACATTTTGGTTTGGTAGATGATTGTTATCTGTTAATCATCGGCTGCATACTATTTGACATGACAAGTTTTTTGAGATATTAATCATTTCACACAACACTACAACCGCATGCGGCCAAATTTACTGTTAAAACAAGCATTTTAAGCAAAGAAGAGAATTTGTTTTTTTTTGCATAGGGCTCAGGATTTTGACCAAAAATGCTGCAGAATTCTATCTTCTAACTTAGCACACTTTTAAACACACCAATTGAATGTATTCATATTCTACAATGTAGGTTAAGTTGTTGTACAGGGTGTCTCAAAAAAAACCATGCACATGTTTACCCAACTTATTGACCATGAACTTCTAGAATTTGGTGTTACAATTGTATACATATTGATAGACCAAACACTTAGCTTTCATATGCCGTTTATTTCATCTAATTTGGTTTTGTCAATCCTGAGATATGATCAATTAACTAAAGCTACCTAAAATCGAAGTTGTGCCACTTTTACGGAAAGAATGCTTAAGATAAGCATTAAAACCCTCGTCCTCTTAAAGGAAGGGTCCCGCAAGCACAACATTTAGCATTATTTGTTAGAAAAATAATTATCGAGCCGAAATTACGTAATTATATAAAACAAAACACCATACTAGTCACAAAAATGAATAAAAACTGCCATCACTCAACATGCACTTTTTAAAATTCGCGGCGATCGAAAGTCCCGGTGTCGATGACGTCATGGGTATCGGTGCTCAAATTTGCGCATGTGCATTGTTTAGCTATGACATCATCGACACTGGGACTTTCGATCGCCGCGAATTTAAAAAAATGCATGTTGAGAGATTGCGGTTTTTATTTGTTTTTGTCATAAGTGTGGTGTTTTGTTCCATTTAATTACAAAGGTTGGACTTGATAGTTATTTGTCTAACGTATAATGCACACTTTTATGCTTGCGGGACACCTTCTTTAAGGGATGGTGGTCGTCGATTGCGCTAGAACGCAAAGAACAGTGACCTATGGCGTCTAGGTGATCGTTTTTACATTCCCTGCGCTCATTTTGATGCAAACAAATTGAGGCTGCCACCTTACCCGGGGGTATGGTAAGCCGTCAAAGTCCGATAGTAGGGGGTGGTTGCCACCTTACAATTTTTTTAAATCGCCATTTTGAAAAATATTTTTATTGTATGTTCCTAAAATATTTTAGCATAGGCCTATGTTAGAAACACCATTTCCATCACTTATAAGCAAAAAACTGGGTGAAATTCCGATATTTAGAACTTTTTTGGCGAAGATTTCTATGATATTTCACTGTCCAGCGAATACGGCGGTTTTGAGGTCGGCCATGTTTGGTGACGTCATTGTGACGTCATCCGTGGGATGTTTGTACTTGTTTTAGTATATATGGATAGAGGGAACCTCTAGCTATAACATGGTACCCAAATAAGCATACTCTGCATTTCGGATTGGATTTTTTTAGGGGGTGGTAACAACCCCCCTCTCTGAGTAACCCTTTCTATTCATTGCACACTGTAAAGTGGCACAACGTCAACTTTAGGTAGCTTTGGTTAATTGGTCATATCTTAAGATTAACAAAACCAAACCAGATGAAATAAACGGAATATGAAAGCTAACCGTTATGGTTATCAATATGTATACAATTGTTACACCAAATGCTATAAGTTCATGGTCAATAAGCTGGGTAAACACGTGCACCCCGTGCACGGGTTTTTTTGAGACACCCTGTATTTTATGATCTTCTAATAAATTCAGATGTGGAGTCGACCGCCAAGTTTATTTAAGAGCAATTTGACTGATTAAAAGGCTCACTTATTATCCAATTTTGGACATATTCGAAGCAAAACAGTATATGATTTCTCCATGAAAATTCCCTTTAAAAAATCACCGACCAAACTTCCTTCATATAACAGTAAAGGCGTTATCTACTGAATGAATATACTGTGTTTATGTTTTAGTCCTTATTTTCCTTATTTTAAAGCATGCATCCATGCGACTTTGGCAATAAACTAGTCCAAAATGAACTGCAAAGTGATTGTGTGTAGCTGCGCGCATTTAAAAAAATTGGCGCGTAAAAAAATTGGCGTGTCACACTGTGTGAGGTTGTACTGACAAAGCCCTTGTGCCAATCTATGTTAATTAAAATATTAAAATATTAAAATAAACACTTTAAAAGTATTGACAATTTGTTGAAGAAAATAAGTAAGTTTGAAGCCAAATTAGGATCTAACTGTACGTCAAATACATCTGTATGTGATGTGCCCAGCGGAAATGGATTGAATAGTGTGTGTTTAGATGACAAATTGTTCATGTAGTACATGTAGTTCGAAAAGCAGTAAGTACTGTAATAAAATAAAAGTTTCACACAAAACAAGATCTGTTATTTCAAATAACTTTATTTATCAAATGAAACCAAATGGTTCCAATGTATATTTACAATTGTGTTGACACTCTACACCATCAATTGATGTACTAGTTTTGTCTTGGACATTACAGTTAAAACTGACACAAACTAGAAACTCTTTCATTAAATGAAGACACTAATTCTTCATTGTAAAAATACAAATAAATTAAGTTGACAACATCAATACCACTTGTACCTCATCGGTTTGTGATGAATTTACTTTTGCTTTCTATATCTTTTGAAAGGGTATTTTGGGTCGGTTTATTTATCCTAATCAATCAGTCAATGTCCTTTTGGATCAACTGATGATGTACTTATGAGGAAAGAGACATGATCAGAATTGTCTGATCTTTGGTCATTTAAATACATATAAAGTTGATGAAATGTAATGAAAAATCTTGAAATCCTATCTTGACATTCAATTCCTTCAACAAGTTGTCATTTTAAGGCTTGAAATGTTCCCGTTCAACTGACTCGGTATATAACATGTCCTTTTTGAGGAGGTGGGTCACATTTTTTCTCCCTCTCATAATGTACAAAAGGCTTTTGCAACCAGAATCCACAACAAGTGAAAAGGTTTAAACTCTAACTTCATCATTACTGACAAGAGTCCTATTTACTGTGGTAGAATTCTTTGATGCTTCTTTTCTTTTCAGGCTAATTTCAGCAGTTTTACCCCACTTTTACATTGTATTTGAGAATTTTCCGTTTTTGAGAATTTTAGTCGAAGGACTTATATTAGTCCAGTCAGATGCTTCTGATTTCATCAGTCCTTGACTTAATAAAGTCCTTTGACTAAAATTCTCAAAAACGGAAAATTCTCAAAAACAATGTAAAAGTGGGGTAAAACTGATGAAATTAGGCTGAAAAGAAAAGAAAACATGTACATTTGGCTTTAAAAAAAATCCCTAATAGATTAGGAAAGGTGTGATTTCTGATGAACGTGTATGACATGATGGAGCTGGTAGCTATATCCCATCAACAGCAGAGTAAAATTTGATTATAGTTCTGTCAGAACAAACACTCCACTTGTGCAGAAATTATAACTTGCACAATGTTACCACACAATGTTGAATTCAGTGCACGTTTCCTTTTAACTGATCAGGATAGGAAGAGCCAAAATAAAGGCACGGTTAACATGATATGTCTCATGCATTTCTAGAGTATCCATGTTCCTTGTTAAATGGGTCTGGTGACATAATGATTAATCTTATATGGGAAATTTCTAACAATAACATGATTGTGGGTAAATTAGTTTAAAAGCTGTGTATGGCATGACTGTTTTCAACGACAACTAACAAATCTTTGATAGCCCAGCTTGACTTGATCATATATTATGGCTTCTCCCTCTATGAGCGAGTGAGATGCAGAAATGTACCCTTTTCCTTTATTTAATGATGTTCTTTGCTGTTTGAAGCTGTTCAAGGCCTGTTATCATTGGGTGCAGGGCTAGATATAGTCCAAATACCACCTGCACCATGAGATCCAATTAGCTATCTAAAGTGGGCCTTCTGGCAATAATCCCTCAAAATGGCACTCGGATTGCACCATAGTGGTAGTTTCTTAGTAAGCAGTGTGGCGGTTAGTCCCAGTCGCTTCAGAAATGCATTGTAAGTCTTTCTACATCCATCAGATCATCCATTATCTACAGGAGGAAATTAAAGAGAAATTACAAGGTTGAGTTAATTGAAACAAATATGCCATGGTTAAGATTAACACTTTCCAAGCGGGTATTAGTTTTTCCATATACAAAACAGATTTTCCAGAAATTTTTCCCCAACTTTCACAGTCTATCTCAAGAATTACTTAACTAATACTATGCATGTTTGTACTTATATCAATTCATTTCTCATAGTGTTCCCAGATATGGTGCTGTAATTCAATAATGTTGAAATGTTTGAACTTAACTGTCGTCTGCAGACGCCTGTCATGTGGAAAGTGTTAGGAGCACTGAGAATTGAACTAGAATGTATAGGTGGAAGGGGAGGGGACAAATGAGGGGGAGCAGGCAGGGTGTAGGTCAAATAAAGGAGGAAGACACATTTGATCCATAACTAGCTTGAGGGGTGTCTTATCAAGGGTTCTGGACTGTGATTATTTGTGTCAATAATTAGCATATTTCATGACAAAATTTTTGCTGCAATCAATTACAAATAAAAAACAAACAAACCATGTGACTTATCTTTTCTTTATGTCTGAAATGGGTATTTTTGATTGGTGCATTAGAACACAGTTGCCCGAGTGATGTTTGTCATGTTTTAATATTGTACTATCAAATCCACAGACAAACCTTGACAAAAATGAATGTTAAAAAAAAATAATGAGATAAAAACAAAAGCTACTGTCACCATACCTGTTCTACAGTAGTACCAATCTTCTTGGCTAATTCATTCTTCTCCATAACACTAAGATGAGTAAACTTCCATAATAAATCTCCATCTAGAATATTCTTGTGTGGGTTGTTGAGCGACCGTATAGGGGATACAACATGTCTGTAACAAGATGGTATAGAGATTAAGATCAAATGAGTCAATTGGCAATGGAGTTGGAGGTAAAATATGCATTTTTTAACATAAACCCTTTGAACCCTAGCAGTGCCAGTCTGTTTGTACCCCTCACCTAGGCTTCCTGTGGGTTAACACACAAATATTGATTTTTGCAGGAAATGGATAAAAGAATTCTCAACTTGTTCTGAATCATGTGAAATATTGTAAAATCACATAAAAACAATGAAAGTGCTTAAGACAAAAATAAATAAAGCTGGCAAAAATGTGCAGCAAAAGTGTCAATTGTCCATGTTTTTGCTCAATTTCGAAAATGTGTACCGAAATCAACAATACTCATATCCTCCTCATCAGATTCGGTCTGAAAATCATCTGAATCTCAAGAACTAACGTCATCTAAAACCTCAGCAGAATCGCTATCATCCAACACATTCAAAACTTGACTCGAAGTAAATCGCCACGCCATATTTCCATGTATTTTTGACGCGAAACGACACATGAAACAACATGCAAAAAAGTGCTGATGAAAGCACTCGTTGATAATAAAAAAAACAGACATTTGAACTTTGACCCCGCTTTGTCTAGTTCCCCAGTCGTCTTAGCAATGTAAACAAACCCATTTAGGCATGCTACACAGCGCCGGTATACACCGGCTCATCAGGTTTATGGTGCATACCAGCGCATCGGGTATATGGTATAACAGTTTTACGGCGCGTCAGGTTCAAAGGGTTAAGAAACTATTGTGTGCATTAAAATGTTAACATACAATTACCCCAATGTACATATTACAATCATTATTTTGATTGATCAAAACAACATGGCCACTGCACTACTCCAAAGAACATTCCATAATATCTAACAGATAAATCAAGAACTCTTGAACAGCAGGCTTCACACCATCATGCTAGGAGAGCAAAGCTTTTAGATATGCATACAAGACCAAATGTATATACAAAATATATCAACAATTTTCCCATAAGTAAATAACAAAATGCTTCAATAAATAGTCTATTTTTCCATTTCTATGACTGCATCTCAGATTTAGTTAATTGCAATTATTGATCTAACTATGTGCAGTGACATGAGAGCATATTCAAATGATCACACTCACGCTCATTGAGTGAGTACCCACTCAATCAAAGACGTAATTGCATCATTTACTAATTGCAGTATATAAGCGTGCATGCCTACTACTAATCATTGGCATATACACACAAGCTTAGAACGACAGAAAGATACATACGCAAGTGACATAGTATAGAATATGCTGTGATACTACATATCATCTCCATCTGACCCTTCAACATGTATGAAGTAATACTTCCTATGTATAACCTTCAGGCAGTCTGCTCTAAACATGTTCAAGGGCCAAAAACACATTTATTAAAACTTTATAAGTACTCTTGCCCCTGAACATGTGTAAAATAACCCTTCCTATGCATAACTGTAGGGCAGTTTTACTTTATACATGCTGAAGGGCCAAAAGAACATACAAGGTTTTGACAGAACAGCGACGATATAGGTTAATAAAACAAAGTATTCTTACCTGTATGATCTAGGATTGAGTCCTCCCATATGTTGAATGTTGTTAGTTATACCGGTGTGTAACATGAATAACCTACGATAGGTCTTCTCTGTCATTGGAATTAATAGGGACAGACCACCGTCTAAGGAAGCTGTGAAGGAAAAAGAAATATTGAAAATTATTTGCCTAGTTAAGATAGTATTTTTCCAAACTTATGATGCAGATTGATTTGACTGCAAACATGTGTTGGATTTGGACTTTCATTAGAGTGACCCTGGCGAGGATCTAGTACACTGGTCTTACAGCGTCCTTTTCAGTTTCGTCCTAAGCAGAGAAATGTAGTTTACAAAGCGTTCTTGTAGGTAAAGTCATAACACTTTCGAAACGACTATTGGTTTACTATATATACAAAACGGATGTTTCAAAAGCCTTTCCCAACTTTCTAAGTCTATCTCAAGAATTACTGAACCAATATTAGGCATGTTTGTACTTGTTTTAATGCATTATTCATGGTGATTCTCAATATGGTAATGAATTCCAACTATTTTGACATTTTTTAAACATTTTGTGACATTTTGGAATGTCGTCTGCAGACCCTTGCCGCGTGGAAAGTGATAAGTCTGCTGAGGAAGGTTTTGGCAACTGAAAATAACAGGTTTTTGTGTTGAATTTTCTCATATTACTACCAACACAGATGAACCTTCACGCTAATTGCTGGTCAGATGTTTCCTGCTACTTGTTTTGAAGACACAATTAAACAACATGGCAGCCATTGAGCATGGTGTCTTGTTGCATTTCACTCTTGTTATATAGAACATTGACCCAAAATTTGCTACTAAGTAAAATGGTGTTTTCCTCGAGCATAGGTTTTCTACTTTATTTAATTGACAGGTTTACTTACCCATAAACACCACATGTCGCCTTTCAACTGGGCCACTAATCTGTGTATCACTGCCAGGGTCTGTCAGTTTACATCGAACTCGTACAAATGTGTTGATGTGACAACCGATGTTCATGTCTGCTCGCCGCAGAAGACGAGTTCCACCAAAACTTTCACGTGCTGAAATAATGATTAGGTGGAATACAAATTAGTTACTTATGAGGCTTTTCAGTTTGCTGTATTACTGTAAAAGTGGAAATTTTCAAGTAACATTTATGTTCGCACCAAAATAAGCAAGCGCCAAAATCAAAATGCACAAATATATTCATTTTGCATGTAGGTCTATGTAAGGAAACTCAAAATCG
This sequence comes from Ophiura sarsii, assembly GCA_035610835.1. Lineage (NCBI taxonomy): Eukaryota > Metazoa > Echinodermata > Ophiuroidea > Amphilepidida > Ophiuridae > Ophiura > Ophiura sarsii. Next base: position 16,903,417 of record CM069458.1, on the reverse strand, counting down.
CAAAAAATGAAAAACAAGCACAATTGTTCAAAATGAGCAAAGCGCGAAAAATTACACATTTTGCAGTATGTAGGCTATTCATTCTTTGTGATTTGTTGGTATCTGAACAGCTTTCACTTAAATTTAACTTCTTGTGCAAAATATCTAAAAAGGCATGTACTTTATAAAACACACTGTACCATTTTCTAAAACTGAGGGAAATCCATGATGTTAAAGGCATGCTACCACTCTGGGTTGCTAACCACCTCCAGTTTTCTAGGGAATTTGACAAGGTTACAATTTCTCCATGTTAACTCTGTACTGTCTGTCACCAAATAAACAGGTGTATGACCAGTTCATCTGTGGTGAACTCATCTAGTAGGTTCTCTGGTTTAAGTCTGCCATGTTTCTAGCTGGTGAGATAGGAATTATATGATGCAATGCAATAACAGGATACCATTTCAACTTACCATTTGGGTAATAGTGGTACAAGATCAGATTCTTATCAGCGTCAGAGACTGGATAGAGTAGACAGATAAACATCAAAATCAAATCAGATGGATTTATTTTTAATTAATTTAACATTGTAAAAAGTGAATGTGAGCTCGGATAAATTGGTACATGTAAATAATAAATTGATAGTGGAAAAATAAGAACAGAACTGATGGGAATATGCAATTGTAATAATTAATATCAATTTGTAATCAAACCGCTCTTGAATCCTTGCAGTCAAGGTTTGTTTTCTTAAATATTGAAATTCCATTCTACAAAATACGATGTTTAAATCATCTTTTACTTGGTCATTATAAAATTTAATGTTTCTTCAATGCCCTTTGTCCTGTGATGGGGAGTGAGCAGGTCTCATTTGTGAAATGATAGTATTTAATTGGAATATATTTGTAACTTTTTGAATCATTTGTAAAATATACTGTCACAAAATTACATCTAATAATATCTTGTTGATCATTAAATGAGTAAGCCTCATTACATAACTTTGAAAATGGCTTGAACTATCTTACACACGCAGATGATACACAAGAAAGGCAAATCAAAATCACGGTCATTACTTCGGATATGGTAAAATAACACAAGAACGGATACACTGTAAAACAACTTTCACGGCAACTTAATTTAGCGAATTAGCATTTAGTCAACTTAATTTCACTAATTTGTATCATCTTCTTATATATAACCATTAAAGTTAATATAATTGGAAGCAATTTAATTTGGCGAATTGGATCTCCTAGCGAAATTAGCGAAATTAAGTTATTTTACGAACACATATTAAATGATACAAAACAGAAAAATTAAATTCCTACCTAAGAAAGCCATCATCTTGTCATCTACCATGAACTCACAGCTGTACACTTCCAGGGGCTTGGGATCCTGCAAAAATATCAAAATGAGTATTAACCCCCTGAGAACTACCTGCTGATTGGTCAGAAAGATGGATACATCATGTATTGCACCAATGACAGACATTGTTAGAATAATTATATCTCTGATAAAGATTGGAGTTAAATGTATTAGAAGCAGTATTTCAATTGGTTATTCAAATGAGTATATCTTGAAATTAACTAATCATAAACATTGTTAAATAGGCAGGTAGTGCCCACGGGGTTAATACATTATATTGAAGAGTCACCCATGTGCGACCGATGTTGAATAACATAACTCACCCTACTGACAAGCGCAAGTGTCCTATCTCCTTCCTGGTATTGCAGCAGATATACACTCTTATTCACATCTGATATCAATACAAAGTTCTTGATACTGACAGCATTGTGTATATATATCTGTGTATCTATGAAGGCGAGACCTAACAAGTCGTTCTCCTGGAATTCCCATAAATAGACCTGGAAAAGATAACATGGATTGTATTAATGAGGGCTCAAGCATATTCAAGGCATGTAACCTGATTAATTCCACTTTTTATCATCAAATTTGAGATTTTAGTTTGATCTATCAGAAGAAAGCTCATATTGTTCTCCTAAAACCCTGGAGAATTGTATGCCCGGGAGGGAGATGTTTCCGTTGGAAGCATACGTAAAAAGTAGTGAATTAACCATAAATGTGGTATACCAATTTCTGTTGCTTTCATTAGAACGTAAGATGCACCTTCATGACATGAAAACAGCATGTGAACAAGATGATAACCTACCTTTAAGGGTAAATGAATAAGGTGTCAAATTAAGACTAAATATTTATATTATTTATCAACCCTAACAATCCTCATCACTACAAAACACTTCAGTACCAAGTGCTGGTAGCATGTGCTTCCCAAACCTCACCTTAAGATTTTCAAGCTAATTCTGTAGCTTGATCAGGTAGAGGCCGGACTTCCACACTGGCGACCTGGGTTCAATCCCCAGCCCTGGTACAGCTGATTTTCACCAAAAGAAAATTGGACCCGCTTTTTCACCCTGGTAGTTTTATTCCCCAAAACACAAATGGGGAGTTAATGTTAATAAGTAAATAGTAATTTGGAGAGGGGGGGGGGGGGGCAGGGGGAGATTGATGCCTCCATTTGTAAATATTGAAGTTATCCCAGGAAATGTTTATTGTTTATGCAAATTTATAAGGTACAAACAGTGAATTACCTTTTGTCCAACACAACTGAGTAGATATCCATTAACATCACACAATGAAGACACTGGTCCTTTCTGTTCTTTGTCATACAGCACCTTCAAGGTTAAAATGTAAACATCAATTGGTTAAATTTATAAAGATAACTATTGCAAAGATTCATCATTGTCGTTTATATCGTGATATATTTTTAAATCCATGACAAAAAAGAATAAATTTCATGCAGTTCAAAGCTTAGGGAGGACACAGATGTTATCAGCATTTTAATACAAATTATAATACAGATTAAAAGATATTGCGATCAAGTGTTAGTGTCACAAAGACCTATGTGTAATGACCTAGGTAATGTAACATGTGTCAGCTATTTCAAAAAGTACCCTTTTACATCACAAGATGTCAAGGCAAAAAGACCATAATTATCCGCAATCATGGCTCTGTTTATATCTGTCAAAACCTCCAATCTCCATCCAGTCCTTCAGCATGTATAAAGTAATACTTCATATGTAAAGCCTGTGGGCAGTCTGCTCTAAACATGTTCAAGGGCCAAAAACAGATCTATCAAAACCTTGTAAGAGCTCTTAGCCCTGAATATGTATAAAGTCACACTTCCTATGCATAACCATTTGGGCAGTTTTACTTAATACATGCTGAGGGGCCAGAAAAACCTACAAGATTTTGACAGAACAGCGATGACATGTTGCTTACCTTGATATTGTTCTTAGTTAATGGTTGTCCAGGCTCTGGTACTACCTCAATGACATCATAGATGCAAATCTGAGAGGGGAATAGAACATAAATGGACAATAGAAAAGATGAAATGAAGTGTGATGTTAGCTATAAAAGCAAGGATTCCAATTCTGAAATTCAAATTTGGTGCCCATGTGATACCCATGTGGTCTTACCAATTACTGTTTCCTCACACTACATATATAAGATTGCTATATTAGGGTCTGCATTTGGTACCAATGTGATACCCATCTGGTCTGCACAAGAATCCCACATGATACCTGTATGATACTATAAGATACCAACATGCGATGGCCATGTATGTCATGACCATAGTGAGGTAAGACCATCTGAATACTTACCCTTCCTTTACACTGTATATCTTCCCCATAGATAGATGTAGTAGACACGGCAACATATCCCTTCTTACCCGTCACTGTGATACCCATATGTAACACACATCCTGACCATAGTGAGGTAAACCCATCTGAATACTTACCCTTCCTTTACACTGTATATCTTCCCATAGATAGATGTAGTAGACACGGCAACATATCCCTTCTTACCCGTCACTGTGATACCCATATGTAACACACATCCTGACCATAGTGAGGTAAACCCATCTGAATACTTACCCTTCCTTTACACTGTATATCTTCCCCATAGATAGACGTAGTAGACACGGCAACATATCCCTTCTTACCCGTCACTGTGATACCCCTATATGTAACACACATCCCCTGACCATAGTGAGGTAAACCCACCTGAATACTTACCCTTCCTTTACACTGTATATCTTCCCCATAGATAGACGTAGTAGACAACAGCAACATATCCCTTCTTACCCATCACTGTGATACCCATATGTAACACACGTCATGACCATAGTGAGGTAAACCCATCTGAATACTTACCCTTCCTTTACACTGTATATCTTCCCCATAGATAGACGTAGTAGACACAGCAACATATCCCTTCTTACCCGTCACTGTGATACCCATATATGTAACACACGTCATGACCATAGTGAGGTAAACCCATCTGAATACTTACCCTTCCTTTACACTGTATATCTTCCCCATAGATAGACGTAGTAGACACAGCAACATATCCCTTCTTACCCATCACTGTGATACCCATATGTAACACACGTCATGACCATAGTGAGGTAAACCCATCTGAATACTTACCCTTCCTTTACACTGTATATCTTCCCATAGATAGATGTAGTAGACACAGCAACATATCCCTTCTTACCCGTCACTGTGATACCCATATGTAACACACGTCCTGACAATAGTGAGGTAAACCCATCTGAATACTTACCCTTCCTTTACACTGTATATCTTCCCCATAGATAGATGTAGTAGACACGGCAACATATCCCTTCTTACCCGTCACTGTGATACCCATATGTAACACACATCCTGACCATAGTGAGGTAAACCCATCTGAATACTTACCCTTCCTTTACACTGTATATCTTCCCCATAGATAGAAGTAGTAGACACGGCAACATATCCCTTCTTACCCGTCACTGTGATACCCCTATATGTAACACACATCCCCTGACCATAGTGAGGTAAAACCATCTGAATACTTACCCTTCCTTTACACTGTATATCTTCCCCATAGATAGAAGTAGTAGACACAGCAACATATCCCTTCTTACCCGTCACGGTGATACCCATATGTAACACACGTCCCCTGACCATAGTGAGGTAAACCCATCTGAATACTTACCCTTCCTTTACACTGTATATCTTCCCCATAGATAGACGTAGTAGACACAGCAACATATCCCTTCTTACCCGTCACTGTGATACCCATATGTAACACACGTCCCCTGACCATAGTGAGGTAAACCCATCTGAATACTTACCCTTCCTTTACACTGTATATCTTCCCCATAGATAGAAGTAGTAGACACAGCAACATATCCCTTCTTACCCGTTACTGTGATACATATGTAACACACATCCCCTGACCATAGTGAGGTAAACCCATCTGAATACTTACCCTTCCTTTACACTGTATATCTTCCCCATAGATAGACGTAGTAGACACAGCAACATATCCCTTCTTACCCGTCACTGTGATACCCATTTATGTAACACACGTCCCCTGACCATAGTGAGGTAAACCCATCTGAAAACTTACCCTTCCTTTACACTGTATATCTTCCCCATAGATAGATGTAGTAGACACAGCAACATATCCCTTCTTACCCGTCACTGTGATACCCATATATAACACACGTCCTGACCATAGTGAGGTAAACCCATCTGAATACTTACCCTTCCTTTACACTGTATATCTTCCCCATAGATAGACGTAGTAGACACAGCAACATATCCCTTCTTACCCGTCACGGTACTCTCACATATAAGATTGACAGATTTCAGACAGGTCACATGCTCATACTCCTCATAGTCAATCCTGGTAAGAACAATGGTTTCATATAGATAAGAGGATGTCTTGTAACAAGTAAAGAGGTTTAACAAAATATAACTGTGCAAGTGAGTAATTGTTGGCACTTTGCATATTTTTAACACATTTTCTTGTTTTTATTTTGCGATTTTTAAGCTTCCTTATATAGACATCCATACAAAATGAATATATTCACACATTTTTTATTTTTGCTTATTGATTTAGTACGAGGAGCGGAAAAAATAAATGTAGTCCGAAAATTTCCACTCTTACAGTATATTATTTGAACCCTTCCGTCTAATTATCATTGAAATTTTATTTACAAAATCCAGTGTAGAAAATTTGGAATTATTGTTACTGGACAGTTAGTCTTGTGAGATTTTGACATTTTCTTTGGATTACCAGGTTTTGTGCTCATAAACTATAAAATACAAAGAACATCAAACTATTAAGATTTCGGTGCAGCAGAATTGGGTGAGGAAAATGAGAAAATTAAGATTTTTAAATTAGTCATGTGTTTAAAATGTTCATGAAGCTGCTAATTTTACACAAGTCAAGTGTCATTATAAGAAAACACTGTTTGGACACATACTTTGTATTTGGAATAGGTTCCCAGCTCAGTGGTGAAAATAATTGAATAGAAAACTGCTCCTTGGTTGAGTGAATGAATCTGTCATCTGTAAAATAAACAATTGAAAAAAAATAATAGATCAATGAATATAATCTTTAAAAGACTCATAAGACAGATTACCTACAATTAACACTTTCCATGCAGGTATTAGTTTTACCATATACAAAACAGATTTTCCAGAAACTTTACCCAACTTTCGAAGTCTATCTCTAGAATTACTTAACCAATACTAGGTATGTTTGTACTTATTTCAGTGCATTTCTCATAGTGTTTCCAAATATGGTAATGTAATTCAATACATTTGACATTATTGAACATTTTATGACATTTTGGAACTGTCGTCTGCAGACGCCTGCCGTGTGGAAAGTGTTAAGACTACTCTTTGAGTAATAGACTAGTAGAGAACTCTGTGGTCCACTTCTATGACAGTTCTGGGGCCACTCAAGTATGATAGTGTACACCAAGCATGACCAGAAAAAGGTGTATGAGTATCATGTTTTATTACACACCTACAGGTCTATAAACATAATTTTATGAACAAAAAAGGGTTCCTTAATTTCTTTTAATCTGAAACATGTTAAAGGTTTTTAACCTTAACACCCCTGAATACTAAAATATTTATATATCAATGCTGGTCACACAGCCTTCCCCCATATCAATGCATGATTGTGGAAGGGTATATGTGATGCAGCAGATTAAAAGGGGTGGGGCTTTGCAGCTGTGTATTTTTCAAGATATAGATGTAGATGGACAGAAAAAAATTAAGAAAAAAATAAATTTAGGAGTTATTTTCACTCATAAAATCTGAATTTCTTGATCAATTTTGATACATTTGGTGTCATAGTATTATGACAGTGACTTATAAACACCTGCAAGGTATAAGTAACAAAGACTAATTGACTACTCACCTCTTTCTAACTCTTCTTCTTCCATTTCTTCACTGTTAAATCTTAGAATGCTCTTCACTGGGACAAGATTACTGGTTACAACAGAGTAAGTCTGATGGAATGAAACATAAGTAATAGTAGTAGTGAAATTTGACAAATTGATTTTTTCTTAATAGATTTCAGTGAGCGTTCCCTTAAGGGAAGTGTCAACCCTATTATTTTGATGATCAACTTTTGCTTCTAAGTTTGAAAATATTGAATAAAAGTACATAAAAGTATACATTTATAGAAAGGAAATTTGATAAGGAATCTGATGGTGATATCAATGTGATACTAAATAAACTAAATTTTGAGAAATGAACCAAAAAGCGATTTTCTTTTTACCCAAATTTTTCAGACAGCATAACTATAAAATAAAAAATGGTAATTTGTTCTAATATAAATTTTTGTAAAGAATACAATTTTGTGTAGGATTGAATTTTCTCTTTTTCCAAAATAAGGCTTAGTTTTGGAAATATTGCTTAAAACATCGGAAAAGTGAAAAAGTCGTGTTTTTTTGCATACATATCGGTAGAAATGGATGCATATCTCGAGTTTAAAATAAAAAATTAAAAAAAACTCCTAGCGCTGAAAGTCCTCTACACAATGGTAGTAAAAGCTTACCCGATAGTTTGATATATTTTTATTTATGTTGTCTGAAAATTCATAAAATTCCTTCAAATTTGAACTTCTAGAAAACATCGATTTAGTAAAAATATTGACATTTTCCACCATTTAAAGCTAAATGTTCACAGAATACACGGGCGTGTGACCTTAAAAGCGAGTATACTATTATGAACAATCAAAATAAACTATCAGATTTAATTTATATTGTCACAATGTGAAGAAATTGGAAGAAAACTGAAATTTAAATGATCGTAAGATTGACCTTTGTTTACATTTTTAGACATTGTTTTGCGCTCTTTTGTTTTCGCGTCTACGTCGCGGATATTAAACTGCGCGTCTAGTATTACGCACAGGAAGTTTCAGCGCGCGATGCACTGATCGAACAGCTGTCACAGCATTTGAAAAACGCGGAACTCCGCTTAAATTCCCGTCAAATAACCATGTGCCTTTTCCTGCCTCAAAATTACAAAAACAACAATTTAAAATCACCCAAAAGAACGGGAAATAATCGCTTCCGATTAGTAACTTATGATGGTAATGATAGAATACATATAAAAGTATAAAATAATAGAGAAATATGAAATTCAATTTTTGAAACAAGTGCCAGGTTGACACTGCCCTTAAGGGGGGTGCGGACCCTCAGCATAGCCTCCGTAAAACTGCTGTAACTCTTCATTATTCATTTAATCTATATAAAAGTATACATTTTCTTACAGAAAAGGGTTCAATGAATCCAACCATGATCATGACTATTTTGGAGAAAATTAAAAAAAATATTATGGAAAAGATAACTAAAAATATATTTTGTCAAATGTTGTCATACTAGTTTTATTATAATCCTAATAAAATTCCCATGAAATTGTTTTTATTTATTTTTGAATTATAGACCAAAAATGGCCAAAAAATGTGATTTTCATGATTTTGGAGGTAACAGATCACATTTATTGGCACTTTTTGGTCTATAATTCAAAAAATTAATAAGATATTAAAAACAATTAAATAATAAAACTAGTATGACAACATTTGACAAAACATATTTTTAGTTATCTTTTCCAAACCTAAAATGGGTCAAAAAACATGTTTTTTATCATTTTCTCCAAAATGGTCAATTTCATGATCATGGTTGGATTCATTGAACCCTTTTCTGCAAGTAAGAAAATATATACTTTTATATTAAATAAATAATGAAGGAGTTACAGCAGTTTTACGGAGGCTATGCTGAGGGTCCACACCTCCCTTAAGTATAATTAAGTTTCTTTGGATGGACAGTGAACATTCCATTTTATAATTTGTGTAAAATGTAGTACTGTCTAAGTGATGTCACTCCCAAGAAAAAGTTTAACCCTAACTCCCTAATCGTGTTTTTGACGATTAAACTATCAGGGGAGAAAAACGGGTCAATTTTGTGTGTGAAAGATCACTGTTCCCCCCCCCCCCCCCAGGATTGAACCCGGGCCACCGGTGTGGCAGGCGGATGCCTAACTGTTCGCGCTAACGGGGAGCTTGAAAAAGCTGAGATCATTTGACAGCTCGCCAGTTCATGCTATGCTAAGAATCGTGAAGCATGCTATGCTAAGAATCGTGCAGCAGCTATTTTCTGTGGCCTTTTGTGGCCTCTGGTAAGGTTAGTGTTAATGGATTATTAATTATTGCTGACAGTTAACATGAGGGCATTACAGTATTCTTACCTTGGTCTCCAAATGATAGGTGGTATAGTGCGGTGTACATCTCAAGGGTACTTTGCGAACTGGCCATGGTGAATCATATGATAAATGTGTCGGTAATACACAGATACGTAGCTCACCCTGTTTGAAAATAACAATGAAGTGTTACAGTACTAACTGTAATATAGTCACCATCAGAATCTGTTGGCAGTAATAACTAAACTTAATGCACCTGTTGCATGTGCAGTACAGGTGCATGACTTGTTGTATGTAATCCCCAGGGTTGTATCTACAATCATCCTGGTCTTATAAATTGTTTGTGTATATAAACGGTACAGTCTTTAGTTGAGTTTGAAATTCAAAGGCAATTTTGAAACAGGGTTTTTTAGGGAGAATATCTTCAAAATTAAGATTCTGTGCAAGGTATTGAATTACTCATAGACATTTTTGATGCATGAAGCAAATCTAGAACTCAAAAATGTATTTTTTTTCTCACCAAAGCTATTGCACTATTAAACCATATCCAATATCTACAATTCCAATTTAGGCCAAGTAAAACAAAACAACAGTTGATCGTCCGGACTTTTCAAAAAAGGATGCGGGAGGGGCTTGTTATTTACTATTTACTATTTTATTTCCAAGATAGCCGCCGGCTTTTTGAAGTAAAGATTTTACAGTCTGAGCCTCTTTACATTGTATATGCATTTATTTAATGTACAGATACAGTTTTAATAAAGTTTTACTGGAGCAACTTAAACATTTAATAGTTTTACATGCAATTGTTCAAAAAGTTTTACATTAAAATATAAAATTAAAAAAATAGTAAATAGTAAAAAAATCAATGCGGCACGAAAAAAGGATGCGGGCATGGACGATCAACTGTTGTTTTGTTTCACTTTATTTAAAACAAATAGAATCATCTACAACTTCTTACCTGTTTGTTGAAGTACAGAAATCCTTTTGGACAGTTGATATTGTTGAATGGTGCAAAGCATGTGACAGCGCCATCTATTGGCATAGGATGTGTGCGCAACACACCTTTACTAGTGAGAAATATCCAGTATGGGTATGGACCACTGATAAACACCTACAAAACAAATAAACAATGTCAGATTACTTTGCAAACATCTCCCTTATTTTCACTTCCCAAACTCTTTTGCTAGGATAGATAAACAAATGAAGCTAGGCGATCAAAGAAGATTTCTTGTGCAGCCCAGCATGCTTAGCACCACTACAGTGCCAACAGGGCTCTCCATCAAACAAGGTAGAGCGTGTATCTCAACCGTTAGCCGAGATTCTCGAAATGACGTCATTTCAAGTAGGCATTGATTTGACGTCACTGTTTGTGATTGATTGATTGAATGATTGATTGATTGACTGATTGATTGATTTGCTGATTGATTGATTGATTGATTTATGTATTTATGTATTTATTTATTGATTGATTGATTTATGTATTTATGTATTTATTTATTGATTGATTGATCGATTCATTTAGTTAATTGATTGATTAATCAATTGATTGATTGATTAATCGATTTATTGATTGATTATCTGGTTGATTGATTGATTGATTGATTGTCAATTTAAAGAGCGCCTTCGAACTGTAAGAACATGTTTTTGTTACTAAAGTCAATCAATCAATCAATCAATCAATTGATCAATCAAGCAATCAATCAAGCAATCAAGCAATCAATCAATCAATCACAAACAGTGACGTCAAATCAATGCCTACTTGAAATGACGTCATTTCGAGAATCTCGGCTAACGGTTGAGATACACGCTCTACCATCAAACAAACAGTGCCAAACATGTGTTAAAGTAATTGACAGCTGCAGGGTGTGTGACTTCCACCCTATAATACATAGTGGTCTGCGATGGTACTGATAGGCATAGCTTTAAAAAGAAATTGAATCCCAATTCAAATGTGCTATGTGTATTCAAAAATTCAGAGTTTTAAAGAAAAACAAGAGAGGGACTGAATTGAAGTCACATAAACTGTATTACTTGCAGCAGGATTTTCTTAAATAACCTTGTTTAACAACGTTATATGGCTCATTCCATGAAGTTGGGGCATATTACGTGACATCCAAGTGAAATTTTCAAAATGGATATTTTCCAACTCTTTCTTCTTTTTTAGGTTCTACATTTACCAAAGTCCAATGTAGAACTTTTCTTTTTAATGTAACATTTGGTATAAAATAACCGCACATGTTCAACAGTTGGATGACATTTCCAAAAATCCTGATGCTACATGGACACCATTTCCCATTTCCATATCATTTTCTAATAAATTAGCTGAAGATGTGGGCCAAGTTTATATACCTCAATTAACTACTTCGAACCACAAATACATGAAAAGAAACCAGATTTGTCTAGGTTGAACATAACTTAACGAACAAGACATCGTAGATTAACTGTTTTATGTAAAAACTCATTGAAAAGTGACTCTTTATTTTGCAATTTGTATAATGAATTTAAATAAAGTACATATCAATATTTGTTTGATGTAAAGTACTCTATAAACCATGCACATTGATTACATTATAGTCATAAAGAAAGTATATGAAGTATTATTTACCTGTATAATGTTATAAAATGCACTACCGATGCTACATGGACACCGCGTCTTGTAACATTGTTAATAATAAGACTATTCATACTGTTACAATTATTTGAGTGTGAATGGTTTGTCTACTTGTTCATCATATCAAGTAGATACATAGAGTGAATTGCTTGAAATTTATCTAAAGACTGTTCATGTAAAATTTACCTTTTCTGTGTACTTAAGTATTACGATGCTACATGGACACCGTGCCCTAAAATATTTGGAACAGCTTGAACAGGTGCATCTTTTTCAGATCAATAGAGAGGATGTACTATGATGTTAACTTTTTATGTTATAAGCACACGATAAAATTAATAACATGGATTGTAAAACTACAAATTACACAAAAAGATAACCTGCCATGAAGCATAAAACATAATTACCTATGATATACATACACCATTTCTTACAATTACACAATAACAATACACCATTGATCAGAGAAACTTAAGATGTCCACTGAAACAAACTTCATGCAGTGTTGTTCTTAAAAGTACCCTTTGTGATCTTAGTCTCTTTGCTCGTTTCTGATTGAATCATCCTCTATTATTGATAAAGATGATTGAAAAGTTTGATCACTTAAAAAGTCAGTTTGCAAAAAAAATCATTTAATTGCCATGATGGATTTCTTTGGAAAGGTACTAGTTTTTGAAAATGATGGGTTCCTTAATTGTGTTCGTCTCCATAAATTCCAGGACGATAGAACTGTCTTCTGATTTAATGTCAAGAACCTGCAAAGCAAAACAAAATAAACCCTATGGCTTAGTATCTTCATGGAACATTGTGTTTTGATATTAGAGTAGATTATTTATTCATGTTGCACTTTTTGTGTTGCAGGAAAATATTTATATTAAAATCATGCTGGAGTATTTTATTTATTATTCATTTAACATGAAAAAGAATAGCAAAGGATAGAGAACTTAAATGATTTACAATTATTTGTTTTATTTATAGTAAATAAAACTAAAATAAGGGAATGTTTATTGTGAATTCAGTGAAATGCTAATGGAAATGGTGTCCATGTAGCATTGTGTATTAATATATTTCATTAGATATACATCTCTCATAATATGCCTTTTTTTTCTGTAAAGTGTAGTAAAATGTAGGCAATGTTTTGAATGTTTTGGGTGATGGATAATTTCGAATGGGGTAATTGTTTTAGTCTAATTAGGCAAATTTTATGAAATGCTACATGGATATGGTGTCCATGTAGCATCGTATTGGTAAGCTATATTATTAGCATTAAAAGAGCAAAAACTAATTCATTATTAACTTCAAAGTTTATTAATGATGTGATTCTACAAAAAAATTACAATTTCAACGAACTATAACGATACCCAATGCAAAATATTGCCCATGCTATGCCCGATTCTACATGGACGCCAAATTATTATGGCGTCTGTGACTCAAAATTAATATCATAACATGAAAAGAAATTCTGATTCAGTGTTTCCCTTTCAATAAAAATGCATTAATAAATACAGACATACAAGCAACATTAAGAAATAATTACAATCGCACTTACCATTCACAAAACTATCCAATGTTTACATTTTGATGCTACATAAAAGTCCCGATGCTACCATTGGACACCAGCGACTAAAACCTTGATAAAACTAGCCCACATGTGGCAAATTCCAAAACAAACCTGATAGCTATTGACCTCTATCCTTACAAAAGAAATATGGAATGTTTTATTTATCTCCAGGGGGGAATTCCCACAAATTGCATAGGATGTTTATCACGATGCTACATTTTATGGTAAGGACACCATGCGCACGGCACGGTATACTTTTTCATGAATATATGGAATGGTCTTCATGAAATTTATTCTCATTTGCAATAGTTTTCAATTGATAAATGCTCTTAATTTTGGAAAATAATTTAAAAATGTATGATAGAGAACTACCCCCATTCAGCAATGAAAACTCCCAATGCTACACGTGTATATTTTGTGGACACCGTGTGTAGCATCGGAAAGGCAATTTTCATGTTGCTTGGGTGAAAAATCAGTCCAGCGTGACGAAAAGTTTTGGTCAGTAAACTATGAATACATGTATCTTTTATTAATCAAATCGATTTCCAAGCAATTCTATGATAGTTTTGCTTACATAAAACTCATATTAATTGTTGTGTTTTCCATGTCACGTTTTTTAGCAAAAATAGTCGTGGACACCACCTCATTTTTTATTATTTTTTTCTTCAAGGAAGGGTCAATTTTTTTTTTTTTTTCATGGCTCAATACTATTACCTAGTTCTGTTTTTGGACACTAAAACAATTTGATATACACATAGAGTAAAACAGTTTATAAGCTGCCTAAAGTACCAAATTCTGCTATTTTAACAAATGCCCCAACTTCATGGAATGAGCCATATGCGTTTCATTGCAATGTAATGTCAATGGGAACCAGTAGACACTGGTGACAGAAATCAGTGGTCATGTGATCAAAGTGAAGCATGCTGGACTGCAAAAGACCATCTCTTTGCCAGGCGACATGCTGCATTTGGCATTTCTAATGCACACAGAGGTATGGACCATATATCTAACACTGAATGGGGAATAATTTGAAATCCAATGAATATTCACAAGTTAAGCACCTCTGTTCTTACTGCACTATCCATGTGGTAAATGCAAGCTGCATTGTATGTAAGGTGTGTGATTTCAATTACAAACAAGATAAAGAACACAATGGCGCCATGGTATCTGCGTTACACAATGCTCAACAGCGGCAAGGTTGTCGCATAACAAAAATGCCAAAATTACACGAATATGCGATGATCAAGGTAGGGTTTATAAACTGCTCACAAAAAGTATCGAAACACTTAGAAATGATCCAATATATAACGGCTCGAAAAAGTATGCATTAATCGAAGCAAATAACAAAGTGCATAATTTTGTTCTGCGTATTTTGACACCTCAATCGTTGAGATACGATGTTGCGGAGCGGAGATATTGTCATTTCAATGATCGTGGGTCCAGTTTCCAAGGTGACACTCATCCCTATTGAAAATCACGAATCTGATCATTCTAAACAGTAATGCAAACCTCTTTGTATAGGGTGATTGTCACTTTTGAAACTGGACCCACGACCATTGAAATGACAATAACTCCGCTCCGCAACATCGTATCTCATCGATCGAGGTGTCAAAATACGCAGAACAAAATTATGCACTTGGTTATTTGCTTCGATTAATGCATACCCTTTCGAGCCGTTATATATTGGATCATTTCTAAGTGTTTCGATACTTTTTGTGAGCAGTTTATTTGCAACCAGACTTTGTATAGCTTATGGGTAACCCCATACGAGGCTACAAAGTAAACGGCTATGCCATGCTCTGGAATGATGCCCTTGCATATGATATCATTGGCTTGAGAAAGCTACATCAACTTACCCCTGAATAAGATGAGATATCATCAAAGTATCTCATTCTGTTAGTGTATTTCTTCTTGCTTTGATCTTCATCCGGATCCAGAAGGGATATGTTGGCTGACTTTTTCTTGGCTTTTGTCTTTATCACTTTCATCAAGATGCTGTGAGAGACCTGCACAGACGTAGAAAAACAGTGTACTGATTGGCATTTTGTAATTATGTCTGCATTTGTTAGATCACTATTCACGTTATAATTTCGCTTTACTATCTAGCATATGTAATTAAAAATAGTAACCCTTCTGTGGCTAATTTGCCACTACCTTATATCTCTTGAATTAGAGAATAAAGGTATTGTTTTAGACCGAACCCGTGTTATATTGTCTGACATAAATGCGGACGATAGTATTATTTTAAGTAGAACAACGACACCGCAGGGGGAGTTGTTCTACGCAAAAAAAAACCTACCGAACGCATTTATGTCAGACAATATAACACGGGTACGGTCTAAAAACAATACCTTTATTCTCATTCTTAAACAATCATACTGAAGACATTTATCAAAGTAATAAGTGCAATTTATTGTCCACATTTGACAACTTTTACCCCTTCTAGGATCAAATAACCCACAAACATTCCATCCAATCCCATGCGAGGCATAAACGCAGGAAAGGCGCCAAAGACACACTGCAGAAGTGCGCGTTATGGAGCAAACCACGCATTGTGAAGGTCGGACGCACTGTTAAAACGTAAGCCCCACCTCCCCGTGTTAAGTTGTCTCATCTAAATATCGCAGATTTCTCTGAGAACCAATGAGATTGCTTACACTTTCTTAGCTGATTAAGAATCATGCTTATAGGCCATCATATATCTCATTTTACTACATGTATTTTGGTCGCATGAGACTCTCAACAAAGAGTTGGTATACATTAGCTCTTGTAATTTTGTTGCCCATGTAAACACAGTCCCTGGTCCAGTGGGTAAACCTTTGCTGCAATAGCAAGAGGGACCGAGTTTGAGGTATTATTAAGGTCTTTGTTAATTTCATTCATGCAAGTTTATCTGAGTCTTTAGGCTAAATTTAAAAAAAATAATAAAAAAATCATTTGTCTCAAAGCTCCCGCGCGCTTTAGTTTATTGATGCACATTAGAAGAAAAAAAAATCTTAATTTAAAAAAAAAAAAAAAAAAAAAAATTCTTCAAAAAAACAAACAAAAAAATCCAAATAAAATCCAAAAATTTCACCAATTTTTCAGATTTCATTCATTGATCACATCATTTTAAATACAAAAAGTCACTTTTACAAGGATTTCAATATTAAATATTTAAAAATAAAAAAATAAAATAAAAAACGCATTCCGCATTAGGTTTTGAAAACTGAAAAGCTTTGAGACAAAAGATTTTTTAAATTTAGCCTTATATTATTTATCTATTTATTTATTTATTTATTTATTAACTTACCTATTTTATTTACAAAAATGATTAATTCATTTTGTGAAATTTAAACCTATAACCTGAGATGCACTATTTCCTACTAAGTAGGATAGGTTTCCTTTTTTACATTTCTATTCCAAAATGATTGATAATGACTTCTCACCTTCTTGAAGCGTATTTTGAGATGTGTGTCTTCCATTGCTGTTTGGGTTGAAAATGCCTCATACATCAGCAGGTCTTCCTCCACGATTGCCTACAAATATACAGAGAAAAGAATGAATTTGATTAAAAATCAGATCAAGGAATTGGACAAAAAAGACAAAACACAGGTAAATTTAACAAAATAAATTTCACAGACATTTTGATGAAAAACTTTATCCCTGAATAAAAACACATATCATATCATAAGTTAACATGTAATATCTACAAATATTTAAAAGATCACTTATAAATATTCAATGAATTGGTTGTCAATTGAAATTCAATTGATTCCTGAAATGTTTTGTTATCAGGCCAATAGCCCAAGCATCACTGGTAGCAATTGGGTTGCACTCAATTGGAACAGATATTGATGTATCTATTATTCATTCCCTGAAATCAACAATACAAGAATGAATCAAAAGCATATCAGCAGACAGTAAATTGTGAGTTGGTATGTCATCGCTGTTCTGTCAAAACCTTGTATCTTCATCCGGCCCTATAGCATGTAGGCCTATAAAAGCAATACTTCCTTTGGGGCGAGGAAAAAACAACCCTGTTTTACGGGCCCGACCGACCCACTTTTTTTTTAGATACTTTTTTCTAAAATCATGTAAAATCAGCCATTTCTGGCCAAAAAATATGTCGGACATTTATTTTTACACATTTTTAAAAAAAAATCCCGATTTGTGCAGATTTTGGTGACATTTTTGGTAAAACTCTTTTTTGTTTAAACGCCCGACTGACCGACCCTACTTGACAGGTTCGTCCGCCCGTAAAACAGGGTTGTTGTTTTTCGTCACTTTATAGGCAGTATAACCTTTTGGCAGTCTGCTCTAAACATTTTCAAACACATCTATCAAAACCTTGAAAGTGCTCTTGCCCCTGATCATGTTTAAAGCAACACTTCCTATGCATGACTGTTGGGCATGTTGGGCAAAACGTTATACATACTGAAGGGCAGGAAAAACATACAAGGTTTTGACAGAACAGCAACAATATAATGATGTACAAGAGGACCAGCAAGTGTACACCCAAGATAAAGGAAAGTATCAAGAAAATATGGATAATGAAAACAACATTTACCATTAAAAACGGTCGACTGTTATCACGCCCTAGACCAAGTAGAAGGACCTCTTTCACAGTTGGCAACATTTCATGCTGTTGGTGAGGTTGATCACTAAAAAATAAAAACACATATATTTGTTAAAGATATGATTCCTAAAGCAAGGTCAGTTAATGATAATTAAAAAACAAAAACATACTAATATATATTTATATAATAATTAATAGGTGTAACAACTCAACAGTGTACATCCACCTAAATATTACAAAACCTTGCTTTGAGAACAAGGACATTGTAGTATTGGATATAGAACACATATGGTTTGAGCATGAAAAGAGGCTATCTACATCAAATGAGAAAATATATCTCTTACTCTTAACAAAAGAGGGCCCTACAAATCTTCAATTAAGAAGATCCTTCGACGGTTCTTACCTACCTGTAAAACAATTTCTTAGACACAAGACACTTCAACTTTAGCCGCATCATCAGTCTGCCTAATGATTTATTTGCGATAGGATGTGGAACCATACCACATCAATTTCTCAGACTTTGTGTGACAATCTTTCAATATATGGGCATACATACCTGGCTATTTGTATGCGTCCACTGTCTACTAGCACTTTCTGTGCCATGGGGAAATTTCTGACTGAAAACACAAGGTTGAAATCGGGCAGAGAATAGATCTGAAATAAATGATGAGCAAAGCACAGGAAAAACATAAATATATTTCAATGGTTTTTTTCATGAAGCAGGTAAGAGTAAGGTATCCTCCATGTATTTTTTGCTGGGGGGGGGGGGACACTCCTCTCACACTACAAGTCTGCTTTACCTTTTCAACATTAATTAGCACTATCCATGAAGCAGGACTATCCAGTATAGAAATTCAGTACATGAACATAATTGAAAGGTTACATGAAGAGGAGTAATCATCTGTGTGAAATATGATGATAGCTTATAAGTTAAGGGGCAACTTCATAAAATTGTTATAATTGCCAAATTTTCAATTTTCAAAGACAAAACTGTAAACCAGAAACAGCATGTGATGTTATTAACCACTATCATCATAATTCTTTCAATTGTGAATGCCTAAATGCTAAATTCATTTATATTTCTTAATTTTTTTGAGTTGTGATTTTAGCATTTTTGTTTTAAACTACCGTACTGTTTTGTTTTTCTTTAGCATAGTAACCTACACAACCTTACCTCAAGTAGTCCATTCTCCCTACACACTGTACACCAGTAGGTTGGTTCATTACTTCCAGTTGTTTTGGTAGAATCATGGCTAAAAATGTTAGCAACATCAAAACACAACAAAATCAATTATTCATGGGTTTTAAAGATAAATAAAACATAAGTATATCATTAGTCCAAAATAAATGTACACAATGTACAAATGTCAAAGTATTCTTGACCAACACCAAGTGGTTGGGTGATGGATCCATTTTCTGAACTTTTTACCTGAGCTTGGCCAGAGCATTTGAAATTACTCTCATTTATAGTTTTCAAGATATGAGACTCTAAAGAAGGTATCATTTTGGCAAATTTGTGTGTAAACTCTATGGCAGCCCTACCCCCTTTGCACGCGGCATCACACTTTTATAGGGGCTCGCCTGGAGAATAGGCTACAGGGTAACACCCAAAAAAAACCATATTTGCTTCTTTTTATGCTCAAATATCTTCATCCGATTCCGGAAAGGCAAAAAAAATGACAAAAAATAAATCTTTCTTCCAAAAATAGGGATTTATTTTGTATGGCCAAATATCCAGAATTGCATCCCTGATCCCCGTTGTCACAATTATTTTTTTCTGTCTACAGTTTCTGCTGGTTCCCAAAAATATGTCCCCTACCTTGCCTTTGCAATGATTGAAATCCTAACCGTATGGTTGGTAAAGTAGCCTTATTAGGCTACAAACTAACAGATCTAGTAACATAAGGTCTCCTACCTTGCTTCAGTAGTAGGGGCAACACTGGCAACAAACACAAACGGTTCTGAGGTTCCATAAATTGACCTTATTAGGCTACAAACTAACAGATCTAGGAACACTACATATCCTAATTGTTTCTGCAGTAGGTGCAGCATTGGCAACAAACGCAGATGGTTCTGATGTTCCATATTAAAGTGACCTTATTGGGCTACAAACTAACAGATCTAGTAACACTACATATCCTACCTTGTTTCTGTAGTAGGTGCAGCATTGGCAACAAACGCAGATGGTTCAGATGTTCCATATTAAAGTGACCTTATTGGGCTACAAACTAACAGATCTAGTAACACTACATATCCTGCCTGGTCTCTGTAGTAGGTGCAGCATTGGCAACAAACGCAGATTGTTCTGATATTCCATATTCAAGTGACCTTATTGGGCTACAAACTAACAGATCTAGGAACACTAAACACTACATATCCTACCGTGTCTCTGTAGTAGGTGCATATGGCAACAAAGGCAGTTTGTTCTTAGGTTCCATAAAGTGACCTTATTGGGCTACAAACTAACATATCTAGTAACACTACATGTCCTACCTCGTTTCTGCAGTTGGGGCAACACTAGCAGCAGATGCAGATGGTCCTGAGGATCCATAGAGTAACTCATCCTCTTCATCAATGTTACTGGGTTACATAATAAATGTTTGACAAATTGGAACGTTATTAGTTGATTACAGCAAATTCCTATTTGACGTCGTTGTGAAAATTAGTCAGCTTAGGCCCAAGAATAGGCCATTCTTAAGATGCTTTAGATCTGGTAAATGAAATAGATTTATGAAATGTCCGTGTTTTTCCCATTCAACATACTATGTGTTGTTTCGAGAGAAATTAGTAAAATGCATGCACGCGCGCTGATGTTGATGTGTGAATAATGGCACAACCCTGAAGGGGGAGAGCTATTGGGAGCGTATCAACATTTGCGCAAGTGCATGTGATTTTTGTAATTTTTCGAGCAATAAAGCATACGCATGTATGTATTGATCTAATTCATACATAACACTATACAAATCAAAATTCACAATTTGATCATAATTGTTATCGATATAACAACGGATAAAAAGTTTGCAAACACCCGCAGAGACAATCGGCAAACCTGCGATGCCTAAACAACGAATAAAAACAAAGTTGTGGTGCTTGCATTGAACGGCGCACACACAGAGTGCATTAGACACTTTCAATGCACTCCACACATTTTAATTTCTTGCTTTCTGATTGGTTCGACACTACTAAGAGTGTATGAATACAGAGGAGTGGGGGTTTGTATAAGCATCTGTGCATCATAGAGTGGAACCTCGTTAACACAAACTCTGTCAAAACAAAATTCCTGTTAACACAAATTGTTATTCAAGACCCAAGCTTATATTTTACCATTATAATATGACTGGATAACACAAACTAAAATACACGGCCCAGGCAACTTTGTGTTAACGAGGTTCCACTGTATCTATATTATATTTTTGTGGCCATATTTCTCACCAACGTAATATAACCTACGGTTGTATGATAACTTACTCGACATCGCCTCCATATACTTTAGCTGCTGCTGATATGGGTGGTCTTGGTTCTTTCTCTGGTGTGGTATCAACAGTGCTCCTAGTAGAACTGGGCTTCCTTGCAGCGGCAAAGAACATACCACTGGTATCTTTGTATACGCTCAGTGCGATAATCTTAGATTTCTATTTAGGGAAATATGGAAATAAAAAAGATGATGGTTTAATGTTGGAATTTCATGATAACCCCAGATCAAATCAAATCATCTCATGAAATTAAAGACATCATAGGGCGTGAGATGATTAGGGGAACGACTATGTGATTAAATTATCTTGTTCTATATAATGTAATGTAACATAATGGCAGTTTATTATAATCTCCTTATGAGGGTGCTCTAAGTGCTCGCAAAGGTAAACAAAACAGAGTAACAATGACTTAGTGAAAATCATACAACATATGATTGTAAACATAATAGTATGCAAGGCAAACAGTATTTAAGAAATATAAAAAAAGAAAAAAGAAAAAAACCCTAATCAATGTCTTTTAGAAGGCACTCAAGACATTTTGCTCCCAATCTAATCTTGTTCTTTATATCATTATGTTAACTTATGTTATTTTGAATCTTTGTAAGTACTGTAAGCTTCGAAAGAATAGCGCATCACAGCTACTTTTTGTATGGATGAATATCAAATCTCTCACCTGCGTCATCTGTGGTTTTGTGAGGGAGAGACGTTCTCCGTTCTCTGATTTCTTGAGCGTTAGCAGCATCACATCCCCCTTTTCACTCATCAAAACAACATAGGGATCAGCAAGGGAGCATTGTGTAATAGGAGATCCAAGGTCCAGTGGTATGTGCTGTTGTTGAGTCACTAGGGTCAAACAGTGTTATCTTATTATTGTCGCTTTCAGAGAAATCAAGTTCTTAGAATTTTAGTTTTATCTATTTCTTTAAAAAAAAATCTGAAATTTGTCAACAATGATTTTACCTTAGTTATTTTTAAATGCACAGGTCATTTTAAGATACTCTCGATAAAGAATTTTCCAAATATGCTTCACAAATCGTGCACTGGCGTGTACCCATACCTATCCATTGCCATCAATACTGTCGCGACGAGATTTTCGTGAATTACCAAAAGTGGTCATTTTCCTGGCATGAAAAATTCACGATTGCAAAGTTCTTTACTGAGTAGCAGTCATGGAACAATATTCATGTACATGAACATTTCGCGAATTGGATCCCTCGCGAAATTCGCAAAATTAAAATACAACCAACATTTTGATGCTTTACATACCTCCTTCAAGCAGACGTACACCCATATTAGTGACTTGTATGGCATATTTATTGCTGCCAAGGTTACCAGCAAATACTGTGGGTCCCTGAGTGCTATATCCACTGTGATCTAGCTCTGTGATTTCCTGTCCGGTTTGTAATATCTGAGAACAAAACATGGGACAGGATACAATTTGTGTACAATGTATTTCAATGGTGGCATACTTTTCATCGCAGAAGTTAACAATTAGAGGGCGATATCGCGCTACGCGATAATATTGTAATAAAATATTATTTAGTGCATCGCAATAATTTACCATGCTTCAACGATGCCCCCACGATAAATTAGTTTGTAATCAGTTTTTACCTTTGTAAATATAATGAAACACTAAGATGTACCCATATTCCTTCCAAAAATATTTTGCTTGTTTTCCTTCACACTCTTGGTTTTTTGGAGGGTTTTATGGAGGGTTCTCAAGAATCTTCATACAGATGATGACCCAGTCAAATATTATCCATTTTTTTATTTTTGAGAGTATTTGTACCCACCATAGTTGAATCATCTCTGCTTAGTAAGAGGAATGCATGGTACTTCAATGGATCCTTAGTAGCTGGTTCTTTAGCAGTGGCTGTATCATCACCAGGCGGCTTCAACACCTACATAGGTATCATTGAACAGATATCAAGAAATGATGAGAGACAATCAAGAAATGAGGAATCAATCTGAGAATATAAGGAATACATGGTACTTCAATGGATCCTTAGTAACAGGTTCTTTAGCAGTGGCTGTGTCATCACCAGGCGGCTTCTACACCTAGATAGGTATCATTGAACAGATATCAAGAAATGATGAGAGACATTTAAGAAATGAGGAATCAATCTGAGAATATTAGGAATACATGGTACTTCAATGGATCCTGAGTAGCAGGTTCTTTGGCTGTGGCTGTGTCATGAACAACATCCACTGGTTTTAACAAGGCATAATTTATGAATCATGCATCTCAGAATCCCAAATGCATACTAACTGCATTTTGATATATTAACAGTATTCCAGATAAAACATACTAAAATATCATACCTTCCAATTATTATAATTTTGACATAAAAAAAGGAGTAATAAGCAAGAATAATGCCATTTTTGAGGACATAATACTACCCACTATCCATGTTTATCTCAAACTGGTTCACATTTTGTGTTAAAAAACAAAACACATCAGAACTTCAGTTTACATTTTCCTTTGTATTTACCCACTATTCAACTTACCTCTTTTTCTATTTTCCCCACCACTGTCCACATGTTATAGCAGCCTGGTAACTCAAATGTAGTCACAACCTGTGGCCGAACTGTCCTCTATGGGTGAAAACAATAATTAAACAAAGTGAAATTAAACAAATTGTTAAAATCATCCATCAGCGTTCTGGTGATGGGGATTTTGATATTCCAAGAAAAATGTGAATATTTCATCTCTCTGAATGCATGAGGAAGATGGTGACAACTTCATTTAACAAAGAAGACTGTGAAGATTTGGGTTAAGAACAAATATATTTATATATTTAAATTATATTATATACTTTACACAATACATTCATATTGTCACGTACCGCCCAAACATATATAAATTCATGAGATATACCAGCAACATTTCGGAGCACCAGCTGAAAATCGAACTCGGGACCTTCCGATCAAATGTCAAACGCGCCAATGTATAGACCAAAAGAGGACTTCCCCATCAGGTCTATGACACTAACACACTTATATCTTGTGACAATATAATCTCCAGACAGCCATATTGAAAGTTTTGAAATAATTTCTCTCAAATAAAATGTAACATCCATTTGGTTTGTAAGACTAACATACCTCCAGGACAGATAGTGCACCATTCTTGCCATAGCCTGAGCATGTCACCAACTCCAGGTCTGGGTCCACTGTATTCTGAAACTGAATCGACAAAAAAAGAAGGAATATAAGTCATTTAACGAGGATATCATCTGCCAAATTAAGATACAAGCTTATAATCGATGTTGGGAGAAACAGAGCAAAATAACATACGAGAGCATGTCAGCAGTAAGATTATCATTAAACCTGAGAATCCATGTTTAGAGAGTTCACCACAAACAAACTGGTCATACACCTGTTCACTTGATGACAGACTGTACTGATTTGGAGACATTGTAACCTTGTCTAATTCCCTACAGGACTGGATGTGGCTAGCAACACAGCGTTGGAGGTCGCCTTTAATAACAATCTACTTCTTTCATATCAAAATGTCTCTAAGAATAAAAACATCAATGGCGCTGAACATGCTATTCTTGAAAAATGTATTAAAATTTAACATAAGTGTGTGATGACCCTCATATGTCATTGGAACTCTAAGTGAGTCTATTGTATATATCTACAACAGGGTTCTATCCAGGACCATTTAAGTGCCGGGTAAATTTACTGACGGCGAACGGAGAATGTGTAGCGAACGAAGTGCAGCAGAGGCCTTCTTAATGTCTTTTTAGGGTTTTTTAATGCACTTTGAGGGTTCCTGCCACATAAATTCTTGTTTTATGAGGCAGTTTAATGATTTTATCCACAAATTGTTAAACAATTTAAAAATTAAAAAAAAAAATTAAAAAGATTTAAAAATTAAAACATTTTTTTTAGAGTGCTGGGCGGATATTGTCAGTGCCGGGCGGCCCCGCCCAGTGCCGCCCACCGTAGCTAGAACCCTGATCTACAATTATTTTCAGTCTTTAATGCAGGTGTCAATTTGAATCTTGAACCTACCCTCCTCAATCCATACCCTTTATTCACCTTCCACACAAGATTCACCTAGTGTAATTGTTGTTTCTATAGTAATGTATGGGAGAAGTTGAATTCAAGGCGAAGATCTGTCACAGATTCATATGTCCAAAATATAGATGAGGTGACCGTTGTTTACATCCAATGTTTATCAACAAACGCAACGGTCGAAGGGACTGGACTGTCGATACACGCTTGAGGGAACACCATATAACCACAACACTGTCCGCTATGCCGTATTGCCCTTTATAATGCTTTGGCGCGAGTTTTAAAAAGCACGGGTCCTAAACAAAACAGGATGCGTGCGCAAACTGCCGGGCAAAGAACAATGGCAACTAGCCACGTTTTGCCCGGTGTGACATCACCTGTCACCCCATCTATAAAGTAGTTCAAAATTCACCACATCAAGTAAGCAGGCAAATATTTTCTGATTCTGATGATTCACCAGTGGCAGCGAAAATACAGCGCTATGAATCCTTTGGAACAGGTGCTATATAAATCTAGTTTATCGTTTAATACATGAGGTGGCAGTGCATAAGACTGATATCTATTTGAAAAACTGATATCTTCTGTATACAAATGAAGTACTTACCTCTTCAGAAAGAAATGCGGGTTCACCCATGACCATGTTACCAACAGGACCAATGTTTAACAAAGAATCACAAACCTGGAAAATTGAGACAAATTATTAAGACAGTTAATGGTACAGTACAAAAACAATGGATATGTTTTAAAATCATGCAAATATCTGTCCATGCATCATTATAGCATACAATATATATATAGGAAAAGAAAAAAAACAAGTATTGATCAAACGCAGGTTTAAACTGATGCTAGATTTATTTTAAACTTTAAGTGACACACAACAGATATCGTTCATCTTGTCTCATCATCACGAGGTGCCAAAAATATAAATTACTTGTCATGTAAAATTTATCATTTTGAGTTTTTATCATCTATATATCATCACACACATTAATGTAAATTAAAAATGCCAACATTTAAAGTAACTGACCTCAAATGAGTAGGATGTGAGCTGTGTCCCTGTCTTGCGTTCTTCTTTACCATACACCTCAAGTTCATCTGGATCTTCCACCAAGGCAACGTCCGAGGCTATGGACGTAAAAGCGACAGAAGAAAACATAATTTCTTGCTTGGTACTTAAACATGCACAGAGATTTAGGCCATAAATAAAAGTGTACATTTTTTGATTTTCTATGAAAAAGACACTTAAACAATAAAAGATTATTTTTAATAAATCATCATTTCTACACATTAACCCTAATACTCTTGAGTACTACGATGCAGTTTTTCGATGAAATAATGGCCCCAGGGTATATACATGGTGGAGTATATCCGCCATGTATGGTCCCCCCCCTCCCCCCCCCCCCCCCCCCCCCCCCCCCCGTGACCTAGATTGTCTGCCTCTGAACCCAGAGGTCCGGGGTTCGAGCTTCCCCCCTCGCTATTTGACCGCAAAAAAAATATCTTTGGAAAAGGTGCTTTGGGGGTTAGGGTTAATTAAAGATTAACATTAAAGTAAGTTTTTAACCCCCTTTTTTTTTTAAAAGGGGAATACAATGACAAATCTATTTAAAATAACCATCATTCCTAATTCTTTAAAGACAAATATAAATGTAAGAATTTGACTTTTATAAGAAATAAATATGAAACCTAAGCAAAATAATTTCCATCCCTCACCCATCCAATCACTAGCGTCTTCTCCTCTTCTTCTCTTGGATGCTGGCCATTCCTGCAAGTAATAAGGTCAAAGGTCACATACATATGATGAATAACATTGAATCAAGATTACTTCATTATGTCAACTTTTTGTATTGTAGCAATTAGTAATTTAATTCCAAGAAATTTGCATTAATATTGTAGTTTACCCATATGCTTTGATTTGGATTTTACTTTGCTTTAAAGGAAGGGTCCCGCAAGCACAACATTTAGCATTATTTGTAAGAAAAATAATTATCGAGCTGAAATTACGTAATTATATAGAAGAAAACACCATACTAGTCACAAAAATGAATTAAAACTGCCATCACTCAACATGCATTTTTTTTAATTCACGGCGATCGAAAGTCCCGGTGTCGATGACGTCATGGGTATTGGTGCTCAATTTTGGGCATGTGCATTGTATAACTATGACATCATCGACACT
Organism: Ophiura sarsii; assembly: GCA_035610835.1. Taxonomy (NCBI): domain Eukaryota; kingdom Metazoa; phylum Echinodermata; class Ophiuroidea; order Amphilepidida; family Ophiuridae; genus Ophiura; species Ophiura sarsii. Next base: position 16,875,473 of record CM069458.1, on the reverse strand, counting down.
GGGACTGTCGATCGCTGCGAATTTTAAAAAGTGCATGTTGAGAGATTGCGTTTTTTATTTGTTTTTGTCATAAGTGTGGCGTTTTGTTCCATTTAATTACATAAGTTGGGCTCGATAGTTATTTGTCTAACATAATGCACACTTTTATGCTTGCGGGACACCTCCTTTAATGTTTTAACCCCTGAGCACTACTGCCTATATGACAGTGCCTATGATAAGTTAATTACAAGTCATACTCTGATAAGTTAATTACAAGTCATACACTCATATGAATATTCAATTAAAATACTGGTTTGAAAATATGTCTCTGGAATTTTTATCACTGATAAATGTATTCTAACAATGTCTCTGATTTGTGCAACAAATGATGTATCCGTCTGTTTGACAAATCAATGGGTAGAGTTCCCAAGTTAGTTTTTTTACATACAGGTAGTTAGAGAATTTTATTTATTTCAATGTTTTTCAAATGTCTTCAAAATATAAATTTTTGCAATAAAGATCTAAATTGTAGGCACATACCTCTCCCGGTGGTTTAGTTGCAGTATTAATGGCATCTGAAATAAAAACAGTCATTATGGCGATTAATCACGGAAGGCAACCATTGTCATTCAATCAATCATACATAAATCAATCATTGATTATCAATTAACCACTCAGTCAATCAGTGACTATATAGACCATGTCACCTCTTGTTGATCAACAATGTTAAGTGCCCGTTTCCATTCCATGCATGGGGGAACATTCATTGACAGCTGTTGTTACAGATCCCGTTACAGATGACTGGTTTGGTTTAGTGCATGGTTTATAATGTTTATAATGATTGTGCGCGCATACCGGCAGGCAAGATTTTGTTTGGCAGGCAATTTCGCGTGAACACCGGCATGCAAGCTTTTGTTTACTTGGCTGCTATGACGTTACGGGTGACATCATCTATACTCTTCATTTAAAGTACCCATGTGAAGTATAAGCGTATTACAGTGAGCACATCTTTTTATCAGGAGCTGATTATATACAAAATCAAAGATGAATTCCGGTATGGCGCATATAAACGATGCATCTTTTGCCTGGATTAAGCACTGACATCACATTTGTACTTCGGATGAGGTGTTACATGACTAAACTTAAAATTACACATATAAAGACACAGCAAGTATACTTTCATTCAAATCATATGTGAACCGTCACATCAAAATGGACATATTGGAGGCCCGAATTAAATCTGGGTTATTGGTATGACTTGAAGAGCACATTTTACTCTTTGAAATGATACCATGTTGAAGGTAATCAGACTTTGTAATCACAAGATACGATTTGAAGAAGCGTAATTCATTTCTATTATTTTTTTTATATTTCACCAAAAATATTGGCTTCTATATAAAAATTGTGTTTGCAGACAACATGTACTTTTCACATGACTGGTCACATACAGCACAATTAGATCTTGTATATTACCTGATAGCTTGTCTCGCTGTTTCTCTGTATATTTCAAGAGCAAAGAGTTGCCAAGACGAGAACCAAGGAACAAAAAGCCTTCTTCCATTAAACACAGCTGTAAGATTTTGTTTAAAGAAAAGAAATATTGATAAGGCATATTGAGGAGGATGCATTTACATCTCAATACAGGGTCCTATTGCATAAAACTTGAGACTCATCTTAAGAAGAGCTATTCTTATTAATCACCAAGATTTATTCTTCTTAAGTTTTTTAATCTTCTTAGAAAGATTGTTTAGGAATTTGTGAGTTATCTTCATGATGTAGACCTTATGTGAAACTTTAGAAGTTGGCCCTTCATCATGAAGCTCAACTCAGGAAGAATTCTATAATATTGTTCACAGCCTGGCTTTAGAAGAGTTAAGAATAACTCTACCTAAGTTCACTTGAGAAGATTAATCTTAACTCTTCCAAGTTCACTTGAGAAGATTAATCTTAACCTTTATGCAATGACCTGTGACCACAACTATATTAAGGTTTTTTATTTGATAAACAGTTCTTCATTTTGTATAATAGTGGTTTATACAAAAGAATCCTATATCTTTGTCTCTATAGCACATCCAATTGATACTTACAGAAGTTGTAAGAACACTAGCAGCAGCCTTGTCAAAGTGAAATCCTTTCACGCTACGCATACCATCCACTAAAAGTGTTAACACGTAACTGCAAATATAAATATTGTAAATCAACAAATTAGTTAAAATATCAATCAATTAATCACATTATAACTCTCACTCTTTATGCATATCATCCATTTCATTTTAATAATCAGCTCCAAATGTGTGAGCTTCTTAGCAGTAGCAAATTTAACAGAGAGTGTAGGGCACACATGAACACTATGAGCATGGAGAAAATTAGACAAAAAACATATTTCTTGCCTGAGGAGAGAAAGATTCAGTTTTTATCTCTCTGCGATTATGAAGAACACAGGACAATTGGCTTATTTTCAAGAGCTTACATAAATGTACCAAAAAACCCCATCAAGCTTATCAATTAAGCAAATTATAAAAGAAAATAAAAGCATCCGCTAGTCATACCAGAACTATTAACCACAATATTTAGGGGGGGGGGGTCTAGGATTTCATGCAATTTCAGAAATAAACAATTATATTCATAAACAAACCATTAAGAGATTCAGGTATATAAAGCAAACTATTTGTTCTTGGATTTAATGCAATTACGTTATAAAAATAGAATATTTCTTCATTGAGCTAATATAATAGATAATACAAACAAATATAGACACTGCAGTGACAATGCTACCCAAGAGATGATACCTGGAAACTTGTTCTTCTTCTGGGACTAAAAGTTTAAACATCTATTTCCAGAAAAAGATACATTAGCTGACTCCATTCCTACTTACATTTCTCCACCTTTCAGTGACATAACCAGTCTGTCATATGAGATGAATGCTGTATGAGAACAATCCAAGCTTAGTTTCACACCTTCTTGAAGCTCTGGAGAGAAAAAATATAGGTATCTAAATGAAGATCTATTATCTACAGCAAAAACCTAAACTATTTTGAAACAACCATGAAATACCCTGACCCACAAGGTTTTTTCCTAGATAGCACCAGACTGCTCCATTACCGGTCCTCAAGCTTATAATTTATAAAAGAAGGCAACATTATACTGTACTACATACTTACTCTAAGGGAATGGTGTACTAACCGTGACATACCCTGACCCACAAGGTTTTGTCCATTTCTGTTTCTCAAGTTTATTATTTAGTTACTTTACGTAACTATAAATAAAATTAAAATAATACTATACTTTATATTTTCTCTGAGGGAATGATGTACAGACTGCACCAGATAATTTGATTCCTGTTTATCTAGCTTGTTATTTCATTAATAATTTACTGTAAAATAACTAAAAATAATAGTGTACAGTACACTTACTCAGTGGGAATGATGTACTTCTATCTGTGATAGAATTGAGCGAGACTCCAAATGGAGGTACACTCTGGTTGAGGTACAGCAATGAGTTGACAGCCTGGATGAGAACACCACCTAGGGAAGAAAATGTCAAAGTTAATTTTTAATCTCAATACATTTATATTATAAAGAGTGGACATGTAACCAACCAGTGTTATTGGCTTATAAACTGCAAGCCCAAATGCAACCATTATTTGCCTTTTGTCCAAGTGGGTTTTTTGGGAATAAATCTATAAGGGGAAACAAATGGGTGGGGAAACTTGCTACCTGGTAGCCAGAATCAAACCCAGGTCCTCCGTTGAGTCCCAGTCCTACAATACCATGCCATGTGGGTGTGAGCTACAATAAACCTAATTTTTTTCATTGCCATAACACCCTTCATGATGACGCCGTGAGATAGAATGGAAAAGCAGGGGCTACCAGTATAGACTTACTGCAGTAATTGTTAGTATTCAGTACTGGGTCCCCAAAAACCCCAAGGTATTGATCAACCCCCTACCACAAAATGGAAAAGCCGGGGCTACCGGTATAGACTTACTGCAGTAATTGTTAGTATTCAGTACTGGGTCAAACCCCCTGCACCTCCAACCCCCCATGTATTGATCCACCCCACCCATAGAATGGAAAAGCCGGGGCTACCAGTATAGACTTACTGCAGTAATTTTTAGTATTCAGTACTGGTTGAAAGTGCCTTTTAACCTTATATATTATCCTACAATATTCTACTTACCAATAGGTTTTGGAACAGGCATAACTGCTGTACAATCATATGGTAGATTACTCTGTGACCAGATGATTGGATGGACTTTCTGTTCCATGTTGAGGGATAAAGCCACTATAGCACAGGTGTCGTGACGTACAGCTATGCGACTATAATGAATATTGAGTTATGAAGAGAGTTATTGAATTGTTTTGAAAAACATCAATATTTTAAATCAATTTATTTAATAGTTTAATCAGTTCCAAATTTGGCGAGAAATAATAGGTTTTTATCTCTCTGCGTGCAAAAGTAATCCAAGCGTACACGCAAGATTATGGCATATGATGCAGAGTGTGTTTGTTGCCTTCATGCACGCCTGCGTCCTTCTGTATTCGTTTGCTGCTGTAAGGAAGCATCGCCAAATTGGAACTGATCAAACTATAGAAATCAACATAAAGGAGGAGGATGGAAAACAAATGACATTTCTATGTCCTCGCTCTACTACAGTCATTAAAAAGTAACTTACCAAGTAATAAATCTGCTTATAACTCTTGAAGTATTACTCCTACTTGAACATATCAAACTATAAAGTTGTTGAGAAATATTCCCTCTTTTATTTGAGATATTGCATATGAAGAAAGGTTTGATATCAAGGAAGTTACACTCAGTACTCAAAGTAAGATAAAGTAGAGTTTTCATTTTCGTATTTTGCTTTCATACACATGAACTAAATTACGGGCAAATTATTGATTACTGGTAGTGCCAATTCACCGGTTGATAATGTATTCACCGGTGGATCAATACAGCACACACTCATTCCCTGTCATACTCTCCATGTGTTGAAAAGCAAAATGTGAAAATGAAAATCATACTTTACTTACATTTGGGTTTGTAACTTCCTCAATAATCAACCATTCTTAGCATGGTATATCTCAAATTAAAGAGGAGAAATTTATCAATGACTTTATAATCTAATATGTTCATGTAGAAGCTATACTTCTAGAGTTAGCGGGCCATCTATTATCTGGTAAATAATTTTTTTTGATGACTGTATATGAAGTAACTATTTCAGATACACACAAAAAAGTTGAAGAGAAACACACTCACCCAGGCCATGTCCTTAATGGTTCATACAGAATAAGCAGTGTAGGTTCATAGTATCCATGTAGAAACTTGAAATCCACAACATTCATGATCTTTTCATCCATCTCTGTTAGATGAATCATGTAGCTAGGCATTAGTGCTGGTTTAGAACTGAAAATGGGAACAAACAACAACAATGAAAATTTGTGATTTATGTTCTGTTTTAACAAATTTAATGAGGATAAAATTAGTGACTAGATAAGAAATAAAAAGCAATATTTTGAAGAAAAAATGGCAAAATGTGTGAGACCGATTGACTAGAAAATGCAAGATAAGAAAGGAGAATATTTAGATAGAAGCACCATGCTGACCATGTGTTAGCATGTAGCTTTGTACAAAATGTATTACAGAGGCTCCTTCCCATCTGGTTTGAAGGTCAAACAGTGAAATCAGCTTAATCTTGACACACTTTGTTCATATCAGACCATAGGGATTGAACCCTCCCCCTTGTGCCTGAATATCTCCTTATAGTCTGAATCATAAATCCTTGGACACTGCTTAACATACCATGCATAACTGCCAAACTGTATTACACAGAGACGCAGTACACCCTGGTTATTGGGTGTGTGAATACAATGTCAACCCAAACTAATCATCTATTCTCACAACTAATTATAAAGTCTGTGGGTAGCTGGTTTCAAATATCTTTACTAAATTTTATCATTAAGTAATTTGTATCATCTCACCTTCCACCTACGATGTCTCTATCATCAATAGATATTTCTCTTCTGAATGGTAGTACCACTAGTCTGGACCCATAGATTAACATCACAGCACAGCGATTCTCAGGGTCAACTTGTACAACTGGAATGTGGTTGTTTCTGGAGTAGAGCTAGACAAAATAGAATATGTTGTTTTATTAATAACTGCCAGAATATTCAACCAAGTTAACAGCTTGTGAGATAGGCTTTTACCACGAGTATTCATAATATAAGTTAACAGTTTAACGGGTTCGCTGTTGAACAAGTTTTAAAACAAGTTAACAGCATTCAACATGTGTAAAGTTTTGAGCAAGCAAATTCACACATTTACCAGAGTACACATCAAGGCAGGCATGAGAATGGAGTTTTTGAAAATAGCAGGAAAGTGGTGAAAATTCCTGAAAGAGCGTGTGAAATTGGGCAAAAAAGGCCAAAAACAGGCTGAAATTAAATAAAACTGCGTACATTTTGACTACAAAAGAGCAGGAATTCCTGCTTTTTCCTGAAGATTCTCATGCCTGTCAAAGTCTTCCTTTGAGGCAATTTATTGCACATTTTTCCTATACAAACTCTTCTTCCTTCAAAAGTATGCGCAGGCCTGGAAAAAATGGGATTTCAGGAATCTCCCAGAAAAAATTGGTATTTAGGAGAGATAGCCCAATCCTGAGCATGTATATATCTTACAGACTTTCTCTCTCATAAACTCAAACCTGCCAATGGACCCATTACATGCTCATCTAATAATACATAATATATCTCTTCTCAATCTCACTGTTAATATGGGGGAAAAGCATTGGGGATAAATGGGTTTTATGTTTCTGCATCCTCAATGGGGTAACCGTATAGCCCCCCCCCCCCCCCCCCCCAAGAAATATCAAGGAGGCATACAATGCATAGTTTCAAGGTTTCGACGTCTCATATCTTTCCATCATATTGACTCTGCTTTTGCATTATTTTTTTCCTGTTCAATTTTGTCGTGACGCTTTGATCAAGTTGGAGAGGCATCTTATTAACCCTAACCCCCTGAGTGCTTAAAAATGCTAATCCAAAGTCCCTCTCCAAACGCATGCGCCGTCAGTTTTCAATGACGTAGTCAACCGAGCCTATATAGTGAGCGCAGAATACTGCGCAAATGTGTAGCTGAGGGCCATGGCTTAGTGGTTGGGACGTGGGGCTTGAGAACGGAGGGTCCCCGGATTGAATCCCGGCAGGTTCCTGGAGATTTAGTTGGTGTTTTTTCCTCGAAAATTGTGATCCCGGTCAAAAACCCTAAACTGGGGTTAGGGTTATTGTTGTTATTGTGTGTAGGGGGTGTATGTATGTAACTTTCAGTATGCCTAGCAGCTGCCCTATACATTTTCAAGAAGTAAACGTTGTAGCTCATCAGGTATTTATCAAAACTCATAACCTGTCTAACACTATCATTTCAGAAGACAATGTTTGTTTTATCAATGTTAACAATTTTACACAAAATAACAATAACATCCAACACACACACACCCCACCTCAAACTAATTAAGAAAACAACCAAAACCTTTTGAAAAAGCTCAGTGGACTTGACTTGATGTTTTTGCTATAGTTTAATCAGTTCCAAAATGGCGAGAAATATTTGTTTTTTATCTCTCCGCGCGCATAGCGATCATGCAAGATTATGGCCACACGCTCGCGGTTTGGGCCTCACGCATGCGTCACAAATATGATGCATGGTGTGCTTGTTGTCCTTCTGTATTCATTCGCTGCTGTAAGGAGGATTCACCAATTTTGAACTGATCAAACTACACTGAGCCAAAAAAGAAACTTATAACATTTTAACAGATCACCATAGGGGCAGTGCACATTTCTCTTGTGTCATTGAAGCAAACAATTGGTTATTGACTGCCATTTGAAGCGATACATTGCAGTAATATTGTATCCAAATTTGGTACATTTTCATGCACAGAATATTATTTGGTGATTCTTTTTTTATAAGTTTCTTTTTTGGCTCAGTGTATAACTACATCATTTTGACTCCATACCTTCATTTCTTCCTGTTCAAAGTAGTGCATAGATAATGTCTTGAGATCATGAGTGCCCGGATCATACTCCATGATAGAAATCTGTCAAAAGAACAAATTTATTTAATAAGAAACTCATTTATTTCCTGATTTTAATTGTGCATATTGGAATGAAAATATCTATTAGATATGGTATTAAATGCTATACTGTTTAAGATACCGTCATACCTTGGCCTCCTGGAAGCTAAGAAGAAGTGCATCTCTACCCGAACCAGAGAGAGATGCGGTCTTTAATGACATCACATTGCCATAGAGACGATAACTAGCAACCTGCTCCAATTTCTCCTTTTTTTGTTTTCCATCTGAAAAAGTCAATAAATAAAATGAGCAGAACAAATAAAATATTTTCTGACAGACTCAACGATGTTTTAGTATCAGCACCAACAACATAGAACACTTAACACTTTCCACACATCAGGGGTCTGCAGACGACATTCCAAATGTTCACAAAATGTTTCAAAAATGTCACAAATATTGAAATTCATCATCATATTTGGAATCACCATGCATGTTAATAAGTACAAACATACCTAGTATTGATCAGTACTTCATGAGATAAGACTTCTGAACAATCTGTTCTGTATTTGGTAAAACTAACAGCCGCGTGGAAAGTGTTAACAAATAAACATGCATAGAACAGGTGACACGTTCAAACTTGCTTGACAGTTAATCGTGCATCGTAGTTATATAAAGCAAACCGTATAAGATAAAACCCTACCTTAATGGGGTGGCGGGGCACTTGGGAACTATTGGAGGAATAAATACTCCAAAATATGGGGGGGGGGGGGGGGGCATCAACACAGGATTCGAACCTGGGTTGCCTGGCATTAAAGATTTTTATCCAATGCCACCACGCCATGTGAGTCACTCCATGAAAACTGATGTTCTGTGCACATGATTGTGTACTGAAATAGACTGAGGAAGCAGACACGGCCAGCATGAGCGTAACTTGTTGTTAATGAATGAACACACATGAAAAGAGACAGCGCTCATCAGTAGGGGTCATCCCTTAATTTGATCGTTACTTACCTTTGTCTCCAGATTTGTCAGACTGTACAAGAGAGAACAAAGAAAGAAAAATATGTTATTGTTTAACCCATTCTTAATTCTTGTTTTGTGTCAATCAATACTTAGAATTCACAACTGCTCTATAATATCACTACTAACTGGTTGGAACTCCTGTTTATTAGAGAGTGGTTAACTTAGTCAGTTAGAGCTCCTGTTGTACTATTCAGAAGGTCATAGGTTCAAATCCTGCACTAGCTCCTGTTATGTCCTTTTTCAGTTGGGATATGGGTTGAGGCTAGTTATGTTTGTTCATTGGGTTGTGGAAAGTGCAGTAATTTAACAATCTCGGTATAATGTAAAAATACACAAGAGTATTAAAATTGAAATAGTATATATTATGCTGACCAACTCATTTTGTGTATTAAAAACAACTTTTTATTAATTAAAAAACTCACCTTTTTGTTTGTGTTGAGTCTATAAACGCACAATTCTGACGTCTTGGCCACAACAAGACTACGCTCCTCCCGTGAGAAAAAATGGCAGTAAACGCAGTGCTCTACCGCAGTTGGTGGGTGAACTTGCTTGTATAGGGCATACATGTTGTGAACAAAATTTTGTGTAATTACACAGAACAAATGTTTAATGTTGCCACTTCACCTCATTTCCTGTATTGGAGAAGATAAAATGTATTAAAGGTAGATGTTCCGATTTTCAACTTGAAGTTTTCTATTCTACATGAAAGGTCATCCTTAAAAAAGTCGTGTTCCAAAGTTTGAGTTGCATAGCTCTAATGGTTCTTATTTTAGACGCACAAGATGCTGTGAACTGTACCCATTGAGTAGTACACAAACTATATCGGTGGTTACCACCATTCGCGGTAATTCGACGTTATTTCTTCGATTTCTCCGTAATTATACCGATTTAGGCCTTCAAATTTCAGTATGATGATGAGAAAAATACGAGCTTTCATATGATATGAAAATCTCCGTATGTTTGAAATAATTCTGTGTTACGAAAATGTGATCGGGTCATCTACCTTTAATACATGGGAAATTATGTAAAATTAGGAAGGGGAGTACAGATAGAGGGAAGGTATGCTCTTTTATGCCATCAGAATCTGGTCACAGACACTAGTTAATTTGTAAAGACCTGTTAAGATTGGAGTGAAGATCTTAGATAGGGATACTTGGTGGTTTGAGAGAGTTGTTAGATAGGCTTTTACGATGGGTATTCATAATATAAGTTAAAAGTTTAATGGGTTCGCCGTCGGACAGGTTTTAATCTGTCAAGCTTTCGTCCGAATTAGCTCTGACTTATTCTGGACCAAATTATTATAATATTAAACAAAACATAGAGATTGCCACTTCTCTTGTTATCATCATTTGGGCTGCACCTTGCCAGATGATTTGAGAGTAGGTGCCCTTTCCTACTTGTGAAAGAATCATGGATTGCCGCTTCCACTGAACAGAGATGGTGGCTCTGAAAAGAGCTCTACACATATGGCCACTGGCCTACTATATATAAATTTGGTTCTAATAGAACCTCCAAAGGACTGCCCCTTGACCAATGGAAATAACGTAGAGACTGCCCCTTGTCTACTACAGACTACAATAAGTCTAATATGCACAGTAGTGCGGTCACTGACCTGTAAAGATTGTTGACAGATCGTTTTACAGCACTGAGGTGGCCAAAATGTTTGATCGAGAATTCTTTGTTTTGATTATAGTACTAGCTAGTAATTCACCTGTATTCACCTGTATTCACCTGTGTTGTCGGGCTCCAAAATAAGACTAAAAAGTCTTTTAATGCCCACCCTTAGACATACAAAAATACCACTGCATAAGTATTAAATTATCTCGCAAATTTCATGTTCTGCTGACAGGCTTGAATTAACGGTGAGAGTTCTGCACAAACATTGACTGCTGAAACATATGCGGCTGGTAATTCTAATTCACAAGCCATGTGAATTTGTTGTATTTCTTGGAAAAGAAACCATCAAACTTGGACTTGAAACAGTTGACTGTTGGTGCTTCTACAGCTGCAATGGGAAGTAGGTTCCAGTTGTCGACGACTCTGTGCGTGAGGCTACCCTTCCTTATATCCAGTCGTGCCCTTGGTTTCTGAATCCTCTGTTTGTGTCCTCTTAGGTCTAAGTTGGCGTCTTTCATCTCAAAAATGACATTGTTTATGTCATTCAGTCCATTCATGATTTTGAAGACTTGGATCATGTCTCCTCGTAGTCTCCTGTATGCCAAGGCTGGTAGATTTAAATCTTTCTGTCGTTGATGTAAGGAAGATCAGCAAGCGCAGGAATTATCTTAGTTGCCCTTCTTTGTACCTTTTCAAGTCTTGTGATATCCTTGCGGAGGAATGGGCTCCATACACAATTTGCATACTCGAGATGTGGCCTCACCAGAGTCTTGTACAGGGGAATAAACATGTCCACGTCCATGATGTGAAGGTTCGCTTAATTAGCCCACATATATGCTGTTGGCCTTGTTCGCTACCTTTCCCATGTGATTGCTGAACTTCAATGTAGGGTCAAATACCACTCCAAGGTCTTTCTCTTCCTTACGAACATTCAGATTGGCTCTGTCTTGTCCTTCCCGCATGCTATAAGTAAATTCTTCCCGCTGATGGCCATAATGCATAATACCGCATTTTCCCACATTGAACTTTAGCTGCCATTTCTCTGACCAGTTACTAAGGCTGTCCAAGTCATTCTGCAGTAATTCACAGTCATCGTTATTCCTGATGTGCGAGTAAACCTTGGTGTCGTCTGCAAACATTTTCACATGCCCTTTGAGAACATCCGGAAGGTCGTTGATGTAAATAACAAATAAGATAGGACCCAAGACACTGCCTTGAGGGATGCCACTCAACACGTTGGTCCAAGATGATTTTGTTCCATTCACAACCACGCACTGTTTTCTGTTGGACAGGAAGCTTTCGATCCACTTCAACATGTTGCCATTGATACCATGTGCTTTTAGCTTCTTAAGAAGACGTTGATGGGGAACTGAGTCGAAAGCTTTACTGAAATCCAAATATGCAACATCTACTCCTCCTTCTTCATCTATCATGCTAATGAAAATCAACGGGAATGTTGTGTTTTGCTGCAATTCCCCCCGTATCATTGATACCGGCCGCCATTCACTTAACCCTTACAGCCCCGCACCCCATGAAATCCCATTTCCCAGCCTGTCGGTTCCACCTGGCGCTGAGGTTTTTGGGTGAAATAATGGCCCCGGGCTACATAGCTGGGCGAATACACTCGCCCAGCACTGCATAGCTCCCCCCGTGGCTCAGTTGGTAGAGCGTTCGACTTGTAACCGAGAGGTCGTGGGTTCAAACCCCGGGGCGTGGCACCTCTTGTTGTGTGTGTTTTTTTTGCTTGAAAAAAATTTCGTTGGAAAATCCTTCAAAAGTGTTAGGGTTAAAGGGGCATTGAGAGATGTATCGATATACTAAATGAGCAAATAACGTAAGAGAATCATCAACATAGACCAAATCCAAAATGTCATACAATTCCGACATCGCCTTCCTGCCAAACTAAGCAAATAACGGCACTTCCGGGTTGAGATTTGCCGTGAAAGTCCGTGAGTAAACGATAGCATAACTTCCGAATTCAGCACCTTAGTTTTCGATATGATCATATCGAAACTAAGAAAATCATGACATTTTATATGATAAACGGCGAATGTTGGTAAACTGTTTCAGATGGTAGTTAGTATATGCCTAAGTATTACTTTGATGCTAAAAAACTGATTTCCAGGATAATTGAGGGCGCACTCCCATATGTATCTCTCAATGCCCCTTTAAAGGTATATTATGTGATCTTTTCAATGGGACGCCCTCAATCCTCAAAAAAAAATGGAAGCAGATTTTCTTGCAGATTTACTTTTCTGATCAAAAATCATAAATATATTCCAAGTTTAAGAGCGATACGATTCCTATTTCCTAATAACCTCAAAATCATGGTTTACAGAGTGAATTTAGAGTAAAATTTGGAAAAATAGATTGTACCGCTCGGTAGGCCTACAATCTATTTTTCAAACCATGATTTTGAAGTAATTAGGAATCGTATCGATCTGTAACTTAGAAGATCTGTATGATTTATGATAAAATATGCAAATCTGCAAGAAAATCTGCTTTCATAGTAAAAATCAATGATAGAGGACGCTACTTGGAAAAGATCACATAATATGCCTTTAATTCAATTGGCAATTTCTAGTAAATACAATTTCCCCATACGTTGGTGGGTGAAAACAGTCAAAACACACAAAAGCAATGACAAATGGCAAATGAAGTTTAATTCACAAAAATGCTTCGTCATGAGACTCACACATGCCAGATCTCCCAAGATTCACCCATATTTACTAGGAAATGAAGAACTAGCCACTGTTGAAAACCACCCTTACCTCGGCGTCACCATCTCAAACAAACTGAACTGGAATGGACACATACAAGGGACCTGTGCAAAAGCTAACAGGTCTCTCGGTTTCATAAAAAGAAACCTATACTCATGTAACAGATCAACTAAACTCACAGCATACAGATCACTTGTCCGACCACTGACCGAGTACTCCTCAGCCGTCTGGGATCCTTACACCAAAAAAAACATCGACCAACTTGAGTCTGTCCAAAAAAGAGCAGCACGCTTCATCCTAAGCGACTACAAGTCCAGAACACCAGGTTGTGCAACCCAGATGGTCAACGATCTCAAACTGGAGACCCTCGCCACAAGAAGAACCAACCGACGTCTATGCATTTTCCACCAAGCAAGACTCGGCCACCTGTCCCTGCCTATTGGAAATCTCCTACAACCTGTCCAGCGCCAATCACGGCTTCATAATCCCGATTCATACAACACAATCTCAACTAACAAGGACTGCTACAAGCATTCCTTTGTACCAAGAACAATACGCGACTGGAATTCATTACCACACAATATTTCATCTATACCGAATCCGGATAGCTTCAAGGCAGCAGTAACAAATCATTACAAAGCAACTAAGCAAGACTAAGCCAACAAGAATTATAAGCACAGACCACACACCTGATCATTTGGCTCCATCCTGGGGCGTTGATCAGTATCAACACTGAAGACTGAAGACAAACAAATCAAAATAAATGTTTGTATGGGTTTCCTGTACTAAAGTCTAATTTAACTCCTCTAAATCCGCTCTTTGTGGCACTCTAGCGAGATGCGCATCGTTACCGTTTAATTAATTTGCTGGAGTAACAAACACACAGATCCTTGGACAAGCTTCACTGCTTTTTAGGATTTCACCATTGAAGATTACAGATTCAGAAAGTAGGCACAAAACATGAAAATGCTGCCGAATTTGGCACCTTCATATTTCGATTCCATAACTTAATTGATATTTGTGTGCCTTTAAACATACATTTGCACCTTACAATTTCTGTATGTTCTTAATGATGACTATCGTTGAATTATACGTTAATATTAACATTAATTTCATTTCATATTGGCCAGTTTTCTTACCACTTTACACCGGTTTATTTGTCTCATGTGTGCATTTTACAGACGCACATATTAGTGTTTCTAGTAGTACATGTAGTCCTATAAAATATCTAAACTCTTTGAAAAACGTTTTGGCAATCTTTTTATTATTTGATTTTGTAATATTTTAAACGAGTTTAATTTACTGTATTGGTGTATGAAGGTGAACTATGCTATAATATTCAATACAAATAGTTACAATTGGTTAAATGTTGGAACTATTTCTCTATTTACAATTAAGATGCAGAGGGCGCTATTACCTTGTCTGTTAAAAACCCTGCTTGAAAAACAAAAACAATAACATTGCCACTGATTGCCAGGGCTCTGAAACTGAACATTGATTGCATGCATGACATGCTTCCTTCTTTTTAATCATCAACCTGTTTCATGTGACCATTAGTTTCCGTGTACTAGCTAAGGTAAGGACATTCCCATTCAGATTACAACATACTATAATAAGGTAAATTGCCAATTTTAAATAGGGCTTTTTCCTGCTATTTTTTATGTGGCGTATTGTTGCAGCAGGTAAGGTGCTGCTCTGGTTGCAGCTTGCTCGTGTCTGTGAAAATAAAAGGTGAGTAAAAAGAACTAGATAATAATAAGCTTACAACGTGTAGCCTAAAAGAAAGTTATTAATTTAATTTGTGTATATTATTTTGTAATGTAATTGTGTGTTGCCTGTATGGTAGGCCTACATCACTGCCTTTTGTTATTCTTACAATAAGGTAATGCACTTATCAATTTTATCCCTGGCCCCAGGGATTAGGGCCAGGACCCCAGGTACAGTCGTGTTCTGTCCACGCATGCAGGTGGGGCATCATTTTTTGTACGTTCCCGCTACAGTCCCCCCCTTCAGTCCCCCTTAGCCGGGGCAATGTGTATACTATACTCTTTACTCCGTCAAGGTATCAAATGTTTGTTACGGTAAATAACATCGCGTCCCGGCCCCCACCAGCCGGGATATAGTGTACGCCCGGCCTCAGACAGCCGGGCCAATATTAGCGAAACAATATGTTCGTTCTCATTCGTTTATAAATACATAGTCCAACACGCTACCGGCGCATTGTTGTTGACTAAAACATGGTTCACTACGCCTGCGGGCATTGTTATCATGGTTTATAGTGTGGAAAATAGTTTATACAGTGCTCAAGAAGAGTAAACTTACCAGAGACCTATACTAGATGTAATTCTTCCATCTTCTGTCCAGCCCATACCAGCCTAAGAAATGGCTGCACATACTGTATATGACCACTATGCTATTGCATAGTCCGGACGGCACGCTTTATAAAGGGTGGGACTCCAGAAATCACAAAATCAACAAAAGGGTGGGGGTCAGAATATTTCTGATATAAAGGGTGTAGTTGTATAAAGCGTGGAGATAAAATAAAAAGGGTGGGGGTGTTTCTCAGCGATCATAAAAATACCGACTTTGTCGGCTCGCTAGCGCTAGTTATATCATATTACATGTAAGTATCCGATAGCGAGTCCGATATACTTCGAAATTAAAAAGTCGCCATCTTTAAATTGAGCAGGGATTGAGTTTGTTGTTATATTTATATAGCGCCATCTATTGTTGAAATCGTGACATTTATTCAAAATGGAAACTCATCGCGAGCTACGAAAGTGTCGTACGCGGCGTAATATCACATTTTAGGGAGCACAAGAGTACCAAAAATGCACTGATTTGATGAAATAAATCCATTTCAAATGAATCTCCTCTATAAATTTGCATTAAATAATCGTGATTTAGCCGACAAGGTAAGCTTTTTTTCCCTTTTTTTTCAATTATTTTTTTTGATGAATAATTTCGGGAATCCTGGGACCCGCCCGAAAAACAAAACGGGTCCCGGGATGTTTCTGTCACTTTCTTTCAATGAGTGCCTTTTCAAATTTGAATGCACAAAATGATCAAAATGTCCCCTTTTCGGTATAAAGGGTGGGGGTTGAACATTCCCAAATAAAAAGGGTGGCTCTGTAAAAAGGGTGGGGCAAAAATAAAAAGGGTGGGGGTCTGACCCCTGTCCAGACAGTGTATTGCAGTCATGAACATGGATAGCCTATACATTGTATAATATAATATAATTTATAAGGATTTTCACCAATTGTTTTTGAGTTTCCTGTTAACCCCCTGATCCATAATTTAAATGGCAAAATATTTAATTATTTGATCTGATTTAATTATTTAA
This sequence comes from Ophiura sarsii, assembly GCA_035610835.1. Taxonomy (NCBI): domain Eukaryota; kingdom Metazoa; phylum Echinodermata; class Ophiuroidea; order Amphilepidida; family Ophiuridae; genus Ophiura; species Ophiura sarsii. The sequence continues at coordinate 16,858,726 of CM069458.1, read as the reverse complement.
ATCAAATAAAAGTAAATAAAAGGGTTATTAATTTAAAACAAAACCATACTTGTTTATTTAAACCAAAAAGTGTTAACATTCTAATAGGACACTATAGCCTATAGGACCCTGCAGAATGAACAATTAATTAATTCAGCACAAAATCATAAGGCAAGTCTGCAGACCCGTAACCAGGTTATTTTTCGAGGGGGTGATTGGGGGAATTTGGCAAAAGGAACCTTTTTGTCAGCAAAAATGTGTAAATACCCCCAATATTTGGACCTTCTTGGGGACTTGGGAGGGGTGGGCTTCCCCTCTCTGATTTACGGGCCTGCCTATCTGTCATCTCCATTTTTCAGGCAAAAGCACTACGGTTAATAATATTATGTACTATCATAGACAGTATTGATATTCCAAGATATACCGTTGAAAGTCCAGGCATTAAACAATCGCGGTGACGCTGCACGGAGGCAATGTTAGCTGGATGTATCTAGTGTCTGTTTAGTTGTACACCCTGGCTATGCCCTGGTGTATACATTTTGTGTTCCTTAGCGTACGTCCCGTTATGTATGTGTACTTCCCGGCGATGCCCCGGTGTATACATTTTGTGTACATCCCCGCTATGTATGTGTACATCCCCGCTACGCCCTGGGGTGTGTGTATACATTTTGTGTACATCCCCGCTATGTATGTGTACATCCCCGCTATGTATGTGTACATCCCCGCTACGCCCTGGGGTGTACATTTGTGTACCCTAGCGTCTTCCCCCGCTACACTGCCCGGCCATTCCCCGGCTTATTTTTTCAGTGATGTCCGTCCCCGCTACCTCCCGGCTACACGAACCGGCTAGCGGGGGCACATTTTGTACGTCCTCGGTACATGCCCCGCATAGTTTTTTGTACATTGGCATATGGTCCCCGCCATGTCCTGGGTCCTTCTGGGGCCGGGGATGCAATTGATAAGTGCATAACCCTTGTGAAGTTCAAGGCAACAATGAGGGCGACCAAAGATCAGACATCATCCCACGACCCACATCACAAGTCTCTCATCCGTAATCCGTCCCTATCTATGTGTCTATATATGGGATAGTTATGTTAGTATCATTTTATATGGTGATGAAAGTATAGTCATACTGTGAGGTGTAAAGTGTGCGAACAGGAATGTGATTTTCATGATTTGGCGGTAAAAAATATTTTTGGCACTTTTTGGTCTATAATTCAAAAAATAAATAAGATATTACAAATAAAAATAAAACCCCCCTGGGGAATGTTATCAGGATTATCATAAAACTAGTACTTTGTATGACAAAATTTGACAAAATATATTTAGAGTTATCTTTGCAGAACCTAAAATGGGTCAAAAAACGTGTTTGTTTTTTTTTCTTTCCAAAATGGTCAATTTCGTTATCATGGTTGGATTCATCGAACCCATGTGCAAAAAACAGTAGGGTAAAGTTGCCTATTTTCGGTCACTTAAGCCGTGATTCATTCTATTTTATTATCAAATCAATAATTATGCTAATACTTTTCGTCAATAGTTTCAACATAATAACCCTCACATTATACCAAGAAATTATCGTTTAGTAACCATTAGTTTCGCAACGCGAGTGAAAAACAATGGCCTCGGTGACGTGCTCGATTTTCGGTCAGGGCGCCTAATTTCGGTCACAGTGTTGCCTAATTTCGGTCACTTCAGGGTATCGGTTTGTTCATTGCAAGTTCATCGTGATTATAATAATTATGTTGTTATTTTTATATTGTAATCTTTTTGTGTATCCTATATATGACTATTAAAATATCACAGTGTTCGTTTTCGTTCGGTTTTATTTCTTTAATATGAACTGGTTGAAACGAATGTCGCGTGGATTTTAAATGAAACCTGACCAGAGTCACTTCCATGCGAACCAAAAACGGTACCTTTACCGGATAATTTCATCGTGTTTGATGCCAAATTTCTCACTCGGAACAAATAACACATTCCTGTAAATGCGACATTATAAAGGTAATTTAGATCCCTGCACGAAAATGTGAACGATTCTGTCCAAAACGCGGTAAGATGGCCTGGAGATAGACGAATATGTCCGTGGGTTAAAATTGTCCGAGAAGAAAAAGTATGCCGTTTACCAAATCTACCGCTATGACCGGGTTATGTTATTGTACTGCGCGATTCGCCGATTATGATCACGTGGTACGCCTTTATATGGACATTGATAGCCAAATATGGATATCGACTCCAAATATGGTGTTGCTCTTGAACAATGACTTTAGCATGATAATTTCTATCATTTAAAACACAGACTCTCAACCAGATTTTGTTTTGATTTTATTCAGGGGGGGGGGGGGGCGGGTTGTCAAAATTGACCTTGTTTCCAAAATGTAGACCATTTAACCAAATTAAAAACAATTGGGGGAATCTTATTTTGGATATTTTTTTTTGAGGGGGTGCCCTGCCTCTCCCCCCTCCCCCCCCCCCCCCCACCCCCCGCCAACACATGGTTGTGTCTATCTCACAAGGCCAAATAACAATTATAATTAGTTTCTCATGCTAACTTTTGGAGGATGAGGGCACTTTTTGTCTTGTTATTTTAGTAAACACTGCGAATTAGGCATTACCAGCGTGGTATTGCGTGATTGCTTGTGCAACCTGAAGACAACAAGGCCTTTATAAAATCCGTTTGTTTCATGGTTCTGGGGGGTGATTATTGTATAAAAATGTTAAGCTTCTTAAATATTGTAACCAAAATAAAGGATGCGCAATTAGGGGACGAGAAACTACTTTATTTTTTACTTGGCCTTACAGGTGATATTGAGTATCGACTTAAAAATGATATTTCTGAACATTTTGAATTTGATTGCAAAATACAATTGTATTTTTGAAGAAAGCAATGTGGTTCTATTAATTTTATTATGGTTGGACGCCCATAGCAGGCCTTGGTTGGTGATTTCAAGTTCATGGTGAAAATGATGAGGGGAAATCAGGGGCAACATGGAAGCATTTAGAGAAAAGAGGTCGTCCATCATGATACACATGCACAACAAACTACGAAGAAGAATCACACCACAGGCCTATTATAATTCTACATGCACTTCTTATTTTGCCCTGAAATGGGTTCAGTGTCCATGAATTATGACAAAACAATTGAATGTTCAATGTTTTATTGACGTTTCTATTCCAATCATGGGCATCATAAGGTGGTGATATGGTGTTTCCTCTACTTTTTGAGTAAAATTACAATTTTGTAATGATAATGGACGCCTATGAATGATTCCAATATGATACAATCCCCATCAACATCAATGGAATGTACACAAAAGATAAATGGTTTTCACTTCAGCCATAATTTATTCAAAACAAAGCCGTCGTCATATCAAACAGGACACAAAAGTACTATTATTTCCTGGCCTTAGTAGGCAGAATGTTATTGGCCACATCAATTGTTCCCACATGAAAAATAATGGTGATCGGATGACATGGATCATGTTCCTGAAGGAACTTTCGTATAGCTTCCGAAGATTGGCACCAGGAAATGTTCTTTATACATCAATGGCGACTGATGACGATGTCATCTTCCCAGAATTGACAATGCAAATGCTGGCAGCCTGGTAATGGAAATCACTGTAAATCCGCGCAAGACATCCTGGTAGGCCAGGCCGCCAGGCGATGACCTGAAATTTAAAAAAAAAGAGGATTGACAAAAATTAATAATAAATAAAATGAATTAAAAATATCATGTTCTGCTCTGCTCAGGCCTAACCGACTCGTAATTTGGTGATACTTTCACTATCACAGGCCCATGGTCTAAATGTATCCCTCAAAGGGTGCATAATTCTATAACAGGTCCGCGGTCTAAATGCATCCTTCAAAGGGTGAATAGTTCGAAAACAGTTCCACAGTCTAAATGTATTCCCTAAAGGATGCATTATTCCATCACAGGCCCACGGTCTAAACGTATCCCTCAAAGGGTGCATGATTCTATAACAGGCCCATGGTCTATACTCTGTTTGGCCATCTCGAGACAGTGACGTAACTGAACAGGCGCAGCTTTTACGCACGCGTGTATATCTTCCGCCTTTCAACGCTCGTGTTTGTACGCCAGCGCCGTGAGTATGCGCGCGCGTTATGTGATGCAATTAGTAGAATACGCGGTTACGTCAGTGTCTCGAGATGGCCAAACAGAGTATAGATGTATCCTTCAAAGGGTGAAGAGTTCAAAACAGGCCCACGGTCTAAATGTACCCCTCAAAGTTCCATAACAGGCCCATAGTCTAAATGTGCCGTCGATTAATACTCATTGGGATAATTTGGCCAAATCAGCCACCATAGGCAACATTGAACATAAAGGCTGTGAGTGAGTCAGGGAGTTAGGGAGTCAGTAAGACAGTCACCGTTGGTGTTATTGGCTGTTCTTCTACGCCGACCAGCAACAATCTTAACCGAAGGCTTGCCCCGGAAGCCCCCCCCCCCCCCCCCCCCCCACCCCCATTTTTTTCTTTTTTTTCTTAACAACATTACTGGTACGTGGGTGGTCAAGAGGCTGTTGAAAGTGCCAACTTACTTGCAGACGGGTCAAATGCTTTCGGCTGCTAGGGCAAGTAGGTTGCTGCTTGATATCTGTAATTATAAAAGATTTCATAATAAAATTACAACAATTGCAACTTACAAAATCTAAGCATGTTTTCCCCCAACCCACCACCTCCCAAGAATATCTTTGACAGTAAGTTTCAAAATCACCAAAATTAGTTTTAAAATTAGTCTGAAATATTTATTTATTGATCAATTTGTCCAATTAGGCCTATTGCACTTATTTCATAAAAAAGGGGGAAAATATTGATTGATAAATAAAAAAATATGATGATCATGCAGGGTGGTCAATTATGTTCATTTTTTAAAGCTCGGCTGCAGAATATAAAACTATGTATAGGGCAAGTATGTTGTATTTTTAATGTCGCATTGAACAGATAAAAAAAGAAACTTTTATATAAATTATAGGCCTATTCATTATTTGATCAGATTTCTAAATTGACATGTAAAATGCATGTTTGATTAATCCATATTGATAAAGGGGATTATTAAATATTCATTCATGAATAATCACGATAAAACTGTGTTCCAACAAAATTAGATAATTAGATATTGTTAGATGAGAACGCGCACACCGATTGCAGGTTACTAACAGGCCCGTAACTAGGGGGAGGGGGAGGGGTGGTAAGGTTCAAATGGAACATTTGGGGAGGTCCCTAAGATTTTACTGACATCTGAGAAAAATATGGGAATTTTTCTGATATCAAAATATGTACAATGTATCAAACAATGCAAGGCCAATCTTTTGTTTTTCAAAGCATGCTGCAAATGTTATCATATTCCATATAGGTCTCCCCAGAGAGCTAGGATTCAGAGCTAGGCCTACATGTTTAGTCCTTTTATCTGTGTAAACCCAGACATGCGAACAGCATAACAACAGCGTTATCTTTGACAAGTCGACGTGTCGCAGTATCTGTAATACGATTGGCCGCGATCGTAATGTTCCAGCACGTTCATTAACGCGTGTACGCGTGTGTTGGTGGTTTTAAAAAATGCTAACGTATTCCAACAATACATGCTTTAGCCCAGGGGAGGATTTAGGGTTGGAGGCCCCTTATTTTTGACAGGGCGCCAACTGTGCCCCCCCCCCCCTTATTTTTGACAGGGCGCATGCGCCACCCCTTATTCTTGACAGGGCGCTAGTTGCGCCCCCTTATTTTTGCCCGGGCGCCTTTTTGACAGGTCACCTGCCCCTCTCCGCTCCTTCCAGTACAGGCGCAAGACCGTATTGTCAGATTTCATGAAATAGTAGGAATTCGTGGTGTTACCTGAATTTTTTTTCCGAGTATTGAATGAAATTCCTGCTTGGCCTATTCGCTAAAGAAAAAAATGAATAGTAGCTTGCGCAGAAATCGATAGTCTAGCGGGACTTGACATGTTTCTCATTGTCTTCCTCATGTAGAGAACCCCTATGTACCAACAGAAGAGAAAATGTGCCGATCGGGAGCAGAATAAAATGCGAATAGGCCTAACCGTAATTGCAATGCTTTTTCTATGAGAAAAAGAAATGTTGATCAAGTTTTGATGAACATGATGAAGGAATGATTCTAATTAAAGAAAATATATGTTTAATTACATTTGTTTACATTATATTATAATAAAATATTGAATGACCAATCTAGGTAGTCTTTTCATCAGCTCATGTGTTTGGATTTTACAATGGTGTGCAGCCGTTCAGACAATACTACGAAATCCGACTATATGATCAAAAACTAAAAAAGCCTAGGAGGTTGCGCCTGTTGACCGCAGTTTGCGGCTTTACACCCGCCCCTCCCCCCTATTGAGAAATCCTGGATCCGCCCCTGCTATTATAGGCCTAGCCTAGGCCTAAATACTAGTAATACCTTCATATAGGCCTAATTCATGAATTGAATTATATCACGGATGATTATTATTTGATATAAAATTTAAATAAGCTTATTGATTATTCACATAGACAATGGCATGATTGTCATCATCATGTGTCAATAACTGTCATGCATCCATTTCCATGACCATATCATGATGTTGTCAAAATACACGAATGCAATCAGCCCTGATCAACACACCTTCCAGCAACTCATGATAATTGATATAGGAATTTAGGAAACAAGGCTATACTTTCCCGCCAGAATGAACTGACCGAAAATAGGAACGATGAGCTGACCGAAAATAGGAACGATGAGCTGACCGAAAATAGGATCGTTGCTCTAAAATGCTATGCCAGTTTTCGGTCACCGTGTTTCCACGATAATTATTGCATTATACAGTACGGGACTTTTGTCGGAAGTAAATCGCACTGTATGGCGGTCATAATTGTAAAGTTGCAGTCAATTGAAGTCAATATTAACAAGAAATCTATCCCAGACCCCAGACCCATGTTCTTAGGAACCTCGTAAGAATCACACAAAAAATGCAATTTTTTCGATACTCGCCACTTTCAATCAATCTTTTCGTCGAATCTTCTGCCGGCAAACCGCATCAGTCGTCGCCATTTTCAAGAATTATGGGTCATCAACTATGCGGCGTTTTTTTAGCCATCAGTTTATACCGGCGAGGTGGTTATCGTCGGAAATACACGATTTGGGCGCAAGTGACCGAAAATAGGCACTGACCGAAAATAGGCAACTTTACCCTATATGTTTATAAAGATTAAATGAATATTGAAGAAGTTACGGCAGTTTTACGGAGGCTGTACCTGAGAGTCCACACCCCCCTTAAAGGGGCATTAAGAGATGTGGTGGTGGCAGCGCCCTCAATTACAAAAATATATGATAAAAACTAGGATTTGTATATTTTTACAATTGTATTACATGTATGAACTTACACCTATAAGGATTAAGAAAAAATCAGCCCTCTTTGTACAACAAAACTACGATTCAAAAATGCTGGTAGAGCCGCAACCAGCATTTTACATGGTTAAGGGTGGTATTCCAACATATTAAAAACATTGTTTTAATCAAGTTTTACTGGGGTTTTCTTTAGTAGAAACAACAATAATGGCAATTTTCAATGTTCATCTTGAATTATGAAGTAAATTAATTAAAATTTAAATAAATTCAACATGACATTGTGTCCCTTTAAGGTAAAGGGGTGTTAGAAGACCTCTAACTAGATCATATACACTGCCGCGCAAAAGTATTTGTTCCCCTGGAAGCTTGCAAGTTATCACTGTGTTGTAAACAAAGTATTAAGCCATCAGACCCCATTATCATTTCATTGTGTTCATTGTATATTTTATAGCAATAAATTCATGATTCCTATTAAGATTCGTAATTTAAAAGCATTACAATTCATGATTTTATCGAGCAAGTCAGAATTCCTATACAATTCATGATTTTATCGAGCAAGTCAGAATTCCTATACAATTCATGATTTTATCGAGCAAGTCAGAATTCCTATGTCAAATTGCCGTAGTAAATCACCTCAAACCACACATTTATAGACATCATCTGATGCTCCAAAGTCAACTAGCTACTATAATATTTAAGTGGTTAGAATGTGACATGCATATTCCCAGGGTTGCCAGTTCAAGTTAGGCTGACTTGTGGGAGTTTTCCAACCACTTGTGTGCCTCAGCCCTCTTGGGAGTGATCAAAATTACCTCTCAGTTCACACATGATGAACAGATGTGTGTTATTGTCTGAAGATAGCATCTTAACACTTTTCACGCGGCAGTCGTCTGCAAGCGACAGTTCCAAAAGGTCACATGATGTTTCAAAAATGTCAAAATTATTGAATTACATCACCATATTTGGAAACAAATGAAAAATGCATTAGAATAAGTACAAACATGCCTAGTATTAGTTCAGAAATTCTTGAGATACACTTTGAAAATTGAGAAAAGTTTCTGAAAAATCTGTTTTGTATATAATGGTAAAACTAATACCTGTGTGGAAAGTGTTAAAGGTTACACTTCAAATAATCAATGCTCATTGCAAGTAACATAGTGATTTGAAATTGTGTGCTATCCGATATCTAATGAAGATAGCATCTTAAAATGCTTTCATTAATATTTTTAAAATCTTATAATTAGCTTCTTGAAAGGGCTGTTGATAAATGTTTTAAAGGTAGATGACCCGATCACATTTTCGTAACACAGAATTATTTCAAACATACGGAGATTTTCATATCATATGAAAGCTCGTATTTTTCTCATCATCATACTGAAATTTGACGGCCTAAATCGGTATAATTACGGAGAAATCGATGAAATCACGTCGAATTACCGTGATTGGTGGTAACCACCGATATAGTTTGTGTACTGCTCAATGGGTACAGTTCACAGCATCTTGTGCGTCTAAAATAAGAACCATTAGAGCTATGCAACTCAAACTTTGGGAACACGACTTTTTTATTCATGTAGAATAGAAAACTTCAAGTTGAAAATCGGAACATCTACCTTTAATGTTAGCAGCATAAACAATTGAAGTTGCATGGTATCTAATGAAGATAACATCTTGAAAAGGCTATTAGGAATTATTACCAGTATAATTATTATTTTAAAATTGCTACATGTATCTACTGAAGATAACATCTTGGGTGCAACAACGCCAGGCTTTAGTTGTTCCTCCTCCATCATATTATGTGTTAAATTGTCATTGTATATTGTCTTTGTTGATATGATGGAAAATATATATTGAATTGAATTGAATTGAATTGAATTGAAAAGGCTGTTATTAATAAATGGTGTTTTTGTTGTTGTTGAAAATAATGGTAGCATTGTGATTTGAAGTTGTGTGTTATCTTCTGAAGATAGCATGTAAAGGCTGTTGACTAATACAAAAGGGTTGTGTGTGTGTGTGTGGTGGTGTTTTTGTTGTTGCAAGTAGCATTTATAATTTTAAGTTGTGTACTATCTACTGAAGAAAGCATCTTGAAAAGGCTGTTTCTAATAAATGAAGAGTTTATGTGCACCAAGTGTACTGTAAATCATGTTTTTTTAATATAGTCATTTTGGATTGGTTAAGGGCGCACACAACTGATCCAGTCTAGAAATCCACTTCCGGCCAAAAAATGAGTACAGCAATAGTTCCTATCAAGTACAAAAAGTGTGTGAAATCGACACATTAGCCGGTGCTGTCCTCTCGAATGTTGCATCTATGTGTTGTGTGGAATATGTGCACGTGAAGTTTGTGAAAGAAACGGGATGATTTGAGCTTGATTATAATTTTATCCGCCGATTTACTACCATTTGTGCATCCCAGCCTGAGGACTGAAAATTAGGTGATAAAATTAATACTTCACAATTCAGCGGCATTTACTGAAAAATGTAATCGTCAAACTTGCCTTGATATTCAGATATGTTATAAATAATCGTTGATGGCATAAGATTGCAAATTCTCATAAAACTTCACTGAAGGATTTTTGAAATAGAGCGGTTTTAATAGGCCGGCATTTGTGTGTAAAGCCTATGGGGAGCGTATTAGTTGCGTGCTCCCTTAATTTGGTTAATATTGCATGGCTTATACAAAACTAAAAGAACACATTTGGTCGAAATCTTGAACCTTTGTCATTAAGTTATTATCTCTTTTGTTTCCAAAATACAATTGACGTTTTGCCACTAGACAGATTGATCCACTTTCTAGAAACACTCTCTCTTTGTAACCACTATGGCTCAAAGTTTAGTTTACAATTTAAAGAGGCGTTCAGATGACTTAAAAACAAAAACAAATGATTCCAAAATCTCATTTCCTTTTCTTTTTATACCTTTTTGAGTATTTTCGAAAAAAGTGACCTAAAATGGCCATTTTCCTAAATTTTGAGATTTTCTGAAAGATTGATCGTCATTTGCATTTTGCTTACGTTAGACTAAATGTACTACAATTACTGTAATTTGTTATTTCAAATGAAAGATGAGAGTGTACTAAATCTTTTTTCTAAATACATTCAAATCCCCCCCCCCCCCTTTGAGATTTTCTGAAAGATTGATCGTCATTTGCATTTTGCTTACGTTAGACTAAATGTACTACAATTACTGTAATTTGTTATTTCAAATGAAAGATGAGAGTGTACTAAATCTTTTTTCTAAATACATTCAAATCCCCCCCCCCCCCCCCCCCCCCCCCATCTTTGAGCGATTTTAATTCAAACTTTCCGGAAAATACAGGATCCGAAAACTTAGATTTGTAATATCTTCGCAACGTAATGAGATAGGAAGTACAACAAGTAAAACGTAGCCGGGTGTACACACACATACCTAGCAGGGACGTACACTTAGGTACACATAATGTATACACCGGAACAGTAGCCGGCTAAGGGGGGCCGCGACCTTACATTGACGTACACTTTGTCCCGGCCACAGGAACCGGGATTGTAGCGGGGACGTACACCAATGGTGCCCCAGCCTGCGTGACCGTACACGACTGTACCCGGGATGTCACACCATCAATTTGGCCCTAATCCCTGCTATCTCCGGGTCCCCCAGGGCCGTGGAAGCAATTGATAAGCGCATAATAGATCAATTGCATTTGAAGTTGCATGCTATATACTGTTAACATTTATAAAAGGCTGTTACAAAATTACAAATAGCATTTGAAGTTATGTGCTATCTACTGAAGATTGCATCTTGAAAATAAATTAAAGTGTTATTGCAAATTGCATTTAAAGTTGCGTGCTATCTACTGAAGATAACATTTAGAAAAGGCTGTTTCTATTGCAAATTGCATTTGAAGTTGCATGCTATCTACTGAAGATAACATGTTTAAAAGGCTATTACAAAATTACAAATAGAATTTGAAGTTGTGTGCTATGTTCTGAAAAAAGCATTAAAAAAAAGGCTGTTACTAATAAATAAATATTTTATTGCAAATTGAATTTGAATTGTGTGCTATCTACCAAAGACAACATATTTAAAAGGCTGTTTCAAAATTGCAAATAGCATTTAAGGTTGTGTGCTATCTACTGAAGATAGCATCTTGAAAAGCCTGTTACTAATAAATAAATGTTTTATTGCAAATTGAATTTGAATTGTGTGCTATCTACCAAAGACAACATATTTAAAAGCCTATTACAAAATTAAAAATAGCATTTGAAGTTGTGTGCTATGTTCTGAAGAAAGCATCTAAAAAAGGCTGTTACTAATAAATAAATATTTTATTGCAAATTGAATTTGAAGTTGTATGCTATCTACTGAAGATAAGATCTTGAAAAGCCTGTTACTAATAAATAAATGTTTTATTGCAAATTGCATTTGAAGTTGTGTGCTATCTACTGAAGATAGCATCTTGAAAAGCCTGTTATTAATAAATAAATGTTTTATTGCAAATTGCATTTGAAGTTGTGTGCTATCTATTGAAGATAGCATCTTGAAAAGGCTGTTCCTAATAAATTGAAGTGTTATTGCAAATTGCATTTAAAGTTGCGTGCTATCTACTGAAGATAGCATTTAGAAAAGGCTGTTTTTTTATTGCAAATTGCATTTGAAGTTGCATGCTATCTACTGAAGATATCATGTTTAAAAGGCTATTACAAAATTACAAATAGCATTTGAAGTTGTGTGCTATGTTCTGAAGAAAGCATCTAAAAAGCCTGTTACTAATAAATAAATATTTTATTGCAAATTGAATTTGAAGTTGTGCGCTATCTACCAAAGACAAATATTTAAAAGGCTGTTTCAAAATTGCAAATAGCATTTAAGGTTGTGTGCTATCTACTGAAGATAGCATCTTGAAAAGCCTGTTACTAATAAATAATTATTTTATTGCAAATTGAATTTGGAGTTGTGTGCTATCTACCAAAGACAACATATTTAAAAGGCTGTTTCAAAATTGCAAATAGCATTTAAGGTTGTGTGCTATCTACTGAAGATAGCATCTTGAAAAGCCTGTTACTAATAAATAAAAGTTTTATTGCAAATTTCATTTGAAGTTGTGTGCTATCTACTGAAGATAGCATCTTGAAAAGCCTGTTACTAATAACTAAATGTTTTATTGCAAATAGCATTTGAAGATGTTTTATTGCAAATAGCATTTGAAGTTGTGTGCTATCTACTGAAGATAGCATCTTGAAAAGCCTGTTACTAATAAATAAATGTTTTATTGCAATTGCATTTGAAGTTGTGTGCTATCTACTGAAGATAGCATTATTAAAATCGAACATTTTGATGGAATCAGTGCATCATCCATTAAGATTTTGTTAACCCCCTGAGAACTACCGGCCGATTGGTTAAAAAGATGGATACATCATTTATTGCACCAATGAGAGACATTGTTAGAATAATTGTATCCCTGATAAAGATGGAAGTGAAACATTTTACAAGCTGCATTTGAATTGGCTATTCATATGAGTACATCTTGTAATAAACCAATCAGAACCACTGTAAGATAGACAGGTAGACCCCAGGGGGTTAAGATTTTGTTAAGTTCACTTTACTACATGTTTCATTGCAAAATAGCATATTTTGTATCCATATACATCTGACGTATCATTAGAACAAATTGAAAAAATGGGGGAAATTGGGCAGGTGTTACTTTATGGATAATTGGAAACATGTTACAAATACAGAACAAATAGTGCCTGCTAAGAGGGCTGATGATGCACTTTTAATCAAAAGAGGCATCTTAATTGATAGCTTTATTTAAATTATAAATGTATTGCAATGTGATCAGGGGTGTGCCACTGAGCTTGCCGATCGGAGGCCACTTTTAAATTAAAATTTGGTCGGTATAGAACTGGTGGCGCTATACCGATCAGGCGTGATTGTAGCAGACGACACGACGCTGGCCACGCGTCTCTCAGACGACCCAATATGTCAACGGGAGTGCACTATTTTGAATTATTTTTAACAGTCATCGCCCGGTTAACGATGACAATTCTTCTAATTATGATGAATTTGTCAAAATGATAAGATTAACATTCGCGATTACGTGTTATTCACGGGGTTATTCATTACGTATTCAACATTTAGGTTTCGCGTGGCCACCGTCGTCTGTGTAAATCCACAGCGCCCTCAAACCTATGCCGACCAAATATTATGTTAAACCTGGTTAAACATTGTTAAACGCGTTAAACGCCGGTCACCGACACATTCCGATGATTACCATAATTTATGTAAATATGCATAAGGGACCGTTTTCGCTACGTACGTAGTATAGGACTTTCCTATCCCAAAATTAATAGTATCCCTGATGTGATACTATCAGCGTGTTTTTACTGAAGAAAAAAAGCAGGCATATGACTGCTAACGGATTAAAATCCCCCAGTAAAAACACACCACCACCGGCATTTGCCCGCTCATACCGGTTTATTTCTCCTGGATTTTAGATGCCTTTTATCCTTCGAAACCAAGGATAATAGCGGTTGAAACCGGTTAGGAAAAGCAGTCTTTCGTCAGTATAAACACGCACGGTTCCTGCTCAGCGCGTTTGCCGGTGGAAAAGCGGAAGTGGGCACACGATGCACGATCACCTGACAATTAAATGCAAACAGATGTGTATGACCTTTCGCTGGCATTTATTATAATGAGGTCAGCGGCAGCCGGCAAGTTTGTTTATCGAACTGCAATAAAAACACGTCTCTCACACGAGCAACCGGCTTTTATCCTGCTTTTTATAAGACGGGTAAAAGCCGGTTTGCTTAATAAAAACACGCTGTATGACACTGAAAATGTGAAGTCCTCAAAGTAATTGACTATTGGTTTGGATTGACACGATTCAGTGCTCCTTAAAAAGCTTTGGCAAAGTTAAAAATATAAATCTGTAAAGCTGTTAAAATGTCAAGTCTTCAAAGTCTGACAGTTGGTTTGAATTGACATGATTCATTGCCCCTTAACAATGCTTAAAAAGTTGAATTTATAAAGCTGTTAAAATGTCATCAAAGTGATTGACAGTTAGGAACTTAGGATAAACATTATTCAATGCTCCTTAACCCTCTCCTAACAATGCATTGGTCCTGCTGAGCCTTTTTAGTAACATGGTATACTAAGGGGGGGGGGGGAGCTACCTCCCCACCACCTAATTAAAGGCATATTATGTGATGTTTTCCAAGTAGCACCCTCTATCATTGATTTTTACTATGAAAGTAGATATCTTGCACATTTGCATTTTTGATAATAAATCATGAAGATCCTGTAAGTTACAGATCAATACGATTCCTAATTACTTCAAAATTATGGTTTGAAAAAATAGATTGTACCGAGCGGTACAATCTATTTATTTCAAATTTTACTCTAAATTCACTCTAAAACCATGATTTTGAGGTTATTAGGAATCGTATTGCTCTGTAACTTGGAATGTATTTATGATTTATGATCAGAAAAGTAAACCTGCAAGAAAATCTGCTTTCAATTTTTTTCAAGGATTGAGGGCGTCCCCTGGAGAAGATCACATAATATACCAAAGGTACAAACGTCCCATGCATGACATCAAACATGGCTGACCTCAAAATTCTGTTGTACAGTGAAATATAGGCCAAAATTAAAATATTTGCCAAAAAAGTTCCAAATATTTCACCAGGTTTTGGAGAAAGAGAAGGAGATGCCTCGATAGTTCGTCCAACATAAGATGGAACATGACCTTTTATGACATATATTTATTTTGCAATGTGAAAGGTCATCATGAGCATGATCTTTGTTACTGTCCATCAATTTTGCATCATAATCTTTTGCAGTGATGTTTCATCTTACGTTGAACAGACTATAGGTCGCTTTCTGTTGCGTTTTGGAAAACCCTTGAGTGACAACCCCCACCCCTTAGTAGGGTTAAACAAGTTTAGCAAGTGGGTGAGTAGTATCAAGTGAGACACAACAAAGATGTATTATGTATAACTTGACCAAACGTTAGACTAAATGTACTACAATTACAACTATTCCTCCCCTGAATGGCATAGAACAGCCAGGGAGGGCAGTATACATCATGTGCCGTCACTCAATCCTTTTGTGGGCAAAGTCTACACCCATTGATCAACATTTTCATCAGCTTACACCAAATGAACCCATGTGTTTTAGGAGTTATAGTAGATTTGCCGGTTTACTATTTCAATACCTATCTTCCAATTGAGGGGAGGAGGCAGTGATTTGAAATCTTAAACTGATCATTGGCACATATGGTTCTATGGCTTCTCTGTGTCTTGAATCACATCGTAGGTAGTTCATATCCAGAATAGTGACAACGTTTTCTCGTGCCGTTGTTAAAATTGATTTTCTTTCTAATTTAATCCTCATCTATACAAGAAGAATTAGAAATGATGATCAAATGTCACTTGTTAAAATGGCAAGTTTGAATAGCATGCTATTTGTTTGGGTAGTTTAAATTCATGCATGAACGCAGTGATATTTGGGGATGTGTTGCTTAAACGCTTTGAAGTCCATTATATCGCAACAAAATCAATAGCATCTATCTAAACGATGCCAATTTTGTCGATGATTGGTGGTTCCTCTAATGTAAAATGGAGTAGGTCCAAATCAATAACCGATCGGCCAATGTTTATGAATCTACTATAACACCCAGATTTTTAGATTTTCGCATGTTGACTATGCACATGCATTTTGACCAGTTCCCCCACCCATACGCCCTCTATCTCTAATCCCAGGGATTATTTATTCAAAGTCACCTAAAATGACCATATAATAAGCTTCAGATATCCCTAAGGCAGTTGATTTTGTTCATTTATGATTAGGTGATCACTGCATTCCAGGATGATTTTCTGTAAGTAGTGGAAGGATATATACAAACTGCGAGTGCCAAGTGGTTTCAAATCAGTGTAAAGTAAATTGATCGAAATAATTAACACAGCCACATTTACCAGACAGGCATACAAAAACAATAATAGAGAGCATCCACTTCACTCATGTGTGCATTAGCCTAAGGTCCGAAGTTTACTGCTTTGTAACTGTCGAATTCCGCATTTTTCCGCTTTGTAAATTTTGCATTTTTCTGTGATGTAATTTTTCCCAAGAAAGCTTAAAATGTACGGTTTTTTTACGATCTATACAACCAAAATAAACACACTTTACAGAAAAACACATAATTTTTAGGTTTTTTTACGTATCTTTTTTTAATATTTATATTGTTTTATTCAAGACTATTTATAAATTGTGTGTTTTGGACGTTTTGTGTGCATTTTTTTTCTTCTTTTCATCAAAATGTCGTTTTCCGCGTTTAACCTCAATTCCGCAACGCGGTAAACTTCGGACCTTACATTAGCCCTAGAACTGAGTATTTGAATTGATATTTTGTTATACAAAGAGGGCTGATATTTCTGAATCCTTACAAGTGTAAGTTCATACATAACACAATTGTAAAATGTACAAATCCCAGTTTGTATCAAAATCAAGGGCGCAGCGTCCAAGACATCACTGAATAAACCTTTAATTCTTTCATCATCTCGACCTTGAAAACAGGCAATTCAGCAAGATCCTTGCAAGGAAATTTGATACTTGGGGGAGATTCAGACTGAAAATAAAGAAACTTGTTACAATTTAAAGGGAAATGCACTGGGAACTGGTTGCTGTCTTACCAGGAAATGTGCATTTGTCCAGATCTGACCCCAGGATATACAATGTTAATGTACCCATCTCTCAAATGTGTGTTTTTATCAAGATCCTGATCACAGAACACCATTAGAATAAATGTCAGGAGTATATATACATAAAAATTACCTGCTTTCAGGGTAGAGAAAACCCCC
Organism: Ophiura sarsii; assembly: GCA_035610835.1. Lineage (NCBI taxonomy): Eukaryota > Metazoa > Echinodermata > Ophiuroidea > Amphilepidida > Ophiuridae > Ophiura > Ophiura sarsii. Next base: position 16,841,563 of record CM069458.1, on the reverse strand, counting down.
GACTCTTTCGAGGACAAAATGGGGAAGAAACTCAGTCATTTTGAGGAAGAAAAAAGAGGGGAAAGGTGACATTAAGGAAAGATAGAGGGAGGAGGAAAATTGTTATTTTGTAATGGGGATAAAAATAGAGTTCATTACCTGAGGGAAGAAACTGACATATACGCTACTTGCACGCCATATCAAAACGAAAGCGAAGCGCTCCCAACCGCGTCACGCGATGCACAAACCTGCGTGAAACTATCCGTGAAACCATCGACGCAGTGTGGCGTGATAGTACGTGTAGGGAGAGCCTCGCTTTCAAAGTGTTGTCGTCATACCGTGCAAGTAGCGTATATACCCCTGATGAATGTTATTTTTAAATCCAGGAAAGATTATAAATGGTTTCATGTGCTTAGTTCATGAAAAATGTTACTTTCAATATAAATTTATATCAAATATATTGCTTACATTTAAAGAAATTAATCAAAATGTTCCCTTTGAACTGGAAAATTCAGGCTATTAGTATAAAACATCCTTTGAAGCTGAGACAATTTTCGTCTCAGCTTTGAAGTATATTGCACAATGTAAGGTGTTTTTTTCTTCAAATTTGTATTTAATATTATTTCACTTTATAGTTGATATTTTGTGTTCCTTTCTTTCTTAGTTTCCCCCTTTGTTGAAAGGAAGGGGCACGGTAAGTATGAAAATCAACATTGCACAACATTTCCACATGAGCTGCAAACTTGATTTTTAATTTATTTAACAAATCTGTGCAGTAAAAATAATATATTATTTATTTAGGTTGTTGTTATTATTTAATTCAATCTGAAGTATAAATTATTTTTTATTTTTATATTTTTCAGACCAGTATGCAGCTTTACTAAGCCTCAACCTCATCATTCATCCTCCAAATGCAGACATGTTCTGATTAAAACCAACCCCCTTGCAACCCTCAATGAATATTTTACCGCATCACCAATACCTGTGTATGCACGTACATACACCCCATGCAAACATATGATTAACCACAGTGACTGTCAATAGGGGCACACACAGTACAAATCTGCTTCTATGCTAAATAACTAAAACCACTGACAGCCATCTCCAGTAGAGAGAGACTTGATATTGATTGCAATTAGTGATGTCAGCCCTGAAGATTGCAGCAAACCCAAGTCTATACCTGGGTATTGATTTGATTTAATGAGGTCAGTGCTGCATTCCTTAGCATGTGCAGCGGTAGAATTAAGGTGATCACTGCTTAGCACAACGACGGCAGCACTCTCTAGTGATAACCACTTGCTCCGCGAACCGATATTGGCTTTGAGGCTGGCGTATTGGTTTCAACGCTGGTGTGCATGCATGCAAAGCATAGCGGCTAGGCTGCTTAACTCATCACAATACGACGGATTAATATAATCAATTTTGTGGGTGAATAGATAACTGCGATACACATTTGGGAATACCTTCGCTCAGTACTGTACAACTCATTAGGATATATTTATCGCTCTTATTTGTACAACTCACCGGAAAATTTAAGGAGTATTTTTGTCCGTTCTGCTGTATTGACTATTCTTGACACTATTCAGTTGGATATTAGTATACAGATTATCACAGATATTCAATTATCTTGGGTACAGTGTGTGATGATTAAGCGTGACCATCATTTCTACGCGATAGTGATCTTATAGTGAACGATATACATTTGAAATTGTGCACAGTACTATTAGCATATTTATTACTTGATTGTATACAGGAATTGATCAAATATAGTACTAACGCAACATAGTTGAAAATATGAATGATCCACAACACAACGGAAGGCCATTTATTGGCCAGCATCCTCGCTCTGAAAAAGGAGGAAGTTACGAGGACTCAAGTAATGCCAATGCGCAAAATCGGGATCCAGATAGAAATTATTATAGTGACGGGCAATCTGGTCGTGATGTTGATCCCCGATATCAAGAATCTGAGCCACCACAACGTAGCTACGATCATCGCGGTAGCGACCCACGTATAGACCATCGAGGTAGCGACCCACGTATAGACAGTCGCGACCCCCGCGGTAGCGACCCTCGCATAGACAGATATGGTAGCGACACTCGCATTGACAGACATGGCAGTGACCCGCGCATTGACAGACATGGCAGTGACCCTCGCATAGACAGACCCACCCCAGAACCACGCAGTGATAGGCGCTACAGGGAGAAATCTGAGGATCCTAGATCAGAGAATCCTAGATCAGAGAATCCTAGATCAGAGAATCCTAGATCAGAGAATCCTAGATCAGAGAATCCTAGATCAGAGAATCCTAGATCAGAGAATCCTAGATCAGAGAATCCTAGATCAGAGAGGAGGTACCGTGGCGACGAGCAAGATCCTCCTGCTCCTCGCAGTGAGCGACGCCATCGGGAGTCTGATCAGGGTGCACCTCCTCGAAGCGAGCGCAGGTACCGCGATGCAGATCAAGACCCAGCAGAACCGCCACCATCTCGCAGTGACCGATATCTCAAAGAAGGGGGACCAGAGTCAGGTGATCCTCGTCGACAACGTCGTAGTCCACAAGCGCCGCGTAGAAGCCCTCAGCAACCTCGTCGTGCGCAGCAAGGCCCCAGACCAAGCTCACGCCAAGGAGGTCAGCAGCGTCCTGAAGCTTCACGTCGCAGGAGCAGCCAAGGACCTAATAACGAAAATGATGCTTCATGGAGCTCTGGAAATAGTACAGAGAGTCAGCAGCATCAGTTAGAGGCAGACTGTAAGGTCTTCATGAATGACCTCGTCTTCAGAATTTTCAACCAAAGGTCAGTTGCTTTTTTTAATCAATTTTCTCCAAGGACAAGTTTTTTTCAATTTTATTTATAAATGAAATCAATACATTTCCATCTACGTTATAAATCTATGAATTTTATTTTTTATAATTAAGTTTTGTTCTTTCATATTTGTTATTACAATAAAATGTGCGGTCAGTACATCAGAGTCATTGCTACATACAATAGTATGGTATTGACTACTTCCCTACTATTACTATACAATTATAGTCTTTATTTAATGATGAAAATGAATTATGCATTACCTCTTCACAAGGGTTTACTGTCCATATAGAGGCTGTATCAGACGTTTAAATATTCACTTGATTTATTTTTTTGTATATTTTGGTAAATCACTTATGTTTATGCAAATGACATGAATATTGAATATATTTTGATGAATGGAACTTGTTATAGATTCTACCAAAAGATTATTGAAGCTTCCAGTTTTGAAACAAATTGAAAATCATAAAATCCAATTCTGAATTAGTCATCTGACTGCTATAAAGTGTGTGTTAATTGACAGCGGTATCCATGGACGTAATTGATTGATTATTAATTAGCCAATCAAGAGAGACCACTAATGAAGATGGTTTGACTGGTCATGAAGGCCAAATAATAAAAAATAAATGGTTTGGTTGTCCGCCTTTCCTCTCTCACGAGGATGGTGGCATTTTTGTCAAGTGCTGGTTAGAACCTTCTTTTAGATTAATGTTGACAAATTGTGGAAACAAAAAAATGAATAAATTGCTTATAGTTTTAAGATTCTACAAATAAAGAAAAAAGATTTCAAACTGGAAAAATAGATAAGGCATTCTGTAGTTCATTATTATTGTGAAATAAGGAACAGACGTTGGAAGACGAGTGATAATTTTGTATGTGTCTTAGTCTAATGATCTAACGTTGTCATTAGGGGCTGTGTGCATTATTGATTGGTTCAATCATTAATGCTTCATGGATTTTTATATTCTGTTTGGCAAACCTGGTAACCTTGTAATAATTTTGTTAGCAAAGAGATGCATACAGCTGGCATGAGAATTTTCCTTTTTTAATAGGAATTCCTTTTTTGGGGGTCCAAGTTTCCACACTTTCTTTGAATTTCAGCCTGTTTTTGGCCTTTTTAGCCCAATTACACACACATTTTCAGTTTTTTCAGTTTTTTTCATGTTTTTTCTTTCTCATGCCTGATACAGCTGAATTACTAGGAATATCAAACTTGTTTCAGCTAAAATTTCACAAAACCATTTGTGCTTACCTTGCCAACAAGGGAGATCAAATACGTCAAAACATTAATATTTACATATAAAAGAAGAATAGTAAAAATCAAATTTATGTGAACATTTAAACATGTAATTTTATTGAAAACTAAAATTAACATCAAATAAAATGTGTGTAACAAAACAAAAATGTCAGGGACATATGTTCCTAAGTAAAGAAAATCAATAATTTGCCCTGACTGATTTCCCAGAAATTTTATTAAGTATTTGACATCCCATGATATTGAGTTTTTTCAAACACCAAATGTCCTTGTAAGAGATTCCTGAGTCCATCATTTCTTTCAAATTACACCACATCAAAATGTCCAAACTATACTTACCTTATGAAAACACTTAGACATGCATTATTGTGCATTTAGTGTTCTTCAAATTTGATTGATTGCCATCACCTGCAAATTTGTGAGTTGCAATGTTGTAAATCAATTTACAAATAATACCAGCTCATAGTCAATCTACTTAACAAAACATGACCCTGCCAGACATTACAAAAAAAATCATGTTAGGTAATGAAAAAACAAACCTTTTTCTATGAGCAAACAGACCTCTTATGTACAGTAGTGTTGGGTCGGTCAGGCATTTTTTGTTTTGTTTTTTCCTCACAAAAAGTTTTGTGAATTTTCAACCATTATCAAAATGTTCAAAAAACCTTTCAACACATTTTTTTCTCTTTTGTTTGTCACCTTGTGAAGAATAAAAATATCGGGATATATAAAACCAAAACAAGCTCCTGTTAAAACAGCCTCCCTTATTAAAACCCTTAAAGGTATATTATGTGATCTTTCCAGGGAACGCCCTCAACTTGATAAAAAGATATTGAAAGCAGATTTTCTTGCAGATTTACATTTCTGATCATAAATCGTACATACATTCCAAGTTACAGGGCGATACGATTCTTAATTACTTCAAAATCATGGTTTTAGAGTGAAAATTAACTGTCGGGATAACACGACAGTTTATATTTGAACTCTAAATTCACTCTAAAACCACGATTTTGAGGTAATTAGGAATCGTATTGCTCTGTAACTTGGAATGTATGTACGATTTATGATCAGAAATGTAAATCTGCAAGAAAATCTACTTTCTAAAAAAAAACATGAATAGAGGGCGTTCTCTGGAAAAGATCACATAATATGCCTTTAATTACAAGAACTACATATCCATGAGTGTAAATATTGCAATAGGAGTAACTCATATTTCAATAGCGTTATCAAAATACGTAAGTGTGAGAAGAAGATTCTATGGAATTACCCAGGGATTTACCATTGACATTTTATCAAGATTAAAAGTTCATTGGCCAGTGTGGTATTAGAATAATTGGGTCAAGAATGTGTTCATGGATGGCTGTTATAGGCTGAAATGAAAGGGATTGTCCGTAGTAGTACACTTTCATTCACTTCTTATCAACCTCAGCAGCCTTTGGTTTTCTTACTTTTTATTTGAAAAACATAAATTATGGAAACCAATATATGTGATGTGATCAAGAGAAATGAGTCACACGCCGGCAGTTTTCAATTATGATATTTGTCAATCTTTTAAAAGCAGGTGAAAAATGCAGAGTATGGTCCAAACCCCATTAAAATTGAACTTCTACTACTTTTAGTTAAGTTACAAACAATTTACCAACTGATATGAGAAAACAATGTAAAACATAAGAATTTGTCACTTCTTTTTACCTTTATATAATTATCTCAAAATCAATAATCCCGACACACGACTCATTCCACTTGATCGCGTCACATATAAACTCAATAAATGCTCAGGATTTTTATCAAAGGTAGATTGAGACAAGACATACACACAAATTGTATGAATGTGCCACTGGCAAAAAGAAATTGACCCTCAAAATGAAGATATCGCTGGAGAGCACAAATTAGTACTCTTAGACCACAACAAAACACTAATTTCCCCCAAATATGTGAATAAGATGTCAGATATTTCTTTCCCCAATATGTGAATAAGATGGCAGATATTTCTATAGTATTGGTTAGAAGAAATATTGGTTATTGGATGATTTCACACACTTTTTATAGATCAAGCACAGACATATCTATGATTTGGATAATTTAGGTTAACGGTATATTATGTGATCTTTTCCAGGGAATGCCCTCAATCCTCGAAAAAAAATTGAAAGCAGATTTTCTTGCAGATTTACATTTCTGATCATAAATCGTATATACATTCCAAGTTACAGGGCGATTTGATTCTTAATTACTTCAAAATCATGGTTTTATAGTGAAAATAAACTGTCGAAGTCTGCGCCGACAACTTATTTTTACTCTAAATTCACTCTAAAACCATGATTTTGAGGTAATTAGGAATTGTGTCGCCCTGTAACTTGGAATGTATTCATGATTTATGATCCGAAATGTAAATCTGCAAGAAAATCTACTTTCTAAAAAAAATCATGAATAGAGGGCCTATGGAAAAGATCACATAATATGCCTTTAAAAGGGTATCTGTATCAATTTACAAATAATACCAAGCATTGTTGCGCCAACAAAACAGTAAAAAAAACATATGAGGTTAAAGCTATTTAAAGTCTTAATAAAGTATCATAAATAAATTGTTCGTTTATATTTGTTTTTATATTTGCGCCTCAGAATAGGTTGTCTAAATAGATAGCGCATTATAAATGCATTATTATTATTATTATTATTATTATTATAAATTTTAATTATAATTTCAGCTCCACAATAAGCCAAGAAGATAACGCAGCATTTGGCACATTTTGCAGGGTAAGTTTAACTACCAGTCTGGTTTTGTTCAAAGTAAATACTTTTTGAAATACTAAAAGTAATTGTGCACTCTTCTGCCAGATGCCTGTGTAGCTCAATTGCAAGAGCATCATGGATCTGATATGAGGGTTGCTGGTTCAAAGTTGTCAGAAGCACACAGGTGAGGTTATGTGAAAGATAAATTTACTATCCCGAGGGGGGCACTCAACTTTCTTTTCTTTTTGGTAGGGGTGGGCTTTTTGGTAGGGGTGTAGGGTCTCTAAAAGCGAGGGGGGGGTGCTTAGGAACTGAACTGAGAGAATTTTATGACAACAAATAGGGTCTTAAGAACTGATTTTGTCAAAAAATAAGTCTTTAGGGCTGGTTTGTTTTTCAAATTTAATTAGTAAGAACGCACATTTTTGCGATTTTTGAATTGTCAATAAAATGGGGGTAGAGCTAGCAGAAGAGGGTGAAAGGGGGGGGGGGGTCTTCAGGGCGGCACATACCTATAACCCTTTGCAATGTCAGTACCCCAACCCAGGATAAATACTATTTGTTGTAAAAGAGGCCATTCTGAAGCAGCGTTACTGGAACTTACTTGTTGTGTATGTTTGACACTTGAGAAAGATTGTTTTTTATTATGGTTCAATCTTCTTGACATCAATAGCAAAACACTTACTGGGTGAAAACTGTGGCAAGTAGCAGACACAATGGCAACTGTTCTAATTAAAGGGAGGAACACTCACAGATGCTCAGAGTAGAAATGATGTGTATAATTTTGTTTTAAAAATAACCCTAACCCCCGAGGTACCTTTACCAAAGAATTTTTTTCACGGCCAAATAGCGAGGGGGAAAAGTGCCCCCACTCCCTCAGGGCTCGAACCCCGGACCTCTGGGTTCAGAGGCAGACGATCTACCGCTAGGCCACGGGGGAAACCATACATGGCGGAGTATATTCCGCCCTGTATATACATGTACCCTGGGGCCATTATTTCATCAAAAAAACTGCCGAGCCGGGTGACACAAGCACACCGCATTGTAGTAATTTGTAGTACTCAAGAGTGTTAGGGTTAATGAGACCAACATTTTTTTTTTAAATGAAAAAAGAAAAATAGTGAAAAAAATCGCTCCTTAATAAAAAAAAACCCAAAAGTGGTCAATTTCACATTAATTTATATCTTGTAAATTGTTAGATATATAGAGTTAATGGACCTACGGTACATATTCTACTGGCCACAATCCGACATTCATGGGAGCACTTCGATCAGCTTACTGCACATGCTTGAAACTTCCAAAATCTCTCTAACCAATGAGAGCCGTGAGGTCGAGCTTACGTATTGCGCACCACTGATCTCAGTTGCACCATTTTTTGGGGTGAGGTTGACCTCGCATACTTTACACGAGGCCAACCTCATGTGACGTGCGTCCATTGAACCTAAAATACATGTACCATTCCAATAATTATCCTCATTGCAGGGTTCTCAATTACTTGTTTTCAGGGGGAGAGGACAATTATTACTTGCATATGAAGTATCCCCTAAGCTACGTATCTTTTGCAAAGGTTTATATTTCACTCTTAGAATGTTCCAACCACGCATGTTTGTTTATAGGCTACATATTTTACCGTAAGCTTGCCCTATAGGGAGAACCAAATGGGCTAACTCTTTGCATATTTACAAGTATCTTTTGTGGTTGCAAAAACCAAACATTCTGTCTACTGCACCTATCATATAAATAATTAAGATATCAAAGCTACAAATGCTATCTACTGAAGATAGCATAAATTTAGCTGTATGTGATGTGGTAGAGCGAAATGAGTCATGTCACATGTTGGCAGTTTACAATTTTGATATTTGTTAATCATTTTAAAGCAGGTGGAAAATGCTACAGTATGGTCCAAACCCCACTAAAATTGAACTTTTAGTTTTTAAATTAAAAACAATTTACCAACTGAGAAAACAAGGTAAAACGTTAGAATTTGTCACTTCTTTTTAACCTATAACTCAAAATCAATATTGCCCACATCCGACTCATGCCGCATGCCGCGTCACATATGTGATGCGATCTGTGAAAACCCGCCACATGTCGGGATTTTTCATATTGGAGATATTTATATCATAAGAAAGCTGAATCTGTGCTGTTACAGAACTGTTTCGATCATTTTTCTACGATCACTACAAAAAAAAGTTATGAGTGAATGATGAGTGTGATGTCATAAAAAGCTACAAACCAAAAAATCATGAAAACAGGCCATAAAAGATACATAGTTCAATAGAATAACATTATAGGGCTACTTAGAAAAGTGACTTAAGTAAGTTTTTGAAGGAGAAATTTCATAAAGGTGATGACACAAAGTAATAGAAATTAATTTTCTAAACAAAATCTTTAAAAAAATTAATTAAAAAGTGGTTTTTTTTATTTTAATTTTTTTAATTTTACCCATAATCTCTATTTCACATTTTGCGACATCCGACGGGTTTTCACAGATTGCATCACATATGCTCTACATTGAGTAGGCCTTTAGCATAATTCTGTCTACTAAAACTGAAGACATACCTTCTGAGGATGAGCATTGCCTTGCATGCTCTCTGCTGAAGTCTACATTGCTATACGGTCTGCTCAACACAAATACTGTCTACTGAAGATAGCAATATTGTTTGTTTACTAGCAACACGGCATTTAGGCATGAGTGTCAGACCCGGTGCAATCATTGGAATGCCGTCCAAAGTCTTTGCACAAAGGGTAGATAAATGAAGTTTACTGAAGAAAGCGCATTCTTAAAACTTTCATATCACAAATAACCAAAAAAGTCATGCAGAAACATGATGAATTTCATAAAAATGTATATTTAGCTTTAAAACCATAGACTACACATAGAAATGTTAATATGCTATTGTCAACCAAACTCAATCCTAAAGGTGTAAAATACCTAACCAGACTACACATAGAAATGTTAATATGCTATTGTCAACCATACTCAATCATAAAGGGGTAAAATACCTAACCAGATGACTATTGTCAACCAAACTCAATCATAAAGGGGTAAAATGCCTAACCTAAATTTGAGCTGATAAAATCTGATTTTAAGAATATTGACTTTGCTGATCCCTATGATCCACAGGTTTATCTTCTAGAAATTGGATAGAAATTAATTGGATTTGAATGAAAGGTAATTTCTTGGCAAAACCATTTTTTGACGAAAATGAGGGGTCTCCTTCTCAAATTACTTAGTGCATCTTGTAAAGTTGTCTTCATTATGTGCGTCATTAAATATTAAAATTTGATAATATGATGTAATCAATTGTGATAAAATAAAATCTCTTACTTGGAAGGAAAATGACAATGGTACTTTAATTGCTTGCTAATTATCTGATGTTGATGATGTCTATTCATCTATTCATTATAAACTCTTTATTTGTTATATGGTGAACTTATTACTACCATTAGTGGTAATTGCAAATGGTACACATCACATAAATGGCCTTTATGACGTGCGTTGTACATTGCATAGTGATTTAATATTCGAGGGCTCGGGAACACATCTCCAATTTTTCAAAAATGAGATTTTGGTATCAACATTTTCAGAAAGAAATTCTCTTTCCAGTAACACAAAGCCTTTCAAAGTTATAGCCAATATCACAAGGCCTCATCTCAATCTCCCCAATGTGTTTAAAAATCTTCAATAGTCTTTTTCTCAAAATGGTCAAAATGGAGATAAGGCCTTGTGTTTCTGAGCCCTCGATGTGTAGAAGCTAGAGCCACAAGTTAATGTATACTCATGGTAAAAAAATCTAATCACTGATATCCTTGATTTCTATGCATTTTGATTAGGGGGCGGGGTGGGGGGGGGGGGGTGCATAAATTTAATAAATGTAATACCAATCATATTTTTATAATTGAATGGCTTTAATGATTTACAAGTTTCCTCTTTAAATATAATCTTTATAAGTTTTTTTGTGAAAAATAACAACAACAAAACCCACAAAAACCCCAAATAAAGTGATTAACATATTTACAGAGAATTTACAAACACGCTTTCTTCAAAAATTCATCCTATTCACACATAGACATAAACAATATATCGTGTAAATTTAGTACAAAATATAGAAATGTACACAATCTCTATAGAATTTTGAACAAACAAATGTATCAGTGTATGGTCAGGACTGTTATGGTCAGCTAAAATCTAGTGGAAGGTAAGCAATGTGGTGTAACCAATACGCTTTTAAAATCTTATTCAGATGGACATACAGAAAGCATCGATTTGTTAATGGACACTTGTATAGTTGGAGGGTTGAAGGAGGGGGCTTAGTTTAGTTCTATTAAGATTCATTACAGAATGTCTGTGATATCTAGTATGGACTGCATCCTAAGTAGGCATTGACCAATGTTCTTAGATAATAAATGGATGGCCACACAAAAAGCACGAACACAGGCTATCTCTTTAGATTTGTATCCATCGATGTCCAAAATCCTTTTACTTTTATTGTTTTCACTACAAAAATCAAATACAGTTGTTGCTTTTGTAATCAACTTTGACATTGGCGTAACCAGGGGTGGCCGGTGCCCCCCCCCCCCCCCCCCCCCCTCCCCACATCCCCGAAATAACCCAGTCGGTAAAAATGACCCTGCGTTGGTAGATTTGCGATTTTGACCATGCAATTTTTTTTTTAGGCCAGTCATCGGACAACTTCATCGCTACCTCACCCCCCCCCCCCCCCCACCACCCACAAGATTTCAGCTGCTGACGGGGGGGAAATTGTGCAAGTTTTACCAATTTTTTTTAGAGTCTGTAAAAATAATTGTCGGTACATCATGCCTTTCGTCGGTACAACTATGGTCGTGCCCCCCCCCAGTTTCAAAAAGCTGGGTACGCCACTGAACTTTGGCATATACTGTATGGAATTTTAGACTTTAAAAATGTTTAGATATGGATGGGTACTAATCTAAATGAGATAGCCTACAAAGGATTTGTTTGACGATAATCCCAGAATCCATTCATGTGGCTTTTCTAACAAACAAATTGTCAATTATTCTCAGTTGCAGGTTACAAGAAACACTGGTGCGATGCAATTTGTCCAGAATTGTATTTATTGTGGAATCAATTTGCCCCTGAGTTATCCATTTAGTCATACTTAACATTTACGGCATGCTACTTGTCAGCAAGCACATTCAGCGATATTTGTTGTTGTGTATGCCTGTCCCATGTAGTGCAAAGCAATGGGCAAGTCTACAGAGTTATTTTTTCCCTTTTGGGATGACGTTATTTACACAGAGTTGATGTCTTGTAATTGTATGCAAAGGATGACAAAGTGGGAAAAGTACCTAAGTCAGTCCGGTATAGCTTCTGCATTTTGTTGTATAAGTTCGTCAGGTTTGTTAAGGGAAATAAGTGTTCATTAAAACCAGTGATTGAGGCAAAAATGTGTGAAATTACTCACCAATTGATGTTTCATCATGACTTGCTCAGTCAGATTTCATCAGAGTTGTGATCCACTACCATAACCGTTGGAACCAGTGTTTCTAGAATTCTCAGAAATAGTGTTGTCAGATTCTTCAGTAGTTTCTGCACTGTTTCTGCATGTTTTGATATTTTGAGGACTTGTACTAAAAATAATTGATATGTTGCCAATATATGGTTTTGGGGTTTCAGCACCAGAAGCGGAGATGTACCACAATTCAATCCCACAATGCAATAAGCGCATACTGCATATTACATTACAATGGTTATGGGCCAAAGGTTAATTCATTGACTGTGTTGTTGGCTACGCTCATTGCATTGTGGGACTGTAATTTGGTACAACTCGGTTTACGGTACAAAAACTCCAAAACCGCATGGAAGATTATTAAATCATGCCACCATGGGCTCTAAATTGAGAACAGTATACCCACTTCTATATCTAGGGATAGTGGGGAGCTTAGACTTAAATTAAATTTGGTAAACAAACTGATGTGCTTCAGTGGTGTGAAAGGTTAAATGCATCAGTGGGCTGGTAACTACAGTCCTGGAAATGTTCATATCATATCCATGGGAAAATGTAATAACCATCTGATAACTTATCAGCGTACCTGAGGTATCTGCTATCACAGACCAATTTAGCTTTGGGTAATAAATGTGAGAGGCTTGTTGAAGGGGAAAACAAACATGACACGGTTGAATCAGTACTGTGAGTTTTGTCACATGAAACATCCTTTCACATGCTTTCTACATCATAAGATAATGAAGCATGATTTCTACTGAAGATAGCACCATTGAACATGCTGTCTACTGAAGATAGCACTGTTAAACATGCCCTCTGTTGAATATAGAGAATTGAGATAGACCCCACATGCTATCTTCTAAAGATAACATGTCTCTGTTGTCTACAAAAGATAGCATTGCTATGCCTGCTATCTACTGAAGATAGCATTGTAATTATAATACCTTGGTTTGGATGGTGTAGATATTTGTGCAATTTTTCTGATAAACCAAATGTATAGGTGTGGAATTTAAAAAAACCTTTTACATCCATTGCTTAGGCCAAAAAAATTGTTATGTTGTCCTCGACCGCCCGCCTGCTGTGCGACTCTTAGAGTGATTTCAACTTCTTGTTGGCTGAACTTTGAGCTTCCACTGGTAAAATAAAATTTTAAAAAATCCGCCAGCCCGCCCCTCCTCTCTAAAAGCTGTGGAGGACAACATAACAACAACAAAAAGTGGCCTTGTTGTAGGACTTAACAGTGATTACCTTCAATCTACCAAACTCTTACCCCCTGAGAACTACCGGCCGATTGGTTGAAATTTAGAATATGTCAAATATTGTGCCAATCAGAGACATTGTTAGAAAAATTACAATTTTCAAAAATATTAGCATAAAATATTTATAAGCGAAACTGTAATTGGTTATCAAGATGACTATATCATGTAATTGACCAATAGGAATTATTGTACGAAAGACAGGTAGTGCCCAGGGGATTAAGATGGATCTGAATACATCTAGTTGCAATTTAAATACAAATGCTAATTTAAATGCTCTGAACAAAGTGTGGAAATCCAGCCTCTGTCGAAAAATCAAAATCAGACTTTTCCAAGCTACTGTTCAAAGTGTTCTACTGTATGGAGCTGAGACATGGACCATCACCAACAGACTGAATAAATCTCTAGATGGATGCTACACTAGAATGCTGAGAACTGCACTCAACATTAGTTGGAAAGATAAGGTACCAAACAAAGACCTGTATGGAAACTTACAAAAGGTATCAGAAAACATCACAGATCGAAGGATGAGATTTGCAGGACATTGCATGAGAAGAGAAAATGAGATTGTATCCGACCTGCTGCTATGGAGACCCAAACACGGACACACATCTGTCGGCCGCCCAGCCTTAACATACTTGGACAACTTGGCGAAAGACACAGGACTGAGGAATGATGAGGAGATGAAAGCATGCATGAGGGACAGAGTAGTTTGGCGAGCCATCACGAAGACCGTTCGAGAACGACATAAGTAGTAGTAGTAGTAAATACAAATAAAGCCAACAAAAAAAAAGTTGACTTGCCCTTTCAGGGTCAAAGTCAGGGTAAGACGGTCTGATTTTTTTTTTTTTTAATTTTTGAAAATTTTTGAAAATTTACTGCACAAAAAAACGTTTTAAAGATTTATTTTTTTATTTTTTTGATTTTTTTATTTTTAAACAAGCAGATACTACTCAAAAACACATTTTCATCTTTCTTTATTGTTATGTGCTTCTTTCATTTTTTTAATTTATTTAAATTAATAAATTTCTTTTTTAAATAAAAAAAAATAGCGACCCTAGATTTCCGAAAATTCGGGTCGGTCGGAGGGCAAGTCAACTCTTTTTTCAGAATTTGGAAATCAGTTCAAGAATAGGGACCTGACTCCATCAAATTGCAATGTTGATACAAATAAATACCAAATCTTTTATAATATGGAAATTGGGTAAAGAATAGGAATCTGAATACATCAAATTGCAATGTTGATACAAATAAATACCAAATCTTTTAGAATATGGAAATTGGGTAAAGAATAGGAATTTGAATACATCAAATAGCAATTAAAATACAAATATATACAAAACATATGTATTTTCCTAAGAGTCATATTGTGTATAAATGCATTTAAAGATAGTTTTCAACAACTGAGAAAAAAGCTTTATATGTACATGCACTTGAACATCTTATGTTATGTCACTTTTTTTACAAAGGATAGGAAAACTGTCACCACATGTTTTAATCAAATTAATAAATAATTGCATGTACATTCCATAGGTTTATCATAATTTATAACAGGTGTTTTAGTTTCCATTCTGATATCAAATTTATTTGATCTTTTGTGATGGCTTGCATTGCTGTCAGAAGGCACATGTTTTCATAGGGAGAATGGATCATTTTCGAAAATAGAATTTTAATCAAAATTATTTATGTGTTAGAATTCAAATTTAAAAAAAGAAAAATGTTAGTTTGAATTATGCACAATTTGGCGATTTGGGAGATTAGATAAAAATTAAGTCATAAGGACTGAAGTAAATAGTAAGGAGGTTGAGGGTCATAAGAATCTACAGATGGCTGTGAAAAAAGGGTCATAAGAGGCTTTCATACATTTATAGAATATACTGTCAGATGACATTATCCAGCAAATGTCACAACTGGAAAACAGCAAATCTCAAATTCTCTGTCCTGGCAGTTTCTTCCCATCCATATTTTATTACGAGTTTACGAGTTTATTTATTTCGCATACAACATATTAATACAAAGTCAGAGCAAAATGATAACAAAAACAATAGCATATATATGCAAGGCGTCATTGAAAAAATCTCACGAAGAGCTTACACGTGTCAATGACCCCTTGGGAAAATGGTAATGGATAAAGGTAATATAAAAAGGAACATTTATGTTACATACATGTAGATAAAGCAATACTATAGGGAGAGTATATAAAGGTAATGCAAATTTAAAGTAATCTTTTAAAATCGGGATGGTGTGCATACATAGACAGACTTGACAGAAAACAGACAGACAGACACACACACATTACGCAAGACAACAAAGCAAATATGGACACACTGGTTGCTCAAGCAACGTAAATGATCGAAACCAAAGTGAAACCGAAAATGGGAAATAGCTGGAAAAGAATAAGATGAAAATATAACAAAAGAAATAGCAACATAATCTAAGAACTAAACTAATGTACAAAAACTCAAAAGATGTGAACAGACTAGTTCGCTGAGATAAGATGATCTCTGAGCATGCGCTTGAAGACGGTTGTAGTGTTTGATTTACGTATGATGGACGGAGTAGCATTCCAAGTAGACAAAATGGGTTACCATAGTTTGACACAACTATTGGGTGTAAGAAGCAAACTAAAAAAGTGCATTGGAGTCTCAAAATAGGCATATCAATTGTCAGCAAGTATTATCATTTGAGTTCCAATTTCAAGTGTGTAGCTATCTTCTGTTGATAGATGACAAGCCATTCTGAAGAATAACATAGCTCCATTTTGAGCATTTATTTGCCGCGAGCATCAAATACATTTTCCATGTTATACAAAAATGAAGAAAAGGAAGGCCTCTATTGATTACCACATGATGAATTCTCCATTCGAGTTGATAAATAATTCTATGATTGATAACCTTTCCTATTATTACTAGAGCTCCTAGAAAATTGTAATTGATTTGTATTCGCTATACTACACTTGCACTATAATCACGCCTTTAGCTGTCTTGATACACAATTAGACAAATAGATTGCATGTAAAGCTCATTTGCGTACTGTCTACTGTCCCAATTCCATAAATCAAAACCTACATATCCATACATAATATCATAATTTAAGTTTACAAACTAGATCTTACCATATTTCTGAATTTGTTATTCAAATCACTGTTCTTTCTCTTTAATAAAAACTGGAGAAGTTGGACTGGGAGTTGGGATTTTGAGCCATCAAAACATGCGAAGGCTTAAATTATATAATTTTGTTGTTTTTATTATGAAATAAAGATTATGATCTGTATTGCTTCTCAATATGTATTGGCAGTTTTAATATAAAAAGGTTGAATTAGAGGTAACACACCGTTCGTTTAAAAATAAGAAGAGGAAATTGTAGGGAGTGATTAAATCTGAATCACTCAAAATATAGATGATAACGTAAAAATACATTACTCAAAGTATACAACATAATGGATTTTCTCTCAATTCAGTCTTTATATTTCTTTCTCTCTTTGATCAAATTAAAGTGTTTACCATGCCATCTAGCCATTGATTCAATTATTGCTGTATATTTAATCTATTATTAGTAAGGGTGAGTTGATCATACCTCAGGGGTGGTTTTATTTTATTATAATTATTAAATTCTTTATTCATTGATACAACGGCGAATCTAGGGGGAGGGGCGCGGGTGCTGCAACAAGAAAAAAGGAAAGAGGGAAAAGGAAAGGAGACAAAAATGGAGACAAAAAAGGAAAAATAAGAGGGGAAAAATGGAAATGGAAGAAAGATTGGCAATGAGGGTTATAGAACAAGAAAGAAAAAAAAGCCTACTGAAAATACTTGTGTGGAAATAGTAGAAGCGGTAGGCATAGGTTATTCTAAAACAGCCATGGAGTATATAACATTATAAACTCCCTTCTCTTTTAGTAGGTTTGTTCGTTCAAAACAAGTATGAAAGTCGTATTTTCGTAGATAATTAAAAAGATGTTGCTATCATGATTCATGATAGTCTTATCACGCAAATTACCGCCGGTTTTAAATCAGGTTTTTAAACAGCCATCACAGAAAATGAATACGCCAAGAGGAATTACCACGCTTTGTATTCTGAAATGGTCTTTTTACGGGCCAAAAATAATTTCTTCCAAATGTCTATCTACCCGGTTTCTGTTTCGTCAAAACTAATCTGAAATCACTCTGTAGCATATAAACAAAGTGTATGACGACTTTCTTTTGTTGAGGTCTGTATAATAGATGTGTGCTCTTATGCAATTGCATTTAACATTTTTACGTCATTCTTTTGATGAAGTCTGTATAATTGATGTGTGCTCTTATGTAATTACTTAACATTCATGTCATTTCAAGTTTTCTATGATAGATAAATAAACTATTTATATACAATACTTCTCAAGTTTTCTTGGTCTCTTTGCGTGTACCTTTTTCCGACGGTTATTCCTTTCCGCCTTGCGATTATCATGATAAGGATATGATTAATAACTGTAGTACAAGATTTGAGCATTTTATCATTTAGATTTGTGTCATCTTGAATGATATAGAGGCATTATATAATAAAGGACATTGATCATATTGATGATTTGATACCAAGCAATAATCAACATGTTGATAAAGTAAAAATAAGATCAATATGAGAAAGTTTTTCATTGGGTTACGTACGGATTTCAGTTTCAAATAATATGGTTGATTTTTCTTTTACTATTATAAAGTACAGCTATATGCTTGCTTATCACATGTAAAGCATACAGTTATAAAAATCTCTACAAGGTGGCTTTTTAGCCAGAAAATCCTTAACACTTTCCATGCGCTATTAGTTAAACCACAAATTATACAAATCAGATTTATTAGTTTAGCCACAAATTATACAAAACAGAATTTTTCAGAAACATTTTCCAACTTTCAAAGACTTATCTCAAGAATTACTGAATCAATACTATGCATGTTTGTACTTATTTTAATATATTTCTCATGGTGATTCCAAATATGGTGATGAAATTCAATCATTTTAAATTTTTGAATAATTTTGTGACATTTTGGAACTGTCGTCTGCAGACGCCTATCGCGTGGAAAGCATTAAGACATGGGTAGACATTTAGGGGAGGCGGTGGGAATCCTAGACATGGGGTTCCTATTTGTAAACATTGTCGCCACAAATCAATTAAGTGAGTCAAATTTGATGAGACATTTAAAAATTGGAAAATCAGCTATTCTTACAGGTTGGAAAAAAAGAATTGCAAAATTACAAATAAACAACCACTAAATTATTTAAATTTTGCAGAATGCACAAAATCAGATGCCCCAAAAATCTCCTATTGAGTAATTGATTTACTTTCCAATTCAGGTTGCGTTTTTTCTTTTATTCACCATGACCAGTGTTTAGATACATCAATGTATAGCAGTGAGCCAACTAGGAAATAATGTAATTTGCTGTCTGTCTTTATAAATGTAGTTGACCCATTCATTTTCAATATTATAGTATGACAACGACGGTGAATTCTACTGCTCAATTCACTTTGCTTGCATGAACAATAGTGATAATAAGTCTACCTTCCCCCGCCAGGCAATGCATCCTCGTTGTATAATATACCCTCAGGCATTTCGATGCAATATTTTTTGTGACTAGCTGACGTACGCGTATCCTCTGTTTCACCTGCTTACCTGCTGAATAGATACGGAGGAAACAGCGGTACCGGCGCCAGGCGGGCCTCAATAAGGGGACACATGCGCATTTTATATTCGGCTATATGCAGTGTATCGTTACTGCTCATGGTAAAAAGAGCTAGTATAGATTCTTTGGTATATGTGTCACATCTTTGTCAGATTGGGTGCTTTTAATTCAAATACATTTCAAGTGTATTTCTAAATAACTTAGTCTGCTTTTTGTGTGGAATAGATACGGAAGGAGCAGCCTAGTGGGCCTCAATATAGGGACGCATTTTATATTTAGACGCAATGCATTGTGGTATATATAGTACAAACTGTATGGTATAGGTGTCACATCTTTAGCTGGTTGGGTGGTTTTAATAAATTTCTTATATATTTCAAGTATCTGTCAAATACTACATAGTCTGGTAAAAATAGGAAAAGATATAGAGGAAAACGGATAGATGGGCCTCAAATAAAAGGGAACAAATGTAACTCATCACATCAAAACCAGATATGAAAATTGAGATTTGGAATTCAACAATTTGTTAGCTTTAAACAAAATTAAAAATTATTTCTTAACTTCTTTTGCTATTATCTGCCGTTGACGACAACTGGTCGGTTTCGATGTGACGGGTCACAAATATGCATTTTATATTTAATCATTTGCATCATGGTATAGAGTACAGACTCGCTGATATAGGTGTCTTATAATCTTATAACACCTTCAACACGGCTATTATTTTTAACGTACACAAAACAGATTTTTCAGAAGCTTTCACAATTTTCAAAGTCTATCTCAAGGATTACTGACCCAATACTAGGCATGTTTGTACTTATGTCAATGCATTCCTCACGCAAGGCTCAAGATAACAGTTTTTTTTACCGGGAGCTACTTTTTTCAGAGTAGCGCTCGGATCAGGGGGATTTATTGAGAACCGGGAGCTACTTTTAGTCTACCGGGAGCTAACCTTTTATTAAACAATTAAGCTTAAGCGAAATTCGAAGTTTTGGGCAAGCTTCCAGGGCGCTGGTTTGGACAAAATATTAGCGCTCGGTTGGTTATTTTTCAGCATTACCGGGCGCTTTAGCAGAAGGACTGAGGGGTAAAAATCGCCCACGGCCCGCTTATCTTGAGCCTTGTTCTCACGATGATTCCAAATATGGTAATGAAATTCCATAATTTTGACATTTTTTAAACTTTGAAATTTTGGAATGTCGTCTGCAGCTGCCTGCCGCGTGGAAAGTGTTGTAGGATGGTTAGATTTAAAATATATGTGGTAGTGGTTCTGTAGAATAGGTTGCTGATACGCTGCATAGATATATGTGACCCGTCACATCAAAATGGACATGTTGGAGGCCTGAGTCAAATCTGAATTTTAGGTATGGCTTGAAAGAGCACATTTAAAGCTTTTAAATGACACCATGTTGAAGGTACCGTAATCAGACTTTGTAATCACAAGATATGATTTGAAGAAGCATATTTTTGTCTATTATTTTCTTTATAATTCACCAAATATATTGGCCTCTATCTCAAAACTGTGTTTGCCGACAACATGTCCTTTTTGACGCAACTGGTCACATATGGATGAAACAGCATGTAGGCCTCAATAAAAGACATTTGATATTTAGATGCATTGCATTGTGGTATAGAATAGAGACTACTGTAAAACGACTTTATTTTGTGAGGGATTTAATTTTGCGAATTTCGCGAGGTATGTAGATTTGCGAAATTAGATACCCACATAACTGATAATTTTACATTAAAGATAACAGTTAAATGTCCAGGTTCGCAAAATTAAGTGCCTGCTAAAATTACAGTAATTTTAAATTCATGAAATAATAGTGTTTTACAGTATATGCACCGCGGGAAAAAGTAGGCAATACGGAAAGCTCCTTGCCGGGAAATGAATACCTCTCGCGGGGAAAATGCAAAGAGTGAGAAAAAGAAGAAAAAAGTTCAAAGAAAAAAAAAAGAAAAGAAAAAAGAAAATCGAAAATGTTGGAAAAACATTTACAGTGCGTTTTAAAATTTACAAGGCAAGCCAAACCTTATTGTAGTGGGCAGCAGTGTACTAGTGGTACAAAAACTCTCACTTTATTAGCGTATTTAACCCACAACGTGCCCACAACATTACGTTATGGAGGCTACCATTTTGGAATCGGAATATATCGTGTTTACGTTGTTGCCAGTTGGTTTACGCTAGGCCATAAATCGCTAGTGTGGTAACATGATAAAAATCCCTATTTATTTTTGTTCATAGTTAAGTTTCGTCTCTAATTCATTTTTATAGTTTATTTTCTTTGTTTAATGTTTGATATGACTTTTATATGTATTTTTTTCGTTCATGTACACGAATCAACCCCAACATTACAGAAAGTTGAAATTAATGGTCCAATTAAAAATAGAATCATCACGATACAAATCATCTCCATGTGGTTACATCGCGTTCAAAACAACTTTGACGTTGTCAATACATTAACCGCGTCCTGTGAACTTCGACGTTCTATCGATACGCATGTTTGGAACTGTGCAATTGGGAAGCGACTTTATTTTATTTATTTCGAAACAGCGGCAGCTACGTACGTCACAACACAAAAGTTCGTGGAATTTCGCCGATCCCCGTTTTCTTTTTGCAGTTAGAAAATGAAAATGTTCGCATGATTTTCGCGTGTGTTTTCAATGGGTTTCTAAATCATAGCGGTGCCCGTTCAAGGCTCCAAATAGCATTTACAGTGGTAGCATAGGCCATTTAGATTTCAGTAACTTTGCCATGCCGGATCGGCGAGATTGATCATTTTTTTAATTCACTTTCATTGTAGTTTCAAGCTTTTTAGAGTGATTGTTTGCCATTTTTGAAGGTTTGTTGAAATTATTGCTTAGTTTGAGACCTTTGACTTGGATTTGTTGATATTGGGAAATGGGAACACGACTTGTCTCTCGCGGGAAATTGCAAGTAGCTTGCCGGGAAAAAAACATTTTTTCAGGCGGTGAGTATATGGTTTAAGGTATACTATTAGTAGGCTGTTTTATAGAAAACATTAAAAACTAATAAACTAATTCGCACACACCAACATAACCCCTATTTTTAGACACACTGAACTGTAGAAGCGCTGCATTTTGCCATAGAGTACATTGTTTAAGGTGTAATATCATTAGGCTATCAAGAACGACAGATAGCGATTGTGGTCGCCTGCTCCGCAGCCGAAGGATGATGACACATTATATTCCTCACAAACAACAGGAGTATGGTCATATATGATATCAGAAGAAGCAGCCTCAATAAGGGAAAACGTTTACATAGGATGCATTTCATCTGTATATTGCTCTATGGTTTAAGTTGTCACATCTGTCAAAGGTTGTTTTACTTTTTCATAGATTAGAGTGAATTTTCACAAAATAAAGTATTCTATCTGCTTTGCAAAAAAGATACGGAGCAAGTAGCCAGATGGGCCTCAATAAGAGGAAACATGTACGTCTTACATTTAGATGCATTGCATCATGGTCTATAAAAAACAAATTCTATGGTTTAAGGTGACACATCAGTCTTTAGTAGACTGGGTATTATTTTATAGATTTGAAGTGCATCTTTTACAAACCACAGCAGGCTCCTGACATGCAGAATAGATGCGGAGGAAACAGTCACGCAGGCCTCAATAAGGGTAAACTAGTACATTTATTTTCACAATGTTTTTCCATCATGATTAAAGGTGTATGTTCTGATCACTTTTTTTGGGCTGTGATTTTTTTTTTCACATCAAGATATTTTGATTTTAGAAGAATCCCAATATTTTTCTCATTATGTCTGTAAAATCTTAGGGCCAGAAATATTCCATTTAGAAATTATAGGCTAACATGTGGTGAATTACTGCCAAATGTGGTTAACCACCTGCCAGTTTGTGTACTACTCAATGGGCCCATTTTTTGTGACCTTGTGCTTCTAAAATAAGAACCATTGGAGTTATGCAACTCAAACTTTGGAATGCCACAATTTTAAGGATGACCTTTCATGTAAAACATCAAGTTGAAATCGGGCTAGCAATCAGATACTCTACCTTTAAAATGAAGATTGGGTAAAACCCAAGAATTTTAAGGGGCCTTTTTTCCTGATTTTGGAATACATCAGTATGAAAAGGTCAACAGAGAACAGATTGAAGTTTAAGTCAAATATTCAATACACATTTTGCTTGTGAATCAATCAGTGGCAGCATCATCATCAATATTTTGTTGGGGGTGGGGGCAAGAAAAAATTGGGGTGGGGGCAAGAACAACATTTATGGGGAATGAGCGTGAAAATGTTGGCTTTTATTGTAAAAACTACCTGAAATTAACTTGATTTGGTTTGAATTAGATATTTTAGACCAATTCTAAGCTAATTAATTAATCAATTTTGATATTGAAAGTCAACATTTTGGATTGTATGGGGGGGGGGGGGGCAAGATGTTGTGACTGGGGGACCATCACTACTTCCGCCACTTGAACCAATAACACTCATTTTGTTAACAGTGTTAGAGTATTCTAGGCATTTTAAGAAAAAAACTCTTATAAAAAAGTTATTGACACTATTAAGTAGTGGGCCTTTAACACATTTAAGGCAGAATAACATCTCACACATTTAAAACAAACCTATGACGCCTTAAATAGCAACATTATCTCCTCAATTTGAGAGTCGATCCTAGGAGCTTACGGTATGGCTCATCTTACAAGTACACATAAACCCATTCTGAATTGAATTTATTTAATGCATGACAGTGTGGTGAATAATAGGTGAGTATAGGTATGGTATAAAGATCAGAGCTATACAGTATAAGATAGAATTACATTGGATGCAAGTGCAACTCCGGAAAGTAGAACAACGACGCCGACAGGCAAGTCATTGTAGGTGTATGTAAAGGACAAGATTTAAACTTAATTGCCTTGTAAATTGCACTCGATTGTCAGTTTTATTACATGATTATCTTTAAACATAGGTCTAAATTTACTAATTCACAAAAGTCATGGAAAAAGGGGAAATCAGCATTTTTTGAGGTAGATGAACATATAGAAATGAGTCAAGTGACATTTGTCAAATAAATGCTAACATCTCAGACAATCAGTTGTTTATGGATGTTGCAAAACACATAAAAAGGTGATACGAATGTCGAAGCTTCAGCAATACATCTCTGCGCAAATATAATTTAAGTACCCCTTTTTTCATGTGACAAGCTCAAGGCCAATGATGCACCATGGCCATACAGTGCCAATGGCAGAATTCCTAATTTCTCCCATTGGAATGACAAACTTCCATGTGCCAACCCCTTATCAGAATATCTAGTACAAGGTGTATCAGAATGAACTATACCGTGTTTCTAAAATACATAAAAAATACAAAATGATTATTGTTTTAAATTTAAACACCTGCAATATAAAGTTGAACATGTTTCCTACATTTTATGTTAATTTCATTGAGATATCTTTTTGTTCTTGTGTGGCAAGACTTAATCAATAATCGATGAAAAACGTGTTTTCAATTTGTTAGCTCAAAGAAGTCACAGACCTTGAAAAGCCATCGGCAAATCTGATTAACGCAATGGTTTCTTCTTATGCGTATTTTATGTCAACTACTTTTATTTTTTAAATTGATAATTTCGGCCGGATTTGGTTTGGTCGGGGGTGCCGCCTGGAGATTCAAAACCCTACTCATTTTTAGGTGTGATTTTGGAAAAAATGGTACCCATTTCTAGGGGTTTTGCTTCATTTTAGACCCAATTTTCGCAAATTATCTGGAAAATAGACCTAATTGTTGCAAATTTTCGTGAAAATAGACAACAATTTCGTGAAAATAGACCCATTTGTAAAAAGTGACCCCATTATTAGGGATTTCCAGCACAAAATCATACCCCATGTTAAGGGATTTTTTGCCAAAAAAGCTACCCATTAGAGCGGCACACCCCCGTATACCGTCTTAGGTGAGTACCCCCCCCCCCCCCCCCGGGTCAACAGCTCACAAAGTGAGTGGATACTTTAAAAGTTACAATGTTTTACATTACCAAAGCTAAGGAAAAAAGAAGTTGTTGCAAACTGCATTTTCTATGGGGTGTCATTAAGTTGTATGGTACATGCATTGTGCACTATCGAACGAAAGCATTCAGGCATACATGTTTATTGATGCATTGGGTATCACACACATACTATCATATCACTGCATAAAGCACGCGTTAGCCCTAACCAGCCGTGCTATGTTTTGGTGTGGATTGGAGGGGGACAAGGTATGAATTTTGTAACCAACAAATTGGCGTGAAATCCCCGAGATTCGATCCCCGGATCCTCCCCACACATTTTTGTGAAACTCACTCTATTGCTTTTCCACCATACAATTCAACATATCAGTCGAATGATGACGTCATCATATCAATGCAGTAGCATGCGTGTGGACATTGTTTTTGGCCGTAGTGAATCGTAGGAAGGTTTTTCTATAGATAATGACACCAGAATTTGTTACATTTATTAGGACAATGGACCGTGTAACTCTATTACGAGTAATTAATCAGGACTCATTCCATCATTGTCTACTAATGTTACCAGCCTGTGACATCACTTTGTACCATGTAATAAAGATGTTTGCTTTGTAAAATTGGAAATCGGCTTAACCCTAACTCTACTACACCACGCGGCAACTGTGCGGAAAAAATGTTTTTATAACCCGGCGTGCAGGTTTTGGGGTACAAAACGGATCCAGGCTATATAACGAGGCGAATAAACTCGCCGAGTGTCGACTGGCAGCGGTGGTGTAGTGGCTAGGATCTGGGTTGGGGTGCTGGAGGTCCGTGGTTCAAATCCAAGGGGGGGTCAGGGTGACCTTTCTGGTGAATTTTGGGTGTCGGGAAAAAAATCTGTTGCCATGTGGTGATCTCGAGTTAGGGTTATAGGAGGGTCCCGCAAGCACAACATTATGCATTATTTATTAGAAAAATAATTATCGAGCCCAAATAGCGTAGCTATATAGAACAAAACATCATACTTATCACAAAATCTAATAAAACCTGCTATCTCTCAACATTTTTAAAATTCGCGGCAATCGAAAGTCCTGGCGGCGATGACGTCATGGTTATTGGTGCTCAAAAAAATGTGCATTGTATAACTATGACTTCATCGACACCAGGACTTTCGATCGCTGCAAATTTTAAAAATTGCATGTTGAGAGATGGTGGTTTTTATTAGTTTTTATCATGGCTATGATGTTTTGTTCTATATAACTACTCGATTTGGTCTCGATAATTATTTTTCTGACATAAAATGCACAATGTTGTGCTTGCGGGATCCCTCCTTTAAAACATTTTCCCATTATGAGGCATCAAAGTATATATTGGCCTCATTCTTTCATGTACATCAATTTGAAATCTGAGCCTCATCTAATTCACATCATCTTGAATGTTATATCACATTTCCAGTAAAGTGACAGTTTTCTTGTTGAATGGAAATCTCCCACAACTGACACCATTGACATAGTGAAGAGTGCAAACTGTCACACACTTGACTATTCAAAGAAAGAGTATTTATAGACAATGTATTCAGTTTGGTGAATTAATGTGATCAATGCTTTGTCAATGAGTGTCAACTGCCAATCCAGAGGGGAGGCACTCAGATACAAAGTTGTAAGCATCTTGGTAAAGTGAAAACGCAGATGAAGAAGTCTTTCTCTTACCTCAAAATGTGAAATCAAGTAGGCTTGTGATAAGGATAATTGCCTATTCAGAGAATAATATTGGTTTTTTTAACAATGTCAAGCCATCTTGAGCTAATGGTAGGGGCAGAAAGTTGTCCATGTTATGAATATCCAAACAAGTTCATATACATGAATTTCTCAAGAATCCATGGATTATGATCACACAAATTAGTGTGATAATTTGAAATCTATAATCTTGCAATTTTGATGAGAAGAACCTTTGCAAGAATGCATTATCAGAGATTCTCACAGAAATTGTAACTCTGTCAGAATCAAATTATAAGTATAAAAGTGGTTAGTTTTTTAGTTTTTTATTGGTATTATTATTATAGTTTTCTTTTTACACTGTGCCATTTTTTAATTTGCTTAAATTAATTCATACTTTGCGTTTCTATATTAAAACTATTTTTAGGGATTAATGTTTACACCTTTTTCCTGAGTAGAAAGTTTGATTATGCATAATGATTAAAGTTGAGAGAAAATGTTACAAGGTAATTTACCTAGTATTTGCTGTATAAATCATTTAGCTAATGCTCTATCCTTCTCTCATCAGATATGTAAATGTGTGTGAATTTCAAATTAGCGTTGCAGTGTACATAATAGAGAGCATCTAGCTATCTGCTTCCTCCTCCTCGCAAAGTTGCCCATACTACAACTAAACCACAGAATTGGGCTAATTTTTGCCCATGCGCCAAAAGGGGTGCTGGGTTAGCTGAAGGTTGGGCTGCTAATGTATTTTCTATGAGTTTAGTGAAAATTGGGCTACTTTTGGATGTGGGCTGCAGCCTAGACAGCACTTGCGCCATACCTTGACGACATTTTAGTTGGAAACACTGTCTATACTTGAAATGTGATGGCTTAACCACAGGGCAAACTTGTCTGTATCATCGTGATTATATATGTATACAATATTTTAATAGTAAAATGCACACTTACACTGTTGAAAATTGACATTTTCACACAACTGTTTTTGGTGGTATTTTTGTGCACCCATTTCACACACCTATGTTGCTTAAAAATATAGATACTCAAATGCTTCATAAATTCTTGTGATCAGAACCAACCCATTTGATGTCTGCTGCCCGTATGTACACTATGTGCTACCAAAGAATATCTTTAACACTTTCCAGGCGGCTATTAGTTTTACCATTTCAAAGCCGATTTTTCAGAAACCTTCCTAACTTTCAATGCCTATCTCAAGAATTACTGAACCAAAACTAGGAATATTATTATTAATTTAATGCATTTCTCATGGTGATTCCAAATATGGTAATGAAATTTATTTTTTTTACCAGGAAATCTTAAATATTTTCCTCATATTATCCAAAAGAGTTCAATTTTCAAAAACAAGGTCTCCATGAAACACTTGCTAAATTTCCTGTCAGATTTAGGCCTAATCAAAATCTCAATTTTGTCAAAAGTAGACAATATATACCCTTTGATGTGTGCATCACATAGGTAAATCTGAAATATTGATTTCATGATTAATTCTAATATGTAAAATAAATTGAAACACAATATATTTCCATAAAGTAGTGTAAAAGTGACCTCTTTTCCTTCCTCTTCCTTCCTTCCACACCTCTTTCTTCCGTTCATTTCTCGCTATTTTTCATCTCTATTCAGTTTAATATAAAGAAGACAGTTCATTATTTCCTCACATCCTTAATAGTTACACGAGAATCCCACCTACGCCTTAATTTCCCTATGGTCAAATATAATCCAGGCTTTATTTAGTATAGTGGGAAGGAAACATGCGTACAAGGAAAGTGAAGTATCGCCGCCAGTCAAGAAGTATTTTGTTATGGATGGAATCACTCTTCAATGCCTTCTTCTTTGCAGCATGGCTTTATTTCAAGCAAATCCCTAAAGGTCCAATCAATGACATGAAATATGTGAAGATGATCCCTTGGGTATCAGTGCTTGAACGGTATTATATGCTTTGATATGACATGATTTTCATCTCGGTTTAAGATTTAATGAATCCTGCGTCTAGCGCTCACCACCTACTGAACACGTAACGTGTCATCCGTATTAAAATTATATCCCCTTGATGAACACATGAGAAACATAGGTATCATTTGATTAAAGTGAAGATGTCTGTTTATGATGGACATTTTGATCATATTTGACTAGTTTGTGTGTATTTTTTGTAGGAATGGATATGGGTATAGGTATATTTTTGCAACCTATAATTCACTCTAGCAGGGTACGGGACAAAGCGAACCACACTTAAAGGGGCACTGAGAGATTTCCGCGAAAATTTAAATTTGGAAAAAATGATTTGTTTCAATAGATAAGGTACGTAGGAACCCTAAATGATAATAATTTATGGATAAATAGTTTAGAATAATGGCCCTAGATAGATATTCGGTTGAAGCCATTTATGTGGCGTGTGATGCTGATAATTTCGATGTGATCAACATCGAAATTACCAAATTATTTGAACGATAGACGGCGAATTAAGGTAAACGGTTTCAGATGGTAGTTATATATGCCCAAGTATTACTTAGGTGCAAAAAACCTGATTTCCAGGAAATTTGAGTGTGCCCTCTTATTATCCTATATGTATCTCTCAATGACCCTTTAATTGATCAAAACTAATAATACACGTCTGAAAAGATGTGATTACAATATCAAGTGTGTTTTTGGTGTGCTCACTGATAAACTCACTGATGAACTAGCATAAGAAGTTGAATATTGAAGTGTTTGGTTAGCTATAATAGTGTCTTATCCCAGACACTTCATCAGCATCAGACCGAATGAACTGTCACCTGTTCAAAAGGATATGTATGTACGTGAATATTAACACTCTCCATGCGACAGGGGACTGCAGACAACAGTTGCAAAAGTTCACAAAATGTTACAAAAATGACAAAATAATTCAATGTCATTGCGATATTTGGAATCACCACAAGAAATACATTAACATAAGTACAAACATGCCTAGTATTGTCTCAGTAATGATAGAGATAGGCTTTGAAAGTTTTCTGAAAATAACTATTTTGCATAATTGTATTCAACCAATCACCTTGTTAAAGTGTTAAAGTGAAATATCTACAATATAGCACCTGTACGAATCATGATGGAGAATTAACGTATCTTGTATATTGCATACTCTCTATATTATCCTACAGACGCCCACCCGCATATATTTGTGTTACCACAACTGCCATAGAAAAGTAAATGTGGTACAGTTTTAAAACGTTAAAAGTATATACACATTATAATCCCTACTACAAACAGAAATATCAAATACAGCTATGCGAGAGATTCGTCTACGCCGAGTTAGCGCACAAATTAGTATGCAAGTTTGGATACGACCGCAAGGCAAAGTATTTGCGACTCCATTCAATTAGGGGCATCTTGCCGTACACATGCAATGCGGATGTTCTATATTTGGCTACTCGTGAAATAATTTACGCCTCTTCCCCTAGTACACAAGTATTTTGGGAGTGTTTTTGTAATTGTATAAATAAGACTTGACGTGCCTGTGTAGTTTACGAGTGATTCTCGTTTCAAAGTCAAAGCCAGATCGAGATATTTTGTAATTTGAGGGATTATAAACTGCTTGTATTTGTTAACCAAAGAAATTAATTACTACGCTGAATGAAGAGATCATGATGATCCTGAAAGCTACGGAGCTCAAAAACAATGGCTGGAAAAGGGTATCAAAATTAATCAAGAAATTATTGTCTGTGCGCATGAAACAACACATCAAGGGTTGAGTGCCAGAAGGCTGCAACTCAATTTTTGCAAAAATTGATATTTTGGTACAAAAATAATTCATATAACCTAGATTTTCAGAACCATAAAGAGATTAACTCATAAACACTCTTAATTTGACTAACATTAGAGTTATAAGTTGGGTACTATAACAGTGTATTGTAATGAGTCCCAAATATTTAAAAGTCGATTATCTCAAAATAGCATTTCTTGAGTAACGGTCTTCTGGCGCTCAACCCTCGACATCTCAGGTATGCTGTAAAACCAGAAATGATTGGGAGTTTAAAATTTCCCGAATCAGCAATACTGGCCTAATTCATGGCATTACAATTTCACGAACGTAACTTTGCAATGCACTGCTACAAGGTAGATTGGAAATATTTGCGGCATGAAACTTCCGCGAGTTTGTGCTCCTCGTGAAATTAGCGACATTTAAATGCACACAAACATTTCTGGTTTTACAGTAGTAAATGACAGCATTTTCATCAACATAAATGTTTCTCTTAATTTTGAAACAATTAATCTGTTATTTTTAGTTACTTATTTTATTAATGTATTTATTCATATATTTATTCTACCATGAGTAACAGAATATATCAACATTACCATCAGGCTCCTTCTTGACTGAGTGTAATATTTATAAAATGTTTTTAAAATCTAATTGTTGATGAAAATACAACGATATGACTTGTATTTCCAAGTCACGTTTGAGTTTTGAGAGTTCAATCAAACAGTGTTACCAAGGGCATGCTAAGGGACTTACTTCAGGGCTCAGGCTTTAGGCTTAGGCACAGAGTCCCCAAATAAAAGGGAAAGGTGTCTAAGTATGCCCTTAGATACTTACTTGAGGATTATTTGTGTAATAATAATTTTTAATAATTAATGTAAATTTTCTTTTTTTTAAAGTGGGGAGGGGTTGGAAGATCAGAGGAGATTAGAAATTCTAAAAGCCCACTCTTTTATTCTCTCCCCCTTGCTCTAGCACAATGAGTTTTTTAAAAATGATAGTGCCGCTGATAAGTATTAACGACATTGAATTGAATTTGGAGGGTTGTGGGTCCAAAGCATGTTGCAAACACATTTGTGTTCCCTACAAAATGGCAACCTATCTAAAACAAGGGATCTCTGTATGAGAATTTGAGAATATTATATATAGGTATTGTATTTAGCCTCTGATGTGTATATGTTGTGTCATATTAGGCCAACACAAAAAGAAAGTTGTGTTGCCCTCAGCGACCAACCCTAAAATCGTAAAAATTAGGATCACATTTTTTTTAATTTTAAATAATTGTTTTAGATTTAAATTTTATTAAAAGTGTCTAAATGTTACTATTTCTTGCTTGAAATGAATAAGTAAGCTTAAATAAATGTTTTTTAGACTATTGTCACACTAGAAACATTAGTTGAATTGACATATGGGCCTATATCAATTTTGGCTTGACATAAACCATATATCAGCCAAGAAAAAAAGAAATAGAAACAAAAAAATTAATTTGAAAACAATTTTGGAAAAAAAAAGGATTTCCGACCGACCGACCCGGTTTTACATTTTTGGCACTTGAGGGCAACACAACTTATTATTTGTTTTGGCCTTATACAGGCGATAGCATTATTTCAAGTATGACAATTAGGTGCTGTCCGGAGAGATGGAGACATGATGGATACATGATAGATGATAAATATAATTATTTCTTACATTCTTAATTACAAATTAACTCATAGGCCTATTTGAATAATAACAGATAACTCGCTTGACATTTTTATATATAATTATTGAATGTGAGAATAATAACAGAGAGGGTGACATTATATAATTATCGAAATGATAGCGAGTTTGGTGTTATTGTAGATGAGTTTAATCTTGTCAGCAGTACATGTTCAGCAGGGAATATTAATTACTAGCGAAGACGACTTCAATAACATTGATTGATCTATCTTACATGTACAAGAGTGATACCGCTATGTTATAAATACAATATCAACATAGGGTAATCAATTTCAACCAAGCTGAGACTAGCGGTGTGTCAATATGGACATTTATTTACAGGGTGCTACATAAGCCAAATGATGATGGATATGATTTTTTGAATGTGCTTTTTCGTATTGGTTTTAAACATGTAATTGTGGATTTCCATTAAAGGTGTATGTTCCGATCACTTTTTTTTGGCTATGATTCTTATTTCACATCATGATAGTTTGATATCAAAAGAATCCCCATATTTTTCTCATTATGTCTGTAAAATCTATTGTGCCAAAATGTTCCATTTAGAAATTACAGACTAAAATGTGGTGAATTTCTGCCAAAGGTGGTTAACCACCAGCCAGTTTGTGTACTACTCAATGGGCAAGATTAATGTGACCTTGTGGATCTAAAATTAGTAGAACCATTGGAGTTATGCAACTAAATTTTTTGGAATGTGACAATTTTAAGGATGACCTTTCATGTAAAATAGAAAATATCAAGTTGAAAATCGGGCCAGAAATCAGAACATCTACCTTTAAATAATTCCAAATATAGCAGAAGCCATGCAATGATGGATACAATTTTATCGAATCTCCTTTTTGTATTTAATTGTTTTATAACTTGCAATCACAGAATTCTTAGAACAATTTCTAATATCACTTGTCATGTAGAAGTTAAATTATTTTATCCTAAAACTGTGAACGTCGGAAATCAAACTTCAGCTGAATGCTTATTAATTAACCATCGCTTAGGCCAAACAAAGAAGAAGGTCTGTCTCAGAAGCCCACCCGCATTGGTTTGTGAAATGAGCTACGGCGCGTAGGTCTATGCGCTGGGGGCTAAAAAACTTCTTCTTTTTTTCTTCTTTTTTGGATTTCTTTTTTTCTTCTTTTTTGGATTTCTTTTTGGATTTTTTTTTGGGGGGGGGGGATTTTTTAAAAAAAAAATTAAAAAAGTTCTGTGTAAGCTTGGATAAGCAACAACAAAAGAATCGCAAAAAAAAATTGCATACCTCATAGACTATTTTCTAAAATTTGTTTTACAAAATCGCACAGCACTTAGCTTTTTTGCACAATGTTTCTGAGACGGACTTTCTTCTTTGTTTGGCCTTGGAGAAAAATTAGGGTCAGATTCATGTTGCCAGATGTGTTTTGCATGGCATGAGATGCCAGTCTGATATTCCTGAATGCCATCTGACATTTAAAAAGTATAATTTTGTATTATGGTTATCAATCATCATGTATCGTGCGTGATCAATAAATCATGGTTAAAAGATTAGATTGAAATACAGTTAATTTTGGATATAAAGTTGAAAAGTAAAATATTAAAACACAGGGATTCGTAATATTATTATTTGATTCAATGTTGACAAGAATGACTTGTTACTAATGTAGATCCTCTTGAGGGACATGGTTTTCATTCAAATCATGATCATACCTGATAGTGTTTAGAATGGATGCAGGAAAATTTGTCACAAGAAAATGGACCATGTTGACATGCAGCAATATGTGTACCCACGTCACACACTCACCCCTGCACTCACCACTTAGGTACCTCTCTGCACCATCCATAATCAATGTTGACGATTTCTATTGAGGGGAGGTAAACTTGTGTGTATATAAGCTTGTTTATGTTGACAGTGTTGTTCTTGTGAATGTTGTGAATTCAAAGTAAGGATTCAATGTGATCATGAACATTTTCATGTGATTATAAACATTACATATTTGTTTTATCATCTTAGCTACTTACAGCTCGATAATAGTATTTATGTGTATTCCTTATTGAAATATTGTGAGGGTAATCACATAATTTTGGAATACATGAAACGCCAGATTTAACAGTATACAGGGTGAATCAAAAAACATTGTCCATGGTTTGAAACGACCATTTGACCTTGATCCGTGCATTGAACCATGATATATTTGTTGTTTGTATAAAGCGTTGTTAATCTAATTTATCGTCCCAAAAAATGAAAGTAATCGACTGAAAAATATGCAAACTGCGGCACGTTTTGTAAACTGTCCGCATTTTTCGCCATTCCTATGGGATTTACACAGTTAAGACCGTTGCGGCGAAGGATATCACTTCGGCTCTGACACATGCCTCCACTTCTTGATGCAGCATCACCAGTCACTGATGCAGGTATTTATTCAGATTTGTCTTTTCATTTGACACTTTGGTATCAGAAGATTAATTAACTGCTTATCCCAGAGTTAAAGAATTAATATTTCAGGAACATTTTGATAATTGATGTGGTTATAATGACCATTTTAGCAAAACCAATTTACTGTGTGTAAATCCCATTGGAATGGCGAAAAGCGCAGTCAGCTTAGAAAACTGATCAGTTTCCGTATTTATCAGTCGATAACTTTCATTTTTTTCGAGGATAAACTAGATTAATAACGCATGATACAGATAACAGAGCGGAAGTGATGACACTTATGTTTTTTGATGCTGACCCATATAGCTCAGTTGGTAGAGTATCAGACTTGCATGCATGTGGAGACTTATTTTCCCCTCAAATTTGACCCCATTTTCCTCCCCTGATAGTTTAATTTGCAAAAACACCCGAGGAGTAAGGATTAAAACACACCTTTTTTCCTGTTCTGTGAAGATCACAACCTTTTCTTTGCATATGAACAACTAGCAGACATCTGCTCCACACAGTACATGACCCTGCATTTAACACGGGAAATCAACTACCACTTTTAGCCAAAACAACACTCGGGCCACCCCACTGGAACCTATGACAATCAAACCTACTGTCTCGGATGGATTTTAAATATACATGGTTTCCTCTTTCAAATAAATATTTCATTTTGTAAATCCCATTAGTGGAAAAGCTTGCCATTTTGAGTTGAAAATGTGGTAAATTAATCAAAATATCGCTTTTCCAATGTAGGTCAGCACTATTTTCTATATGCTGGTTCCCTGCACCCTGGATCCCCGGCCCAACTTATCCATAGGTGCAGGTACAGGCAAATCCATTGCCGGCCGTAACAATAAGTTCAACACATTGCATTGTCGCTCTGTTATGGCATACGGTAAATAACGATCAACACACTGTAGCTGAGATGCCGCATCGAACGCTGAAGCGTCATTGTCGCGCTGCCATAGATACGGCGCGATGGGGAACGCGCTATGACATGCGTGCATGTGCGTGTGAAGTCCGGCGCTGTGGTTAGCGCCGATACACGTGTAGTTTGTGCCAATCAGCAAATTTGTTATCATTCTAAGCGTGACGCTGGCTTGATCGAATTTATTTGTGGATTTTTTATGGCAGCAAATCAGCTTCGAGTGGAAATCCGCGCGTACCTGCATCTATGGATAAGTTGTGTGGAGCCCATAGATGCAGGTAACCAGCATATATTTTCTATGGAGGTCAACACCAGAATTAACCCCGTTGGTAAACTATGTGCTATTTTTATCTGACTCGGATGGATATTAAATATTCAAGTGTTTAGCAACAGAATGATATAAGGCTTAATATGATTGGTTCATGGGAAAAGCTTGCCATATGGCCATCAAATCATGTATCTTTTTACTGAAAATGAACTTCCGGTGACCCAATCGATATTAATCGATATAGTGTAATACCAAGTTTGTATACAATACCAGTGACTGTGTGTACTGTGTGTAGGTTGGGCGCGTTCATCCTCGACAACGGTCAATTACCTTGTGTATTGACTCGCTGTATTGGTAATTGATTTAATGTCCATTTCAGGGGTAAACTTGTTCATATGAGAGACAACTGCACCCTTTTGCCGCAGCAGTACACATAATTCAAAAGAAGCAAAGTGCTTTTCAAGGTACATATTAAAATAGACTTAATACAAAAAGACATTAATAAAATAATAAAAACTTCGGATCATTTTTAGTTACGTGACCTCTAACCAAGTTCAAAAATGTTGATTAACTAGGAGTCACTCTAAAATACCTTAAGAACAGAACTGCTGAACTAAAACTTGACTACATCTGGCGAGTGCCCACATTCAACATGACTCATCACAAATAACAAAATGTGGGTTTATTTTGCCTAAGATATCATTCATGCAGTATATGGCGCAAAGTGGTCACGTAATACTAGTACTAACTGCGCTCTACTTCAGGACACACTCGCAAGTCCTCAGTCTTTCACCAAATGTCAGTGAATACAAAGTGAGGGATGCAAAAGGTTGTGCTTGATTTCAAATATCCACCAATTTACATACTGTTATCATGTCCATAATGTTAACAATTAAAGCAATTGAAACCTGAAAAAAGTTACAATAAGAATCGGTGAAACACATTGTCTGAAACTTGTAAATCTGAGTATTGAGTAAATTAGATATTGATTTATTACATTTTTTCATATTTGAATTGCTGACCTATTATGCTTTATATGATATATAGACAATATTTGCAAATTGCTTTTCAAATGTCAATTTCCCCCTTCAATGTTTTAATATTTCTAATGATTTTAACAAATTAATTGTCTTTTATCCCATTAATGTTTCATAAAACGTCTAGGACTATATATCCTGGTTTTTAGGAGCAGTTCCCAAATGTCACTGTAACAATTAGACCATGATGTCATTTCCCATGCAATGCATTGATCGTGGAAATGCAAGGATGTTGTCAGTGACATTTTGGTAATTTTGCAGTAGAAGCAGTTTGTGTTCAATTTTGTTAATTTGATATTGTTAATATTTGTTGTTATATTATCTAAAGTAAACACTGAGGGTTGGTAAACTGCTTTATATTATATATTTAATGTATTCAATTTTCTCTTGTATCACTTTATGCAATCCCTATCATCCCTAATGTCTCATTTTAGTGTGCTATGTGTATTGTAAAACCCTGTCACATACCCCTGGCTTGAATTGCCGCTTGTCAGCAAGGCGTATTTCCGAGTGGTTAAATGGGCATTGAGAGATACGTATGGGAGTGTGCCCTCAATTATCCTGGAAATCAGTTTTTTTGCATCAAAGTAATACTTAGACATATACTAACTACCATCTGAAACAGTTTACCAACATTCTCCGTTTATCATATAAAATTTCATGATTTTTTTTAGTTTCGATATGATGATATCGAAACTAAGGTGCTGAATTCAGAAGTTATGCTAAGTTTTACTCACAGACTTTCGCGGCAAATCTCAACCCGGAAGTGCCGTTATTTGCTTAGTTAGGCATGAAGGCGATGTCGGAATTGTATGATATTTTGGATTTGGGCTATGTTGATGATTATCTTTACGTTATTTGCTCATTTAGTATATCGATACATCTCTCAATGCCCCTTTAAGGTACATGCCTAGAGTTCAGGAGACCGGGGTTCAAGTCCCCACCGGTGAATGTCCTTGCTTATTTTCAGTTGGGTCAGTTAATTATTTGATTAAAAAATAATTAATTCCAATTTCAAGACTGATAAAATGGCTTTAAATGTGTAGATTTGCCTATATATTTTCATAAATAACTAATAACTCAATTTGGCTGAAAATGTCACTTAGGTTGATCTTGCATTCACATGATGGTATGTTTACTCGTAAAACTACCCCACCCACTCATATCTGATGGACGATTACTCTGTGTGTATTGTTAATGTTTACATTGGAAGTGGTTGATCGGGATGCGTTTAGCAAACAAAGGTTTGCCAACGGTGTATGGATATTGAAACAATATTTTGCTTTTATAGAAAGCGTTTTGACATTTCAAATCCAATGGAGAGCTTTTTGAAAGAGGAAAACCTGCTGTATGGGGCCAGATCTACCTATATTTTTTTGAATTTGAGATTTTATTTTTCCTTCTCTTTTTTTAAATTCTACTTGAACATTTGTAAAATATTTGAAAACATTTGAAAAATTCTGAACATTTAAAATGTATCCACCTTTTTCAAAAAATTACATTACATACCGTATTTAGAATTTTGGAAACTCATAATTCAATGCTAATTTCAGATATTTTGTTATCTATCCTTATTAATGCACAACCTATTTGTCATTGTCCTCATTTACTTATTTTATTTTAGTTACCATATTGCATATATCGTACACTCTATATTGTCCTACAGCATAAACTAAGCTAGCCAACAAGACATACCCTTTGACAAAACAGGTCACAGATGTTTTATTTCAAGGAGAGAGAGAGAGTGAAAGAGTACTCATTTGTCTAATTGACCATTCTATTGAGGCTTTTTAGGTAGTCAAGCTAAAGGCCACTTTTGTAGTAAATTGAACACTTCTGGGACATAAAAATAAGGTCAGAAGCAAAGGAGTCTGATTCGAGGTTCAAACTGATTTTGTGTGTGTTTTAATACCATTTTTAAAAATAATATAAAGACTTGGACAAACTGGCGTAAATTAAATTACAAAGACCAGTTTTTCCGAGTCTTCCTGATATCTATCTATTGAGTTACTTACTCAGCTTGGTTTTTTTGTTCGATCTTCAAATGTATTTATCAATTGAGTCCTGCTAGCCAACTAGATAAAAGAAAATTAATAAAAAAGAACTAAAAATAATTAATATATAACTGAATAAAATCATAAATACAACTAAAAAAACTTGTATCATCTAAATAACACTAAACTACCTTAAGTTATCATGAAATCTATAGGTGTGTATCTAGGATTGCATGACATTGGTTTATTACAAATGAGTGGGATGATTATTGAAATTGTATCTACTCTTCCAGATACGGATTACAATTTATTATTGCAAATTTACACTTCAAATGATTTGCTTCCTCTCCTTATAAGAGATCTGGATCAACTAACTCTTCTTTAGTTAGGGGAAAAAAATGTAATGTTGTCCTCGACAGCCCGCTCGTCAGATTTAGGACCGCTCCATTTTTTAATTTTTTTACCAGATTTTTTTCTTCAGATTTTTTTCTTTTTGTCAAGATTTTTTTTTCTTTTTCAGATTTTTAAAAAAAAGTTTAAATGGCATTGAATATTTAATATTAAATTAAGTGTTTATAACATATATGTGCGACTCTTAGAGTGATTGCAACTTCTTGTTGGCTGAACTTTGATCTTCCGCTGGTATAAGAAAATTTAATTAAAAAAAAAAAATCTGCCCGCCCGCTCCCCTCTCTATGAAAGCTGTGGAGGACAACATTACTTTTTTTGTTGGCCTTAGATGGGAACATGAGAAAGAGATAGAGATAGAGAAATTTGCCAACAGCTTATTTTTATATAAGATTTATCAAAACATGGCTGTGATACCATTGCCCTGCTTGCTAACAGTATTGTATAGTGGGTGAGTGCAGATGTTTTGGGGTATAGGCTACATCATGTATGATGTTGTGTCTTGGTTGTTCATATAGTTTGATCAGTTCCAAATTGGTGAAGCCTCCTTACAGCAGCAAATGAATACAGAAGGACCCTGGCGTGCATGAAGGCAACAAGCGCACTGTGCATCATATGTGTGACGCATGCGTGCGACCAAAACCGTGTGCGTGTGGCCATAATCATGCGTGAACTTTTACGCGAGGAGAGATAAAAAAAAAACATTTCTCACCAATTTGAAACTGATTAGACTATAATTATTGTCCATAAAAAAATTGTTTTATTGGGCCAATCAGAAACATGGACAGATTAAATGGTGAGATAAAAAGTGTGGAAGGGAATCCACTAGTTGTTGAGATCTAGATGCTTCATTTTGATTGGTTATTCCAGTGATTATATCATGTAACAGACCAACCAGAGACATTGTAAGAAAGGGAGTGAACACGGGGTTAAGAGGATGTGTAATACACATTGTGTATGAATTGTATACAATTTATGTGCCATATATGGATGCAGTAACATACGGAAGAACCAATGATATGGTTATTATCACTACTTACATGTGAACAGATTTTGCAATTATAAACCTAGTATATTTAATAAATTTTATTTAAGTATATTAATAATAACTGACATGTGTGTGCAAACCATTATGGTACAATAACAGCAAAATTCAGGAGACTCTAATGTGAAAAGA
The DNA here is from genome assembly GCA_035610835.1 of Ophiura sarsii. Lineage (NCBI taxonomy): Eukaryota > Metazoa > Echinodermata > Ophiuroidea > Amphilepidida > Ophiuridae > Ophiura > Ophiura sarsii. The sequence continues at coordinate 16,801,073 of CM069458.1, read as the reverse complement.
TAAACAAAATGATGGACCTAAAAAGGACGTACAATTCACAACTTATTGGATTTTATTTTTTCTCCTCTGGAAATGACAGTTGAAGGCTTGTGGCCCCCAGTCATGATTGAAATAAGTGAAGGAAATACATTCAATTAAATCAGATATCCTCATAGATGATATTTTTAGTGCTGGGCATGGGTCCCGGGAAATTGAGTCCTGCACGAAAATTTTGGGTCCCAGGAACAGAAATCACCTTCCCTAATCCCGAAAATAAATAATTGAAAAATAAGCTTACTTAAAAAAAACCTTGTTGGATAATTCATGATTATTTAATGCAAATGTATAGTGGAGATTTATTTGAAATGGAATTATTTAGTCAAATCTGTGCATTTTTTATACTCTGATGCTCGCTAAAATGGGATCTTCGCCGCATATTTTCACTCCATTATCAGCCGTGCGTCGCCATCTTTAAACATTGACATATTGAGTTTTTTGTTATAGCGCCATCTACTGTCAACATTGTGACATTTTTTCTAAATGGGGACTGCTGCGAGCTTACGAAAGTGTAATACGCGGCGAAATATCACATTTTAGCGAACATAAGAGGACCAAAAATGCACTGATTTGATGAAATAAATCTATTTTAAATGAATCTCCACTATAAATTTGCATTAAATAATTGTGAATTAGCCGACAAGGTTTGTTTTAACCCTTACAGCCCCAGATCCCATGAAATCCCATTTCCCAGCATCCTGGTTCCACCTGGCGCTGAGGTTTTTGTCTGAAATAATGGCCCCGGGCTATATAGCTGGGCGAATACACTCGCCCAGCACAGCTTCCCCCGTGGCGCAGTTGGTAGAGTGTCCGCCCGCCAACCGAGAGGTCGTGGGTTCAAACCCCGGGGCGTGGCACCTCTTGTTGTGTGTGCTTTTTTCGCTTGAAAAAAAGTTCGTTGGAAAATCCACCGGGTGGGTTAGGTTATTGAACGATTTTTTTTCTTCTTTTTAATTTTCACTTTTTTTCTCTAATTTTACCCTGATTAACCCTTACAGCCCCAGATCCCATGAAATCCCATTTCCCAGCATCCTGGTTCCACCTGGCGCTGAGGTTTTTGTCTGAAATAATGGCCCCGGGCTATATAGCTGGGCGAATACACTCGCCCAGCACAGCTTCCCCCGTGGCGCAGTTGGTAGAGTGTCCGCCCGCCAACCGAGAGGTCGTGGGTTCAAACCCCGGGGCGTGGCACCTCTTGTTGTGTGTGCTTTTTTCGCTTGAAAAAAAGTTCGTTGGAAAATCCACCGGGTGGGTTAGGGTTATAGTACCTTATGCTTATTTTTTTAAATATTTTTTATTTCAATTATTTTGATGAATAATTTCGGAATCAAATGTTTGGAGACATTTTGGGAATCCAGGGTCCCGCCCGATAAACAAAACTGGTCCCGGGATTACGAATTCCCAAAAATCCCAGCCCTAGATGACATGGGCTTGAGATGGATGCATACATGATGCATTAACCCTTACAGCCCCGCACCCCATGAAATCCCATTTCCCAGCCTGTCGGTTCCACCTGGCGCTGAGGTTTTTGGGTGAAATAATGGCCCCGGGCTACATAGCTTCCCCCGTGGCTCAGTTGGTAGAGCGTTCGACTTGTAACCGAGAGGTCGTGGGTTCAAACCCCGGGACGTGGCACCTCTTGTTGTGTGTGCTTTTTTTGCTTGAAAAAAAAATTGTTGGAAAATCCACCGGGAGTGTTAGGGTTAAGGGGTAAAATCAACCATCCAGATCCAGTCAATATCTTGCTCTTTGGGGAGAAAAAAAATGCACAAACCTCATTTTATCAATAACATATATAGCTTCTCATAGTTTTGGTTAACCAAGTTCAGTATCTCTGCCATGATTCTGATAAACTACGTCCTATGCAGGGCCTCTATACAATGTCAGAAACAAATATCTATGACATTGTATAAAAGGTCAGTACATTGTGTTCAAGATCATTCACCTGTTAGAGCATCTTACTTTACCTCTTTTCCATGAAACTGAATAATAGGTACGGATGTTGCAGTAACTCAAAAAGGGCAAATTGAAATCAGACGTAAGTCGACAGTGGATCAATTTTGATTTATTTGAAAGATCAAATAAAATGCTACACTCTTAAAACTATGTGACTTAAACCTCTAGTTCTTGTGAATGTTGGATCAAATTGATTAAATATGGTGACATTGCTATATTGTATATTGAATAAAACTCAATTACGATGTATTTAATGATGAAATTTGAGAATGCAGGGATGAAATATATTCTTTAGTTACACATTTTAATATAATGTTTGTTGATAAGATATGGTTATTTTACAACTAATAACATTTCCAGAAGTATCATCTCGTATCATCACCATCTGGCCCGTCAGCATGTATAAAGTCCCCCTGAACATGTATAAAGCAACACTTCCTATCCATAACCATTGGGCAGTTTTACTTTATACATGCTGAAGGGCTGGGGTAACATACATGGTTTTGATAGAACAGCAACAATATGACCTGGGTAGCTTTGAACACATATGACCTTTTTCTTTATATGGTGCAACTTACACACTCACAGTTTCTCTATGTTTGTAATTACTTAATGGGAAATGCTTGTCTTTTTTCTTCTTGCAGTATTCCGTTGGAAGGCAGTGGTTTGCAAGATTGGTGGATGCTGAAAGAGTAAACTCACAAAAAGTATCGGAGCAGACATTTTACAGGCTTGTACAATTCTTTGCTGTTTGTTTATTTGAGTAAGTATAATACTATGAGCGTGTTTCTACTGGGGAACATACCGTTAATTACCAGTAAGTTTGCCCAGTAGAAACAGCCAGTAACCACAAAACCCTTCACAAACAAGGTTTGGTACCAGTAAGAAAAGGCAAGTTTCCCAGTAGAAACAGCCAGCCAATTAACCTTATCCTTATGTTCTGTGAACCGTGTCACGCTGGATTATACACATAGTGCATGTTTCTGCTGGGACACTGCAAAAAGTTAGCGTTAATAAACGCTAAGTTTCAATCGTTCAGTTTTTAATCCCCCCTGTTTCTGCTCGCGAAAAGTTACCGGTAAGTTTATCGATCCTAGTCGATGGGCCACAACATTTTACCTTTTGTAATACCAAACTATGCCACCGCTCCTGAAAAAGATTGCTTCACAATAATATGTATAACCCAGCGTAACATGGTTCACGGCGCAAACCGCTAAGAATCACCTTTCTGTTTCTGCTGGGTTTATTGCCGATTATTGCCGATTATTGCTGGTTCCAAACCTGCTTTGTTAAGGTTTTTGGGATTACCAAAAATACCGATTATTGCCCGGTTCTGCCTGTTTCTACTGGGCAAACTTAGCGTTTATTAGCGGTAATTTGCCCAGCAGAAACACGCTCATAGTGAGGCAGTCTTTTTCAGATGGAGCGCATTGTTTGTTATAACAAAAGGTCAAATGTCGTGTCCCATCGACTAGGATCGATAAACCTAGTGGTAACTTTTCGTGAGTAGAAACAGGGGTATTAAAAACTTACCGTTTAATCTTGCCGTTAACTTTGCAGTGCCCCAGTAGAAACATGCTCTATGTGTCTCTTTTTGTTGATGCAGTCTATGTTTACTGGTTCAAGCCTGGGCCAATACATCTGTTCTCAATTATGATACTCCCATAGGCTTTGTGTTATGATCAATGTGATCAGAGTTTTGTAATAAAGTTAGCGTGAGCCAGTTGACCTGTCAACGGTTATATTCTAACATGCACTACGCCAGCAAATTAGGAAGCCGAGAAAAATTTAATCTAAAGAGCGCCCTCAATCAATAACAAATTTGTGATATCAATAGCGATTCATTTTAGCCTAATCTATTTTTGTATCGTAAATTAATATCATACAACAGTACCTAAGTTTTATACATGACATTTGTCTTAAAATCAAGGTATATTTGTAAGCCCCGGAGGATCCCGCGATTTTTTTAGGCAAAAACCGCGAGGCGAGATTACTAAAACCGCGATTCGCGGGATTTGCAACCAAAACCAAGAAATACCGCGAAAATAAACCAAATGCGAGAAACCGCGACCAAAAATGTGACCCGAAAAATCACCCCCAAATATCACCTCTTTAAAAAGTAAATAAGCTTACTTTATAGTCCATTTTTCTTCTCTGCAAGAAAATATATTGATTTCCAAATTAATCCCTGGCAGAGGGGTTTAATAATTTGCGTTAAATTCCAATTAATGTCCTCCGTTTTAACATTTTTGATACGGAAGAAATATTTGTTTTGAATACGCGCCGCCATCTTGATTGAGTACATTCCCCAGTGGCTTCCAGTCGATCCGAAAAATTACCGTGCGTTAAATTGATAGCAAAATGTAGAGGGCGGCAGAGTCTTAGTCAATGAAACCCGTTTCCAGCAACCTAGGCGGCATGATCTCGCATCATGAATCATTATGGGATGCATTACGTCAGAACATGTGCGATCTCAATTTGATCAAATTTTGATGATACAAATTTTACGGCGCGGCGTAACATGGGGAAAGTAACATACGGGAACCAGACATTGTTTACATATAAAAGGTATTTTCCGGGGGGATTTTCCCAACCAAGTTTGCATTGGTATGATTGGTACGATAGATCGAAATTTAACATGACATTTCAAGATTTTCTTGGACTAATTACGGTCGATTTTTGTGTAGAAATTTGAAATTTTGTTTTGTTGAGGAAAAAACCAACAATTCCGCGAAATCTCGGCATACTTTTAGAAAACCGAGGCAAATGGTAAATCCCGCGATTCACGCCGAGAAAACCGTGATCGCGGGAACGTCCGGGGCTTATATATTTGATGAAGTAATCCTTTAATGCTATACTGTCACAGTTGTCCCATATATTACATACAACAGCACCTAAGTTTTACCATGACATTTGTCTTAAAATCAAGGTATATTTGATGGCGTAATCCTTTAATGCTACTGTTGTCCCATATATTACATACAACAGCGCCTAAGTTTTACTATGACATTTATCTTAAAATCAAAGTATATTTGATGGAGTAATCAATTTCACATTTTTCTTTTCTACACGCGGACCCAGCTAAGGGTACATTCAATCGATTACCGGTAGTCTAATTGGGGATGCATGCGCAGGTTGGATATTAGACCGTATTGTTCGGATGGATCAACACGCCACACAAACGCTACCTGTCATACTCTCCCTCGTGTTGAAAAGTAAAATGTGAAGATATGAAGTTGTGACTTTACCTTACATTTTGGATTGTCACTTCTTCAATAGTCAACCAATTCTAGCATGCAATAACACATATTAAAGAAAATAAATTTCTAAACAACTTTATAATTTAATATTTTTAGGCAGGATATATATTTTTAGAATTAAAAGCCTATTTATTACCTGTATAGTTACTTTTTTTGATGACTGTATTGCATGCATGCCGGATGCTCATTATTTGTCATTCTGCTTTTACCTTTGCAGACAGGTGAGGCATTTGGGACGTGTACTTGTCTACAAAATCAAATTCGAACCCATTTAAATTTAAGAATATATTTTAGAATGATGGTAATGTGATTTCAAGCAGAAAAACAGCTTGAAGATACTACTACTAATGTTATCTACTGAAGATAGCATTTGTGAATAAGTATCATATATATATATATGTTGTCCCAGAATGATTTATACTGGAAAAGTTGCATTAACTAGTATTTGAAATGAATACTATGTCGATGAGTCATATGGTACTTGTGATTGTAGTATCTACATACCCATAGCTCTCTTAGGAATTTTATATTTACAAATTGGTGGTTTCTGGTAGAAATGACAGACTATTTTATAAAGACAGTAGATTCCATTGACCGAAATTATCTGTTTTGAGAATCTATAAAACCACTAACCATGTTTGGTTAAAGGTCTGTTGAAACAATGTGCAGATAATTTGGCATTTCCTGATTGTGATGTTTATGAAGCAATATTTACATGTTGTAAATGAATGTTCAGTTTCAATGAATTAATCTATCCTTTCATTGACAGCATAAAACGTACAGCGTACAGTTTATCATTTGAAATGCGCTAAAAGTGAGAAACTAATTTGTACTCATTTTCAATACAGTCATGTCACACCTAAACAAATAAAGATGTCTTGATGAAATTAAACAGTATACGTAGTTAATATAAACTGCTCAAAAAAAGTTTGGAATATTTTTTCAAGCACAAGATTTTTAAATATCGCGGGATATAGTCATTAGGTGTGATATATGGGTAAAGCTGATGTGTTCATATTTACATGATACCAAATATGAAGCAATCCCTTGCTCCAGTGCTCAGCTACTTGCTTGAGAACATGGGGAGGTCACAATCTGAATTTGCCAAAATCAACACTATTTTGTGCTCAAAAGAACATCTTTGTCGTCTGGTCAATGAAGTGTTACATTGACCACTACAGTGTAGTGTGATGACATATTGATTTTTAAGCACAAAATAGTGTTGATTTTGGCACTTTCAGATTGCGACCTCCCCATCTCAAGCATATGGCTGAGCACTGGAACAAGGGATTGCTTCAAATTGGATATCATTGTAAAGATGAACACATCAGCTTTTAAATGATATATTACACTAAATGGACATATCCCAAGATATTTGAACAAATTGTGATTGAAAAAAAACTTTTTTTTAGCAGTTTATTTGAATTTGTTTCAAACCCTGTATGAATCATTCTGGGACACCCTGTAACTATTACTATTGCTATACATCGAAGATATACCCAGTTCCCAAACAGGTGTCATGTACAAGTATTGCTGTTCTTTGATGAAAACATTTATGAAATGTCATTTGCTATCTACTGAAGATAGCATTTATGAAATGATTATTATGTTTTCATTTGCTATCTACTGAAGATAGCATTTATGTAATGATTATTATGTTTTCATATTGCTATCTACTGAAGATAGCATTATGAAATGATTATTATGTTTTCATATTGCTATCTACTGAAGCTAGCATTTATGAAATGATTATTATGTTTTCATAAAGATATCTACCGAAGATAGCATTTATGAAATGATTATTATGTTTTCATTTGCTATCTACTTAAGATAGCATTTATGAAATGATTATTATGTTTTCTTATTGCTATCTACTGAAGATAGCATTTATGAAATGATTATTATGTTTTCATAAAGATATCTACCGAAGATAGCATTTATGAAATGATTATTATGTTTTCATATTGCTATCTACTGAAGATAGCATTTAGGAAATGATTATTATGTTTTCATATTGCTATCTACTGAAGATAGCATTTAGGAAATGATTATTATGCTTCATTTGCTATCTACTGAAGATAGCATTTAGGAAATGATTGTCATTATATTCCCATTGCTATCTACTTAGAATAACATATGTTAGCAATACAGAAACCTGATTTGTGTATAGCAAATGTTATGTCTTGTTGCAAAAGATAATACCACTTGGGTTTATTCTTCCGGTTCAAATTATAAGGAACATGCGAAATTAACAAAGACAAAGCAAAAATTGCCGTGAACAGGCCAGATCTCAACACAAATATCCAAGTGAATCTTTAAAAAATGAGTATCCTCATGATTTATGTTTCATTGTGTGTTTGTTCTCAGACAAAGACAACTCAAACAAACGTAATAAGCCTCAAATAATAATAATAATAAATATAATTTATCAAGCGCTCTATGTTGCAAACAACCCCAAGGTGCTTTACAAAAATATAATATAGAAATCTTAATTTACAAATGCATACAAACTAGTTAAAATCAATTAATATATGATAAAACACAATAGTTATTATAAAAATATAAAAATACCGGATACAAAGAGCATATCCCTTAAAAATCCAAGGACACTTATATGGCTTGATTGATGTGTTTGAAAACAGTGTAAGATAAACATTTTATTATAGGTGTGTATATCTGCTTGTGTTGTGGGGTAATAATAACGGAAAGGATATTGATCATGAGCCTGCTATGTCACTTATTTACAGTCTGTCAAACACACCTATCCAATTATTGAGCACAATCTGTTTCCTTGCTTAATGTATTTGCATTGGCTTTATATGACTTTATCTAATAAAGAAATGGACTATTTAAGTGCATTGTGATGATCAGAAACCCAGTGTTGCAGTTGTACTCACAGCAGCCTCGATGATTACAGCAGCCACAATGATCTTCCCGCATCGCATAGCATTTCGGCCTGTACATTTTGCGCTCAATCTCACAGCCCTAGCGTCGCATTCTTTAAAATGCTAATCGCTCCATTATTTTAATTTAGAAAGAAGTATGGGGATCAACAACACGTAAGAAATGTGATGCTTAAATAACTCCATACTAAATATATTTTTATCAACAACTTCGCTAAAACAGTTAATCTAGTGTAGCATAGTGGCCATACTCTAGGGCTCCCATGCAGGAATCCCGGGTTCAATTCCTCATCCAACCTATATATCATCATATATGGCTGTTTTGTTACATACACGTTCCTGCAGCGTTCATAGTTTACCTTGCCGAATCTAAACAAAAGAAGAGCCCCTATCTGTTATATATTTTGTAGTATTATGGGATAAACACTTAGGCTGCTGTGGGTTGTATTCGAGTTTAGTGGCAATTTCTCATTTATCCTACTACTAGATAAACCCTATTCCTAACCTTATTCTTAATCCTAACCCTAACTTTAACCCTGACTCTAACCCTTACCCTAAACCATAAATCTAATCCTAAATCTTACCACAACCCTATTCAAGCATTGGGAAATCAGCAATCAAGTGTTCGGACAGTATATTCTGTCTTCAGTTCTCTATCAGACAATTATGCTGATCTATGATGTTTGATCAGAGGACTTAAGATATTATTAGTTATCCCCTGCATGTTCACACAATACGAAAAAATACCTATGGTTTGGCATGTCATATCACATGAGCCCGCAGGCCGAATGTGATATGGCACAAACCATAGGTATTTTTCCGTATTGTGTGAACATGCAGGGGATAACGAATTTATCGTTTAGTCCCAATAAAAATTGTATTTAAACACTCGCGGAAAACTAAATGTCAAAATCTAGTTAGAATTCTCTTCCCTTACCTCCGTAAAATGCAACCCTTTAACAGGCTCTGTCCATAAAATCATAGCGAAAAACATGTCTGGTTAGGTTATATGCAGATCATTCTTTGGCGTGGGTTAGACCTTTTTGTGGTATATTTCGGCCTCGGAATGTAACAGAAATCGACTCGGTTGCATTTAAATCATCCGCCATTTTATTTGTTTATTTTACAATGTCGTATTTTGAGCAACTCTTCCACAGACGCAAAGCAATCGCTTTACACGTAATATCATTTCGCGCCATCTGGTAACGCGGTTAATCGACGATATGGAATATATCGTGTGGTTTGACTTGTTGTTTACACGATATGGATCAGATTTCATACATGTTAACCAATGAGATTGAAGTATGTACACTTACTAAACGATAAATTGTCAACTCTCTAGTGATGTATTTATTCTTACACACACTGTAGATCATTTCAAAAGAAAAATCAAATTATCAGAATTGGATAAACCCTTAACTACGTGTAGCTTACATTAGTTTTCATGTAAACGTTGAATATAAATTTCATTCATTTGCACTTAAGGGGGGGTTGAGTCAGATTTGGCCTATGTTAGAAAACGATTTTACACAACTTTCCCGAATAACAACCGATAAGTGTTGTATACCATATTGTAGCCCTGGATGTCTAGTTTTGAAAAACGCTTTCGGTTCCGCTCTGGTTGCCATGGTAACCGAGCAAGGGCTCTGATTGGCTGAACATGGGAACAGTCATAACTCAAAAACCAAATAACCCACTGGGATCATATTGGGGGGATAGATGCATTAGAACAATACGCACAAAATCATGTCTCCGGATTTTTTGATTGGTTGCCATGGTAACCAGGCCGCAGCCAATCAGGGTATTTTACACCGTAGTTTAAAAACGAAAAGGAAATTTAAAAAAAACTCTTCATGATTTTGTTGGTATTGCTCTTCTTAACATCTGTGCAAATTTTCATTACAATCATACATTGCGTTTTTGAGTTATGACTGTTCCCGTTTTCCAGATACGCGCTTTCGCTGTTTTGAGATATAGGCCGTTGAAGTTTCGAAACACATGAGGGCGCTTTTGCATATCAGTCTAACATTTAATCAATTTTCTTTTGCTATTTTTAGTTGGAAATTGAATTATCATAACTTTTAATGAAAGAATCATAAAAATTGAGTGATGCGTTCTCTTTTAATTAATTATTTAGTTAATTTCCTTATATATAGCAGGGTAAAAAACAATGAAATACATAAGAAATTTGTCGTTACAAAATTTCTAACCCCATATTTGTTTTACATAAATCCTAAAACACATTTTAGCCCAAAGTGAATGCAACATAATTGTTTTAAACTATTTATTTATAATTGTTTTAAAAATGCCTTATATATCACTGGGTGAGTGTTTTTGTGTATAAAAGTATAGAAAACGCCGTTTTTTGACCAAATTTTGAACTATTCACGTAAGTACAATCGGTCATATCTAGAAAACTACATACCCGATTGCTATCAAACAAAAACCATCCGAAAGAAGAAATTCCACATATTCCGATCGCTGCATTATCTCACTTTTGCCAGTGTGTACAATTTGACAAATTTTCCTGACTCAACCATCCCCCCCCCCCCTTAAGTATCGAGTTGAAGGCTAACATTGATATTTAATCTGCCCTGTATAAATTCCCTTAAAAGGTCAAAAGCAGCTTGCTCCCATCAGGCCTATGATATGGAAACCAGAGATCACGATTTGTATAGATTGTATAATATGCAATATTATCACGAGGGAAATCCGATGCTTTGACAATATGCTATACTCTTAACACTTTCCACACGGCAGGCAGCTGCAGACGACATTTCAAAATTTCACAAAATGTTTCAAAAATGTCAAAATTACTGTATTTCATTACCATATTTGGAATCACCATGAGAAATGCATTGAAATAAGTACAAACATGCCTAGTGTTTGGTCAGTAATCTTTGAGATAGACTTTGAAAATTATGAAAGGTTTCTGACAAATCTGTTTTGTGTATGGTAAAAATAATAGCCGCGTGGAAAGCGTTAAATCATCAAGGGAATAGTGGAATTGTTCACACTACAATAATTTGTGCACTTTTTACATACATCGTAATAGTTTTGCAAGAAAAGGTACAAATAATTATCTTATTCAAGGATCAGTTGTTTAAAGGGAACTGATTCAAAACCGTCAATTAAAAATAGTCTTTTAATGATACGGACGTTACTTATTTATTTTAAAAAGTCACACTTTACGGCAATTTAACCAGGATTCACCCATTACAAATGGATCAATCTGATCGAAAATTGTGTGAGAGACCCACTCATACGTCGCGTAACTATTGCATTTGGCAAATACACCATGCGTTCGTGGCATTACGCAAAATTGTTTTGGTGATCGAACATGATACGCACTATACGCGGGGTTACTAATGTTTACGCGGAGGTTCTTGGTTCCCCGTTAGTGACCTGCACTTATTTGTGCATACAAGTAAAGGTCAGTATTTGATTTGGCAGCACGTATTGCGTATATTCATGAGGTTTTGAATAATATATAGATCTTTGCGATCAAAAACAATTTATCAATCACATGCGATGCAAAAGGTTTTAAATAAGTCTGAACATGAAAAAATGATGTATGCAAAAATAAACACTTTTACAGTAAGAGATATATCAGGAAAATGTATAATCATTCACGTTTGATCTATTCAGATTCAAAATTACCAGGGACTGGGAGAAATTTGTTTAATGTCACAAAACAGGTTGTATCATATTTCTGAACATGTATTTACAGAAACACTAGCTATATTAACAAAATGGTGAATTCAGTAAACGGTTAAAAATGTAAATGTGAACAAACAATCGCATAAAAAGAACATCATGCCAACAAACACAGTTTTGAGATTTTTTAATAATGACCAATGCAATTGATGAACTATAAATAAAATAATAGACAAATAAAAGAATGTGCCTCGTTTAACTCAAAAGTCAGATCAAATTGGGAATTTTCATTCAACATTTATTTTCTCTCTTGAATCAGCTACCACAGAAATACTAACGCACAAATATAATTATATAGGTCAATTATAAAACACGCAAAACAGTTGAAAATCTGCAATGCGCAACATTACCACTTTAACAGTAATTTTCAAAGCTTATACACCCAACAAAATATGTAAGTTCCCCCTAACACAGGGTTAGCAGTAACTTTAAAAACCGGGAGTTCTCAAAGCTCCTGAACCCCCCCTGAATTTCAAAAAGTGGGAGCTCAATCCCAAAACCAGGAGTTCTTGAAAATTCTTTGAAAATTCTATCAAATCCAGTAACTCGTAAATTTAGTGCCAGCGCGCCTTTATTACCTTCTCAAACCCCCCCCCCCCCCAAAAAAAAAAATGAAAATGAAAAAAAAAATAAAAAAAATAAGCTTACTTAAAAAAACATGTGGTCGGGTAATTCATGATTATTTGATGCAAATGTATAGCGGAGATGTATTTGAAATACATTTATTTAGTCAAATCTGTGGATTTTTTGTACTCATATACTTCATTATCGGCCGCGCTGCGCGTCGCCGGCCATCTTTAATCTTTGATTGACAGATCGAGTTTGTTATTGTTATAGCGCCATCTATTGACGAAATTTTGTAATTTCTAAATGTAGACTTCAAATTATGCCGCGCGGCGAGCTTACGAAAAGTGTCATATGCGGTGAAATATCACATTTTAGTGAGCACAGGAGTACCAAAAATGAACTGATTTGACGAAATAAATCTATTTCAAATGAATCCCCGCTATATATTTGCATTAAATAATCACGATTTAGCCGACAAGGTGTTTTTTAAGTAAGCTTATTTTTTTTTCATTCATAAATTTATGGCGCGCGCCGCGCTCCCGAACTGATGGGAAAATATTATTTATGGCGCGCACTCGGAGAAAACGGCGCTGTGCGCGCCAAAACGTCATTTAGCACGAAGCCTGCCTTAACATATACTAGAATATTTCCAAAAATATTTAATGGATTTAAATAATTTTCAGCTAGAAAGATGCACCCAATTGTTAAGCACATTTTGATACCAAGTTTGTTGGCCTTGAGACAATTGTGCCATTTATCAATTTTTATACAGAAAAAAAAGTGGCACTAAATCTCACTGGCTATGGCTGGTTAACAGACATTTTCTTGATGGATTTTCGTGCACAGACATGGGAATCTACCAAACAATTATGTGTGGCATAATTTCAAGAAAATCAATAAGCAGATCATAATCTTGTGCACCAAGACACGGTAGCATAATGTTTGTTAATTTTACATAATGTTTGCGTAATGTTTTTTAAAATTATTTAAATCCATCAAATATTTTTGGAAATATTCTAGTATATGCTAGGGGGGGGGGGGGGGGACTTACATATTTTTGGGGGGTGTATTAAAGTTTTATGAATGCAGTTGGTAATTTTCAGACTGTTCTACACAAGTAAGTATGTCCACCAAAATGAGAAGTAATATATCTTAGTTTGATGAGCACAATAGTCTGTGGTGTCATAGCAACATCTTTGTCATGGGAATGATTTTAAATCCCTGCAGTCATGTGATCAAGTTTTTGGGTAGTCACATGACAGCAACTCATCATAGATAGTAGACAGGTGGTATCCGCCATCTTGTCTGAGGGAGGATGCCTTCTGTGTCTGGATTTAGATCATTCATGCTATGTTCCAGACTAGTGTATGTACTATTTCTATAGCACTGTATAAAATAATAAAATTATATGCCTTTAAAAGGAGTTTTTATTTGCCTAAAAATGTCAATATTTTATCAAACTCCGCTTTAATTGAAATCAGTTGTGCCTTTTCCTTCATCACAGACCTTGTTCCCACTTTTTTGTTCATGCAAATATTTGGTTCATGGCAATGGTGACAGTTTTAGGGAAGAGATAGTAGTTGAAATTAAACCCAATATTTAAGATTGATTTCCCCCTTAATTGTATGTCAAATGAGCATGAGTTATCTATAATTGCTATCTACTGAAGACAGCATGTGAAATAAACACCCATGAAATATGCCATATTCAGTTATTTTATGTCATGTACTGAAATAAGAATTGGAAGGCCTCTCCAGCTCCCTCCTTCCCTCTCAATGACTTGCCTTTCTCTTGTGAATCATGATTTTTGCCCTCCAAATATCAGATTTTCCCCTTCGATCACCTCACTTCAGCTTATGCCATTAAATGGATTTCATTAGTATGTTATAATATTTGAAAATATCACGTAAGCCTACCTTCATAATGGCATCCCCTGATCAAAAAGTATTAATCTTACCCATATTCAATACTACCTCAGAGAGACAGACAGTCTACACATGATACATTACATGCAGGAACAACACATCTTTACACAGAGTGATAGGTCAGACAGATTATTAACTTGATTGGTTTCATATAATTTGACAACCTCAACACCTTCAAAGTGAGAGATTCAGAGATGAAAACATCGTTCATCTTGAAAACATCATTCATCTGAGCACATCATTTCAGTCACCATTAATGTCTCTTTGTTTCTTAGATATACATTAGTCTAGTTTACACTGTGTTCATATCATCAGTGCATAAACTAGTGATTGCATCCAGATGTTTTGGCGCATACCCGGGGGAGGGGGTACTCACCTAATACGTTATACGGGGATGTGCCGCTCTAATGGGTCGCTTTTTTGCAAAAAATCCCTAAACATGGGGTATGATTTTGTGCTGGAAAAGCCCTTGCCCTTTAACACTATCCACGCGGACGCGGCTATTAGTGTTGTATTAAAATACCATTATACAAAACAGATTTTTCAGAAATCTTTCCCGACCTGTAAAATTCTTATCCCAAGAATTACGGAACCAATGCTACGCATGTTTGTACTTATTTTAATGCATTTCTCATGGTGATACCAAATATGGTGATGAAATTCAATAATTATAACATTTTTGAATAATTTTATGACATTTTGGAACTGTCGTCTGCAGACGCCTGCCGCGTGGAAAGTGTTAAGGCTTTTTGATATATGCGTGAAGAGAAAACAGTAAATAAGAAATATAATATTGGCCTCTAATAAATATCATCCTTTCATTTGAGAATTATGATATCCCCATGCCTCATCTCAATTCTTCAGACAATTGGAAAGATCCTGTTAGGATCAAAAGCTCAGGTCCCCTAACAATTTTCATGATTGAAAACGAGCTTATATTAATGATTGCAATAACTCAATATATCAAAAAAAGTCTTTAATAATCTGTCTGCATAGGTGTTGATGTTACATTGTACAATGTAATATCTCTTCAGGGAAATCATATTGGTCAATTATACGTGACAATTCTATTTGGCCATATTAAAACCAATCCATGTAGTAAAAGTGTACATTTTTGTTTCCTTTATTTTTTTTATTTTTTTTTTTGGTTTATTTTTGATAGGGTATTAAAGGTGGATGTTCAAATCACTTAAGCTTTTTTTCCATCAGAATATTTTGATATTAGAAGAAATCCCATATGTTTCTCATTATTTCTGTACAATGTGTCCATCTATAAGTTATAAGCCAAAATGCAGTACAAAGTTGGTTAACCACCTGGCCAGCTTGTGCACTACTCATTATTGAATGGTCACATTGTATATCGCCTTATGCTTCTAAAATAAGACCCATTGGAGTTATGCAACTCAAGCTTTGGAATACGATTATTTTAAAGATGACCCTTCATGTAGAATAGAAAGCATCAAGTTGAAAATCGGACCACCAATCAGACCACTTACCTTTAATTTGTATTCAGTCCAAATGCAAATATATTTGGCTATAGGTGGAGGCAAGAGGTGGGGTAGGGAATTACAAAGACTGAAAGAAGAGGCCATTGGTTTCAGTTGACATTGACTGTGTATTGTATGGGTATGCATGATTGTTCTCAAAATTGGGGAAAAGGGGGAGTTTTCATATCATGTCCGTAATTTTCCAAAATTATTGAAGCTATGTCTGCAGAAAAACCCCAGGCAGGCCTATTATATTGGAAGACCGCATATCCACCCCTTTGTACATACATTGTAAAAGGGAGTATTGTGGAACCAAATGTGTCCTCGTTTTTGTACAAAACATGGGAGACTATTTAGAAAGTGTCCTTGAAATGGTAAAATAAGCGGTATTTTTTTCAAAGCAAAATGTCCTTGTCTTTTGCACGAAAAGGGGGTCAAATGAGCAAAATTGTCCTTGAAACGTCGTCAAATAGAGAGGTAAATTTGAACCTCCTGAAACGATATATGTTACCCCTCTGAATACAAAGAGAAAATACTGAGAAGAACAGGTATAGACCTATATTTCTATAGTTTAATATTGTTAGGGCGCCATCTTTTGTCGATATAGTGTCCAACATGTTTTAAAGATGGTGAACAGCGAACACGGTAGTGAAAATCCGCGGCGAAAATCACATTTTAGCGATCATAAGAGTAACAAAAATGAACAGATTTGACTAAATAAACCCATTTCAAGTGAATCTCCACTATAAATTTGCATTAAATAAGAGTGATTTAGCTGAAAAGTTTTCTTTTAGTAAGCTTATCATTATTTTGTAGATCTCTTGTTTCAGGACGGTGATTTTTGTGATTTTCCTGGGACTCGCTCACCACCCTTGATTCACAATTAGCAGGAAATAAAATGTATTTTTCCTAATTTCAAGAAGAAGTAAAAAAGATGCATTTCGCATTTGACATTTAAGGCAATTGCTACTGAAAACAAACTTGTGGTGTTTTTTTTGCCTAATGCTCATTAAGAAAATACTACATACTAAAAGAGATAACAAAGTATGTTATTGCTTCAAGCTGACCATGGACATGATGACTCTTGTTTCATATCATCATAAAATGTCACGAGTACAATGACCATCAGGGTATGTGAATTTTAATAAGATAGTCACAAAGTACTGTAAACGTGGACATTTTCGCGCTACATTACGAAAATTGAATCTCGCGAAAATTACCACTTTTACAGTAGTTATTATAATACACATGTAAAATGTTTTAATGAAATTAGGGGGGAGGGGGGATTTTGTTTTAACATTCTAAAGTCAGAAAGTCAATGCTCTTAGTGTATGTAAAATGCAAATTACTCAATATTGACAGATAGAAATTATGAGTAACCGGATGTGCACTATTTGTAAGGACAAGGTATACAGGGTGCTAATATATTCCAATTATTATTTCTTTGAATCATGTTCAGAAATGTTAGATAAAACGGTTAAGTAGAGATGGAGGGCGTAAGTCTTCTATAGATAAATACATTTGTGTACATGTTTTTAACTAAAACAAAAACATGAGCCAGTTCTTAGATCTTCAAATACTGCTCAACAACCACTGCTTTAAACAATGCAATATATTTGTAGAAAAGTCTATTTGCAATTTGGAGCAAATGGCTGTCAAAATTGATAAACCTTTCTTTTTCAACCACCCCGTATACTATAGATCAAGCCTTCTCAAATGGTGGCGCGCGCGCCACTTGTGGCGCATTGCATTAGTCCGAGTGGCGCGCGGAGGGACGCATGGAGAAAAAAAAAAGAATTTAAAAAAAATAAAATAAAATAAAAAATAAAAAAAAATATAAAAAGAAGAAGAAATATATCCCAACTTCAACCAGATCGCAAGAAGCATGAAGAGCCACTTCAGCCACTAACTGCAGTGGGATAAGTCATGATTATTAGTTGTAGGCCTATTGATCAGTGGCGTAACCAGCGGGGGGCAGGGGGGGGGGGGGGAGCAAATGAAATCAAGTACGGCTGTAAATGAAATTTACAAACAAAGTACACACCAAATCCCCCCCCCCCCAATAATGACATCGTGTCGGTTGAGATTGGCACTGTCGGTTCAATTGACGAAAGGAATCATGGAATTATGATGGTCAAAAGTACACATATGAAAAAAATTCGCGCGCTACGCGCGCATATGTCTTCCCAAAATGAAATATTCTTTGCTACAAGCTTGTTTAGAGCCAAAATGTAGCTCAATTGTTAACAAAATAGCTGTAAAGTCGAAAATTTTCGCGCGCTACGCGCGCATCTCTTCACTAATAACATCTTACGAGCCCCCCATTTCAAGTCACTGCCCCTTCTTGCCCCCCCCCAATGAAAAAATCTAGTTACGCCACTGCTATTGATTATCACTACATTTGTAACCCCACCCATTATTCGCTGAGCTCGCTACACTCGCAGGAATAGTGGCGCTTCTAGATCACTAACATCTCAAAAGTGGTGCTTCACAAAATCTAATTGAGAAGGCCTGCTATAGATAGATAACTGATTGGATGATGTTATATGAGACTTAAATCTATCATCACTACTCAGGCCATTTACAGTGTCTCTATCTGATTGTATGGATTGTTGGATAAAACTAAAGCACTAAAAGCTACTTCAGTGGTTGGAACTAACTGTAAAACCCGGGGGGGGGGGGGGGGCACTCGGATTTGCTTTGGTCAGGGGTGTGCCGCTGGAGATTCAAAACCCCTACCCATTTCTAAGGGTGATTTTGGAAAAATTGGTACCCATTTTTAGCGGTTTTGCTTCATTTTAGACCAAATTTTTCGCGAAAATAGACCTAATTTTGGCAAGTTTTCGCGAAAATAAACAAACAGGACCCATGTATAAGGATTTTTCAGTTGAAAAGCCTACCCATGGCTAAGGATGTCTCATGAAAAAACGACCCACTGGAGCGGCACGTCCCCGTATGCCCCCCCCCCCTCCGGGTGTAAAACACTATAATTTTGCAGATACTCTATTTAAACGGATTTAAAATGACTGCTTTTTTAGCGGGCACTTCATTTTGTGAATTTTACTTTTACTTTCAATGACAAATTGTCAGTTTTGCGGGTATTTAATTTCGCGAATCTACATCCCTCAGGAAATTCGAGAAATGAAATGGTTGTACAGTATTGGCAATGAAAATGCCTTGTTTGAAGCTGTGGAGTAGTATAATATGTATTACTTTTTAGGATGTCACAATTTACCAAACTAGACACGGTGAAACTGTTTGCTAAGGCTATAGCTGCAATTTAAAGGGGCATTGAGAGATGTATCAACATACTAAATGAGCAAATAACGCAAAGATAATCATCAACATAGCCCAAATCCAAAATATCATACAATTCTGACATCGCCTTCATGCCAAACTAAGCAAATAACGGCACTTCCGGGTTGAGATTTGCCGCGAGTCCGTGAGTAAAACTTAGCATAGCTTCCGAAATCAGCACCTTAGTTTCGATATGATCATATCGAAACTAAGAAAATCATGAAATTTTATATGATAAACGGCGAATGTTGGTAAACTGTTTCAGATGGTAGTTAGTATATGCCTAAGTATTACTATGATGCAATAAAAATGATTTCCAGGATAATTGAGGGCGCACTCCCATACATATCTCTCAATGCCCCTTTAATGAATTCTTGATCTTTTTTTCATAATGCTTCATGATAATGCTAATAATTAACAGTGTAATCATATACATCTTCTTGATGTTAATTTTGATCAGATTTTTCTTATAATTCATTGCAAAAAACCCCAATAATTAAGAACTATCATAATGCAAGCTATTTATAACATTGCCATGGTATGACAGCCAAATTAAGACAAGTTGACAGCTCGTGCAGGATTTCAGATATATTAATGTTTTATGGCATGTTCTTATTAGCAACAAAAATTAAATGATTTATATAATATTGGATGGCTTTGAGGGTGATACAAGAATATATGGCACGAGCTATACAAATATTGCACGAGTCGGAGATGAGTGCAATATTTTTATAGCGAATAAGACATTCAATATTATTATTATTATTTATATAACACAACAGACTGTTTTGATAAAAATAAATCAATTAACCCGAACTGACCTTAATCTTAGCGAGATTGAAACGCCGATCTCAAAAATGTGCACATCCGCATTATATGCGCATATTTATCATGCGCACATCTTCTGCACCACACAAAAAATATTGGACGGCAATATTTTTAGAATATTGGATGCATCCGGGTACTTTGGTTGAACAACTTTCAATACCAAATTTTATTGTATGGTTAAAAAGCCTGATATAAATACTAATTCTTTTTATCTTTATCTAATATACGGTCAAATTATACATATTTTCTATGATTAGATTTCAACCAAACCAACATATTTCTCCTGTTTGGCAAATTTCAGAGATGTAAGACATCAGATGTTTCCCTGAAATCAGGAAATGGAATCAGGAAATAGAATCTTTTCAGGCAATTAGCATTTTCAGGAAATAATCTTAGATGCCACTTACATCTCTGAAATTTACCTGTGACATGATGTATCGGTGTGTTGGGATAGGTGAAATTAAATATCAGTCAAAATAGAGCATGTTGGCAATTTGGCAGTATTATATGAAGAGTTCATTTACCAATTGCATTAAATCAAATGGCTGCCTTATATCAAAATGTGGCAGTATTGTTGTTATTGATGTTGTATACGGTATACAGGGATGTGCCGCTCTAATGGGTAGTTTTTTTGAAAAAAAATCCCTAAACATGGTTTATGAAGAAAAAAAATCAAAATGAATGGGGTCACTTTTTACAAATGTGTCTATTTTTGAGAAAATTTGCGAAAATTAGGTCTATGTAGCCGATAATTTGCAAAAAATTGGGTCTATAATGAAGCAAAACCCTTAGAAATGGGTACCGTTTTTCCGAAATCACCCTTAGAAATGGGTAGGGGTTTTAGATCCTCCAGCCGCACATCCCCGACCAAACCAAATCCGAGTACCCCCCAACCCCCGGGTTTCTTTAAAATTCATTCTCATACCTGCTAATAAATACTATAGTTTGATCAGCTCAAAATTGGCAAACCGTCAATTAATACAGAAGAACATGGGCGTGCATCTACTTATAGTTTAATCAGTTCCAAAAGTATTCGGGTTTTTTATCTCTCTTAACGCAAAAGTAATCCAAGCGTACATGCAAGATTATGGCCACACACACGGTTTTGGTTGCACGCACATGGCACGCATATGATGCGCAGTGCAATTGTTGCCTTCATACTCGTCCACATCCTTCTAAATTCATTCGCTGCTGTAAAGAGTCTTCGCCAATTTGGAACTAATTTAACTATAGCAGGGTAACTGTGTATCATATCATGGAACTTTACTAAACCATACAACGTCACATACTGTAAAAGTGGTAATTTTCGCTTGATTACATTTTCACGCTTTGTCGATTTTCATGCATTTCGCTTGTTTTTAAATTCTCGATTTGAAAGTTTATTTCATGCTTGAAGCGCGAAAATTAATGTAGTGCGGAAATGTCCACGTTTACAGTAAATCACAATATGAATATAAAACTACACAGGGCAGCAAAGAAGATGAACATAATTTTGCATGAGCTCTTCATATGCATCCTATACTTTGATTTAAAATGTGTCTCACTGCATATCAATCTATGATACCCCAGACTGCTTATCCAATCATGAATTAATATCCAGAGATTTGAGTATGGAATTGGTTGGATAACCTTTAAAAGTACCAGCCATTTTGAAATATAGGTTGAATATTGTCATCCGGAGTCTGTAGTGTTTGTATAAGTCAATTAAATGTTGAGCTCATATGGTAAATGTTTCATAACCCTACAGGCAAGGGACACTTTAATTACAGTCTGTACCCACACATTGAGATCTGAGAGAATATTTTGCTCATAGTTTTCTTGAATATATGTGTATATTTATCAAACTCAACTTGCTAAAACATTTTATGTGTTATACATGCCTTGCTTTTATATTCTGTGTTGTGAACTATTTAATGGATGTTAAAACAACACTCTTCCTGATGGCTTCATGGTGAAGAAAAAATGGGGGGGGGGGCAGGGGGGTTGTACTAAATCAGCTCTTATCCACCAGCCCATTTGACCTCATCTCACAAGTGACCGCTGTGATGCCCATGTTTTATTTCTATCTGACTTCACATTCTTTATCAAAATTGTGTATTAATCTTTTATTATTTCACCCAGATGTAATGAAGGAGATGACATTTTTATATCAATATTTTGCACTTGTTTCACACAGATTAATAAAGCAGAAAACAAGTTAATGTCAATATTTTTTTTGTTATCTTGTCTTATTTGTCACAGATGTAACGAAGCAGACGATTTCTCTCCCGCCAAAAGTCTGATGAATATGTGCTTCACATTCTACCATGAACATGAAGGTAAATATCTTGATATTAGTACTAAAGTGACGACATAAAGAAACCCAGTTCTACGGGCTAACGGACCTCTCAGGATGGGTCGGTCGGGTGTTTTTGTGTTTTTTAATACTTTCCCCCCTTGAAAATGACCGCAAATATCAAACAAATCTGTAAAAATCTTGCCGTATTTGACAAGCCAAATTTTTTATTTGAGTTGGTATTCGATCATTTGCGTGTGAACATTTTGTTCATCGATTTCTAAAAAAATGGGTCAGTCGGGCCCATAGAATAAGGGTTTCTGTTTTTCCGTCGCCAAATGGTATTCTCTTACAGGTATTTGCATGGGAAGTCATTAGTTCAAATCATCCTTCAAGAGAAATGTCAATATATTAAGTAGAATGCCAATCCCCAGTTAAACTGATATTGATAATTTAGATACCT
The DNA here is from genome assembly GCA_035610835.1 of Ophiura sarsii. Lineage (NCBI taxonomy): Eukaryota > Metazoa > Echinodermata > Ophiuroidea > Amphilepidida > Ophiuridae > Ophiura > Ophiura sarsii. Next base: position 16,778,359 of record CM069458.1, on the reverse strand, counting down.
TTTTCGAGCCATTTATTCTTGAGCTCTGTAGCTTTTGGGATCATCGCGATCCCTTCATTCAATGAGCTAAAGAATAATGGCTTTAAAAAGGTATCAAAATTAGTCATTAAAATATGATTGAGCCCAATATCAGTCCACATGCTGAGATTGATAGTGTCCCTCATTCATTTGCATGTCTTCTGGAGGATAATTTGAACCAATGGCTAGTCAGGTAGGTACCCCTATACATTGCAATATGCATGCCTTGCCTTGGTGGAAACACTCTTTAACGCCTGTGCTGCTGCATTGGCTCGATGACGTCACCTACCGCAGGCATATGTGGGCACGAAGTTGGTGCCCGCATATGTGCTGGGGAGTTACCTCAGTCGATAGGGGCACAGACTTTGGTGCAGACGGTCCCTGGATCGAATCCCGGGGGATGCTCAGTAATTTTTCGGGTTAAAAAAATCATACTTTTTCCCCCTCCCCCAATACATGCAAAAACATAGCCGCAGGAGTTACAGGTAATAGGCGCCTGGTCACTCTGTTGAAGTCTTTTACAGCCTGAAGGCTCTCTTTGAAAGAAAAAAAGAAAAAGAAGAAGGAAAAAAAGCGGTGAGATGACATTTTCACATCTGTGAAAACTTAATTTTTCAGAAACAGAGTAACACAGTTGGTGAAAATTGAGTTCATGCAGAAACAATGTTCTCCCACACAAATCACATGATTGGAAACACTATGGAATGTTTCATTTGAATTGTATAATTGTAGAGGGGCAAAAATATGGTATGGGCCATTCCACAAAACTGGGACCACTTTGGTTTTTATCATTCTTTGATCCGGGAAATCTTACTGCAAGTATATATCACAAATGTTTATCAATATTATGGTAAAACTCGATGAGTTCTACTCAGAACACCATGGTTTGCCATACTTTAAATGACATTATCAGATTCATATTTTTACTGAAAGGCCCTCAAAACCACCAAAACACTGTTTCCACGGCTCGATGTCTCAATTTTATGCTGCTGAATTTAATTCTCAATTCAAGTTTTTGTAATATTTTGGTACGAGTAAATGTAGCAAACGTATCAAACCAAAATATAAAGGCATTTAGTTCTGCCTGCATTAATCTTAACGTGCACTTTTAATATCAAATGAACTTTCCACGAAATGTGTGTAATTTCCGATATCCGCACAGCTAGCGTTCCAACATAAACTGAATGTACTAAATTTGCAATCGTTTATGAACAATCCCCTAGCAAACCCACCACGCTATTAAAATTATATCACCTCGAAAGTCTCTGGCGCATCATTTGGGCTATAAAAAATGTTGAAGTTCAGTATTTCAAACGACTGTTTTAAGCTTGTGAACTCCGTGATCGATATTTCTCGGTAAAGTAGGTATTCTGTTACCGTATAAAAGGTAATATATTATAGGTCCAATGTTTTTCTCATCATTTGTGTCGAAAAAAATAGAAATGCAACCATATGGCTTGCAGAAGGTCCGAAAAGGGGTGAAAACGTAAAAGGCGTTATCGTGAACGGCGTTATCCTGTAAAGTGTTATCACCCTCATTTGAAGAAAATATTGCAAGAGCACAATCTTTCTTCTTTGGAAAATCTTTGAGAAGTCTAGATACAGCAGCGAAACATTGAAAACAGTGAGTTTGCTTCTTCTTTTGTGTTCTATATAACGCATTTCACTTTGTGAACCAAACGGTTTCTTCTAGAATATGCTGTAAGTGTAAATATATGGCTCATAGTCCACATATATATGAGTGTTTACTACCGCGCTACACATAGCCAAATCGCTCTATTTAGCAAGTATTGAGCATGTGTTTTCGTCAGGCTTATTTCGCGTGTGTATGTCAGGATAACCATGGATAACGCTGTTCACAGGGATAACGGAATTTACCCTAAAATGTCCATATCAATCAAAAAAAGAGAACAACTTCACAATATGCGATGCAGTGTGCATGTTATTTAATACAATAGTTAATGTAATGGTACATACCCCTTTTAAACGAAAATGCAAGCTATATAAAACATTTAAAGTGAAAATTAAATATTTGACCACTGTTTGACGGTCAATATTGGGAAATTCAGCCCAAATGTATGGTTTAAATCATTTTTTCGTATTAAAATTGATAAAACAAATAAAGTTTCTGCAACAGCTACATGATTTATGTCAGTTTCAATTGTTTTATCTTTGTTTCAATCCCATAACTGGCATACACGTGAACGGCGTTATCCAAGAATAATACCATTCAAAATAGCATATAAAGTTATCTTTATATAATGACATACAATTTCAATGTTGGGCTTAAAGAAAATTTGACAATTGATACATTACAGAAGGGAATATTCTTCTACTAGAGTAAAATTGACAAAACAAGTTTCGGAAAAAGGTACAAAATTGAAAGCACATAGTTGTCAAAAGCGTTGATTCATAGCAAGAGATTTGTTGAGGCTAAAAAATGAAATTCATTCTTCTGTCGCATAGCTTGTCAAATATTGTTATGGGAAGACCTCTCAACGACAAAAAAACAATAATTTGAATATCATATTCGGACTTAGTTAGGGATGCAATGACTGCCAATGCAAGATGACACTAGATAACGCCGTTCACCGAGTGCAAAAAAACATATAAAACACCTGAATTACATGGTTTCGTGTGTAAAAATGTGAGCAGTGGTGTTCGCAAACATTATTGTTCTAGCAACTTTAGCATATTGGGTCATCAAAAACAATCAAAGTAAGCAGATTTGAAACAATTTATTTTCATAATTTTCCAAAGCTGAAGTGGTCCCATTTTTGTGGAATGGCTCGTATGCTTTAATATTACACATTTTTTAAATGGTCCTCTATGCCTATAATGATAAATGATTATAGCCAAGTAAGTTTCTCCAAAAATGATCGGTGAGGGAGGAGAGAGGCATCTATAAATCACTGTCATAATGCTTAGGATGAAATTCAAGCTATTTCACGCGACAGTGATCTGCTCATGTTCCAAAGGGGCTGCGTTCAAATGCATGATACACGCGAACAACTAGCGCCGATGTATGCAGACGTGTGGTTATTTTACGTTTGACCAATCAAGACGAGCGTTCATTTTTGTAAGCTTCCGGTATGCACTTCCTGGTTTATGCACATACGCATAAATTGGTGGATTTTTTTCAATGGCATTACGACGCAGACTATAGAGAGAAGAAAGGAAGGGATATTCTCCATTTCCTATCAAAACTGGGCGGCGTGTTTATTTTAACACATGGACTCGTTACGCAAGATGACGGAAGTGTTATTTGCTCAATTTGTAGCTAAATATTCAGCCTGTTATGGCAATTTTTTTGTTATTTGGCCTTAGGCTGGCTGAAATATGACACAGAAGTGGACACTTGACCCGGTTTCGTTTTCTGTTTTTACTCCCACGCCATCGGTTAATTTAGAAGGATACAAACTCGTACAATGATCCTGTATTTCAGTAGTTAACATGAATTGCCAAAAAGGTTATCGAAAAAGGTTGCTGAACCTTTGGTATTCAAAGTAATTAAATAAAAGCTTCATGCATAATAAATGTTGGCCATAAAGCAAAAAAAAAATGTTTGATTGTCCATAGATCACTTTTAAAAGTTGGGTAGGTCGGTCGGGAAAAGGTGGGGTGTTTTTTTTCCGTTTTTTTTTCTCCCTTGCCCTTTTTTTCAGGTACCAAAAGTAAAATGAGATGTACTTGTTGTGGTAACCAAAAACGGGGAACAAAATCTTCCATACAGTTTTATACACATGGGGAAGACGTGTGCATGCATAAAAAGTTACTTAATAGATATCAGTGTGAATAAGAACCTTGTATGGTATAGAGAGGTTTTAAATGTAATGCTTACATGGCCCTATCTCCAGTGGCTGCCATTTATCATAGACGGGGTCCTCACATCCCTCTATATGGCCACCATCTTTAAAAATGGCAGTCGAGGGACTTAGAATATAACACGTCCGAAACGTGTACGGAAGTGTTTGGGGTTTCCATGATACTTCCTGTCACTTCTAATTTTTCCCACACACGCGCAATTATGCCCGAACACCACCACCAAAGCACTAGCTGATTGGTCCAATTCAAGTATTTATCAGGTCTAACGATTGTTACGCTGCGCCTTGGGAAGTATATCACATGCCCACTTGCATCACACAATTTACAACAAGACGTGAAACCGATGCAGCATGGTATTGTGATGAGTAATTTAGATCATGTTTATTCATGAGCTGATCACCGCAGTTTGGGATTTTTTTTTCTTCTTTTCACTTTTCATATAGAGCCCCCTTGCAGGGACCATGTGTAAATAGTGAAGACAGGAAAGATTCAGTCTGAGCACAATCATAAAGTACCCGCAATGTAGTATGTGGCAGCTAGTGTAAATATGGCCTTCCCATGTAGATGTATGTACATGTTAACACTATCCACGCGGCAGGCGTCTGCAGACGACATGCCAAAAATTCACAAAATGTTTCAAAAATTTCAATATAATTAAATGTCATTACCATATTTGGAATCACCATGAGAAATGCATTGAAATAAATACAAACATGCCTAGTATTGGTTCAGTAATCCTTGAGATAGACTTTGAAAATTGGGAAAGGATTCTGAAAAATCAGTTTTGTATATTGGTAAAACTAATAGCCGCGTGGAAAGTGTTAAAGCCCAATTTGTAAAGCTGCTCTGTGTTACTTCTAGAATCTAATATGTGATGCAACACATCAAAATAGGAGACTTTGCAGGTGAAGTCAATTTTGAGTTTATTATATGGGCTCTAGAGCATTCAATAAGCTTTAAAATGAGGCATTCAGATTTCACAAGTGAAAAAAAAAAAAAAAAAGACTCCTAAATTCTTATTATTTTCTTTATTTGTTTCTGTCTGTTTTCATCTATATTTTGAAAAACAGGCAGCCGCAAAGCCCCCCCCCCCCCTTTTTGATATGCTGCATGCAATATATCTTTTCGTAACCAAGCCTGGCATTACCGCATAATAGCTAATGCGCGGTTCACAGAAGATTCACTGTACGCTATACAGATTCGACTTGCGCATATATTATTGTATTATATAAGTGTAAACAAATTGGCTTTATTACATGAAAGTTCAAATCGATTCAATTTCCAATCGCTGTCAGCCAACACCTCGTGGCGTAATGGTTAGAGCTGACTTCTCATAAACTTAAGGTATCAGGTTCGAATCTCATTACGGCAGAATTTTGTGCAACAAATTTGTTTGACATTTTTTCGAAGTTGAAACATGTGTAAGTTTAAGTTATTTGCATTTAAATTGCATTAGTGCAACAAGTAATTGGATCCACCGAAAGAATTAGCTGGGCTTGGTTACGAAACAAAAAATTGCTTGCTGCGTGACATATAGTGAGGGATTCAGCAATAGACTTCAGATTCAGTAATAGACTATGAGCGTGTTTCTGCTGGGGTACTGCAAAAAGTAAACGCTAAGTTTCAATTGGTTTTAATCCCCCCCCCCCCCCTGTTTCTACTCGCAAAAAGTTACCGCTAAGTGTATCGATCCTAGTCGATGGGCCACGACATTTGACCTTTTGTAAAACCAAACAATGCCACAGCACCTGAAAAAGATTGCTTCACAATGATGTGTATAACCCAGCGTGACACGGTTCACGGCGCAAACCGCTAAGAATTACCTTTCTGTTTCTATTGGGTTTATTGCCGATTATTGCCGATTATTGCCGGTTCCAAACCTTGTTTGTGAAGGTTTTTGGGATTACCAAAAATACTGATTATTGCCGGGTTCTGCCTGTTTCTACTGGGCAAACTTAGCGTTTATTAGTGGTTTCTTCGCCAGCAGAAACACGCTCAATGTATCATCAGGCAGCTATTGGAGCTCCAAAATATCAACATTATGTTCATTTCCTGAAAATCTATTTATCATAACAGTTGCTCATGAATAGACGTGGACATTTTATTTTCTGTGTAAATATAATATACACAAAACCTGTATTGCAATTTTGCTTTTACCCTTGCTATCTTGACACGCTGTTGAAACTAATATAATTTCATTTTCATATTGATATTTGCACATAAGCACAGTAAAAATTGGCAAACTCATGCTGTGTGAACAACAAATCAAACTAAAGCATGTTTTGAGCACATGTACGACGCACACTCCGCATATTGTAGTTTTCTTTTTTCAGATGGATAGTAATTTAGTGACTTTTATCATATTTTTCATATGTTCAACATAATCTGAAATATCTCTGAATGCATAAAGCAGGTGTTTAAGGTTTCAGTGGGAATGGTATTGTAAATATTCCTTCATGCAAATGTTTTAACAAAATCAATGAAATTTACGAAAAATTAATAACCATCTTGGAAAGCATGATTCATACAGTCAAACAATATTTTTCTTTTTTCATTGGCCTAATATGAACCAATGTGTTAAACCATCTGTACACTATTGTTGCACCGGTAAATTAATTATTGAAATGTATGGCCAATTTGCCAGGAGTCTTTTTGAGGGACAGGTCACGTTTTATTCCCTAATTGTCTTCACACCCTGACGAAAATGTAGGATTTATATCTTGTTATTTCAAGCCAGAATAAATCCAGTTTATAATTGACCTCATATTTTCGCTGAATACTAATCGTATCACAGATCATCTTAACTCCTACACTGCAAAAAGAAGCGTTTATATGTCTGATAACACTTAATAAACACTTCAACACGCTTATTTTTGTGTTTTACGTGTAAAGGTATAGGAGGCATTGCATACGATAAACGTTTGCATAAACACTACAACACGTTTATAGAGGTAATTGTGTAATATTTATTAACACACCAACATGTTTATATCAGCAATAAGAAACATGTTGGGGTGTTAATAATTATACAACAAATACCTCTATAAACGTGTTGTAGTGTTTATGCAAACGTTTATCGTATGCAATGCCTCCTATACCTTTACACGTAAAACATAAAAATAAACGTGTTGAAGTGTTTATTAAGTGTTATCAGAAATATAAACGCTTCTTTTTACAATGTACCGCACGATGGTCCAGTCTATCTCGTGCCACGTTCCGCCGGACGGTTGAAGCTGACCTGTATAGCTCAGTCGTTAGAGTCTCTGACTTACAAGCACACGGCCCGGGTTCGATCCCTGGCGTGTGCGGAGACTGATTTTCACCCTCAATTTGACCAGTTTTTCTCCCCTGCTAATTTAATTCTAAAAAACATGCCCGGGGGGGGGGGGGGGGGGGGGGGTTTAAAGGGGGAAAACAGGCTATCTAAAGTGATAGTGAGGCAAAGATGAAACAAACACCTGTTCTTCAGGCCGCCCCACTGACCTATATTCTTTGAATTTTAGATATTCTTTTTAAAAGTTTTGACAATTTAAAAAGAAATTTAAAATGTTTGAAATAAGAAAGATTCCCATTGGTATATTGAAGCCCATTAGGCCAAAAAAGGTCTTGTCTCACAGACATTTGGGAAAATAGCTATGCTTTATGCGATTTGTTTTATTTTTTTATTTTTTAAGGAAAAATAGCTATGCTAAATGCAGATTTGTTTTAATATGTTGTTGGCACATTTTTCATCTTTTTTGTTGCTCTTTCAGGCAACTAAAAAAACACCAAAATAACCCTCATAATTGGGCTCATCCCGTAAGGTTATGCGGCAAAAGTGACTCCACTTACTTATGCACACAGAGTATTTGAGACAGATTTTTTCTTCTTCTTGGCCTTATATCAAGTGTCAAGAAAAGTGGAGCATAAAAATGGATGGACATGCGCAAAATAATAACATGCAAGGCATGATGCATGCCCTAAAGAGTATCTGTGTCACCAACTGAACTGACTATGAAGGCGTTTGCAACATGATTTGCTGCTGTACTGTTGAGGCATCACCTCCAATTGTGTGTCTGATGTGATCTTTTAAATGCAATTTAGTAATACCATCTACTGTAAAAGTGGAAATGTTCGCGAGTGTAAATGTTAGCGCATTGCACATTTTGAACAATTTTGCTTGTTTTTATTTTCACGATTTTGAGCTTCCATACATAGACCTATATACAAAATGAATATATTCGCGCGTTTTAATTTTCGCGCTTGCTGATTTGAGCGCGAAAAGCGCGAAAATAAATGTAGCACGAACATTTCCACTTTTACAGTAAATGATAGCTGATCCAAGACACTGATAACCTTTGTTGGCTGAATGAAACAAAAACATGTGCTAATTAGAAGCAAGACAAAACCAATCTCTTGCAGATTGTAAACTCATAATGTGTGCAGACCAGGGGTAGCTTTGGCTCAAAAATGTCAGGGTTCTAATTTAATTTTTCTGAACCCTTTTATGACCGCAAAAATCAAATTTAAGGGGTTCCAAAATATTTCAAGGAGTTTCTGAAAATATACCCTAACCAAACTTTGGGTGAAGCCAAGGCTCAAGAAAAGCGGGCGCTGGGCGATTTTTACCCCTCGGTCCTTCTGCCATAGCGCCCGGTAATGCTGACAAATAAACAACCGAGCGCTGATATTTTGTCCAAACCAGCGCCCGTTCACAATCGGGAAGCTTGCCCAAGACATCGAATTTCGAGTTGATTATGCTGCCAGGCTGGATTTAATAACAAGTTCCCGGTAGACTGAAAGTAGCTCCTGGTTCTCAATAAATCCCACGATCCGGGCGCTACTTTTGAAAAAAAGTAGCTCCCGGTAAAAAAACTGTTATCTTGAGCCTTGGGTGAAGCAATTTAACATGTCAATTAAAACCAAAGGATTTTTCACAAACAAATCATAGACAGTAACAAATGTAAGTTTAGGATGGACAATGACAATGTTTGAGTATTTCTTAAGGTTTCCATTTCCTTGCTTTGTCAAATTTAAGGGGTCCATGCAATTTTGATCCTGACCCGTAGGTAAATTTCAAGGTATAACTTTATGCATCAAACAAAAAAGGGGTCTATATGTTACTCTATGACGCGCATACGTGTCAGAATGCGACTCTTATTGGTACAGACATACCAAAACAGATTCTTGATGTGTGACAATCTAATCAATAGAGGGAATCCACTTCCCCCATGCGTGCCCGTAACAAAAGGTTCCCGTTCCCGTAGTATTCGTTGTTCAGATCAATTAAATACACAACCTTCAATACAAGTGTTGCTGTTCAAAGAATAACCTATACATTTGGCGGGTTATTTTAAAATGAGTATCCATCAACATGTGTGTTGGTCACACAGATTTAGACATCTGTGGTGCTGGTCTTTTCAAATTCTGAAACGCATGACTTTAGCTCCCGCAAATATGGCCGATACATGGATTACCTCTATTATTTATCTTTTATTGCGCTTTTCTTTTCTTTACAGGTTTTCCAGTATCTAATGAAAAAGTGGTCAAGAGTTTCTTGTACACACACCTTACAGAGCAACCTATTTGGTGAGTAAGAAAAGAGATGCCCTTCACTATCCCTCTCCCCCCTCTCCCCCCTCTCCCCCTTCTCCTTGTCCCCTCTGTCCCCTCCCCCTTTATAAAAAGGTGATTACAATTTAACATTGATAATGCAGCATACACATGCCTTTCATTATATTAAAAGATGGTTTCATTATTCATATATGTAAGAAATTACAATAAAACACATGTGCAAGACATCGTTGATAGTGAAAGTACCCTTCCTCCTCAGATACAAATACTTTATAAAACATAAATGTCATATTACAATATTTGTTGGTCTTTTTTTGTGTGATTTCAGGAAATCTCTAAGGTTTTGGAATGCTTCCTTCTTTGATGCTGTCCACTGTGAAAGGAAACAAAGGTCTCCAGATGATAGGTATGGTCGTGAATAATCTTGATAATATGACTCATTTTGCTTGATCATATCACAGACGTTTTTGATGAGATCAAGCAAGAGTTTGAAGTTGAAAAGATCAACGTTTTAGATACCTACATGATAGTATTGGTTATTTCTAAGGCTATATTTTTGCAGAAAACCCCATTATAATTAGATACTGAAATCCGGAGAAATCTCAAAATCCATATTTCCAACTTCCGACTCATTTGGCTTGATCATTTCACAGATGTTTGCAGGAAGGGGGCACTTACTGTAAATGTGGACATTTTCACGCTACATTAACACTTTCCACGCAGCTATTAGTTTTGCCATATACAAAAATATTTTTTCAGAAACCTTTCCCAACTTTCACAGTCTATCTCAAGGATTAATAAACCAATAATAGGCATGTTTGTACTTATTTCAATGCATTTCTCATGGTGATTCCAAATATGGTACTGAAATTAAATAATTCTGACATTTTTGAAACATTTTGTAAAATTTTGGAATGTCGTCTGCAGACGCTGTGGAAAGTGTCAATGTTAATGCTTTTCACAAGAAGTGTTTTAATTAACCGGTTTTAATTAAATGAGAACATTTAAAAAAGTAAATAAAAAATATTTCTTTTATGGATACAACTGCAAGTCTCAACACATAGAGCGTGTTTCTGCTGGGGCACTGCAAAAAGTCAACGCTAATAAATGCTAAGTTTCAATCGGTCAGTTTTTAATCACCCCTGCTTCTACTCGCGAAAAGTTACCGCTAAGTTTATCGATTCTAGTGATGGGCCACGACATTTGACATTTCACAATGCCACCGCACCTGAAAAAGATTGCTTCACAATGTGTATAACCCAGCGTGACACGGTTCACAGCGCAAACCACTATAGATTAATCACCTTTCTGTTTCTATTGGGTTTATTGCCGATTATTGCTGATTATTGCCGGTTCTAAACCTGGTTTGTGAAGGTGTTTGGGATTACCAAAAATACCGATTATTGCCGGGTTCTGCTTGTTTCTGGGCAAACTTAGCGTTTATTAGCGATTTCTTCCCCAGCAGAAACAGGCTCATAGTGAGTGGGAGAGGTAAAAGGAGGAGGATGGCAAGAGAGAAAAGTGGAAAGAAAATGGGTCGACGTTTCGACTGTGTAAACCAATCTTTATCAAGTTTGAACAAGACAAAATGCAGATGCACAATACAAATAGCAAGCTCAGAGAAATGTCTGGATACAGAAATGCACTACACACCGATAGGGCAGTTGTTCCCTTGAGAAAGAGACTGCAAAGAGAAAAAAAACAGTTGCAAGAAGTGAGAGGAAAGCTAAGAGGATTAACATTATGCATGATGTTATGGATAAGTCTAATAAGTAAAGAAATTTCAAATCACAAATTTTAGCACAATGGTTCAAAATCGACAAAGTGTAAACAAATAATTGTGCAAAAATTACCACTGTTACCAGTATACCTTCAAATGCAAAGATGCTAAATTTTGGTTGGTTCCAAATTGGCAAGAAATATGCAGTTTATCCCCATGCATAAAAGTAATCCAAACATACGCTTGCAATTCACACAGTCACACATATGTGTATACATAGGGAGCGTGTGTGGTCTAGTGGATAAGACGCCGGTCTCACGATGCAAAGGTTGTGAGTTCGAGCCCCACTTCGGCCAACATGTTTGTATCCTTGGGCAAGGTACTTAGTCTCAATTGTCTCGTGGTTCAGAAGTCACGTATAAATGGTGGTCTCGTGTATCGGAAGTGCAATAATCCGAGCATGTTAAAAGGTCACAGACTCCTTCGTAAAGAGTAGGGGATCATCCCGGTCTGTGTCAGTATACTCACTTTCCTAGGTTACAGGAAACAGTTTCCTACGGGGAACAGATGGTGAAGTACAGTTTATCTGCGCATACCGGCTTAACCGAAACAGAAACAGATGCACAATAGGGCCTAATGCGTTATGTGTGCTGACGCTCTTCTGTATTATGCAATCTTTTTCATGGCTTTCACTATCTGTCATTTTTTCCTTGGAATGCATTTTTTGTCAAATTACATGAAACTAAAATATTTTACAGAGCAATATATTTCCTAATTACTTCAAAATCAGATTTTGAAATAAGTTGTTGAGTTGAGTTTATTTTCTGTGTGTTTTTTCTGTTTGTAAATATAATAACATGGTTAACAGTGTTTCCAGTTACGGCCGCAACTGTTCACAAGTGAACACATCCCTACAGAATTCTTTATGATGAAAATCAAACAAATATGTGATGCGATCTGTGAAAACCCGTCGGATGTCGCAAAATGTGAAATAAGGATTATGGGTAAAATAAAAAAAAATAAAAAAATAAAAAAATAAAACTTTTATTTTTATTTTTTCATATTTTGTTTAGAAAATTAATTTCTAATACTTTATATCATCCCCTTTCATGAAATTTCACCTTCAAAAACTTACTTCAGTCACTTTTCTAATTAGCCTTATAATGTTATACTATTGAACTATGTATCTTTTATGGCCTGTTTTCATGATTTCTTGTTTTGTAGCTTTTTATGACATCACAACCATCATTCACTCATAACTTTTTTTGTAGTGATCATAGAAAAATGATCAAAACAGTTCTGTAATCAGCACAGATTCAGCTTTCTTATGATATAAATATCTCCAATATGAAAAATCCCGACATGTGGCGGGTTTTCACAGATCGCATCACATATGTTCAACAATTCCCAATATTAGAAGCAGATTTCCATTATGATTTAGTTCTGTGATGGGTTTTTAATGGAAAATACAGTCAGAATAGATTGATGAGTCCAGTGCATAAAAGTTAAGATTAATCTTAAGTGAACTTATGAAGAGTTATTCTTAGTTCTTCTTACGCCTAGTTAAGAAGATATTTAAGAAATCTTCCTAAATTAAGCTTCATAATGAAGGGCCAAGTTCTAAAGTTTGACCTAGGGTCTATATTATCATGAAGACCAACTCACAAATTCTTAAACAATCTTCCTAAGAAGAGTTGAACACTTTATTAAGAAGAATAACTCTACTTAAGATGAATCTTATCTTTTATGCAATAGGGCCCAGGAAAGTCTTTCCTGGTAGTCAAACTTCATTATAAGAGAGAAAACAATATTTATACAAATTTGATAACGATCACATAATATTGCTTTAATTCCCAGCTGTTAGAAAGTGAGTAGGCGCACAAAACGCTCACATGGCTCAACATGGCGAATTATGAATTGTATGTATGACGCTTGCGTATACCATTTCAGTGGCGTACCCAGCTTTTGGAAACTGGGGGGGGGGGGGGCACGGTATAGTTGTAACCGACGAAAGGTATGATGTACCAACAAAAAAAGTTGTATAAGTGACTCAATTTTTTTCCCGTCAGCAGCTGAAATCTCGATAAGTGTGGGGGGGGGGGGGGGGGGGGTGACGTTGTCCTCAAAAACAGAACAGCTGAAAACAAATCGCATGGTAGAAATCGCAAATCTACCGACGGGAATATTTCAGGGTGGGGGGACCCCCCCCCCCCCTCCTGGACCCCCCTTTCGGTACGCCACTGGCATATACCAAAACAGAGCATGTACGCTTGGATTACTTTTGCACACGGAGAGATAAAAAACGCATATTTGGAATGGTTTAAACTGTAATATATGTACCCTAGAACCTGCACCTGAATCCCCTCCCCATAGACATGGACTATCCCATCACTATGTATTAACAGATTCATGATACACAAGTACTTTTGGCATATCAATCCACCAAAGCAAATAATCCATAGCACTGTGATACAAACATGGTATATAACAAACTCCAGGTGCATTTTCACGCCATTTTAAGACGCTCCCTTTACCGTGATCCCTAATAGCTATAGCTCCTTGACATCATCTTGCAGGGGTAGAGGTATCAGCATAACGTGAAATTGACAATTTAATATTGAAAAACTGAGCGGAAGAAGTGCCAAAGTCAATACTATATGCTAAATATGAGTTACGGGTGGTTTGAAGATTTCTTAGTTCAGAAGATAATTCTGTACTGAAGATGTTTTTGTAAATTTGTATCCTTTAAAAATCCCAGTAAATCTGTCCATATTTCCATTTACTTCATGCATTGGGAAGAAAACCTTAGCTCGGATATCAATTAGCTTACATACTTCGTGCACTAAGGTTTTTGAATTACGACATCTTGCATCCGATACTGCTTAGCTCAGAACATATATATATGTCAATTTTCGCTACGCTGACTCTAATGTTATTATGATGTTTCTCCATTCTATAATCTATATAATATGTTGTATTTGATGTTTTGTTTGACATGTTGAATTGGTAATTCAATCAAATAAGGTTTATAACAGTTTTGAATTGACATATTGATGGATAATTTGATTAATTTTTGTTCAATAATGAATGAAATGGAGGGTACTTGATTACTTTTGACATGTGGAGGTTTGAAACCGTAACCTACACCTACCTAAATAAAGGCTCATAAAATTCACTTGTCTATTTCCATTCTTTAAACTTGATTCTTATAGTGGTTGTGGTTTGGGATGTCAGCAGGAAATGTGATTGGTTTTTGGCTGATTTGGCATTTCTTATGACGATTCTAAATATGGTGATGAAATTCAATAATTTTGACATTTTTGAAACATTTTGTGATATTTTGGAATGTCGTCTGCAGACGCCTGCCGTGTGGAAAGTGTTAAGCCAATTTTAATTGGCCAAAATATAAAAGGAAAAAGATTTTGCGCGAAAAGCGCGAAAATAAAACCACCGCGAATATTTCAGCTTTTACAGTACTTGATTCACTTGAATATACAGATTATATGATAACACCACTGAAATAGGCTCATTTATACTACCTGTTAAGGGGTAGAACTATCTTATGCTCAGGAATGTAGCTTTGCCAGAGGGGTGAGGGGATGCGACCGAAAGTCTACCCATTAGAAATATACTTGCAATATGAAAGAGGGAAAATCCCGGGGGGGGGGGGGGGGGGGGTGGGGGGGTACTCGGATTTGGTTTGGTCGGGGGTGTGCCGCTGGAGATTCAAAACCCATACCCATTTTTAGGGGTGATTTTGGAAAAATCAGTACCCATTTTTAGGGGTTTTGCTTCATTTTAGACCACATTTTCGCAAATTATCGGGAAAATAGACCTAATTTTTGCAAATTTTCGCGAAAATAGACACAAATAATGGCTCAGTTTACTTGTCTATTTCCATTCTTTAACCTTGATTCTTATAGTGGTTGTGGTTTGGGATGTCAGCAGGCAATTTGATTGGTTTTTGGCTGATTTGGCATTTCTTATGACGATTCTAAATATGGTGATGAAATTCAATGATTTTGACATTTTTGAAACATTTTGTGATATTTTGGAATGTCGTCTGCAGACGCCTGCCGTGTGGAAAGTGTTAAGCCAATTTTAATGGGCCAAAATATAATGAGAGTACAAGAGCGCATCTTAGCCCGGGGTGGGGGGGGGGCACTTACATTTTTGGGGTAGGGGTGTGCCGCCCAGGGTCTCAAAAAGGGGGGCTACCGAACTGAACTTAGTGGATTTTATGACGAAAAATAGGGTCTTAGGAACTGATTTTTTCAAAAAAGTGGGTCTTGAGAACTGGTCTATAGTTCAATTTTGATTAGCAAGAACGCAAATTTGTGATTTTTTGGGGGTTTTAGAACGCGAAATTTTCAAAGAATTGGGGCTTTGGAACGCAAAATGTTGTGATTTTTTGAATTTTCAATAAAATTGGGGTCTTAAGAACTGATGCAGGCTCAAAAGGGGGGTCATAAGAGCTAGCAGCAGAGGGTGAAAAGGGGGGTCTTCAGCGCGGCACATACCTATACCCTTTTCCAATGTCAGTGCCCCCCGGGATCTTAGCACTGATGGTTGCAATAGCTATCTACTGTATCTTACTAAACATAATCTTGTAGAAGTAATTGGATATCCCTCAGTTAAATGATGGAAGGATGATCCTGTAATAGCGTAAGGGGAAAACTGTCTCGGTTACTTGAATATACAGATTATATGATAACACCACTGAAATAGGCTCATTTATTCTACCTGTTAAGGGGTAGAGCTATCCTATACTCAGGGATGTAGCTTTGCCAGAGGGGTGAGGGGATGCGACCGAAAGTCTACCCATTAGAAATATACTTGCAATATGAACGAGGGAAAATAGGGAATGATATATACAATAAAATATGTGAAAGTGTGCAAATAATGACATTTCGACAATCTCCAAAAGTATTTGTAGTTTCGACAATGTCTCATTTTCTGGGAAGAAAGAAATCTAAAACAAGTATGCATACTGTATAACATTTTTTTCATTTGTAAAAAAATAACCTCCCCATCCCTGATGAGTTGGTCACAATGGGCTATTCCAGTTGAAATCCATACAACCCTCTATGAAAGACATGAGCTTAATCTTCCACACAGGGAGTGTAGATTTGAAATGGAGTCGCCCATGCAGGTAACCCCATTTGAGATTCACACTCCCTGTTGGGAATATGAAGGTAATGTCTTCCATAGGGGGGTGTATGGATTTCAAACGGAATAGCCCAATTATCACACACAGTTTCCCAGTCAGACAGACACCTGTAATATAGGCAATGTGTAACATATCCAATTCCTTTTAACATGATCCTTATTGGTCTAGCATCCATCTTACATTAATCTCTTCCTCCCTCGCAGGGGTAATTGGAGACACCAATCTAATGAAGAAAGAGCCAGTACTGAGACACAGGAGGAGAATATTACGTTTGGACAACTCGCTACATTCCTACACAACATGATGGAGCTGGGATTGACCCGTGAGACTACTATAGCATTCCTTGATAAGCAGTCTATTATTGGCAACTTGAGCCCAGGTAATATATTAATCCTTTTGATACTGAATTGGTAAATGATCTTCTAAAGTAGGAGTTTGAGTAATAACAGTTGCTATTACAATAAAGTACTTAAAGGCATATTATGTGATCTTTTCCAGAGAGCGCCCTCTATTCATGATTTTTTTTAGAAAGTAGATTTTCTTGCAGATTTACATTTCCGATCATAAATCATACATACATTCCAAGTTACAGAGCGATACGATTCCTAATTACCTCAAAATCATGGTTTTAGAGTGAATTTAGAGTGAAAATAATAAACTGTCGGAATCCCGACAGTTTATTTTCACTCTAAAACCATGATTTTGAAGTAATTAAGAATCGTATCGCCCTGTAACTTGGAATGTATGCATGATTTATGATCAGAAATGTAAATCTGCAAGAAAATCTGCTTTCTATTTTTTTTCTCGATGTTGAGGGCGTTCCCTGGAAAGATCACATAATTATACCTTTAATAAGGACTATCTTTAGAGAACAACATCTGTGTGATCATACCATTATCAATCTATCAATCTAGTTTTTGCATTGGTTTTTTTTAAACAGCTGAAGTATATAGACTCCATTTAGCAGTGATTTATTGCCCAAAACCAGTTCAACCATCATCAGATCTGGTCTTACCAACTAAAAAAAGTCTATATTAAGTTGCTAGACTTACATTGAAAGTTTCACCCATCATCCCTATAAAAACTAATGGATGATAATCCTACCCTATTGCAGTTCTAGAAATAAACTTTGTTTGGTTCTCAATCTCATAACTCAAGTTGAGACAAATGAGGTAGTCAGGGGCGTAACAGAGGTTGGTTGTCAGGGGGGGCACAGCCCAAAAAAATCCTGGTTAGAATAATTCCATCCCGGAATTGTTCGTAAAAGGTTGCCCCAATTTTTTTCCCAGTCATTCACCTCGTGAATTTCACGTAAGTGTGGAGGGGGTCAAAAAAATGTGCACGGTCACAAAATTACGCACGGTCACAAAATTAGAACTGTTGTGCTTTTCCCTTTCTTCTTTTCTTTCTTTCCCCTTTTTTCTCTTTTTCCTCCCTTTTTCCTTTCTTTCTCTCTTTTCTTTCCCTTTCCCCCTTCTTTTCCTCTTTTCCCTTCCCCCCATTTTTCCTGGTGGGTAGGTTTGAATTTCCTGCTGAGCACCTTCAGGGGGGGCGGGCACTGTGCCCCCCCCCCCCCCCCCCCCCCGGCTGTTACGCCACTGGAGGTAGTACATTAACACTTTCCACGCAGCAGTTGTCTACAGACAACAGTTCCAAAAGAAATGTCAACATTATTGAATTTCAGGACCATACCTGGAATCACCATGAGAAATGCATTAAAGTAAGTACAAACATGCCAAGTATTGGTTCAGTAATCCATGAGATGGACTTTGAAAGTTGGGAAAGGTTTTTCTGTTTATGGTAAAACTAATAGCCGCATGGAAAGTGTTAACATTTGTATATATCTTCATCTTATATTTTTTCTATAGATCAAACCGAATTACTCCAAGGAAACGTAGAGCACTACTACAGAGAGAAGAGTCTGAAAGAACTACATGAGAAACGACTGCGACAGCAGAAACAACAGCGCAACCAAATACAGCGCCCTCGTACCTTGCAAAAGAACCAAGTGCAAACGAACCACCCACAGCAACAGCAGCAGCAGCAGCAGTTTGAGAATCCAGTCCAGAGGTTTGGACAGTTTCTGAGATTCCAATTGAATTTTTTTTCTGAGGCTAGATAAAAGTGATTGATATATTAGATCACATTCTTCATTTTAAGTTGAAATTCTTATTTATTTTATTGTGAATATATATTATAATGTTGATATTGGACTAATTGTTAAATTCTGTTAAAGAGATAGTGAATTTACTTTCAGGTCATTGAATAGATATAAAGCCTTTTTATACTGAGTTGACGATCATTCATTTGAGGATTGCTTTAAACTGCGATCCATTGTCCAATGATTGATCATTTGCTGATTGTAAAATTGCTTATAACCAATGACATTACTCAAGATTGGTATCAGGAGGGTCACAATGAGTAAGGGAGTTGAAGCACAATTTGGACTACATTCAACAACATTGGTTGCTTGTACACTATTGTCAACTTCTCAGATACTATGTAACTATTATCTACTTAATTTGGTATTCCAGAAGTTTACATTATATGTTATGCTACGCCAATCTTGGCAACATTTATGAACATTTCTAAGGCAAAATTGTATTCATATGTACGTTGCAATTTGTTTTACCTAAGTAATTGGCAAATCACAGAGTATCACCCCATGCTATTTGTCTGTCCTGATCATCATAACAGTTCAACCAATAGACTGTATGTCTATTGCCAGGAATTGTGAAGTTGGAAACCTTTAGATAGATTGTTTTTAAACAAAATGTGCAATGAGTTGGTGTAGATTCATCAGGATTGTTCAAATAAATAGTCAAAAGGTTGATTTTTCTTTTTACAAATCCATGGTGTAAAGCATAATAAGCTTATACTTACAATTTACGCGTAACCCCCTCTACATCCGGTGGTAATCACTACAAAAAGACAGTGAAGATGTCAGATGTCAAATAGTCTGATGAAGTGCTCAGTGAGCATGAAACGTACGCGTAAATTGTAAGTATAAGCTTATTATACTTTACACCATGGCTTTGTAAAAAGAAAAATCAACCTTTCTATTATAAATGTGCAATATTAGTATAATAGAATGGATAATTTGTTCTTTTACAATTTTTAAAAGTGACCCAAGAGTTTACTCATCAAAATAAGTCACTTTTATCTTGAGCTGACGTGAGAGTTTATATAGTACCCCTCTGCATTTTTTAAAACTAAATATGCATTTCTTTCATAAATGAGCTAATGTTATCGGTTGTTAAAGTTGTTTATTTCTTGAATATGCATTAATAATTTTCAGAGGTTAGTGTATCTTCATGTATATTCATGAGTGTTTATCAGAAGTTAGTGTATCTTCATGAATATGCAATCAAGTGGTTTGTGTATCCATCATGAATATGCATAAATATTTATCAGAGGTTTGTGTAATCTTATAGTATTTATAATATTTATTTGTTATTCCTGAAATGTGAATGAAAACCCACCAAGGGTTTAAAATTATATGTGGTCTAACTGTTATATTAAGATTTAATATGAATTGTCAAAAGCTAATACATATCAGTAAGATGGTGCTGTTATTGGCTATGCAGCTCAAAATATGAAATTCACCATTAAACATATTTGAAGCAAAGTTATCAATTACGTTATGGTTATTTTATTTAAAGTATAATTTTCCGTCATCTTCAATTGCTGCCCTATGTTATTACGAGTATCATCAATGGGTTTAAAATATAACACCAAAACATCTCATTTTGCAGCTATTGTCAGGACTATTGTGGACAGGGATTATATGTCACTCAACAGTATTTTACAAGTTTTTGCCATGCCTTGCCAAACTAATAAAGAGTTCTGTATCGATGCCACCTTTAAGCATCTCCATGTTAGTATGTTATCTATTAGCACGTATTGTATCTCAATATTGTTTTCAGCTCATATATACACATATCTTACTGTGTTGCTTTAACAAAACTTATGTAGCAATGTATCAAAATTGTGTTATTACGCAGCAATGGAAATACCATTACCCACATGACTGTCTATCCAGGGTTGTCTAGGTAGGAACTACACACAAAACGAAATAAAATCAGTTGAAAAAGTTGTCCTAGTGGGAATCGAACCATGGACCTCTGCATTGCAAAGCATGTCTCTCAACCACTAGACTAGCGAGGGGTGAACTGGCCAGGACATAATTTTAATCGCTCTTAAACATTACGGAATAAAACAATACCTCTAACTTATGAGTTGCGATACACATGATCGTCTATCCTGGGTAGACAGTCATATGGGTATTTCCATTACTGGAAGCAAATTTATGTGTGCTACATACAGGGCGAGTCAGAATGAGTTATAACATATGTGAAATACAATTGTTTTGATTATGGCCACATATTTTTAATGATTTCGTCAAATTGGGTCCTAATAATTCTGACTCACCCCATACTGAAATAGATATGATTTGAGTTCGCTGATATTGTAGCTTAAATTAACGGTTTCATTCCAAAATGGGATTTCAAAAATTGCACCCACACCCCACCCACTGAAACAGATATATTAAATAATTATATAAAACAAAATTCTTGATTATTTCCCCATACATCCTTCCGTGGTTCTATTAATTTCAAGATTGTAGCAGATAATATATTGGTGATATGGGTTTATATTATGAGCTAGTTTGTTTAGAACTGGACATGTTTCCAAGGAACTTTCAAAGAATAAGTATGAAAAAGTTGTGACCTTCTCCTGTTGTGCGTATAATAACATCAAGCACGTTAAGATGTTTTTCGGGCCCTTCAGCATGTATAAAGATAAACTGCCCAACGGTTATGCATGGAAATGTGGCTTCATACATGTTTAGGGACAAGATCACTTACAAGGTGTGTTATTAGCCCTTGAACATATTTAGGGGCAGACTGCTCAATGGTGAAATATAGGAAATATTACTTTATACACGTTGAAGGGCCAAATGGAGATACAAGGTTTTGACAGAACAGCAATGATGATTGTGCAACAAACTTAATTATTCAAAATGTTTATGTATAATATCAAACTTATTTATGAAGCGACCATGTTTATGTAGCAAAGAAATTTATGTGTAGCAAACATATTTGGAAAATAGCACGCTTGCTCATTTGTTCGCAAAAATATGCATTATAATCAGTTGGTTAATGTACTTAGTTATGTATTATGCCAGTATTAAACACTGTATAGAGGAATATGTTTGCGACTTACATTTATTTAATTCGCAATTTTGCAGTTTCCAACAATATTGCTGTCGATTTGATTAACAGATTTGAACAAATGTACATTAAATCCTATGGATATTTTTTTGCAAGCTGTTAAATTAATGGTTACGTTGGTCACCACTAAAAGTGCAGACAAATATCTTTCTTTTCTGCTATACAGTAATTTGTTTGTCTTATGAAAAGTATTTTACTGATTTTATTCTTTAAATCAATACTATCCATCTTTAAAACGTATTCCATACTATTCTATCTATGTATAGATTATTTATAATTACATATATTAGACTATTTTAAATGTCCTATGGACCAACAACATTGTGAATATTTTTAAAACTTAGTGAGGACGTAAGGGAGAGAGAAGACGGGTCGATACAATTCTGGTAGTCCATACCAGAACTATTCCAAAGCAACTGATGATTCCTTTTGTATTATGATATATATAATGCATGGTATATGTTAAAACTGTAAATATATATAATATATATAGGTCTAGCCTCCTATTCGAACTCTTAACAAAGAATTCAGATTGTCTTCTTAGAGAGTCAACAAAGTATGGACAAGGAAGAAAGCACCTATAACCTTAGTCCTGCTGTCACCCTCCCTCTGCAAAAGAGGTAGCATTAGTGCTTATCATTTTTGTATAAACAACTTCTTCTTTCTTTAGCCGGGTGTTTCTTCTTGCAAATTTTAAAGTGGATATTTTCCATGAAATTCAACAAATCACCATTCAAAAGAATGCTCTGTTTGCTACAATTCATGAAATATCTATATGCCTGTATGCTAAATAAAACCCCCCATATAAAAATGGATGATCATGATGCTAACCAATAGCTAGCTAATAAGCTTCCTTATAATTTCCCCATTTGTTTTATACAGCTTTAGGTAATTGAATTTTGACAATTTGACTTAATCCTAAAATGTCATAAATGTAGAATATGGTCACATTGAAACATGTAAATTCATATCTTCCAAGCTGCATTACTTTTGCTGTAATTATGGTAATCACTATTCAATCATCAGTCATTTATTCATGAGGTTTTATAATGATCATTTCTCGTGACATGTGACTGAATTTGCACCAATCAGTCACCTAGCATTTATGTATGAGTGTTATATAATATCTTATGTCATGTGATTGGATTTGCACTAATCAGTCACCTAGCATTCATGGATTTGGTTTGGTTGGGGGTGTGCCGCTGGAGATTCAAAACCCCTACCCATTTCTAAGGGTGATTTTTAAAGGTTTTGCTTCATTTTAGACTAAATTTTCGTGAAAATATACCTAATTCTGGCAAATTTTCGCGAAAATTGAAAAAACAGGACCCATGTCTAAGGATTTTTCAGTTGAAAAGCCTACCCATGGCTAAGGATGTCTCATGAAAAAACGAAAATAGAAAAAACAGGACCCATGTCTAAGGATTTTTCAGTTGAAAAGCCTACCCATGGCTAAGGCTGTCTCATGAAAAAACGACTCACTGGAGTGGCACGCCCCGTATACCTTACATACGTGAGTACCCCCCCCCCCCCATCCGGAATTCATGCGTGAGTTTTATAATATCTCATGACATGTGACTGATTTTGCACCAATCACTGGCCTAGAATTGTATGCATGAACATCATAATGGTAAGATATCATTACATGTGATTGGTAAAATACTAACAGCACGGCTGTTTGACTGTCCGATTTATAATTAAAATTATGGGATAAAAAAAGATTACATAGTGGCCCATTTCTGGTTTGACCTGATTTAGGTAGCGCTAATGAATACGAGTATACGGTGAAAATTACTAGAAAATTAATCGAGCCCTTTTTAAATTATCGGCATTTTCTACTTGACACACATTTTACATGTAACTCTATGGGAAATGTGGCCGATGAGGGCGCTATTATAGTAAATAATAATATTCAAAGCTCTATATCTCAGAACTGGCACCAACAAATGTTCTGAAATTTCTACAAAAGATGGCCAGTATATTCAGGTACTTGAATCAGTTAAAACCAGAACCGGGCCAGCAAGTTACGGTGTTCTCAGAATAAATCCGACAAATTATGTGGGATCAAACAGCCGTGACAGATCAGTGGTCTGTATCTATTATAGGAATTGTACATAATTTCACCACAAAAGCAATACATTGTACAGAGGTAGTGGGAGAGATTGTATAAAGAAGTCACTACATTCACCCGAGTCTATAGTCACCCCTGAAAGTTACAAGTGTATGTATTTATTACATAGAAGTGATAGAACCAGTATGCTTCATTTCAGTAGAATATAAATGTCATGCATGAGAATGAACATCATTGGGGGGAAAGTGCATGAAAATGGGCTAAAATATGCTACAATTAAAAGAAAGTGTGAATATTTGGACACAAAAAAACCACCCAAATTCAGGTTTGAACCTGTATTGTACCACCAAATATTTATAAATGATTTGTCTACATCTCAAGACCAAGATGTGGTCTACACTCAGTGACTCCTTAACACTTTCCATGCGACTTTTGTTTTACCATACACAAAACAGATTTTTCAGAACCCTTTCCCAACTTTCAAAGTCTATCTCAAGGATTACTGAACCAATGCTAGGCATGTTTGTACTTATTTTAATGCATTTCTCATGGGGATTCCAAATATGGTATTGAAATTCAATAACTTTGACATTTTTGAAAAAAATGTTAAATTTTGGAATGTCGTCTGCAGTTGCCTGCCGCATGGAGAGTTTTAAGTTTGGACATGGGAGACATCTGAGCATATTCGTATCACAGGTGTGCAGCATATTCTTTTTCTGACTCCCTGTACCCTGGATCCCTGCTCCAACTCATACATAGGTGCAGGTATAGGCTTCTCCATCTTTAACAGATTATAGACTCTATACCACAATATGTTCATGACATACGGTAGATAACGATAAAGGCAAGTTGTAATTGAGGTGACGCATCGAAGGGGCGCTCTGTCATGCGTGTGAAGTCTGACACTGTCGTGGGTGCAGACACAGTGTATTTTATTCCAATCAGTGAATTTGTTAACGTGCTAAGTGCGATGATGGCATTAACCAAATTTATTTGTGGATTATTTCATGTCATTTCATGTATACCATGATTTTATGCCAGCAAATCATTGTGATGACATGGTTTGCACGTACCTGCATCTATGGATGAGTTGTGTGGAGCCCATTGGTGCAGGAAACCAGCTATGCTGGTTCCCTGCACCCTGGATCCCCGGCCCAACTTATCCATAGGTGCAGGTACGGGCAAATCAATTGCCGTCCGTAACAGTAAATTAAATACATTGCATTGTCGCTCTGTTATGGCATAAGGTAAATAACGATCAACACACTGTAGCTGAGATACCGCATCGAACGCTGAATGCATTGTCGCGCTGCCATAGCTACGGCGCGACGGGGAATGCGTCTATGACATGCGTGCATGTGCGTGTGAAGTTCGCAGATACACGTAGCGCAGATACACGTGTAGTTTGTGCCAATCAGCACATTTTTTATCATTCTAAGCGTGACGCTGGCTTGATCGAATTTATTTGTGGATCTATTTTTTTGTCAATCATGAATATGCATGACTTTTATGCAGCAAATCAGATTTGAGTGGAAATCGGCGCGTACCTGCATCTATGGATAAGTTGTGTGGAGCCCATTGATGCAGGGAACCAGCATAGAAACCAGCATATTATTATTATTATTATTATTATTAATCTGTACTTATATGGCGCTCTACAAAGAACACAGCGCCTTACAACAGGCAAAAATGATGCAAACACACAAACACAAACACCTAACATTTATACAAATGGGTTTTCAACAAACGTTTGAAAACAGGCACAGACACCGCCTCCCTCAACTGAATTGGCAACTCATTCCAGAGCCGTGGAGCGGCAACAACAAACGAATGATCACCAGCTCTTTTTCTTGAGCGCGGAACCAAGAGCCTTGTGGTATCAGACGAGGAGCGAAGTCTGGGCCTATTCTCAACCATTAATGTGTCGCTAAACAAGGTAATAAGATCACACAGATAAGGTGGAGCGACATTCATCATACATTTGTACACATACAACATTATTTTGAAACATATACGGTCCTTGATTTGGAGCCAATGTAAGGAATGCAATAGATCAGCAGAGCATGTGTCCCGTCCACATGCAAAAACCAGCCGGGCTGCCTTATTCTGGAGACGTTGCAGCCGTTTGAGGTCATACATAGTCAAAGGTGCAGAGATTCCACACTAAGGCTTACATTCTTTTCCTGGTATTGTGTAGATGTATACACCTAGGGCTGACATCCTTTTCCTGGTATTGTGTAGATGTATACACCATCACAATAGAGTTATATGCGCAATGTTATGCTGACATTACACCCTAAAGTTAGGGGAACATTACTTCGTATTTTTTATTTCTAAATTTGGCCACTATTTGTCACTTACATTGAAACAAGATTTCAATTAATAAATCAGGCTATATGTAGTATTTATTCTGTAGCTATAACCAAAGATATAGAACCTTTTCCCTGTATGATAAGAATCCTTATGGTTCGTGTACTGATTAAACGGCACCTTACATCAGATAAAAATAATAATTAAACCTATATGACCTTTCGGTATGTGTGATGAAGATTGACCAGCTAAACCAAGTTAGAAACAGTATGACGTATGATCTTAGCATAGTAATATGGGTAATAAAAATTAACCCAGAAGGACCAAGTTATTCATAATCAGGTAAAGGAATATTGTGTAGAAAATAAGCCTATGTATCAGAGAAGATATTAGAAATAAATCCAAACCGATGCAGTATATATATATATATATATATATATATATATCAGGTAATTGTTGACCTTTGACCTTAGTTGGGTGTGAGGTAGAGGATTATATAAAATGGATTTATTAGTAAACCAAGGTTAACAAGTCCTCTTTGGGTTTATGATTTAATATATCAGGGTCACATGCATTCCTGTTAATAGTAGAATTGATTTATAGTTCAGTCAGTTCCAAATTAGCAAGCCTCCTTATACAGCTAAGAATTAATATAGAAGAGCGTTGGCACGCAAGAGACGCGAATAACGCAACAGGGTGCACCAGGACGCACCGTGCATCACATACGTGATGCCTGCATATGCCAAAATGAAGTGCGTACTCTTGGATTATTTTTGCGTGTAGAGAGATAATAACCTCATATTAACTCGCCAATTTGGAACTGACTATAACTATGACTTAAGTCATGCCTCATGACAACTCTGTTCATTTGTATACTACACTATGTACTTTTAATGATACAAAAGTATAATTTCATTTGGCTGAAATAGCAGCATTAATATCTGGCTGAAACTCTATTATACACAAATGTAAACATTTTAATGTATAAGGAAACTGTACATATGATTCTTGTAATGACGACCTACCATGAATGCATATTAAAATAAGTCCCAGTCTCACCCTATCTATTCACCACTCTATTATATACTGTATTCACCAATGTTATGTGTTCAATTTGTTTTCAAAATTGATTGATTCAATAAACGAAGATGTAGTCAAACTCTTGGAGAGTAAATTCATGAAATCATGGGAAACCAAAACTATTACTGCAATTATGGAAAATAGCATTGAAATCCGGTTACAGTGTATTTTCACACAGATTCAGCGGTAATTAAAGACTTTTTAGCAATCATTATACCATAATTTGTATTCAATATGATTTAATCTTAAACATATTTCAGTTTCCAAGAAATTTGTAACAACAATTTCACTCATTTTCTACCTAGTGAAAATGAACACCCAATAAGTAATCATAACATAGTGCCATGTAACAATTCAACCTTTGTTCGTATCTTTCTGTAATACCGCATTCTAATGTTTCATTGCATTCTAAATCTAAGTTAGCTTCATAATATTCAAATTTACTTGGTAGAGTCGGTTTAGTTTCATCATCTTTTGATATTAATATAATTGTGTTGAAGTAGCCAATAAACATGTTACAACTATTAGTTCGTGCTGCTAGACTGTAAAAGGGGTGATTTTACGCTCTGAATTATTCGCTTTCATACAATTTTGCGAAATGAGGAATTTGCTATTCTGTGTTCTTTTACATTGACCTATGTACTTAAGAAATATATTTGCATATTTTTACTTTCGCTTAACTGTTATGGTACTTCAAAAGAGTGAACATTAATATAGCGCAAAAAATTCCACTTTTACAGTATTAAATTGAGAAGAAACATTGTCAAATGTCACTTATAGTTCATGGATGATTACTATATTAAGAATAAAAAGCAATATATTATAAGAGGTTGCTCATATTTTGATGTTGTGTGTGCTCTTATTAATTACTGGTAGTGTAAACTTCAGTTGTATTAGTAGTGGATTTAGATATTAAGAATCTACCATTACCTACCATGGGGGGAGAAAGCAATTTGATGACATTTCATGATTGCAGAGTTTTTGCCATCATTGTATGATGTTGAAATTAATCACTTGGTGCATGCGAATTGTGTTCTGAAGATCAAAATAATCTTAACACAATCTAAATTGTTGATTGCATGATATACTGTTCTGTTTGATGCATCGTAATGAACCATGTCATATCTATTCTACATAGCTGTCAGATTTGGCTTCAATCTTAATTAACACTTTCCATGCATCTATTAGTTTGACCATATGTGATGCGATCTGCGAAAACCCGTCGGATGTCGCAAAATGTGAACTAGGGATTATGGGTAAAATGACATCACAATCATCAATCACTCATAACTTTTTTGTAGTGATCATAGAAAAATGATCGAAACAGTTCTGTAATCAGCACAGTTTTAGCTTTCTTATGATATAAATATCTCCAATATGAAAATTGGCGAGTTTTCACAGATCTCATCACATATACAAAGCAGATTTTTCAGAAACCTTTCCCAAATTTCAAAGTCTATCTCATAAATTACTGAACTAATACTAGGCATATTTGTACTTATTTTAATGCATTTCTCATGGTGGTTCCATAAATGGTGATGAATTTAAATATTTTTGACATCTTTGAAATATCTTGTGAAATTTTGGAATTGACGTCTGCAGACGACTGCCGTGTGGAAAGTGTAAAATATTGTTTGGTCAATTTCCCTAAAAAGGCTATCTATATAAAGCTGAGACCATAATAACTAAAGTTATTATTTATTATGGTCTCTGATATCAAGATATAAATTGAAAGATTTATTTGGTGAAAGGTGTATGCTAATATTTTAATTAACATTGATTAATGTGGTATTCAACTAATAGATCTGTATGTGAAAAGCTTATTTCTTGAAAAAAGTGTTAGTCGAGTAGAACAGTGTGTGATGCAGCCGACATGATGGTTGCTAACAAAGAGAGAATAGAAACATGAAGCAGAAACACTTTTCACTATGACGGTTAGTACCAAATTAAATTCTACCTCTACTCATTATCCTCATCCCCGACTAGTAAAGATTAGGATAAATACACCCGTGCTTCATACATGGCATACGCAAAAATATTTTGTAAAGATAATTTTGACTAGAAATAAAATGTAATAGACATAGCAGCCTTTCCCTACTTGGTAAACTCCCCTATTGGGTCAAATGAAATTGTTTCATGTGTGTGTTATAAAATGGTAATTTGACAAGCAAAATTCTCTGAATCATATCTATTCGCCCTTTGCGAGGAGTCCCGACCTGGTAGCGCATTGAATGGGACTAGTCCATAACATTATGTAACTAGGTCGACTCTTTCTGCACAATATGGCTGATTATGCAGCGAGACATTGTGAAATGATGCAACACTTTCATTCAATCTGATTCCAGTTAGAGGCTCTCCTTGTAAATGTTGGATCCGTGCAAAGAGCGAATAGCCCTCCAGTACCCAATAGACAGGCCTTGCCAATTTAATGAAGAATATCTGTGAAGATTTAGTGGTTATAGAAACACAGGTATCATATGCCCACGTGTCCATGTAACAAGGATTGGGAATGCTAAAACATAATAATATGGAAAAGCATCTGAAACACACATAATTTAAAGAGGGCCATGAATAAGCAAAAATGCAACATAATTACTTTCTCTTCAGTACTAAGTGGTATACTATATATAACAAAGAACTATGGCCGTTTTAAGTGTGCAATAGACTACAGTCATCACAATAAGTAACTGACCAGGTAATAAATGTGCTGATAACTCCTACATAAACATATTTAATTATAAGGTTGTTGAGAAATTTCTCTTCTTGAATTTGAGATATTACAAGCTAAGAATGGTTGATTAATGAGGCAGTTACGATCCCAAATGTACTGTCAAGTCTGATTTTCATTTTCACATTTTCATTTTCAACACGGGGACTCACACCAGCAAATTATTGATTACTGGTAGTGGTAGTGCCAATTCACCTGTCGATGGCCTGGTTGTTGGATAGTCGGCCGGTGGCATTGTTACGGTTGATCAATACGGCACACACGCTTTACCTGTCATACTCTCCCCGTGTTGAAAAGAAAATGTTAAAATGAAAATCAGACTTGCCCTAGCGTCTGGGATCGTAACCGCCTCATTAATCAACCATTCTTAGCCTGTAATATCTCAAATTCAAGAAGAGAAATTTCTCAATAACCTTATAATTAAATATGTTTATGTAGGAGTTATACTTTCAGAGTTATCAGCATGTTTATTACCTGGTCAGTTACTTATTGTGATGACTGTATATCAAACAACATAGACCATTCTTGGGTTGGCAGTACTATATAAGATCAACTTAAACTTGATTGGTTGTGTGGTATTCAAGATTAACAAAAATGGCTTTTATGAAATCCATTAAAATTGGTTGGATGTAAGTTGTCTTCTGTGGATTTTCTCAAGTCTCTTACGCAATATGGTGCTATTAATCTGCTGCATCTCTTACCAGAGATACAGTTAAAGGTATTGTGTAAGAGTCTGATGAAATCTCTTAAACAAAAATCATCTCAGGTCCATCTTTTCAATTAAAGGTGCGTCTTTTGAGGTGTTCATAAATACCTTATTTGATATCAATGATTAAGGTAGAAATTATCTTGTTATACTGCATCAATGCACAGTCAAAACACAACAATTAGTCTTGATTTATTCTTCATTATAAATTTGGTGGTGTGAATCTACACAACATTTCGAGATACTCACAATCCTTGATTCACCATATATAACTATGCAACATATTGCTTTTAGGCTATGCCCCTATTTTCCATACCATTTTGCATGCATTCATGTTTATTTATTTCAAGTCTATATATATCACAGTAAAATGTTATCCACCCAGATATATGTATAACAATGTATAAATCAGAAGTAAAAATAAAAATACTAGAAGTATTAGTATATCAACTGATACCAGTGTTGTTTTATTTCATTGTGACGTATGTAAATTATCTTCTAACATTTTAAAAACTACATTTGAAAACTACTTTGAAAGTGGGAATTTTTGAGAATTTAATCGTTTGTGCTTTGCCAATTTTACACCATTTTGCTTGTTTTTAAATTCATGATTTGAAATTCCATT
The DNA here is from genome assembly GCA_035610835.1 of Ophiura sarsii. NCBI lineage: Eukaryota > Metazoa > Echinodermata > Ophiuroidea > Amphilepidida > Ophiuridae > Ophiura > Ophiura sarsii. The sequence goes on along the minus strand of CM069458.1, from coordinate 16,747,319 downwards.
ACAAGACTCAAATACAATTTATTTTTATGATGCACCTTCATTTAGTATAGTAAACACTAAGTAAAAAATCAGGTCATACACCTTTCAGACAATTCTGGGGTCATATAATGAAAAATATCTATACTACTGTATACGTAGTTTATGTTGATACCAATTTTTTCATATAGTGTTTTCTATACTAAATGAAGGTGTATTTTAAAAATAAATCTTATTCCAAAATTTGAGTTATTACTCTAGTGGTTCTCATGATAGAAGCAAAAAGTCTTGCTGAGCACCTTTTGATACAATTAATGCAAGTCGCACTAATACCAGGGATACTATTAATTTTAGGATAGGAAACTCATATACTGCGCATAAGTAAATAACAGGTCTCGTTTTATGAATGGTAATGAGCTCTAGAGAGCTCAGTATCATCGTCATAACTACAACAGTGCCACTTTATGAGAACAACACAGAATAAAAAGTTTATGAGAACACACAGAGTAAAAGGAGTTAATGTAGACTTGCATAAAATCCTTCAGACACAAACAACAACGGTATGGTGTTAAGTGAGCAACTGAATTCAAAATGTATAAAACAAACAATGAAACATGAATTATCATATTTCAGGCTTGTAAAAACTGTCCAGCACGTAAGTTTTATCATAGTTGTCAAAATCGCACAATTTTTCCAACAATTCTGTGTAAGCTTCAATTAAGTCTATATTATACCTAAGCAGACGATAAACAGCGCCCACAAGATATGAACACACACACTTTCAAGTTCCTGGATGAAGCAGCATCCGATCGGCAAATTGAGTTTCACACCCTGCTAATACTCACTTGATAGCAAAGCAACAAACGCAAAGACAAAATATTCGTTAAATATCTTTATATTTTCAATTTTATTCATACTGAAGTGCATTCTTTCTTCGTCAACATTTGACAATATCATGCATTATTTTGTTTATTTTACAGCATGCACATCATTTCAAGTGTATGAGTAAACTTGTCACTTCAATATATGGGTCACATGCCATAATCCTCAGTGTTGTGAAAGCCTTAGTTAATGATTTTATTTAGGTCTAAATTATGAACATAAGTTGATGGGTTAGTGTATGTCAATAACATATCATGATCATATGTGACCCGTCACATCAAATCATACCACCTCTTGGGGTCATTTATCCAATGTCTGATTTTAACATCATCAAAACATGCACAAATCAAGTTTTAAATTGATACCTCATAAATGAAATTTAGCCTTAAGAATCAGGAAATATGATGAAGCTTAGCATTTCCTTTTAATTTCTTTATATTTTTCCAAGCCATTTTACTTCATATCTAGAAACTAGAAAAACCAACAAGAGGTATGTTTTGGTGTGGTGGGTCACATACACGCCTTGTTAACTTGAACACTAAACTTCATTTGGTTCAAGTCACATTTGTCTGTGACCTAACTTGCATGACTTGAGGTTTAGTGAATTGGCCACAACACTGAATGTTCTTTGTTCGTTACTCTTTAAAGGGGAACTGAGAGATTGCTGAGAAAAATGAAATTTGGATAAAATTAATTGTTTTAATAGATGATGTACATAGAAGCCCTGAATTGTAATAATTTATGGGAAAAGGGTTGAATGATGGCGCTAGATAGAAATTTGGTTGAAGCAATTTATGTGGTGAGTGATGCTGATAATCGAAATGACCAAATCATGACATTTTACATGAATTTCAGATGGTAGTTAGTATACGCCAAGTATTACGTAGGTGCCAAAAACCTTGACTCCAAGAAAATTGAGGGCGCACCCCATACATATCTCTCAGTGCCCCTTTAAGATAAGTCACAATTTGGCTGAACCAGACCAGCAAGAGTGTATTTTATGTCTTTACTTTTTAACATTTCAACTGGATATGTTCTGTTAAATGACAAGTTTATTTACCACAGTTTGCTTTTCAGGGTCCAAATGTTTACTTTATTATATTTTTCATATTTACAAATATATACAAAGCTATGAATAGCACTTTTATTTCACTTTCAGCGATGACACTATTTATAAAACACATTTCACTAAATTACATTTAATAGCAAAAGGTAAGCTTGCATTATTTGACCGCAAAGAGTTGCTTGTAATACAGCAATAAGCTGCTTTTTTATGTCTTTCCCCAAATTGACATGATAAACTGTAAATATATACACACAGAGCTTAATAAAATCAACACATTTCCTTAAAGTAAACACATTTCCAATACAAAAATGTACCATCACAAAAAGTAGTAGGCCCTATAGATTCTTTAGCAAATGAAATACAACTGAGTGATTATATATAAATTGTATAAATGCATGCTTGGAAGTTCTGTAAATTATTGCAAAGCTTTTAGGCTGTATGGTTGCAAGGCAGCTTCATCGTATGGGTCTCACACCAAACTATTTTTAAGATAATTACTTTTATTAAGATTTGAATTTAACTTTCGTAAAGTTATACCGCACATCCATAATATCTCATACTAATAATAATACTAGCACTTTTGTAATGGAAATATTTGAAAAACTATAAGGGTGGAAATAGGCAAAATTTAGCAGGAAAAGCCGACTAGCTGGTGGCATAAGTTGAACCCAAGTCCACAAGCATGGGAGTCGATGTCTTAGTCCACTCTGCCACACGCCTGCATACAAAAATTCCATCCGCATTTATCCCCCACTGTGATCACCAGGGTGATATAGTCAGCGTCATAATGCTATGGACATAATTCCAACAATATGTGAGTGCGTACATGCGTAAACACAGAAGTGCGTACTGGACGCTTTCAAAAAATGACCGCACGTTCTGATTGGTCAAACTTGAAATTGTCACGCGCATGCATGCATAGTTGCTCGCGCATTTCATGCATCTGGTCGCAGTTCCGCGAACGACACCAAAAATATGCTCGCGTGAAATAGCTTGAATTTCGTCCATAGCAATATGACAGTGACTTTTTATGGACTGAGGGAGCATGTGCTGTCAGCATAGTTTTCAATGGGATTTCATGGGGTTCAGGGCTTAAAAGGTTATAGTAATGCGAAAAAAGTGTAGACTAACCCTAACACTTTTGGGATGGAAAGCTCGCATGAAATAAATTAAATTTTGTCCATAGCACTATGGCAGTGACTATTCATTGACAGAAGCAACATTATGGTAATGCGAACAAGTGTAGACTAACCCTAAAACTTTTGGGATGGAAATGTTGGAAAACTATCCAGGGGTGGACAATTTAGCGGGAAAAACGGACCCACCGGCAACTGCCGTCAAACCAGGGTCCACCAGAATGAGAGTCAGTGTCTTCATCCACTCGAAAGAGCATAGGTTTTTTTTTCTTCAAATGGGATTTCATGGGGTTACAGGGTTGTAAGGTTTATGATTCATCTGTTTTTTAAGGTATCTTATTGTAATAACCACACAATAGCTAAGGATAGTTGAAATCATAGTCCCTCAATGATTGTTGCTAAACCCTCTACCAAATGGCCTCTTTCACTTCTCTCTCATGCCACTTGTCTTCCCATTCAAAGATGATGAAATTCTTAAACTCAACATTATGGCCTGATGATGTATGATGATTTCACATGCAGTGTAACAAGTTGTAAGCATAAGTCAAAAAATTGATTTATCTTATTTTGACTACCAAATGACTGAGAACATTCACCATTATACTGAAAATAAATGTTATTGCAGCTCATACTCAGTACATAACAACAAACTCAAAATGTTCATGACCAGCCTGATTTCCTGCTCTTCTTCTCGTCCTTCTTATACTCATCCTCCTTCTCAAAAAACACCCGATCATAACCCTCATCCAGCTCCGTCTCCTCCTCCGTCCTTGATGCTATGGATACTGGTACCAGAGGTAGAGCATTGATAGCGGCATCTAGGTTGACTACACTCAAGGTGTCGTCCGTGTCATGTCGTAGCATCCCAAACGATGACAGAAGCTTGACGGCTTCGGAGCATTCAAAATTGATGGTTGCACCTGTCTTCTCTGTCACCCAATTCTCTATCTTTCTTTCTAGAACAGTACCTGCCACTCCACCTGTGTGCATTAAAGACATGTAATGGGTAATATAATTAAAGGGGCATTGAGAGATGTATCCATACTAAATGAGCAAATAACGTAAAGATAATCATCAACATAGCCCAAATCCAAAATGTCATACAATTCCAACATCGCCTTCATGCCAAATAAGCAAATAACGGCACTTCCGGGTTGAGATTTGCCGCGAAAGTCCGCAAGTAAAATGATAGCATAACTTCTAAATTCAGCACCTAGTTTCGATATGATCACATCGAAACTAAGAAAATCATGAAATTTTATATGATAAACGGTGAATGTTGGTAAACTGTTTCAGATGGTAGTTAGTATATGCCTAAGTATTACTTTGATGCAAAAAAACTGATTTCCTGGATAACTCTCTATCATTCTTTCATTTTTCTTGCTGATCCCAATTTTAACAACTTGTCATGGGATTATGAACAGCATCGTAGCTAGCCTGATTTTAGTGACGGTACTTATAAAGAAGCCGCAGGCGACCTAGGGCAAGGTGGATTGACAGGGATCAAGGATCTCGTTGGACAACCTCTACCAGTGGTGTATCAACTACTAGCTGCTGACCGACAACAGTGGGGAGCCATCTCGAAAGTCACAAAGTGTCAGACATGACGGAGGCGTACCAAGCAAGCAACTTATAAAGTAATTTCTGATGGGGTTCTTTTCTAGGTTATTTCTAGGCCCAATAGCCACATAACTTTTATATGTAAACAAATGCTTCAATTACTTTTGAGTGCCAGATTGCCAAGACCCACTGGTGGGAAGGAACTGCACCAAACAAGGTATAGCTACAGCTATATTTAAATTATTTTTAATTTTTTTCATTGCCCTTTAAACCAAATAATACATTTGTGCATTATTATACTTTTGCAATTTTAATCTTGTGTACAAATTAATATAACAATCACATTAGACTATAACAGGCTTCCAGTAAGCGTAAGGCTTCCCATTGCGTCCAGACGCGATTATGAAAATCCAGACGCATTTTCAAACTCTAGGCATGTGTATTTTGCATCCAGTTGGATGCACAAGATTTAAACCCAAAAATAAAAGTTCTACAAAATAATAATATAATATATAAATTGTATTTTTGGTGCTGTAGTTTTGTTAATTTAATGCACCGTTCATTTTGAATGCGTCAATTATGAAAAAGTGCATTTCCAAATTAATAAATTAACACCACAAATGTTATTCCTTACCGAGTGTTACTGGTACTGTGACATCTACACCTGCTGCCTCTGTCAGATACTGCGGACGTTGTGTCAACAAGAATGTATACGTCAACAGTGCCTCCTTGAACGACTCATCCTGCGATCTATCCACCAGTAACGTCAAAAGTCCCCTATTATTGGCTATGTTCTTGAAATACAATGTACGTGATAACTCGCTCATGTACCTTGTACGTCTATTCTTGTAACTATTCCAAGCTCGTAGACCCAGGAGGCCAGTGATACTGGCGACTATAAGTGTCCACTGTACTTTGATATCAGCCAAGTAAGTCACCCCTTTAACCAATAGGGTAAGACTACCTATACCGACTGTCGATGCCATCAAACTCTGATCAAATTTGCTCATCTTAATTTTCCCATCGGGCAATAAGTGTTCTAGCGCCCCCGTAGGGATTTCTTTGAACATTTTCAGTATGAGTTTCTTGTATCCTTTGGACCTGACGGCTACTACAACACGCCTGTAGTATTCAACGGGTGGAGGGGATGGTTTCTTTGCAAGACGGTAGAAGATATTTACTGGTACTGTTTTGTACCAGGGTGGTCTGGTGTCTGGTAGATGCTTGCCCAATGCCCAGAACCGCAGGATTTCATAGTTGTTCTGGTTTACGCTAACCTGGAAATAGATAATATAAAGAATAAGGACATATTATTGTTATATTGAAATAGAAGCTTTTATGTTGATCTACTTCTATGAATATTATTACATGGTTCTCTTGGACATCAAAAACCTTGATGGTTAAAAAGGGGATAATATGAAATTTATCAAGCGCTGCAACTTTTGAACTATTGATGTGTTGTACATAAAAATATACATTTTTAGAAAGGAAATGAGTCAAAAAAATTAAAACTAAACATTTGTATGAAAAAATAATAAAAAGAAATTTCCTAGAGAAGTGTCTTTTAGATGATTTTGGTGCAATATCAGCATTTTTTTGCGAAAAACTGATTTTGTTACATTGTCCGAAAAGTTCTCAAAAATTCAGCATTTTTAGTGAAATGTGATACCAGAAGTGGATTCTAAGACTAATTTCCTTTCCAAAATTATATACTTTTATGTACATCACATTATAGTTCTAAAGATACAGCCCTTGATAAATTTCAAATTTTTTAGGTTAACACCCCTGTAAGGTGAGGCCAGAGCAATTAATCTCAACTGTAATAAAGTCTAGGGTATACCCTTCACACGGTTGAGACAGGTACATCACGGACCTTCCTTGCTGTACTACTAACTGTGGTCACAACTTTAGTTTACTCTACAATCATGAAAACTAAAAATGAATTCTAGATGTAGATTAAATCTTTAGTTGTTATGATATATTATTTAGGGATAAAATCATATTATTTAGGGATTAAATCATATTTATGTGTATCACCAATCTACAACAGTGTTTGCGTGTTTAATTTAAATAAACATGCAGATGGGCAGGACGCACATTGTAGATTGGCGATACACATAAGCTGAAAAATGATTTTAATCCCTTTCAACAACGACTATTTCACCATGTATCTGATAATTAGCTCAGAGAAATTCTTGTTGTCCATATCCTGGAATCTTTGGATAAATGCCATAGCATCGATAATAACACTGATCTTGATAGCAGATACATAGGTAAGTCATCCTGTTCTTTCTAATCGTCGCCCAATTTATCTTTCATTGCAAGGATGTAATCTGCTTTGTTTCCTTTATGCATGACATATCCACAAGGTTGTTTCTCATCTGGTTTATTTCAAAGAGAGAGCTAGGGTATGGTGTCTACTCGTAAGAAAACACATCTAGCTTGTCACATTCTTTCAATGTGTCAGCAAAATACAAATTCCTTTGCAACTGCGTTAACACATTAACCCCCTGGGGTCTACTGGCCGATTTGGCTTCAAAGCAGTATTTTGATTGGTTACTCATAACATTATATCATCTAATGAGCCAATCTGGGATGCTGTAAGAAAGGTACTAGTGCTACAGCGAGTCAACATACAGAGAAATAGACGCACTATTTTGATTGGTAACTCAAAGGGTTATATCATGCAATGAACCAATCAGAGAAACTGTAAGAGTAGTCCCAGGGGGTTAAGATCCGTTATACCCCTGTTGTTGCGCATCGCCCGACGTCATTGAATAACGATGGACAAGTTGAATCAATGTCAACTTTTATCCGGCGACGTCGACTGATGCGAAAGGACGCGAGTATGAACATATATTTATCCAAATGGTGCTGTTTGATCGGTGTGCTGGTTTCCCATAGCAGTATAGTTTATCTCAAATTAACAACGCTTTGCTACTGTACATAAGGTATGGGGGTGTTGTTGAATGAGTCATCAACACCAGAAATACCCACTCATTACATGCCATCACTTACCCTGACTCCCTCTCCCGCTAGATGTTCTGACAGCGCTTTTTTGACGACATCTTTAGGTATTTCATGAAAGTTAGCCCTCTCCATGACAGCAGACAGCTTCTGCAGCAGCCAGAATTCATTGTCTAACCTCTCCCTCCGGGTATGATCTTTAGCAATGTGGACCGTGTCCTTGTCAGGGTTCATAGGGTCAAATAGAACCTGAAATAGGCGACAAAATAATGAACTTGGTTTGTTTTCTTAATCTAAAATGTCAGAAAACACAAATACACAAATAAAGTACTGCCTAGTGCCTACAATCATGTTCAAAACTGTTGGGACTTCATACATGTTCTGTGAAAACGGTGGTCCCTCCCCTAAACTTAAAGGCATATTATGTGATTTTTTCCAGAGAGCGCCCTCTATTCATGATTTTTTTTAGAAAGTAGATTTTCTTGCAGATTTACATTTCCGATCATAAATCATACATACATTCCAAGTTACAGAGCGATACGATTCCTAATTACCTCAAAATCATGGTTTTAGAGTAAATTTAGAGTGAAAAATATAAACTGTCGGGATTCCGACAGTTTATTTTCACTCTAAAACCATGATTTTGAAGTAATTAAGAATCGTATCGCCCTGTAACTTGGAATGTATGCATGATTTATGATCAGAAATGTAAATCTGCAAGAAAATCTGCTTTCTATTTTTTTTTCGATGTTGAGGGCTTTCCCTGGAAAGATCACATAATATACCTTTAATGTTGGCCCATATAAAAGCATTGTCCGGCAAAGGGCTGTCGTGTATATAAGCTATAACATTGGTTTGGGGGAGGGAGGGGGCTTTACATAAACTAGTTTTGACTATCATACTTTCAACTGACAGCTTTTTATTCATTTTGGAAGATATTTCATGTGCACATGTAGATGGTATAGTGTCCCAACAGGTTTTGAACAAGATTGTAGGTAGGGATAAATCACACAGTATAATGTTGCTTAGTATGTGAACTAAAATACCCACTTACCTATCATGAGCTAGGCCTATCATTCCTGAAAATATTATTACCCTATTATTAATCTCATTCCCCCTCCCCAAGTTCAATGCTGAAACATGTTATTTGGAACAGGTGGTGCTCAACATTGACCTCTGGTCACATGGTGCATGGGAGGACTTTTAAGTCCTCCCATGCACCCTTTAAAAAGGGGCATTAAGAGATGTGGTGGAGGCAGCGCCCTCAATTACAAAAATATATGATAACAACTGGGATTTGTTTATTTTTACAATTGTATTACATGTAAGAACTTACACCTATAAGGATTCAGAAAAACCAGCCCTCTTAGTACAACAATACGTCGATTCAAAAATGCTGGTAGAGCCGCAGCCAGCATTTTACATGATTAAGGGTGGTATTCCAACATATTTAAAACATTGTTTTAATCAAGTTTTGCTTGTTTTTTTTTAATAGAAACAACAATAATGGCAATTTTTAACATTTGCACATTTTTCTTTTCAAAAACAGTCAGGATGCCAATTAAGAAACTTCATTTTTTTTAAAGCGTAAAATAATTTTAAAAACTTACCTTCAATTCAGATAGAACCCCATGATATTGATGAGCAATGGCATTATCCAAACCCAAAGCAAATTCCTCAAATCTCTTACGCTCTGCATCGGTGAGGAAGTCCTCCTGCTGCATCATCTGTCCAACGAGGGATCGTCTTGAGATGGGGATGAATCGCTCCTTGAAAGCATCTTGCACATGGACTTCCTGGGTGGTATCTTGAGATGTTGTTGTAGAGGAACTGGTGCTGCAATAGTGACGACTGTGCCATGCTAACCTTGTCACCTTTGAGAGTACAATAAATACAAAAATAGTCTCATCAAGTGATAAAAGGTAGGATTTATAATAAAGCATCCTTTGAATATCAATTGGGAATTTCTGCTTAACCCTAACCCTCCTACACACTACAAAACCTGACGCTGCTACAATCTTATCTATCTTGGTCTATCTCAAACCACGCTCTGCCAGACGTTCAACTTGCAACAAAAAAAACTTACCTTTTTTGAGCCTGACCCCATATAGCTCAGTCGGCAGGGGCGGATCCAGGGTTTTTCAATAGGGAGGGGGGCGCCAAAGCAGGGTTCAAGGGCTGCCGCAAGGGGGCGGCAGCCCCTTGCGGGGGTCAAGTGGGCAGAGCGATTTATTTACATATTTATTAAGGGTGTAAATTTCTGTTTAATGTACTATCCGTTTAAACTATTAAGGGGGCTGTTAAGTGTCATTGTATGAATTTGTCAAGCACTGTAACGTTCAAACTATTTATGTGTTGTACATAAAAGTATACACTTTTTTGAATGAAATGAGTCGGGGAATCCATTTTTCATATCAAAAATCGTGATTTTTATATTTTTGCCCAAAAATGCCTCTTTTTTGCCTAAATTTTACAAACAACCTAACAAAATAATTTTTAGGTAAAAAATTCTAAAATTTTACAGAAAGCATCTTAATTCAATTATCTAGAACACGTTTTTTTTTTTGCCTTTAAAATTTTTAGTTCTGAAATTATTGACCAAAAAGTACTAAAAATGTGAATTTTGGGATAAAAAATCTGTGTCCTAGATAATTGAATTAAGGGAAGTGTCAACCCTAATATTTTGATGATCAACTTTTGCTTTTAAGTTTGAGAATATTGAATAAAAGTACATAAAAGTATACATTTTTACAAAGGAAATTTGATAGGGAATCCGATGGTGATATCAATGTGATACCAAATAAACTAAATTTTGAGAAATGAACCAAAAAGAGATTTTTTTACCCCAAATTTTTCAGACAGCATAACTAAAAAATAAAAAATGGTAATTTGTTCTAATATTCATTTTTGTAAACAGGACAATTTTGTCTAGGAGGCAATTTTTTCTTTTACCAAAATAAGGCTTGGTTTTGGAAATATTGCTAAAAACATCGGAAAAGTGTAAAAGTCGTGTTTTTTTGCATACATTTCGCTAGAAATGGATGCATATCTCGAGTTTAAAATCCATAATCGAAAAAATAAAAAATTGCCTCCTAGCGCTGAAAGTCCTCTACACAATGGTAGTAAAAGCTTACCTGATAGTTTGATATATTTTTAGTTATGTTGTCTGAAAATTCGTAAAATTCCTTCAAATTTGAACTTCTAGAAAACATCGATTTAGTACAAATATTGACATTTTCCACCATTTAAAGCTAAATGTTCACGGAAAACAGGGGCGTGTTACCTAAAAAGTGAGTATACTATTATGAACAATCATAATAAACTATCAGATTCAATTTATATTGTCACAATGTGAAGAAATTGGAAGAAAACTGAAATTTAAATGATCGTAAGATTGGCCTTTGTTTACATTTTTAGACATTGTTTTGCGCTCTTTTGTTTTTCGCGTCTATGTCGCGGATATTAAGCGGCGCGTCTAGTATTACGCGCGGGAAGTTTCAGCGCGCGACGCAATGATCGAACAGCTGTCGCAGCATTTGAAAAGCGCGGAACTCCGCTTAAATTCCCGCCAAATAACCATGCTCCTTTTCCTGACTCAAACTTACCAAAACAACAATTTAAAATCAGCCAAAAGAACGGGAAATAATCGCTTCCAATTAGTAACTTATGATGGTAATGATAGAATACATATAAAAGTATTAAATAATAGAGAAATATGAAATTCAATTTTTGAAACAAGTGCCGGGTTGACACTGCCCTTAAGATGCTTTCTGTAAAATTTTGGAATTTTTTACCTAAAAATTATTTTGTTAGGTTGTTTGTAAAATTTAGGCAAAAAAGAGGCATTTTTGAACAAAAAATAAAAATCACGATTTTTGATACGAAAAATGGATTCCCCGACTCATTTCATTCAAAAAAGTGTATACTTTTATGTACAACACATAAATAGTTTGAAAGTTACAGTGCTTGACAAATTCATACAACGACACTTGACAGCCCCCTTAAAAGAAAAAGCGTTCAAACGTTTAAACGTATTTTTATGCCAGTTATTTGCATTGATTTCATTGCGATCGCGAAGTGTTGAACCTGACCCGTAAGATCACATTCAACATTGGGATGAAAGCAATATGCAAGCGTTTGGATCAGCAATCATATCGACAATTACTTGTTTGATTACAGTACTATAGTTCAAACAAATATTTGTCGATTAGAGCGTTATGATCCGAGTGCTCACGTTCATCCAAAGGTTTAACTTACGCAGTCTTACGACGCACTGCGTCCCGAAACTACAGACGCACAACGCTGTCATATAGTCATGCAGATGTTGCAGAGTATGCAAGGGAATGAATTGAAATGATCAACAATTATTTGTTTCATTTATAGTTGTTAAGTTTAATCAGTTCCAAATTGGTGAGAAATATTCAGTTTTTATTTCTCCGCGCGCAAAAGTAATCCAAGCATACCTGCACGATTATGGCCACACACATGCGGTTTTGGGTGCCACACATACATGGGTGTATACGATGCACAATAATTCACTTGTTGCCATTTGAGTGCCTGCGTCCATCTGTATTTATTCGCTGCTGTAATGAACCTTCGGATGAACGCGAGCACTCGGCTGACAATGCTCTGACCATGTGCGATTATGGCCACACGCATGTGGTTTTGGCGCTACACATGCATCGGTGCATATTTAGGCATTGAAGTACAATTCACTTGTTGCCATTTGAGCGCCCGCATCCGTCGGTATTCATTCGCTGCTGTAATGACCCTGAGGCTTCAGCAATTTGGAGCTGATCAAAATATCTGGTAAATTATAATGTAGGCCTACCACTACTTAAAAGGGCTACTTTGGGTAAGCTTTAGTGTATGGGTCATTCTTCAAAAGTCCCCATTGAAGACATGCAATGGTAGGGTATACTAAAGGAACTCTGCTACTTTTAGCAGAATTTGCTCAAAATACTAAATAGCCCTAGTAGCTCAAAAAGTATTGGTTCCATGCTATACAGATATGAACATTTATGCGGACAAAAAGATAATTCAAGCCGTAACAGCACCATCAGTTGCCAGTTTCATGACTGCAGTTCTACCTGCAATGAGAGCTACAGCCCACTGCAACCTAGTCCTAGTAACTAGAACCTGCAAATCTCATCTATCTATCATTAAGGCCTAGTAAAAAAATAAACATGTTTCCCGTCCCCGCCCGCCTCCTTTTTGGCCGCCGCCTCCTATTTTTTAGTATTTACTATTTCCGAAAATTCTGTAAAAAAATAATAAAAAAATAATATATATATATTTTTTATTTTAATTGTTTTTATTTTTTATTTTTAGTGATTGATCCTTTGCCCATAGGAATGGTAGGTGTAGAAATGCTGTATCATTTCATAGCATGTTCATGCCATACATGACACAGAATTATTGATATGGCTTCTCAAATAGTACCATGGGGACCGATATACCTAACTTCACGTAGCAATTGCTTGCAATTAGGGGACCGATACATGTAGGCCTACATCCTTTCGACCAATGATGTTTTGTTTCTCATTCAACCTGCAAAATGAAGAAATCATAAAGAAACAATGTGTACTTGGCTCTATATATTAGGTAAACCTTTTCATATTTGTATTCCTCTGGCAATTAGAGTGGAAAATCCTGTTTAGGAGTGTCTGCAACACAGTCAGTTGGTCACTTTCGACTTGGCGGCCATCTTGAAAAAAATATCAAAAAATGGGAAAATAGTAAATAGTAAGACCCTCCCTTCTCCTTTTTTTAAAAAGTCCGGATGGGAAACATGTAATTTTTTTTACTATGCCTAACACTTGACATTATCAAACTACTGATTCTTATCTTAGTCCTGAGTTACATGTTATTGCGACTAACTGCAACCTATCTCTGAATCCTAGCTCTCTGTGAGAGAGCTATGGAATGAAATGAAACCATATGAGTCAGTCATTGCGGATGGTCGAATATTATCATCAATATTTTTGATTTTTTTTGAATAAAATTAGTAAAAACCTGCAACAATTTCCAAGAAATACTGGTTTGAATTTTGATCGCCCTATTCCCGCTACAGTAAAACAGCGACATGGACTGTCAATGCTTAATTTCGTAGCTAACTCATAAATTACTAACTGCATTGCAACCCATTTAACACCTGTGTGTACTACATGTACTCTACTGTTCTGAAGCTGGGCTTGCTACTTTTTTATACTCGCACATTTTTGTTTATTGCACCCTGCACATCGGCACGACATGAATTATGTTCATCCTTGGACAAGCTGAGTGAAGCTTACTAAAGTCTATTTGGTCACAATTAAGCCAGTGACGTAACCATGATTCTACTAATTACAGCACATAACATGCGCGCCTACTCCGATGAGTACTCGTAGCGCTGTCTGGCGTATACACACGAGGCTACGAGCGTTGAAAGGCGGAAGATACATATGCGTGCATAAAACCTGCATCTGTTAAGTTACGTCACTGTCCAGAGGAAGCCAAATAGAGTATAGGATCATAACGAGGGCATCAACGATGCAGAACCACGATACATTATGAAAGCATAAAACAGGAGTAATATAGCCAATAAGTGTATTTCTGGCATGTCGGTTCTCGCTGGTGCCGTCTATACCTCCCTGGGCGAGTGGGACTTCTCGACGGACTACAAAATACCAGCGATAAATGACATTTTTCTTTTTTTTATCCACACAAATCATTCAAATATCCCCATTCAGTATTGAAATTAATATGTTCTTACAGTTAATGTGAGTAAATCTGAAATGGATGGCAAGGATTAAATTAAAAATATGGCGATTGTATCAATGCAAATAGTAGAAAATACGCTGATGTCAGATTTGATTTGAGAAAAGCCGATCGATGCTTCAAGATGTGTTGTCAAAATCACTTCATGTACCGTAAAACACTCATAAAATAAAAGCATTTTAATTTACATTCTGGTCGGTGGCAATTTTCGTTTCAGTCCCTTGGCGCCAACCCTGTAAATAACGACCAAATCGGTCGCAAATGCGCCCAAATATTTGCCTATGCGATCATATTTCCACACGCAATCGCCATTCATTAGCGACCTACACAATTGCCAACTAGTCGCCAGGAAATATCATCAAGAAAGCTTACAAACTACCTACAAAAATGCATTCAGTTGTGACTGGTCAATTATTCCTCTAAAATGTGTTAGTCTTGTTCAAAAACGCCATACAAATCCATAATTTCTGAGTTGTATTTCTCTATTTATCCTTGTAGTAGCGTAGCAGTTTCTCACACACAAAAAATGTCATCCGATTTCGTCTGACAATGTTGTTGCTGTTATCTGTGAATTGTCACTCCCTCTGTAGTATTGCAGTAGGTAATTCAAGTTTTTACTACCACGTGGTAATATAATAGGGAGTAACACAACATGTTGCGTGATCATGATGAATTAATGTAGACTCGGCGACTCTGCCACCCGGTTGCAATTTGCAGTGGGCACATCAACATTACGTAAGAAAAATAATATTTAGTTTAATACGGAGAAGCAGATTTGAGTGGACCTACACTACAGTGATTATAACATGTTTTACTGATCAATTGCTGGTAATTTACAGCCATTGTTTTCATATATTCGTAAACTTTCAAAGTTATTGCCGTGTCATTGTTTGATTCCCCCCATTTTACAATGGTATTTGTCGTATGTAGCCTCGTTATCAGATTTCGTAGCCTCGTTTTTATATCTGGTATAGGCGCCCCTCCCCTTTTTATTTATTTTAATTATTCCATTAATTGATCTATACTAATTACCTCATTCCGCGTCTTTTCTTTCATTACGCCCTAAATGTGGGGGGCTTCCTTCATCGTTTTCCAATTCGTTTTTATATCTGGTATAGGCGCCCCTCCCCTTTTTATTTATTTTAATTATTCCGTTAATTGATCTATACTAGTAACCTCATTCCGCGTCTTTTCTTTCATTACGCCCTAAATGTGGGGGGCTTCCTTCATCGTTTTCCAATTCTCGACGTAGGCGGCGGCAGACAGGTTTTTAGCCTCGTTTTTATATCATTACGCCCTAAATGTGGGGGGCTTCCTTCATCGTTTTCCAATTCGTTTTTATATCTGGTATAGGCGCCCTTCCCCTTTTTATTTATTTTAATTATTCCGTTAATTGATCTATACTAAGTACCTCATTCCGCGTCTTTTCTTTCATTACGCCCTAAATGTGGGGGGCTTCCTTCATCGTTTTCCAATTCGTTTTTATATCTGGTATAGGCGCCCCTCCCCTTTTTATTTATTTTAATTATTCCGTTAATTGATCTATACTAATTACCTCATTCCGCGTCTTTTCTTTCATTACGCCCTAAATGTGGGGTGCTTCCTTCATCGTTTTCCAATTAGTTTTTATATCTGGTACAGGCGCCCCTCCCCTTTTTATTTATTTTAATTATTCCGTTAATTGATCTATACTAATTACCTCATTCCGCGTCTTTTCTTTCATTACGCCCTAAATGTGGGGGACTTCCTTCATCGTTTTCCAATTCTCGACGTAGGCGGCGGCAGACAGGTTTTTAGCCTCGTTTTTATATCTGGTATAGGCGCCCCTCCCCTTTTTATTTATTTTAATTATTCTGTTAATTGCTCTATACTAATTACCTCATTCCGCGTCTTTTCTTTCATTACGCCCTAAATGTGGGGGCTTCCTTCATCGTTTTCCAATTCGTTTTTATATCTGGTATAGGCGCCCCTCCCTTTTTATTTATTTTATTTATTCCGTTAATTGATCTATACTAATTACCTCATTCCGCGTCTTTTCTTTCATTACGCCCTAAATGTGGGGGGCTTCCTTCATCGTTTTCCAATTCGTTTTTTTTAAATCTGGTATAGGCGCCCCTCCCCTTTTTATTTATTTTAATTATTCCGTTAATTGATCTATACTAATTACCTCATTCCGCGTCTTTTCTTTCATTACGCCCTAAATGTGGGGGGCTTCCTTCATCGTTTTCCAATTCTCGACGTAGGCGGCGCAGAGCCACTAGGCGTGACCCGTCGACTGACTGCCCAAGGCTACTAATACTACTCCTATTATCTGCGTGTTATTATTGTTGACTTGTAAGCTATGTGGAAATTGTTTACCAAGGCACCAATTACCCTGGGCAATCACACATCGCTACAGCCTCGTGCGAGTATAATATCACCACATTCATCCACGATGTGACGTATTTCATGACTAAATTGTCTCATTACGCTAATATCAAAATCGAATTTCGAAAAACTGTGTCATGAGCTCAGATTAAATAAGGTCCACAATATTCGGGCGAATTTTGAGTGATAACCATACGCTAACGAAAAAGTAGTTAGCATTTTAAAATTACACACAAACGAATGCATTAACCAGTGCCCGCAGATACGAGGCTAGTGATCAGCAGGATAAAATAACCTCGATATCTACATGTACATGTATATCGTGGTAAAAAGGATGTCTACATTGAAGATTGACAATTGAAGATATCATGTATTTTTGCACTGTATTTTTTATGGAAGAGTCTATTCGTACAACTGTTGTACGAATTAGCGCGGTATCGCTGAAATTCGCACAACTGTTGTACGAATAAGCGAGGTATCGCTGTAATTCACACAACTGTTGTACGAATACGCGAGGTATCGCTGTAATTCGCACAACTGTTGTACGAATAAGAGAGGTATCGCTGCAATTCGTACAACTGTTGTACGAATTAGACGAGAGTCTCTGTTATTCCATGGTTATTCGTACAACTATTGTAAAATAGAAGGGAGTCCCTGTTATTCGTACAACTATTGTAATATTTTAGAGGGGGAGTCCCTTCGCTTCATTGTAAAAATAAGAGGGAGTCCCTGTAATTCGTACAACTATTGTTGAAGAGGAGTACCCTGTCAGGAAAACATGAAAACAACAATTTTGTATTATTTTTTTACAGAATATTATGTTAAATGCAATATTTCGGTGCTCCGTTCAATGTGAATAGCTATGAAAATGGGTTACTTGCAGGTAGAACTCCTATTCGGTTTGAGTCCCGCTGAGCACCTTCAGGGGGGGGGGGGGGGGGGGGGGGGCACTGTGCCTCCCCCCTGCCCCCCCGGCTGTTACGCCACTGCTATCTTTGTTTTGAGCTGATTAAAGCTTAAGTGGATATGCTCAACTTTTCTTTGCATTGATAAAAAACAAAATATTGATTGGAAATGAAGAGGTGGCTTTTCGATAAAATGTTAGTCTATTAAAAGCCTACACCAGATCGCACCAAATGAATTCGAAAATTGAAAACAATTCTACTTCTGAGGGGGCACATCCCCCTCAGACGTCCCCCTATTCGAGCTAATAAGTTGTTAAACCATATGCATTGATGTCAAAGGCCAGTCATAGTTGCTCGAACCTCATTGGTCCAGAGTCGTTGTGCGAATTACAGAAGTATTCGTGCAATTCGTACAACAGTTGTACGAATAGCCATTTCCATTTTTTATGTATGAAATGAATGAAAAGGGTGCAGAATTCGGCAGGAAGTGGTGTTCTTCAATTTGTTTTCGGGAGGATGACAGCCTTGCAAATTATATTTTCTTTAAAATATCGATTCATTCCAATAAAATATAATCTCCGTAATAAAAATAGCTTGAAAAGTAGGATTCTTACCTGATTTCGAGCAGGAAATATCACACTTTGCGAGCCCAGTAGCGCTCCAACAACTAACCGACCGGCAGCCATTTTTTTGCAACTTTTTGACGTTGGTGGCTCACTCACTCAAATGTTTAATCAATCAATTAAAGGGCCAGTCAGCAAAACAGTTTTGTAATCGTTGGTGCACATTAGTTGTGCACCAAACAATTACTCATATACTCTAACAATTGAATTAAAACTAATTTAAATAACCTGTTGCCATTGATGTTTTACATAGGAGTAATTTTCCTCATGGGGTTGATCACAAATATTTGGATTGGAGCATGGATAAGTCCATGATTGGAGCATGGACTTATCATAAGTCCATGATTGGAGCATGGAGTCCATGATTGGAGCATGAACTTGTCCATGATTAGAGCAGATAGGATGTCACAATTAGTCAGTTTAGGGTCTTAATTTCTTTTTACCATAAATAAAAACAATTTGTTATGAATTTTTTTAATCTGTTGCCAAAAATGTCAGGAAAGTCCGAAAAATCATTATAATATGCAAATTTCACTATATGGGGGCAAAGGGTATTTTTCCCTGTAGACTTTAACTTTTTCCTGGTGTAATTTAACACTTTACCAGTCTGAGTATTGATGCTGCCTCGTCATAAATTTGAGAGCGGGGGAGGGGGGCCCGTGACGTGGGTCTCCAAACTGGCAAGGAAAAACGAGCTAGATAAATAACCTATCTTAACCCACCCCACAAACTATTTACAGATAATAAAACAATCACTTCCCACTTTTAGCCAGGTAGCTTGAGCTGTTCTTCCTGGTCAATGAGCTGTCCGGGTTCTTCCCGGTCAAAGTCATCAGGGGTCCGGTCTCTGCGCGCCCCTCCCTCCTGACCCCCGAGATATACGATACTGCATCAGGCATCAGATGGGCCGGGGAGCGATTTTTTTTTTACTAATCAACATTTGTAAAATCAGTTGACTTTTTAATCTTTTTTAAAAACTTATTTTATTCAGTGAATTTGTTTTTTTCAGTACGGAATAAATAAATTTTACAAATGTTAATTAGTGAAAAAAAATCGCGGCCGGGGAGTGGGTGCTTAGTGGATGTGAGGTTACGGGTATCTACCAAATAGGGTCCCATTTTTCACTCATCTGGTATTGAATGAATGACCCCTTTTCATTGCCTTAAGTAAATTTTGGGTCTAAATTGAATTTAAACTTTTGAACATTTATCTTCACTCAAGTTGAAGTATTCATCATGTCCAAAATGAACCAGTATAACCTCGATATTCGAACCTTTTTTTCTTCTTTCTAAACTACCGTAGCTAGTGCCCCTTTAATATTCTTCAACAAAATGTACATTTGGCTTGTCCAACGGTATACGGTATATCTATCTCGTTGGGCTTGGCTTGTCATACGGGGGCACACCACTAAATACGTCTCCCATTGAAATACACGCGTTTCGGCCCTTTTTCAAGACCGTATTTTTACCCCACGTAACAATGATGGAAGTTTTTATTTCGCATGAATGTATTAGATATGTGTTGAATTTTATTTTAAACTTGATTTTTCTTGACCCATCTAGATGAAATTTTTCGCTACGGGCACCTAAACAGCGCCCTCACCATTTTAAACCGATATTTTCGCTTCCTCACCGGTTCCGGCAACGATATCCTTCCGCAGCCTAGGCTCCCGTGCGTATTCGATTCGACGATTTTTGACCACATTAGCAATGCTGAGGTTCTATTCTATCTTTTTCATAAAAAATAAGCAAGATTTACTTCTATTTGCTTCCCCTGGGACGATGATCAAATTGATATAGGTACTATTTCTCCGAACCATACACCAAACGCGGAAGGATTTAGTGTAGTGCCCCCTTAGAAGCAAAACTTTTTTTGAGTTTTCATTCTTTTTTCTACATATTTCGAAAGAACAAGTATTTCTAAGATAAATTGCCAAAGCATACCTCTGTGCGATCTGTGGTTCTCAAATAAGAGCATTTTTCTGAAAAATGATGATGTCCCAAATGTTCATAAATCGTGTATAAATGCAAGAAATCACCCATTCCGGCACCATCTGGTCCGGCACCATCTGGGCTGACATCGATTTTGGCGAACTATAGTGTATGCATTATCAATTGTTTCGTGAATAATGTAATACGAACTAACTTAACATTTAATAAACATTTGATTATAATATTACATACAGACAAAGTCCGACACAAATTCACTATTCTCTAGTTTTCAGTAATGGTAGCTCTAGAAGAGCTGTTTGGGTTTAAAAGGGTCTGTTTGAGAGATATTTCATGTGATCTTTCAATTCATGTGGTGATACATGGAGGTGAACACCCGCTGTAATTCTTCAAACC
The DNA here is from genome assembly GCA_035610835.1 of Ophiura sarsii. Classification (NCBI taxonomy): domain Eukaryota; kingdom Metazoa; phylum Echinodermata; class Ophiuroidea; order Amphilepidida; family Ophiuridae; genus Ophiura; species Ophiura sarsii. Next base: position 16,726,733 of record CM069458.1, on the reverse strand, counting down.
GTGGCATGTGATTCTCCTCTTGTTATCTGTCGCCGATTCTAACACCAAGTGGTCGCCTTGCGCCGGCGTCCGCTTGACACACTCTATGGGACCCCCCCCCCCCCCCCCCCCCCCCCCCCGGCATGGCGTTTCTCCCATGCATGTCAGGTCAGGTCTGCGGTTCTGTAAGATGTACACGGCTCTTGGAAGCGTGGTGATTACCTCCCTGTGTCCAGGATACCGCAGGTGACACCGGTGGTAACCATATCCTTGTTCCTATACACCCAATACGAACCAACTTCAATTTCTAAAACATTTCTGGTTAGGTATGCTGTAGTTTTGACAGTATCTACTGCTCATCCGTCAATCTATCACCGCTAACCATAGAGTACAATGCCCCTTTTGATGATTCGTCAAAAGTTTAGTGGCCAAGGCTAACATGATTGTGTTTAGATTTGATTTAAAATATTGTATTGTACTTTTATCCTAATGGTAGTAATCTTAAGAAACTTTATTGACAAATAAAACTGCGAAAATAGAGTGAAAATGAGAGTTTTTCAAGTAAAAGGTACCATAATAGGCCTAAAACAACACGTCTTCGAAGGGGGCACACCACTAAATACGTCTCCCATTGAAATACACGCGTTCGGCCCTTTTTCAAGACCGTATTTTTACCCCACGTAACAATGATGGAAGTTTTTATTTCGCATGAATGTATTAGATATGTGTTGAATTTTATTTTAAACTTGATTTTTCTTGACCCATCTAGATGAAATTTTTCGCTACGGGCACCTAAACAGCGCCCTCACCATTTTAAACCGATATTTTCGCTTCCTCACCGGTTCCGGCAACGATATCCTTCCGCAGCCTAGGCTCCCGTGCGTATTCGATTCCGACGATTTTTGACCACATTAGCAATGCTGAGGTTCTATTCTATCTTTTTCATAAAAAATAAGCAAGATTTACTTCTATTTGCTTCCCCTGGGACGATGATCAAATTGATATAGGTACTATTTCTCCGAACCATACACCAAACGCGGAAGGATTTAGTGTAGTGCCCCCTTAGAAGCAAAACTTTTTTTGAGTTTTCATTCTTTTTTCTACATATTTCGAAAGAACAAGTATTTCTAAGATAAATTGCCAAAGCATACCTCTGTGCGATCTGTGGTTCTCAAATAAGAGCATTTTTCTGAAAAATGATGATGTCCCAAATGTTCATAAATCGTGTATAAATGCAAGAAATCACCCATTCCGGCACCATCTGGTCCGGCACCATCTGGGCTGACATCGATTTTGGCGAACTATAGTGTATGCATTATCAATTGTTTCGTGAATAATGTAATACGAACTAACTTAACATTTAATAAACATTTGATTATAATATTACATACAGACAAAGTCCGACACAAATTCACTATTCTCTAGTTTTCAGTAATGGTAGCTCTAGAAGAGCTGTTTGGGTTTAAAAGGGTCTGTTTGAGAGATATTTCATGTGATCTTTCAATTCATGTGGTGATACATGGAGGTGAACACCCGCTGTAATTCTTCAAACCGTGGCATGTGATTCTCCTCTTGTTATCTGTCGCCGATTCTAACACCAAGTGGTCGCCTTGCGCCGGCGTCCGCTTGACACACTCTATGGGACCCCCCCCCCCCCCCCGGCATGGCGTTTCTCCCATGCATGTCAGGTCAGGTCTGCGGTTCTGTAAGATGTACACGGCTCTTGGAAGCGTGGTGATTACCTCCCTGTGTCCAGGATACCGCAGGTGACACCGGTGGTAACCATATCCTTGTTCCTATACACCCAATACGAACCAACTTCAATTTCTAAAACATTTCTGGTTAGGTATGCTGTAGTTTTGACAGTATCTACTGCTCATCCGTCAATCTATCACCGCTAACCATAGAGTACAATGCCCCTTTTGATGATTCGTCAAAAGTTTAGTGGCCAAGGCTAACATGATTGTGTTTAGATTTGATTTAAAATATTGTATTGTACTTTTATCCTAATGGTAGTAATCTTAAGAAACTTTATTGACAAATAAAACTGCGAAAATAGAGTGAAAATGAGAGTTTTTCAAGTAAAAGGTACCATAATAGGCCTAAAACAACACGTCTTCGAAGGGGGCACACCACTAAATACGTCTCCCATTGAAATACACGCGTTCGGCCCTTTTTCAAGACCGTATTTTTACCCCACGTAACAATGATGGAAGTTTTTATTTCGCATGAATGTATTAGATATGTGTTGAATTTTATTTTAAACTTGATTTTTCTTGACCCATCTAGATGAAATTTTTCGCTACGGGCACCTAAACAGCGCCCTCACCATTTTAAACCGATATTTTCGCTTCCTCACCGGTTCCGGCAACGATATCCTTCCGCAGCCTAGGCTCCCGTGCGTATTCGATTCCGACGATTTTTGACCACATTAGCAATGCTGAGGTTCTATTCTATCTTTTTCATAAAAAATAAGCAAGATTTACTTCTATTTGCTTCCCCTGGGACGATGATCAAATTGATATAGGTACTATTTCTCCGAACCATACACCAAACGCGGAAGGATTTAGTGTAGTGCCCCCTTAGAAGCAAAACTTTTTTTGAGTTTTCATTCTTTTTTCTACATATTTCGAAAGAACAAGTATTTCTAAGATAAATTGCCAAAGCATACCTCTGTGCGATCTGTGGTTCTCAAATAAGAGCATTTTTCTGAAAAATGATGATGTCCCAAATGTTCATAAATCGTGTATAAATGCAAGAAATCACCCATTCCGGCACCATCTGGTCCGGCACCATCTGGGCTGACATCGATTTTGGCGAACTATAGTGTATGCATTATCAATTGTTTCGTGAATAATGTAATACGAACTAACTTAACATTTAATAAACATTTGATTATAATATTACATACAGACAAAGTCCGACACAAATTCACTATTCTCTAGTTTTCAGTAATGGTAGCTCTAGAAGAGCTGTTTGGGTTTAAAAGGGTCTGTTTGAGAGATATTTCATGTGATCTTTCAATTCATGTGGTGATACATGGAGGTGAACACCCGCTGTAATTCTTCAAACCGTGGCATGTGATTCTCCTCTTGTTATCTGTCGCCGATTCTAACACCAAGTGGTCGCCTTGCGCCGGCGTCCGCTTGACACACTCTATGGGACCCCCCCCCCCCCCCGGCATGGCGTTTCTCCCATGCATGTCAGGTCAGGTCTGCGGTTCTGTAAGATGTACACGGCTCTTGGAAGCGTGGTGATTACCTCCCTGTGTCCAGGATACCGCAGGTGACACCGGTGGTAACCATATCCTTGTTCCTATACACCCAATACGAACCAACTTCAATTTCTAAAACATTTCTGGTTAGGTATGCTGTAGTTTTGACAGTATCTACTGCTCATCCGTCAATCTATCACCGCTAACCATAGAGTACAATGCCCCTTTTGATGATTCGTCAAAAGTTTAGTGGCCAAGGCTAACATGATTGTGTTTAGATTTGATTTAAAATATTGTATTGTACTTTTATCCTAATGGTAGTAATCTTAAGAAACTTTATTGACAAATAAAACTGCGAAAATAGAGTGAAAATGAGAGTTTTTCAAGTAAAAGGTACCATAATAGGCCTAAAACAACACGTCTTCGAAGGGGGCACACCACTAAATACGTCTCCCATTGAAATACACGCGTTCGGCCCTTTTTCAAGACCGTATTTTTACCCCACGTAACAATGATGGAAGTTTTTATTTCGCATGAATGTATTAGATATGTGTTGAATTTTATTTTAAACTTGATTTTTCTTGACCCATCTAGATGAAATTTTTCGCTACGGGCACCTAAACAGCGCCCTCACCATTTTAAACCGATATTTTCGCTTCCTCACCGGTTCCGGCAACGATATCCTTCCGCAGCCTAGGCTCCCGTGCGTATTCGATTCCGACGATTTTTGACCACATTAGCAATGCTGAGGTTCTATTCTATCTTTTTCATAAAAAATAAGCAAGATTTACTTCTATTTGCTTCCCCTGGGACGATGATCAAATTGATATAGGTACTATTTCTCCGAACCATACACCAAACGCGGAAGGATTTAGTGTAGTGCCCCCTTAGAAGCAAAACTTTTTTTGAGTTTTCATTCTTTTTTCTACATATTTCGAAAGAACAAGTATTTCTAAGATAAATTGCCAAAGCATACCTCTGTGCGATCTGTGGTTCTCAAATAAGAGCATTTTTCTGAAAAATGATGATGTCCCAAATGTTCATAAATCGTGTATAAATGCAAGAAATCACCCATTCCGGCACCATCTGGTCCGGCACCATCTGGGCTGACATCGATTTTGGCGAACTATAGTGTATGCATTATCAATTGTTTCGTGAATAATGTAATACGAACTAACTTAACATTTAATAAACATTTGATTATAATATTACATACAGACAAAGTCCGACACAAATTCACTATTCTCTAGTTTTCAGTAATGGTAGCTCTAGAAGAGCTGTTTGGGTTTAAAAGGGTCTGTTTGAGAGATATTTCATGTGATCTTTCAATTCATGTGGTGATACATGGAGGTGAACACCCGCTGTAATTCTTCAAACCGTGGCATGTGATTCTCCTCTTGTTATCTGTCGCCGATTCTAACACCAAGTGGTCGCCTTGCGCCGGCGTCCGCTTGACACACTCTATGGGACCTCCCCCCCCCCCCCCCCCCGGCATGGCGTTTCTCCCATGCATGTCAGGTCAGGTCTGCGGTTCTGTAAGATGTACACGGCTCTTGGAAGCGTGGTGATTACCTCCCTGTGTCCAGGATACCGCAGGTGACACCGGTGGTAACCATATCCTTGTTCCTATACACCCAATACGAACCAACTTCAATTTCTAAAACATTTCTGGTTAGGTATGCTGTAGTTTTGACAGTATCTACTGCTCATCCGTCAATCTATCACCGCTAACCATAGAGTACAATGCCCCTTTTGATGATTCGTCAAAAGTTTAGTGGCCAAGGCTAACATGATTGTGTTTAGATTTGATTTAAAATATTGTATTGTACTTTTATCCTAATGGTAGTAATCTTAAGAAACTTTATTGACAAATAAAACTGCGAAAATAGAGTGAAAATGAGAGTTTTTCAAGTAAAAGGTACCATAATAGGCCTAAAACAACACGTCTTCGAAGGGGGCACACCACTAAATACGTCTCCCATTGAAATACACGCGTTCGGCCCTTTTTCAAGACCGTATTTTTACCCCACGTAACAATGATGGAAGTTTTTATTTCGCATGAATGTATTAGATATGTGTTGAATTTTATTTTAAACTTGATTTTTCTTGACCCATCTAGATGAAATTTTTCGCTACGGGCACCTAAACAGCGCCCTCACCATTTTAAACCGATATTTTCGCTTCCTCACCGGTTCCGGCAACGATATCCTTCCGCAGCCTAGGCTCCCGTGCGTATTCGATTCCGACGATTTTTGACCACATTAGCAATGCTGAGGTTCTATTCTATCTTTTTCATAAAAAATAAGCAAGATTTACTTCTATTTGCTTCCCCTGGGACGATGATCAAATTGATATAGGTACTATTTCTCCGAACCATACACCAAACGCGGAAGGATTTAGTGTAGTGCCCCCTTAGAAGCAAAACTTTTTTTGAGTTTTCATTCTTTTTTCTACATATTTCGAAAGAACAAGTATTTCTAAGATAAATTGCCAAAGCATACCTCTGTGCGATCTGTGGTTCTCAAATAAGAGCATTTTTCTGAAAAATGATGATGTCCCAAATGTTCATAAATCGTGTATAAATGCAAGAAATCACCCATTCCGGCACCATCTGGTCCGGCACCATCTGGGCTGACATCGATTTTGGCGAACTATAGTGTATGCATTATCAATTGTTTCGTGAATAATGTAATACGAACTAACTTAACATTTAATAAACATTTGATTATAATATTACATACAGACAAAGTCCGACACAAATTCACTATTCTCTAGTTTTCAGTAATGGTAGCTCTAGAAGAGCTGTTTGGGTTTAAAAGGGTCTGTTTGAGAGATATTTCATGTGATCTTTCAATTCATGTGGTGATACATGGAGGTGAACACCCGCTGTAATTCTTCAAACCGTGGCATGTGATTCTCCTCTTGTTATCTGTCGCCGATTCTAACACCAAGTGGTCGCCTTGCGCCGGCGTCCGCTTGACACACTCTATGGGACCCCCCCCCCCCCCCCCCCCCGGCATGGCGTTTCTCCCATGCATGTCAGGTCAGGTCTGCGGTTCTGTAAGATGTACACGGCTCTTGGAAGCGTGGTGATTACCTCCCTGTGTCCAGGATACCGCAGGTGACACCGGTGGTAACCATATCCTTGTTCCTATACACCCAATACGAACCAACTTCAATTTCTAAAACATTTCTGGTTAGGTATGCTGTAGTTTTGACAGTATCTACTGCTCATCCGTCAATCTATCACCGCTAACCATAGAGTACAATGCCCCTTTTGATGATTCGTCAAAAGTTTAGTGGCCAAGGCTAACATGATTGTGTTTAGATTTGATTTAAAATATTGTATTGTACTTTTATCCTAATGGTAGTAATCTTAAGAAACTTTATTGACAAATAAAACTGCGAAAATAGAGTGAAAATGAGAGTTTTTCAAGTAAAAGGTACCATAATAGGCCTAAAACAACACGTCTTCGAAGGGGGCACACCACTAAATACGTCTCCCATTGAAATACACGCGTTCGGCCCTTTTTCAAGACCGTATTTTTACCCCACGTAACAATGATGGAAGTTTTTATTTCGCATGAATGTATTAGATATGTGTTGAATTTTATTTTAAACTTGATTTTTCTTGACCCATCTAGATGAAATTTTTCGCTACGGGCACCTAAACAGCGCCCTCACCATTTTAAACCGATATTTTCGCTTCCTCACCGGTTCCGGCAACGATATCCTTCCGCAGCCTAGGCTCCCGTGCGTATTCGATTCCGACGATTTTTGACCACATTAGCAATGCTGAGGTTCTATTCTATCTTTTTCATAAAAAATAAGCAAGATTTACTTCTATTTGCTTCCCCTGGGACGATGATCAAATTGATATAGGTACTATTTCTCCGAACCATACACCAAACGCGGAAGGATTTAGTGTAGTGCCCCCTTAGAAGCAAAACTTTTTTTGAGTTTTCATTCTTTTTTCTACATATTTCGAAAGAACAAGTATTTCTAAGATAAATTGCCAAAGCATACCTCTGTGCGATCTGTGGTTCTCAAATAAGAGCATTTTTCTGAAAAATGATGATGTCCCAAATGTTCATAAATCGTGTATAAATGCAAGAAATCACCCATTCCGGCACCATCTGGTCCGGCACCATCTGGGCTGACATCGATTTTGGCGAACTATAGTGTATGCATTATCAATTGTTTCGTGAATAATGTAATACGAACTAACTTAACATTTAATAAACATTTGATTATAATATTACATACAGACAAAGTCCGACACAAATTCACTATTCTCTAGTTTTCAGTAATGGTAGCTCTAGAAGAGCTGTTTGGGTTTAAAAGGGTCTGTTTGAGAGATATTTCATGTGATCTTTCAATTCATGTGGTGATACATGGAGGTGAACACCCGCTGTAATTCTTCAAACCGTGGCATGTGATTCTCCTCTTGTTATCTGTCGCCGATTCTAACACCAAGTGGTCGCCTTGCGCCGGCGTCCGCTTGACACACTCTATGGGACCTCCCCCCCCCCCCCCCCCCCGGCATGGCGTTTCTCCCATGCATGTCAGGTCAGGTCTGCGGTTCTGTAAGATGTACACGGCTCTTGGAAGCGTGGTGATTACCTCCCTGTGTCCAGGATACCGCAGGTGACACCGGTGGTAACCATATCCTTGTTCCTATACACCCAATACGAACCAACTTCAATTTCTAAAACATTTCTGGTTAGGTATGCTGTAGTTTTGACAGTATCTACTGCTCATCCGTCAATCTATCACCGCTAACCATAGAGTACAATGCCCCTTTTGATGATTCGTCAAAAGTTTAGTGGCCAAGGCTAACATGATTGTGTTTAGATTTGATTTAAAATATTGTATTGTACTTTTATCCTAATGGTAGTAATCTTAAGAAACTTTATTGACAAATAAAACTGCGAAAATAGAGTGAAAATGAGAGTTTTTCAAGTAAAAGGTACCATAATAGGCCTAAAACAACACGTCTTCGAAGGGGGCACACCACTAAATACGTCTCCCATTGAAATACACGCGTTCGGCCCTTTTTCAAGACCGTATTTTTACCCCACGTAACAATGATGGAAGTTTTTATTTCGCATGAATGTATTAGATATGTGTTGAATTTTATTTTAAACTTGATTTTTCTTGACCCATCTAGATGAAATTTTTCGCTACGGGCACCTAAACAGCGCCCTCACCATTTTAAACCGATATTTTCGCTTCCTCACCGGTTCCGGCAACGATATCCTTCCGCAGCCTAGGCTCCCGTGCGTATTCGATTCCGACGATTTTTGACCACATTAGCAATGCTGAGGTTCTATTCTATCTTTTTCATAAAAAATAAGCAAGATTTACTTCTATTTGCTTCCCCTGGGACGATGATCAAATTGATATAGGTACTATTTCTCCGAACCATACACCAAACGCGGAAGGATTTAGTGTAGTGCCCCCTTAGAAGCAAAACTTTTTTTGAGTTTTCATTCTTTTTTCTACATATTTCGAAAGAACAAGTATTTCTAAGATAAATTGCCAAAGCATACCTCTGTGCGATCTGTGGTTCTCAAATAAGAGCATTTTTCTGAAAAATGATGATGTCCCAAATGTTCATAAATCGTGTATAAATGCAAGAAATCACCCATTCCGGCACCATCTGGTCCGGCACCATCTGGGCTGACATCGATTTTGGCGAACTATAGTGTATGCATTATCAATTGTTTCGTGAATAATGTAATACGAACTAACTTAACATTTAATAAACATTTGATTATAATATTACATACAGACAAAGTCCGACACAAATTCACTATTCTCTAGTTTTCAGTAATGGTAGCTCTAGAAGAGCTGTTTGGGTTTAAAAGGGTCTGTTTGAGAGATATTTCATGTGATCTTTCAATTCATGTGGTGATACATGGAGGTGAACACCCGCTGTAATTCTTCAAACCGTGGCATGTGATTCTCCTCTTGTTATCTGTCGCCGATTCTAACACCAAGTGGTCGCCTTGCGCCGGCGTCCGCTTGACACACTCTATGGGACCTCCCCCCCCCCCCCCCCCGGCATGGCGTTTCTCCCATGCATGTCAGGTCAGGTCTGCGGTTCTGTAAGATGTACACGGCTCTTGGAAGCGTGGTGATTACCTCCCTGTGTCCAGGATACCGCAGGTGACACCGGTGGTAACCATATCCTTGTTCCTATACACCCAATACGAACCAACTTCAATTTCTAAAACATTTCTGGTTAGGTTATGCTGTAGTTTTGACAGTATCTACTGCTCATCCGTCAATCTATCACCGCTAACCATAGAGTACAATGCCCCTTTTGATGATTCGTCAAAAGTTTAGTGGCCAAGGCTAACATGATTGTGTTTAGATTTGATTTAAAATATTGTATTGTACTTTTATCCTAATGGTAGTAATCTTAAGAAACTTTATTGACAAATAAAACTGCGAAAATAGAGTGAAAATGAGAGTTTTTCAAGTAAAAGGTACCATAATAGGCCTAAAACAACACGTCTTCGAAGGGGGCACACCACTAAATACGTCTCCCATTGAAATACACGCGTTCGGCCCTTTTTCAAGACCGTATTTTTACCCCACGTAACAATGATGGAAGTTTTTATTTCGCATGAATGTATTAGATATGTGTTGAATTTTATTTTAAACTTGATTTTTCTTGACCCATCTAGATGAAATTTTTCGCTACGGGCACCTAAACAGCGCCCTCACCATTTTAAACCGATATTTTCGCTTCCTCACCGGTTCCGGCAACGATATCCTTCCGCAGCCTAGGCTCCCGTGCGTATTCGATTCCGACGATTTTTGACCACATTAGCAATGCTGAGGTTCTATTCTATCTTTTTCATAAAAAATAAGCAAGATTTACTTCTATTTGCTTCCCCTGGGACGATGATCAAATTGATATAGGTACAATTTCTCCGAACCATACACCAAACGCGGAAGGATTTAGTGTAGTGCCCCCATACCGTGCGTAACTTACCGTCCCCATCATCATCATCACCACTCTGACCACTGGTTACACGGTTACACGGCGACAGAACTAGTGAAGATCCATGATGCCGTGGGGTGTAGTCGAGTTTTAATTTGTGAGGGCAGTCTGGGTACAAACAGGTGCCTGGTTGTAGTGTTGTTGTTTTGCCGTATACACTCCCATTTCTGGATCTGGATCTGGATTGGTTACTCCAGCAAAACGGGATATCCGCATCACGCTAGAGTTGGTTGATGACATGACCTAGTGATTGTTGTGGCTGGGTAGACTGTTTCCATTTCCGTGTATATCCGTGCCACCATACACCTGTAGAACCACCCATGGTGATAAATGACAGAAACGTTATATTAAACCCACACGAACTCGTGCCTGAATTGATTTCTACCCAGTCGAGAAATCACCGCACCAACGCTACATCATCATGTCTCATCTTGTGTTTGTGTATGGGACCCTTAAACGTGGTCAACCCAATGCAGCAGTAATGACAAATCCTGAAAATGGGGTTGCTACATTTGTGAGCATGGCTAAAACTGTTGAGAAATGGCCGCTTGTTGTCGCAACAAGGTTCAACATTCCGTTCATGCTTGATAAGCCTGGACACGGACATGTAAGTGTTCATTTGGGACAAACATTTGTGAAGACTGTATAAAGTTGTAGACATGCAGAACATGGCTCTGAATGCATAGCAAGCAGAGGTATGATCATCAGGTCTATGCTGTATATTTTGTTCATCTAACTAACTTCTTATAATAAACTAGCGAGGCAGATAACTATACCGCAAGTTCCACAACTCAAACAAACATTAAACAAGCCTCGACTCATATCCCCCGATTCCTGAATTTTATTAGGATTATAATAAAACTAGACTCTAGAGCGACAACTATTTTGACAAAATATATTTTGAGTTATCTTTGCAAAACCGTGTTTTTTTAAATAATTTTCTTCAAAATGGTCAATTTCATGTTCATGGTTGGATTCATTGAACCCTTTTCTTCAAGAAAATGTATACTTTTATATAGCCTTAAATGAATAATGAAGAAGTTACGGCAGTTTTAAGGAGGCTGGCTATACCTGAGGGTCCACACACCCCTTAAAACACGGCTTAAAAGTAGATCAGGATTTCAAACTTTGAGTGGCACACCGTAACACCGTCAAAAAATATAATTTACTGGAGGTTCAAAACCCTAGGGGGGGGGGGGGGGGCACTGACATTGGAAAGGGGTATAGGTATGTGCCGCCCTGAAGACCCCTTCACCCTCTTCTGCTCACTCTTAAGAAGACCCCCCCCCCCCCACACACTTTTTTTAGCCTGCTTCAGCTCTTATTTGATTGATAATTCAACAATTGTGAACATTTGCATTCCAAAGCCCAAATTTTGGCATTCTTACTAAACAAATTTGGGGAAAAGTCAGTTCTTTTTGGAAAAAAATCTGTTCTTAAGACCCCATTTTTCGACAAACCCGTTTTTGAGACCCTGGATGGCATAGCAAAACAGCTACATTTATGAACTATATTTTATTTTCTAAATGTATTTGAAGCATTCATACCTTTATTCCTTCTGTCCAGTGGCATAGCTAGAAATGTCCCACTCCCTCCCACTGCCAACCTGCTGCATGTAATAGCTATGCCACGCCACTGCTTGTCTATTGGAAGGGGGAGGGGCATTTTATTATTTTCTCAAAATTCTTTCCCATGCACCTCATGCTAGGTGATCATCTATACAGCTGTCAATAAAAGATTTAATTTTGTCTCCTCAATTTAAGATTGCTTTTGTTCCTTTATCTTTGTTACGCTTCTGCTGTTGTCTCATGTTGTGGCGTCACCCAATACCATTTTCAAACATCCATCTAACCAGTGCATCTTTTCGGCCTTCAGTAGAGTAAATGAAAGCATAAGTTTATAATTTATAGATTTAGTAATTCTTAGTCGAAGTGCTTGCCTCTCTTTCTTTGGCATTAAGCCAGACTCTTCAAAGTGCTGTTGTTTTCCACCCCTGTCCTACATACTGCCCAGCGTTGTTATCACTCCTGCTCTGTGCCTAGAATACCATCAGTTTAAGATCTCAAGACCTCTGTGTTCTTGTGTTTTCTTCAGCATGTGATGGGAGACATCTACAAAGTGGACGAAAAAATGGTGAAATATCTGGACGAGTTTGAAGATGCACCGCTATGGTACCAGCGTCGTCAACTTCATTGCCGGCTTTTGAAAGAGACGACTGGGCGAGATGATGGTGACAATGGAAGAAGGACAAGTACTGGCAGTCCCCCAAGATGTGATGATGCCATGAAAGAGGAAGCATCTCAAATAAACATGAGTGGTCCTATTTCTTCAACAGATTCGGAATCAGAATCAGCAAATATAAATTCCTTGCAAAACCAGGAGTCCTCGACCGTATTTAATGGATCTCAAAGTGAAGACGACGATATTGTCCAAGACGTTTGGTTCTATGTATTGGAAAACTTCAAAGATTCTCTTACCAAGTTGAAATACTATGACAATTATGATTCATGCAGTGATCATGGACAACCATATGATGAACTACTAGATGATGCAGACTTTAACATGGATTATAGTCTTATAACAGAAACGATTAATGTGGAATCACCGGTTGAAAATTGGGTTGATGGAATGCCTTTAGAATGGAAAGGGGTTGAAGACTCTAAATAACTCAAGAATACATGTAGATTGTGTAGTTTTCTGATATTTGTTTGTAGTTTCATGACTTACAACTGCTCAGGACTTCCATCCAGGGCATCCACATTCCATTCTATCAATCAGTAATTTGTACAAAATATATGCCTCTCATGAAAAAGACTCCCTATAGTGATTATTTGGTTTTAAATCAAAGCAGTGACCAAAGTAACTTTTTAATCCATCATGATTTTCATAGAACTTATATTCAGTAGGTAATAATGTTTTGCCAAGAAACTGACACCCTAACCACTGTAGTGCTGTGATCAGTGGCGGCACCAGCATAAATAAAAAGGGGGGAGCAACCGAGCAAGACAACCAAAATGGGGGGGGGGGGGTTTGCAAAAACATTTTTTTCAGCATTCCAAAATTGGGCTAGTCCACCATGATTTCCTTTGCTTCCGCATCAACTGTTTTCCAATAACCCTATGCTAGATATAGGTCTATAATATAGTACAGATTTGTGTGTGTGTGTGTGGGGGGGGGGGGGGGGGGGTCATAAAAATAATCAACATAAATGGCATCTCTTACTTTTTGGTTTATCTCTGTTTGCAAACAGGTATTTTGAAACTATGATGTGGACCTTATTATTTGTTGTTTGTGTTTTGGGTGGTGGAGGAAGGGTGATTCCTCCACAACACCAGAGTATTTTATTATTATTAGTCATGGTATTTTATTGTAATCCCAGCCAACCGGCTGAATTGGCACAATATTTTGAAGCCGATTTCCATCATGTTAGGCTAAATTGAAAAAATAATTTGTCTCAAAGCTCCCGCGCGCGTTAGTTTATTGATGCGCATTAGAAAAACAAAAATCTTGAAAAACAAATTTTATTTAAAAAACAAAAACAAAAAACAAAAAACAAAAAAAATCACAATATTTCACCGATTTTTCAGATTTTCATTGATCACATCATTTTAAATACAAAAAGTCACTTTTACAAGGATTTCAATATTTTATATTTAAAAAAAAAAAAAAAACTTAAAAAAAACCGCATTCCACATTAGGTTTTGAAAAACTGAAGAGCTTTGAGACAAAAGATTTTTTTTATTTAGCCTTATTGTCTAAATCTTTGAATGAACAATTTATTGACAGAATCTGCTTGGTGAGGTGTACAGAGCTGATGATAAGATGCTGAAAAGACTGGACACATTGGAAAAACACCCTACATTCTACCACAGAAAACCAATATCTGTTGAGTTCTGCACTGATACTACCATTCCAAACCAAACTGACAATGTAAATCAGAATGAGGGCAGTACACATGAATGCATGTGCTACATCATAGAAAATTTCAACAAGACATATTTGAACTTGAAATTACTTGAGGATTTCAACAACAGTGACCCTACTTATGTGGCAATAGAAAAAAGGAATTTGTCAAGAGAAAAGCAGTTAGAATTTCTAGAAGACGTGCATCAAAATTAAATGTTGGCTGTTTCAGGAATAATTATGAAAATGTGTGATTTTTATTGAAAGGCACTTGGATCAAAGATATTAATGCGATATCCGAGATCCAGTGCATGCATATATCAAATGCAGGATATTTTGATATCAGAAGAATCCCCATATTTTTTTCATTATGTCTGTAAAATCTTAGGGCCCAGAAATGTTCCATTTAGAAATTATAGTCTAAAATGTGGTGAATTACTGCCAAAGGTGTTTAACCACCAACCAGTGTGTGTACTACTCGATGGGGAAATGTTTTGTGACCTTGTGCTTCTAAAAATAGAACCGTTGGAGTTATATAACTCAAACTTTGGAATGTGACAATTTTAAGGATGACCTTCCATGTAATATAGAAAACATTAAGTTGAAAATTGGTCCAGCAATCAGATCATCTAGCTTTAAGGGTTATATTTTTGTTATAAACCATTCAAGTATTCTGGTTAAGAAATGCAATCCTGACTTCGTTTGCTGGTTAATCTATTTACAATGTGGAGGCAACAAAAAATTGTTCTACAGGCAAACGGGCCTCTCCGGTAGGGTAAGACATTTTGTGTGTGTGTTTAGGTTTTTTTAATCAACAACAAAAAATCAAATTTGTCACAAACATTTTTTTTTAAATTTCAAAAACAATCGGTCAGTTGAACCTGTAGAACAGAGTGTGATTTTCGTCGCATTACACTGCTTAAGCATTGAATGAGAGCTGGTATAAAAGTGTTAAATTTTAAGAGTTATCTACTTGTATAATGCCTACACCAAAAACATAGCTATACCATCAACAACACACTTTAGGTTCACATGTGATGTGCGAAAGATAATGAGAGCAAAAAGCTTTGAGTATATTGATACTATCTTGGAAAACCTGCCACATGGTGGGAAATCACTTTTGGAGTTTTTGGTATTTTGAAAGGTGACACTGAGCTCTTTCTAGAACTGGGTGAATTATAACTCTACCATCTTATGACCAAAAGGTATGTTTAAATGAAAATAAAAACTGTTGTAAAATCATAAGCACTATTTCACCCTGTATTACAAAATCAATAATTGCGACATGTGATCAGTAAGTTTCATTTCTGAAAGTGAACCAAACTGTTAGCTATCAACTGATTATTTCTTTATATATAGCATTTGTAGACAGTCATGTATTTTATCATATTTTAAGATAGCCATATTTTAACATGTTTGCAAATGTTTGTCATAATGTCATATATTGAAAATCATTGTCTGAAAATCATTTTGTTGCCTTAGGCGAGGAAAAACACACTACACACACCCTGTTTTACAGGCCCGACCGACCCACTGTTTGCGTTTTTCAAACCTCTGTTTTAAGAGAAGAAAATTCTCAAATCATATCAAATCAGCTGTTTTTGGCCGAAAATCTGTCACTTTTCTTTTTTGTTCACACATTTTTCAAAAAATCCGGAATTTTGCAGATTTTGGGGAAAATTTAAGGTTAACAACAACAGAAATTGATTAAAAACGACCCTACTTGACAGGGCCGTCCGCCTGTAAAACAGGTGTTTTTTTCTTTGTCGCCTTATAAATTAAATGTTATTTTTGTAAATGTATGTAAATATTTAGCTCTATGTGGACTATTTCTAAATCCCAAGCCTGTATTTACTCAATAGGGATAGCAATAAGTTCAATGCATTGTATGTCATCTGTTGAATATTTCAGCAATATAATAATGGTACAGTGGGTCCTGGTTAACACAAATTCTGTTAATTCATGTAAAACTGATTTTGATGTTTCAAGGATTATTCTATATGTTTAACAACCTAATAACACAAGCTCAGTAGTTCTACAAACTGTCACCCCTTTGTACTTGTGCTATGTACTGAAGTGTACTTGTGCTATCTGCTGAAGATAGCATCTTTGTACTTGTGCTGTCTACTGAAGATAGCATCTTTGTACTTGTACTATCTACTGAAGATAGCAACTTTGTACTCGAGCTATCTACTGAAGATAGCATCTTTGTACTTGAGCTATCTACTAAAGATAGCATCTTTGTACTTGTACTATCTACTGAATATACCAACTTTGTACTTGTGCTATCTACTGAAGATGGCAACTTTGTACTTGAGCTATCTACTGAAGATAGCAACTTTGTACTTGTGCTATCTACTGAATATATATACCAACTTTGTACTTGTGCTATCTACTGAAGCTAGCAAATTCGTACGTGTGCTATCTACTGAAGATAGCAACTTTGTACTTGTGCTATCTACTGAAGATAGCAACTTTGTACTTGTGCTATCTACTGAAGATAGCAAATTTGTACTTGTGCTGTCTACTGAAGATAGCAACTTTGTACTTGTGCTATCTACTGAAGATAGCAACTTTGAACTTGAGCTATCTACTGAAGATAGCATCTTTGTACTTGAGCTATCTACTAAAGATAGCATCTTTGTACTTGTACTATCTACTGAATATACCAACTTTGTACTTGTGCAATCTACTGAAGCTAGCAACTTCGTATGTGTGCTATCCGCTGAATATAGCAACTTTGTACTTGAGCTATCTACTGAATATAACAACTTTGTACTTGTGCTATCTACTGAAGATGGCAACTTTGTAGTTGTGCTATCTACTGAAGATGGCAACTTTGTACTTGTGCTATCTACTGAAGATAGCAACTTTGTACTTGTGCTATCTACTGAAGATAGCAACTTTGTACTTGTGCTATCTACTGAAGATAGCAAATTTGTACTTGTGCTATCTACTGAAGATAGCAACTTTGTACTTGTGCTATCTACTGAAGATAGCAACTTTGTACGTGTGCTATCTACTGAAGATAGCAACTTTGTACTTGTGCTATCTACTAAAGATAGCATCTTTGTACTTGTACTATCTACTGAATATACCAACTTTGTACTTGTGCTATCTACTGAAGTTAGCAACTTCGTACGTGTGCTATCCGCTGAATATAGCAACTTTGTACTTGAGCTATCTACTGAATATAACAACTTTGTACTTGTGCTATCTACTGAAGATGGCAACTTTGTAGTTGTGCTATCTACTGAAGATAGCAACTTTGTACTTGTGCTATCTACTGAAGATAGCAACTTTGTACTTGAGCTATCTACTGAAGATAGCATCTTTGTACTTGTACTATCTACTGAATATACCAACTTTGTACTTGTGCTATCTACTGAAGATGGCAACTTTGTACTTGAGCTATCTACTGAAGATAGCAACTTTGTACTTGAGCTATCTACTGAAGATAGCATCTTTGTACTTGTACTATCTACTGAATATACCAACTTTGTACTTGTGCTATCTACTGAAGATGGCAACTTTGTACGTGTGCTATCTACTGAAGATAGCAACTTTGTACTTGTGCTATCTACTGAAGATAGCAACTTTGTACTTGAGCTATCTACTGAAGATAGCATCTTTGTACTTGAGCTATCTACTAAAGATAGCATCTTTGTACTTGTACTATCTACTGAATATACCAACTTTGTACTTGTGCTATCCGCTGAAGATGGCAACTTTGTACTTGTGCTATGTACTGAAGTGTACTTGTGCTATCTACTGAAGATAGCAACTTTGTACTTGTGCTATCTACTGAAGATAGCAACTTTGTACTTGTGCTATCTACTGAAGATAGCAACTTTGTACTTGTGCTATCTACTGAAGATAGCAACTTTGTACTTGTGCTATCTACTGAAGATAGCAACTTTGTACTTGTGCTATCTACTGAAGATAGCAACTTTGTACTTGTGCTATCTACTGAAGCTAGCAACTTTGCACTTGTGCTATCTACTGAAGCTAGCAACTTTGTACTTGTGCTATCTACTGAAGCTAGCAACTTTGTACGTGTGCTATCTACTGAAGATAGCAACTTTGTACTTGTGCTATCTACTGAAGATGGCAACTTTGTACTTGTGTAATCTACTGAAGATAGCAACTTTGTACGTGTGCTATCTACTGAAGCTAGCAACTTTGTACTTGTGCTATCTACTGAAGATAGCAACTTTGTACGTGTGCTATCTACTGAAGATAGCAACTTTGTACTTGTGCTATCTACTGAAGATGGCAACTTTGTACTTGTGTAATCTACTGAAGATAGCAACTTTGTACTTGTGCTATCTACTGAAGCTAGCAACTTTGTACATGTGCTATCCACTGAATATAGCAACTTTGTACTTGTGCTATCTAACTAGTCCAGTGCTTACAGGCATATTATGCGATCTCGCCCTCTATCCTTGATTTTTTTTTTTGAAAGTAGATTTTCTTGCCGATTTACATTTCTGATCATGAATATATACGGCACCTGGGTATTTATGCAATTTACTGTCACCATATGTTCCTCGAAGAGCTCTTCGTTCTGCAAATGACATTACTCGCCTAAATGTTCCTAGGACAAATAAGGTCTTGGGTCAGAAATCTTTCAGTGTAGCTGGTCCACGGGCATGGAACAATCTCCCTCGTACCATAAGAGAAACTGACAATATCTCTCATTTTCGTTGTAGTCTAAAGACTCACCTTTTTCCATGCTAAATGTATTTTGTGTACTGATGTGTTACATGCGCTATGATCTAGATGGAATAGCGCTATATAAATATTAATTGTTATGTTATGTTTTGTTATGAGTTACAGAGCGATACGGTTCCTAATTACTTTAAAATCATGAAAACCTATTAAAAACCATGATTTTGAAGTAATTAAGAATCGTATCGCTCTGTAACTCAGAATATATTCATGATTTATGACCAGAAATGTAAATCTGCAAGAAAATCTACTTTCTAAGAAAAAACATGGATAAAGGGCCGGGCCCCTTAAGCCCAAAGGGAGGGTCCTTCGACTTTGGTCAAACCTTGCTTAAACCTTGCTTTGAAAAATCGAATTAAGTGTCACAAAATGATTAAGTCAATCAGCTTTGACTTTGCACTCAAATTGATTGACACAATGGTCGCAATACCCTACTACCGCATTCAAATTCCCGCATTATTTGTCTGTGACCATGGTGACCAGGCACCATATGAGGCATGGCGCACACCAATGTAAACCTAGGGCGCTGAAAATTGTTTTGGGAATGGCCATATTGGCGAACTACGTCATTTGTATTGGCAAGTCACTGCTTATAATAACGAGGCTTGCTACAGGGGTATTATAATGAGGCTCGCTACAGGGTGTATTATACCAAATTCGGAGGACCTTGCCCTTCAGGCTCACTGGCGAGTCTTTTTCTTGGGCTATAAGCATCTACTACCATAACAATAACAATGTGTAAAAATATTTCTTTCCTCGGGAAAAAGTACTTTAGGTCCAAAATACTGGACTGTACTAGTATCATCCACTGGAACAGTAAAATCATACCAGTATCGAGCGATACTGCCAACTTTTACAGTTTAGTATTGAATGAATGACACTGGTATCTGAGACCTTAAAGTACACCTTTTCCCTTTCTTCTAATAATTCTTACCATAGAAGTATTGGGGGGACACACAAAATTAGGTCTGCCACCCCCGGGAATTAAACCCGGGTCACCGGGTGGACAGGCGAGCGACAAGCACCACACCACGAGCGCCCCCCCCCCCCGACTAAATTTTTGCAGTCCATATATACCCAGGGTGTATGGCAGAATGGGATAGAAGTTGCTTGCATGCGCCTAGAAGTGCTGCTGGCCATGTGGTTCTGTGTCATGTACATGTAGGAGGGTAAGGATTTCACCAATGTACTGATCTATAGTTTGATCAGTTAAAAACTGATGAAGCCTCATTACAGCAAAAAATTAATACAGAAGGATGTAGGCCAACATAAAGGCAACAAGCGCACTGTGCATCATATGTGAGATGCGTTCATGTGACCAACACCGCTTGCGTGTGGCCATAATCCAGGCATGAGAATGGAGTTTTTGAAAATAGCAGGAAAGTGGTGAAAATTCCTGAAAAAGTGCGTGAAATTGGGCAAAAAAGGCCAAAAACAGGCTGAAATTAAAAGAAAAAGCGGAAATTTGGACCCCCAAAAATCCTGAATTCAGTTTTAAAACTGAACATTCTCATGCCTGATAATCACTTGGATTACTTATGAGCGCAGAGAGATCAAAACCAAATATTTTTCGCCAATTTGGAACTGATTAAACTATAGTGACTATTAAAACACCATGGTTCAAAATCAGCAAAGATAAAAAAGTATCACTTTAACAATATTTTGTTTTCAGACAAGAGGAACACTTAAATAAATTGATCAATACACATTATTAATTGCATAACTTTACATTTATTTGGTGTCTAGGTAAAGTATCAAAAATAAATACACTGTACAAAGACATGATTTTATGTTATAATTTTGTAAAGGGAATACAAATGTTGTTGCTTAAAATAAATGTGAAGGATACAGTTGTTATTGAAATAAAATATTAAACAGCTAGCTGTCAGGGTTTCTTTTGGGCCTCCTCACATTGTGATATTATTATATTTTCTGTATACATATTGCTGAATAAATTGAATTGCTTCTGTCTTACATGTATGTGTCTCCACTTTATAATTTGTCATCATAATCTTGTTTGGATAAAGACATTTCTGACTATTCGTGGAAGAAGGACTCAAATGCCAACGATGCCCTATGTCAATTCAGACATCCCATTATAAATAGCTGAATGGAAATGCAAATAGTATGGCAGCTACTAGTACTCTACGGAACAATAATAGGAGGATGACTTGAATAAGTTGACTTTGCCAATTCATTCAGTTATTTTGTAATTAGTTTGATGGAATCAATGCAAAATGACACAGTATTCTTATTATTTTCTGTCCGTTTTCATCTATATCTTGAAAACACACAGCTGCAAAGTCCCCCCTTTTGATGTGCTGCATCACATTTGTATAGCCCCTAACATCGAGATCCCTAGTGCTTAAACATAAAAACATATTTATAAACAAACTATATATGGATAAAGAATACAAATATTAACGAGGGCATCAATGATGCAGAACCGCGACATTTTTGCAGGTTTCATGTAAAAGGGAGCTTTAGTATATTCTACAATAATGACTCATAATAGATCTGGCCATGATGAAACTGGAATGATGGATCTTAAGCTTAGTTTATTTTCAATTGGACTTCACATTTTAGCAACAACTTTAACAGCCTATTTTACAACACGGCCTAAGATGACATTTAACCTTGTTAACATAATTATGCAGGGTCCCATGTTACAACTGTAACCTAAGTGAGTTCCAATTGGACTTGAACTTATTGGTTGAGGACTGAGTGTTATTTTTAGAGTTACAGTTAAATAAATTAGTCGTTGCATTAAGTAGTTATAACTAATTCACATTTTTGGACTAAAATATGCAAATTATCTAATTATCATATTTACACATATGCAAAGAAAGAGATCTAGCTTACAACAATTGTGCAGCCGATCATCTCCCTTCATACTAGTTAACTTGGAAGTGTATCACTCATTGTTTTTAAAAGCCAAATCTTTTCAAAATATGCAAATTAGGACATTAACATAATTACAATCATACAAATCAGCCCTAACATATATCAATAATAAATCTAGTCATGTCTAAACATCCTAGTTTGGTAGATGTTAAACAGTCTATTAGCTGAAGAGTTATACTTAATTGAATAAGTTGTTGCCAAAGTTATAGCTAATTCAAAATGTTGACTTAAATATACAAATGAGCTAATTATCATGTTTACACAAATGCAAATGAGAACTAGCTTGGACCAATGGTGCAGCTGATCATGTCCTATCACACTGTAGGCTGTAGTTAACTTGGAAGTGTATTACCCATTGTTTTCAAAATTAAGAGCCCAATCAAAGATTTGACCAAATATGCAAATTAGCACATTAGAATAATTACATCTAAAGCCCTAACATTGATCAATAATAAATTTGGTCATGTCGAACCATCTTAGTTTGGTAGAGGTGAAGTCTGCCTATTTATTAGTTGAATAATTATATTTAATTGAATGAGGTGTTCCCTTGCAGAGTTATTCAACATTTTGACTAAAATATGAAAATGAGCTAATTATTATATTTACACAAATGCTAATGGAATCTAGCTTAGACCAATGGTGCAGCCGATCTTGTTCTACAATACTAGCCAACTTGGAAGTTTATTACTCATTGTGTTTAGGATTAGGAGCCAGATCAAAGATTTGACCAAAATATGCAAATGAGCTCATTTGCATAACAACCATATAAATATGCCCTAGCATTGATCACTGATAGGTCAGGTCATGTCTAACCATCCAAGTTTTGGTAGAGGTTAAATCAGTATATTTGATTAAGATTATATTTAATTAAATTAGTTGTTGTCTTTAAGCGTTATAGCTAATTCAACATTTTGACCAAAATATGCAAATAAGCTCATTAGCATAATTACAACCATATGAATTAGTATTAACTTTAATCAAAGATAGATCTAGCCATGTATAACCATCCTAGTTTGTAAGAGGTTAAGTCAGTCTATTCATTGAAGATTTATATTTAATTGAATTAGTCCTTGCATTAAGGAGTTACAGTCAATTCAAATATTCAGGCAAAATATGCAAATTAGCTAATTATCATATTAGCACAAATATAAATGGGACATAGCTTGGACCATTGGTGGAGCTGATCATGTTTTACCATTCTAGCCAATTTAGAAGTGTATCACTCATTGTTTTCATGATTAAGAGCCAAAATAAAGATTTGACCAAAATATGCAAATAAGCTCATTAGCATAATTACAACCATATGGATCAGCATTAACATTAATAAAAGATAGATCTAGCCATGTATACCCATCCTAGTTTGTAAGAGGTTAAGTCAATCTATTCATTGAACATTTATATTTAATTGAATTAGTCCTTGCAGTAAGGAGTTACAGCCAATTCAAATATTCAGGCAAAATATGCAAATTAGCTAATTATCATATTAGCACAAATGTAATAGAGATCTAGCTTGGACCATTGGTGGAGCTGATCATGTTTTACGATTCGAGCCAATTTGGAAGTGTATCAGTTATTGCTTTCATGATTAAGAGCCAAAATAAAGATTTGACCAAAATATGCAAATGAGTTCATTAGCATAATAACAACCATACGATTCAGCCCTAATATAGATCAATGATAGATCTAGTCATGTATAACCATCCTAGTTTTGTAGCGGTTAACTCAGTCTATTTCATTGAAGAGTTATATTTAATTGAGATAGTCCTTGCATTAAGGAGTTACACCCAATTCAAGTATTGAGCCAAAATATGCAAATTAGCTAATTACCATATTAGCACAAATATAAATGAGATCTAGCTTGGACCATTGGTGGAGCTGATCATGTTTTACCATTCTAGCCAATTTGGAAGTGTATCACTCATTGTTTTCATGATTAAGAGCCAAAATAAAGATTTGACCAAAATATGCAAATGAGCTCATTAGCATAATTACAACCATACGATTCAGCCCTAACATTGATAAATGATAGATCTAGTCATGTATAACCATCCTAGTTTTGTAGAGGTTCACTCAGTCAAAGTAAGTTCAGTTCCATTAGTATTTTTGATTAATAGATTAATTTAATCAATGTAAGTATGACTAAAGTTATAGTAAATAAGGCACCTGATAGGCTTCAATGTTTCTGCCCCCCCCCCCCCCATCCCCTCTCGAGACCATCTTGCCCATTAACAAAGTACAAGGTTCCTTTCACTTCTTTTTTTTACTTTACATCAAAACTGTCAAATCAACTGGGTATTGAATAGGCCTAACTATCTCCCCCCCCCCCTTATGTAAATCAAATCCGTGTTCAACCTCTTGAGATAATCCTCCTGCCCCTCTCACACCGAGACAATCTCCCCATCCATGCTCCTCCCACTGTCCCTCCCTCTAGAGTCAATCTCCCCTACTCATCCCCTGTAACATGCGCTCTCCCTCCACCTTTCTCTCCCTACTCCTCTCCAGACTATCTTTATCATGAACTCAGTTGAGTCCAATTAGTGTTTTTAGATCACCGTAAATATACATTTTTAATTGACTATCTACCTCTATTTCCACCTGGCCCCTCCCTCCCCTACCCTTTACCCCTAACCCTCTCTAGGTTTTTAAGATCACAGTAAATGTATATTGTTTAATTTAATTGACTAAACAAACCTCCCCTCTCCTCCCTACCTAATCCACTTCTCAATTTAGAATCAACAAAAGTTCAGTTCATTTTAGTGTTTTAGATCATTGTAAATATGTTTATAAACTATGGAGATGATGGGTATCACGTATCTCCCCTCCCCTGCTCACCGCCCCCAACCCCACCCTACCCCAATCTGAGACACATATATTCTCAGCCCCCAATACGGTAACTCCCTACTCACCTCTTTAATAACCCCAATTTTAAGTTCGTATTAAGAACACACTATTTGAGAAATTGAATAATAAAATGAGGACACACCCCTTGAGAAATGGTATAATCCTAATTAGTATTTATCTAGGCCAAGTGGTCACGTGGTCTTCTGTGTGTTCTGCATACATGTGCTTGTGTATTTTTAACTCCAAAGTGTGTTAATGAACCTTTCAAGCGAACGTGATCGCCGATCCGTGATATAAACAAACTAAATAATTATGGTAGTCCTTTTTTAAGTGTAGCACAATTAATATATTTTAAGCACCAGAGCAGAGGTAGGCGCGCGAATTTTTTTTAAACTCAACCATAGATATAGCGGAGCTGTAGGATTTCTATACCAAAAACACATCTCACCCCTCATTCACAATGGCCAACCCTTGTATTGAATTCCCGTTACTGATTCAGCTCCATTATTCATTAATTAGCGAATGCTTCGAGGAAGTTTATACAGCGCGCGTGAACCATCGCCCACACGAAACACGTGCGAATCAGTATTAACACATTGCATACTATATTACAATTGCTATGTCAGGATCGCGCTCGCGAGTGGACGGCATAAACATATTATTTTAACAATACTAAATAGTATTTTTATCTTAATTTGTGAGCACATTTAATGAACAAACAAATATAGTGATGAAAGCAAGATAGAGTAATATTATGGACAAATAGTATTTAAAAAATCAGAATTTAGAGGCCCATTATGAATGCAATCTCAGTCATTGTACACTTACACAAAATAGCATATGAATGGTTAATAAAAAAATATTAAGTTTTTGGGAAAGGGCGGCCGGCCGCCACATGAGTTAATGAATTGCTGTTGGTGATGATGGAAAATGAGACTTATTTGTGCAAAATCAATTTTTAAACAGTTGAAACTTTACTAGTTATTTCCTTACAATACTGTCTTCTCAATTGGCTTAATAAATAGTTTCGTGGTTTGTTAATTTTGGATTTCTGAGAGTTTACCAAGGAGTTTACCCAGGGAGGTGTATTAGTAATAACATCTCTCTGGTTTACCCAAGGCTGCTACCAATTAACTATTATCTGCGTGTTATTGTTGTAGTATTAATCTCGACTGAACAGCAACCGTCTTTACTGCTTCGAAGATATGTTTGTTTATCCATCGGATCAAATAAGTCCATGGTTTATCCACCGTCTATGGTTTATCCAATATTTACCAAGGCATACCGCTTAAGCCGTCTCCTGCGGCTATCACACATGATCACTATAGCCTCGTGCTTGTATAATATCGTTCAATATCAGCACAGTCCAGGATATGACGTATTTCATAACAAAAATTCACATTGCGTATGTATCCAAATCGATTTTCGAAACATTTCTTTCTACACATCTAAGTAAATATGGTTCACAGTATTCTCGCGATTTTTGAGTGATAACCATACCTTAACGAAAAAGTAGTTAGCTTTTTAACATTACACACAAAAAACGGAATGCATAACAATGACAACAGTGCCCGCAGATACGAGGCTAGTGATGCCGTGCGTCACAAGAACCTCGATATACATCGCGGTTAAAAAGTCATTGTGAACATATGAGCCTTTAACGATTTCTTTAAATTGAAATATAGTCGAGCTACATTCTTTACTTGAAGAAGTCAATTATTCCAAAATCAATAGCAGACACTTGTTGAGTAAAAAGATATTATTTTTGTTAGGCTATATTAAAAAAAAGTCTCAAAGCTATTTAGTTTTTCAACACCTAATGCGGAATGCAGGTTTTTTTTCTTTCTTTTTTAAATATAAAATATTGAAATCCTTGTAAAAGTCCTTACTTCAAAACCATGGTCTGCTCCAACAACTTATTTTATGAGTGGTTTTTCCTTCGTAAAAGAATTCCTTGGTTTGATACAGTGTTAACGCCATTTACAGTGTTTCCCACTACGATCACAACTGTACACAAGTGAATAGACTAGTATGGAATGCTTTCCATGATGAAACGAAACATGTTAAAAAATTCATTAAATTGGAAACTGATTTCCATTATGATTTAGTTAAGTTATGTGATGTTTTTTATGGAAGATACAATCAAGATAAAATTATAAGTCCGGAAAAAGTGTGTTTCCTGAAAGGTCAAACTTCATTATAAGAGAGACAAAAATATGTGTACAAATTTGACAAAAAATCACATAATGTTGCTTCAATGTGCATACTGAAGTCCATTTCGCTTCCTCCGGACAGTGATGTAACTTAAAGATGCATCATTTTTCTACCATCTTTCTACCCACATGTGCACATGCCAGTGCCTCAGGAGAGTGCATGCTTAATTACACTGTAAATGATGCAGCGATGTCACTGTCTCATGGAAGTGAAATAGACCATAGTCCAAATCAATTTACAATGTAATAAGGCTCACATATTGTCCGTAAATAGATTCATCAAGTCTGTAGATAATCATGACATATTTTGGTTTTTTTGGCAAAACAAATATCAGGTAGATATGTAAGTTTTTTCCAAGCTGACAGTTTTGCTGGTCAACGACCAGCTTTTCAAAGCTACTTATCGGCTGTTGATGTTTTGCCGGGAAACGGACCGGAAGTGGTAAGATTTGTGACGAGCGAAATTGTCTTGGAAAAAAAGTTTTTTATCTACCTGATATTGGTCTTGCCAAAAATATATATACAGTCATCAAAAAAAGTAACTATACAGGTAATAAATGGGCTTCTAATTCTAAAAATATATATCCTACCTAAAAATATTAAAATATAAAGTTGTTGAGAAATTTATCTTCTTTAATATGAAATATTGCACGCTAGGATCGGATGATTAATGAGGAAGTGACACTTCAAAATGTAAGGTGGGGTCCCATTTTCATGTTCACATTTTTATTTTCTACACGCGGACCTATCTACAGGTACCTTATCAATTACCGGTAGTGCAATTGGGGGATGCATGCACAGGTTGGACAGTCGGCCGTATTGTTCCGATGGATCAATACGCCACACACACACTACCTGTCATACCCTCCCCCGTGTTGAAATGTAAAATGTGAAAATGAAATTGTGACTTATCCTTACATTTTGGATTGTCACTTCTTCCATTTTCAACCGATCTTAGCGTGCAATATCTCATATTAAAGAAGATAAATTTGTCAACAACTTTATAATTTAATATTTTTAAGAAGGATATATATTTTAAGAGTTAAAAATCAATTTATTACCGGTATAATTACTTTTTTGATGACTGTATATCAATTTTTGAGGCTCACCTATATTTACTACAGACAGTAATAGTATTGGATGAAACAATTAAAAATATATATAGCTCCAGCCTAAAATATCTAATTACAAATTTCTCTTTTAATTTTAAAATATATTATCTCATAGTGTATTATCTGGTAGTTACGATTTGAGACTAGTTGACTTACTTTCTAATATTTATTTATACATCTTGTGTTCATGCTTACTCCAATAGAACTATATATGGACATGGGTGAGGGTGAGGGCTGATATCAATTTACTAGATTTTGGGAAACAAATTACAAAAAGAATGCAATGCCCAGATTTTTTTGACAAGTTAGTAATTTCACAACTTTATATGCAAATGAGAAAATTGCACATCTACAAAATTTGCAGATACATCTATGGGCAACAAGCTATTGATACCAATTCAGAGAAATTGTGATGGTAAACTTGCGGTACGGTAGGAATCAACACAACAGATGGCTATCACACACATACATCAAGAACAACTCACAGTCTGACATCAAAGAAGAGATCGAGAGTAATTATACGTTGGGTTGGACTCAGTGCCAGAACAAATGTCGGATAAGACACTATAATAAAAAGACTGCAGTGGCAGAAGACTGCGCATTGAAAATAGTCCAACAGTATATCGCGAATGATTGGGGGTCATGACTCCGATACCACAACAGAAATCTTGTGCAGGATCAATCTGCCAACTTGAATCCTGGTAACCACCATGAGGTCACACACCAATTCAAAACAAGTTAGATGTAACTGGTGCATTTGGATGTCCTGTAGACAAGGTGTATTTTTATACATGAGACATGGTAACCGAATGATGTATCCTGCCTATATTTTGGAACAACTGACAGAAGAAATGCCAAGCAATGAATTCATGACAATGCATGACATTGACTGCAAATTTAAAGGCATATTATGTGATCTTTTCCAGAGAGCGCCCTCTATTCATGATTTTTTTTTAGAAAGTAGATTTTCTTGCAGATTTACATTTCCGATCATAAATCATACATACATTCCAAGTTACTGAGTGATACGATTCCTAATTACCTCAAAATCATGGTTTTAGAGTGAATTTAGAGTGAAAATATAAACTGTCGGGATTCCGACAGTTTATTTTCACTCTAAAACCATGATTTTGAAGTAATTAAGAATCGTATCGCCCTGTAACTTGGAATGTATGCATGATTTATGATCAGAAATGTAAATCTGCAAGAAAATTTGCTTTCAATTTTTTTTTCGATGTTGAGGGCGTTCCCTGGAAAGATCACATAATATACCTTTAAATCACATTAGTAAGAAAAGACATGTTTTTAGCTCCTGAATCATACAACATTTGCTGTTCCTAGTTGGTATGCGTATGGGCATTGTTCCTCTTGTGAGGCAGAGTACAGCACGAAATGGCTGCAAGGATTTGGGTTAACCTGAGACCAATATAAAAGAGATAGGAAGCACACATCTATTCATTGCTGTGCACAAGGTCCGGTACGGGTTGTTATGCGAGATTCACTTGACCGACTATTGAGCTGCTTCCACTTTGTCGGGATTGTTTGCGTGTGAGCATGCGTAGAACAATTAAAATCGGCCTTTTAATCGACCCGGGTCATTTCAACAGTAAACAGCATCGAGTTACCACGTTTTCCAAAATACTGATGATTTCATTAGTTGGGCCCACTTGGTTTTGGAAAATAAATAGCCTTATACCAAAATAACTAATCTTTTAGGGTCAGAAAATGAATGGTTAACTAGCGATGAAGGAGAAGAAGTGACACCGCAAGCGAGCGAGAAAGAAAACGAGAAACCAACTCCCGCTACAAATACAACAAGACGGAAACATTTCAAGTGTCCCCTTTGTGAAAAATAATACACATCAACGTCAGGGTTTCATAGCATGAGTGATAAATTAGCCGGAGCATCAACATTTTCAACATTAGATGCCAATTGTGGATACTGGGTGATCCAGTTAGACGATGACAGTTCTTCTCCAAAACAATTTAATGGAGACAACCACCCAGCAAAACAATGGGCGTTATGGAAACAACAGTTTGAACTGTACTAAATAGCGAGTGGTCTACAAAAAAATCCAGAGCCAGTGCAGTGTTCGACATTGCTTCATGTAGCCGGGCCAGAAGTGCTGAGAATATACAACACTTTCACATTTGCCGAGGGAGAAGACAAGAATGATGTTAAACTCTTGCTACAAAAGCTAGATGACATTTCCTGCCACACAAAAAATGTGGATTACGAGAGACACTTGTTTTTCACGAGAGACCAAAATGATGGAGAAACTCTGGAAACGTATGTGACGGACTTATAAAATCTCGCCAGCAATTGTGAATTTGATGCATTGAAAGAAAGTCTAGTGAAAAGTAGGCTAATCATTTTGGGATTCAATCAAAAGAGCTCAGGAAAAAGCTACTTGCGCTAAACGAGTCTACCTTGAATGAAGTGATAGACATTTGCAAAGCCGATGTAGATACAACAAGGCAAATAGACAAACTCCAAGGTGAAAAACAAATTTATGTAGATGCAGCATCCCCTCACAAAAAACAAAACAAGGTATTTAAAAAAAACTGGACGGGGGAGATAGAAGACTGTTGAAAGTTCAAGAACAGACATTAACAAACAGCATTGCTACTATGTTTCCTAACAATTTAACTCTAAGGGATTCAAAAGTGTTTTTGATATCAAATGAAAGGTCCCATTTCTCATTACACTGATGATGCCCTTAAATCTAGAATAGGGTCAACAACCTTTAAGACGTATGGTTAACATTGATGAAGAAGTTGGATTGGGGTAATTAAAGTTGTATGGTGGACACCGAATCATTCAGAAATATTATAAGGACACATTGAGAAATAGGTTATGTAAAACTTTTTTTATTAAAGGTTATTAAAAATATTCTTAAACTAGAGAATAACAAGACTAGGCACGCCTAGTAGAGCTGGTCGGATATTTGAATGTTAAAAAATGTTTTTGTATTGTAATATGGCAGAAATAATTTGGAAAGTGGTGTTATGGTACTAATTTTTTTTAACTGGAAAATATGATTGGCTTTATTTGTTCACACAAAGTAACTTACACATATGTTATTCTTAGGGAGTGTTCATAAATACTCTGGTGGTGGAGGTTGGAAATATTTGAGCTTTGGACATATTTTTTTCTTGATCACCCCAAACAGCGTTATTTTTTGTCTTGATCCCCCTTTTTCGTTGATTTTTTTTCTTGATCCCCCTGTATATCCAATTAATCAAGCAATAGTAGATTTGACTGCTCACGAAGCATTTCTTTCTGATCCTCCCTCCATTTTTTCCAACCCCCCCCCCCCCCTAAATAATAAATTCATTTGGACAATCCACTGAATAATGTTGATGAATGTTGTGGAATTCTGAGACCTTTTTGCCTTTGTC
Source organism: Ophiura sarsii (assembly GCA_035610835.1). Lineage (NCBI taxonomy): Eukaryota > Metazoa > Echinodermata > Ophiuroidea > Amphilepidida > Ophiuridae > Ophiura > Ophiura sarsii. The sequence continues at coordinate 16,695,419 of CM069458.1, read as the reverse complement.
ATGACAGAGAAAGTATTATGATGTAATAACCCCCCCCCCCCCCCCCCTCCATAAATAACGAAGAATTTCTTTCTGATCCTCCCTCCATTTTTTCCAACCACCCCCCATAAATAATAAATTCATTTGGACAATCCACTGAATAATTTTGATGAATGTTGTGGAATTCTGAGACCTTTTTGCCTTTGTCATGACAGAGAAAGTATTATGATGTTATAACCCCCACCCCCATAAATAATAAATATTTATAATGAACACTCCCTTTGGTTTGAAAAGGTAAACAATTTCATTATGGTTTAGAAAACATAATGGGCTTCTTTTGACTATAAAGTAAGTATATGTAGGACAGTATTTTTACTCTGGGGAAACTTATCCAGTAAACGAAATACTAATATAATGAAACGGAACACCGTTTTCGGTTCGTCACATATTCTAAAGCTTACCCTCTACATGTAGCCCAGTGCAATCAGGCCTGTATGCATTCTGTGTCAGCCTGAACACACGAAAGCATAGGGGAAAATAAGCTTATTAAAAAGTTGACTGATTAGATCGCGTACTTCAACTTTATAATCTCATCTTTTTATGTTCCCATAGTAATCCTTAGTTACATTTAACAGTCAGGCAACTTATTATAGTCTTCAAATGGTCACATTCTGTGTATTTTGTGTGTAAATGTGATTCGTAAACTAAATCTGGTCCCGATATTTTGTACGATGTATGATCCCCGTCCTCAAGGGGTTGTTGCCATATCATTGGGCTAATCATATTGAAGGGTTCACCTAGACTGTAACTCTCAGCCGCCCTCTTATGTCGCTATCTTGCAGGCTCCGATATTTGTACAGCTTTAGCGTCCGTACGGTAATATTGATGACTGGGGGATGTAGCCTAGGGTTCGCCATAATCATTGGGCTAATTGCGAGAGCCAAGGCAACACGGAACAAAGAGGCCGTGCCGTGGCCGTGGACTCAGTGACTCAGTATATTACTAAATCATATAATATAATACAAAATAGCATCCAAATAGCTTAGTATATTACTAAATGGCATCCAAATAGCTAAAATAACTTACTGTGTCCTCTTACCTTCATATTATAACAATATCAATTACATTTTACAACAAAATCGCTTCAGAAGATGATTAATGCAAGTTATTAGCAAATGCAATTTTAGGGGTTTGTGAAAAGGTTACGACTTAGAAACGTCGTTTCAAATGACGGGCTCGTCATCTCCCCCGTCAAAAACTACATGTACCAGCACAAGGCGGTTCTCGAACGGCGCGTCTCGCCTGTTCATCAAAAGTGACTTGAAAGAAATGATGATGAAACATATGATACAATGTAGCACTGTCACAGAGGTATGCATTGTAGTTAATGCAAGGGATGTAATACCTTGACAAATTTAATCAACAAAAAGAACACACCAACCCCCTTCCCTACACCAAATCACATCAAGATAGGCCTTACAGATCTTATTAGACCCCAGATGACCTCTGATGACCTTGAAAATGTAATCAGCAAAAAGAACACACAAACCCCCTTCCCTCCACCAAATCACATCAAGATAGGCCTTACGGATCTTATTTGACCCCAGATGACCTCTGATGACCTCGAAAAATTAATCAACAAAAAGAACACACCATCCCTCTTCCGTCCACCAAATCCCATCAAGATAGGCCTTACGGATCTTATTTGACCCCAGATGACCTTGAATGACCTCCGATGACCTTGAAAATTTAATCAGCAAAAGAATACACCACCCCACTTCCCTCCACCAAATCCAATCAAGATAGGCCTTACTGATCTATTTGACCCCATATTTGACCCCGATGACCCCGAAAAATTGATCAACAAAAAGAACACACCACCCCCCCTTCCCTCCACCAAATCCCATCAAGATAGGCCTTACTGATCTATTTGACCCCATATTTGACCCCCGATGACCCCGAAAAAATAATCAACAAAAAGAACACCCCATCCCTCTTCCGTCCACCAAATCCCATCAAGATAGGCCTTACTGATCTATTTGACCCCATATTTGACCCCGATGACCCCGAAAAAATAATCAACAAAAAGAACACCCCATCCCTCTTCCGTCCACCAAATCCCATCAAGATAGGCCTTACTGATCTATTTGACCCCATATTTGACCCCCGATGACCCCGAAAAATTAATCAACAAAAAGAACACACCACCCCTCTTCCGTCCACCAAATCCCATCAAGATAGGCCTTACTGATCTATTTGACCCCATATTTGACCCCCGATGACCCCGAAAAATTAATCAACAAAAAGAACACACCACCCCCCTTCCCTCCACCAAATCCCATCAAGATAGGCCTTACTGATCTATTTGACCCCATATTTGACCCCCAATGACCCCAAAAAATTAATCAACAAAAAGAACACACCACCCCCCTTCCCTCCACCAAATCCCATCAAGATAGGCCTTACTGATCTATTTGACCCCATATTTGACCCCCAATGACCCCGAAAAATTAATCAAAAAAAAAAAAAAAACCTTCCCTCCACCAAATCCCATCAAGATAGGCCTTACTGATCTATTTGACCCCATATTTGACCCCCGATGACCTTGAATGACCTCCGATGACCTTGACAATTTAATCACCAAAAAGAACACACCACCCCCTTCCCTCCACCAAATCCCATCAAGATCGGCCTTACGGATCTTATTTGACCCCATATTTGACCCCGATGACCTTGAATGACCTCCGATGACCTTGAAAATCTAATCAGCAAAAGAACACCCCACCCCCTTCCCTGACATCAAGTCCCATCAAGATAGGCCTTACGGATCTCTAGATATCGCGTCACAACGCGTCTCAAAAGTTTTAAGCATATTTGACCTCGATGACCTTGTATGACCCCTGATGACCTTGAAAAATCAATCAGCAACAGAACGCACCACCCCCCTTCCCTCCACCAAGTCCCATCACGATAGGCCTTACGGATCTCCAGATATCGCGTCACAAAGGTATTTCTTAGCACACGGCATACGGCGGACGGCATACGGCGGACGGCATACGGCGGACGGCATACGGCGGACAGAAATAGTGATAACATAGTCTCTTTCTGATTACATCAGGCGAGACAAAAAGAGAAAAGCCAAAAAAGGAGACACTGACCAACGGACATTTTCCTGTAAAAAGTGTGGAAACCAACATGGACCAAGGCAGTGCCCAGCTTACAGTCGTAAGTGTAAAAAATGCGACAAGCCGAATCACTTTGCATCAATGCGCCGAAAACAACAGGTGTTTCACTTTGAGCACTTGACAGTCACATAATGGAAAAACATAACAGGCCGGACTTGTAGGTTTGTTGTTTAAAATAAGTGTTTTGGTTTGCAAGTAAATGTTATTTTATACCTGTGTTTGATTTTCCGTGTTTTTTTAATCTGCAGCTCACATGCTATGCTGGTTCCCTGCATCAATGGGCTCCAGATAACTTATCCATAGATGCAGGTACGCGCCGATTTCCACTCAAAGCTGATTTGCTGACATAAAAGTCATGCATATTCATGATTGACGAAAAATAGATCCACAAATAAATTTGATCAAGCTATAGCTTCACGCTTAGAATGATAACAAATTTGCTGATTGGCACAACATACACATGTACCTGTGCTCACCACAGCATTGGACTTCACACGCATGTCATAGCGCATATGGCAGCGCGACAATGCATTTCAGCTTTTGATGTGGTATCTCTGTTACAGTGTGTTGATCGTTATTTACCTTACGCCATAACAGAGCGGTTACGGCCGGCAATTGAGAACCCTGTACCTGCACCTATGGATAAGTTAGGCTGGGGATCCAGGGTGCAGGGAACCAGCATACTCGCATGCCTGTCCTGAAGCTGACGTACAGCTGCCTACAGACAAGCTTCCCTTTCTACAGAGGCCGATTTTGAAAGTGAATTGCTAAGTATTGTCCAAGCAGCCCTGGGAGAAATTCAACATGATAGATTTCTCGCATCATCACATTCTATGGCTGCAGGACACATCACAAAGATTGCAACAGTAATGCAAACTCAAATACATCAAAATGTACATTTCTGCTCATCCACATCAAGCATGTATTTGTCACAAATAACCTGGGAGCAGAAAAAGTGTTACAGAAGTTACACCAACTTCGATTGAACTCTTCATTTGTAAGCGGGTTTTCTGGCCGTCATCAAGAAATACAACATCCGAGGTCCCGCAAAGATTTGTGAATATTTTTACCCAACACTTTCAACCTCAAACTGAGCTCATAGACTCTGCATTCAAACGTGATGCTGAAAAGATTACTGAAAATAATCAACAATTTATTATTTATATCTGTGGTTATATAGTCTATGCGCTAAAAAATGTTACTACAGAATCAAGAATAAAAGCAAACGGGACCAATTACTTCCACTTTTAGCGACTTGCAAGGAAATGACAGTGAAAATTCAAAAGTTTCAAAGTGGATGGAACTTATGAATCATGGTACTTATATTTGTCTCAGGTTTAACTAATGGACAGATTATGCGCTATCAAAGAAGGAAATTGGAATTAATGGGCAATGCTCTGCAATCACATACTGCACAGGCAAAAGAAGTAAACCGATGAAGAGGTTATGGTCCTACATGGGCAGGTTCACGATCATTACCAAAAAGATGACCTCTGCAAATAGAGTGGATCTATTGAGCAATGTACTTTTACACTATTGAAGAAGGAAATTAGAGTCAATGGGCAATGCTCTGCAATCACATACTGCATGATCCTGCCAATACAGTTGATGATCCTGCCAATGACGATGACACTGTGTCAAGCAGTGACGTGGATGAAGGAGACATAGCATGCCTTCACAAGATTATCTCTCTCAGGCAAATGGATTTTCATTAAGTCCCAGTGCAGATTATGCGCACGATGTACTGGGACCATACATCAATTCAAGAAAGAAAGAGCTGTGTTCAAAAAAGTAAGTACACTGTAAACGATGGCTTGTATGTGTCACAACTGGACTATTCGCTTAAAGAAGCATGCAAATTACAGCAAAAGGTATGTCAAGATGGCCATAGCAAAAAGTGTACATCTTGCAGAAGTCTAGTGAACATTGGTGACATTGTGTTACAAAAGGGGATAGTGAAGCTGGCAGATGTTTATAAACAGTGCTGTCCAGGGGGAAAGTATATCAAATAAGGCAGTTCGACACCTTATGGGGATGCCATTTGTGGTTATTAGAATTGATCAATTGTATGTGATGTCAAAGGAATCCGGCATAGATTATGAGCAGCTACAAAAGAGTATGCAGATCTTCAAGCCGGATCCTAACGCCTTAAATACTACCAATGGTTTAACTAAAGAAACACTGAGAGCCATTTGTCAATTGGCATCGACAGAAAAAGATGCAATGCTCCTCAAGTATGTCGCCTGCACAGCCTCGGGCAAAGGATCCAAGAAATCAAAAAGTGATTATGGATTTTCAGAATATCACAAAAAGGGCCTTCTGATTAAAGAATCAATAGATCAGCTATACAAAATTAAGAAAGCCATAGATATGTTAACAAAAACAGAGGACATAGCAATATTGCGCACGTTTGGTATTGTCGATGTATACGATACAGATGAAGGAGATGAAGCGTGTGAAAAGGATGACGAGGATGATGTCTGCTGGACATCGGAGGAGGAAGATGAAGAGGAGGAAAAGGATGGGGGACACGAGTTGCCAGAAATTGATTCTGATTCAGATGATGAAATGATTACTGAGGAGCAGGGACTTTTCAGATCAAATCTGAGTAGTCTTGATGACCGGTGCAAGTCCCTTATCACCAAGAAACGGAATTATATTTAAAAAAAGGCAGAAAGAAAATTCCTTAAAGAGAAAGCAAAGCACTGTCTTCTAAGAGAAACGTGCCATTGAGAGTGTCAAGGGTTGTGAAAAGCTTCCCATCCATTGGAAAAGATATTGAGGACTTTGTTCATGAAAAACAAGTTGGTGCTGATGCCTGGAGGCGAACCGGTATGGCATTTTAAAAGACATGAAAAGGGGAACATGTCTCAAATCACTGTAGTATCTATAGTGATGACTCGATCAACCAACACCATATTACAATGGCGACGCGTGGATGTGATTTTGTCAAAGTCGAAGCCAAATTTCAGTCGCAGCATTGTGTGATTTGATACAAACGAGATTATTCAACTAATGCAAAAGTTATGAGTATGTGGGATTTTACTGATTTTATTTTCTCTTGGAAGGCAAACTTCCGCAGCGATTTCAGACAACCATGCACCATCTGTGGTCATAGTCCAAAAATTCTTGCCTGTGATGGTACTAAAATTGTCATGTTCTTAAAGGGGCATTGAGAGATGTATCGATATACTAAATGAGCAAATAACGTAAAGATAATCATCAACATAGCCCAAATCCAAAATATCATACAATTCCGACATCACCTTCATGCCAAACTAAGCAAATAACGGCACTTCCGGGTTGAGATTTGCCGCAAAAGTCGGTGAGTAAAACTTAGCACAACTTCCGAATTCAGCACCTTAGTATCATATCGAAACTAAGAAAATCATGAAATATTATATGATAAACGGCGAATGTTGGTAAACTGTTTCAGATGGTAGTTAGTATATGCCTAAGTATTACTCCGATGCAAAAAAACCTGATTTCCAGGATAATTGAGGGCGCACTCCCATACGTATCTCAATGCCCATAAAGCATGCCTCCACCTCACCTCAGTTGAGGAGCCCAGATCTGAGGAGGAACTCTTTTCTATACACAAAAGAAGAGAGACATTATTTTTCTTACAAGAACAGCTCACAGAAAAGTTTCAAAGACAGTTCAAGTTAGTTTGGTGTAAAGTTTCAAGTGTGCAGAATTCAGCATTATCAACATGATCTGAATGGACTACAAGTTGTGTAACAGATACAAATTGAATAGAAATTAGCCCACCCCAATTGTTAACAGAGTAAACAGCATTGCAGCATTGAATAACAATGACAATTTAAAAAAAGTCAATGCGCCAATTGTGATATCTGCTGTGTGCACACAAGCTTGTGTTGGAGACAAGCTCTGTTAACAAAAGGGCAACTATATCCTGGTGCTGTCCAAGCTTTACAAGAAATTGGGATACATCAGGGAGGAGCTTTGGCCAGTTCAATGATGCATCAGAGTTTTTAATTGCACTACTAAATCATCTGATAACATCAGTGAGGATTAGAGAAATTCTATCGTGGGACGGAGTCTTGAAAACACCTTTAAATGCAAGAGAGTGCAAGTTACAAAAAATGGCAGTCAGGTCTTTGAAGAAATTTCCAGCAAGTGGCACGGTAGCAACGATAAAGGGAAGCTGATGCAGTGTGAATTCCTTGAATAGAGCAAGGCCACACATTTCTTAGGAGACATTCACTATACACTGGACAGCATCTACACCATGCAGCTCAAGGAAAAGGAGGAGGAAAGGCTTCAAAAAGAAAGCATGAACAAGATGCAAAAAAACAAAAAAACAACATATGTTTGAGGTGAGGCCCATTTCTGTCATCAATTGCATACAAGGAACCTAGGTCGATACAAATGGAGCTTGTCTCCCAACACAAGCCTGTGTGCACACAGCAAATATCACAATTGACGATGTACAGCAACAAGACTACAAAGGTGCTCCATAATAGTAGCAATTACATTGGTAACAATAGAGAAGTTTAACAAGACAAAGCCAAATATGTACAAATATGTTGTAGTTGGTGGATGCCATCAACTGGCGGCTGTGACCAAGTTAAGGGAAGAGTTCCCAGACAACAAACAAGAGATTCATGGAATGTGAAATCCATGTGTATGGTAAAGAGCTCCTGAGTAGCAAATAAGCCATTAGCTACCTTGCAAATATGCACAATGTGCTGCAGTCATATCATAAGGACATGACTACACAAGATAAGGTGAGCATTAATTGTTTAGACAATACCTAACACTAGTTTATTTCAGCCAAATATGTACAAATATGTTGTAGTTGGTGGATGCCACCAACTGGCGGCTGTGACAAAGTTACGGGAAGAGTTTCCGGACAACCAGAGATTTATGGAACGCGAAATCCATGTGTATGGTAAAGAGCTCCTGAGTAGCAAATAAGCCATTAGCTACCTTGCAAATATGCACAATGTGCTGCAGTCATATCATAAGGACATGACTACACAAGATAAGGTGAGCATTAATTGTTTAGACAATACCTAACACTAGTTTATTTTAGCCAAATATGTACAAATATGTTGTAGTTGGTGGATGCCACCAACTGGCGGCTGTGACAAAGTTACGGGAAGAGTTTCCGGACAACCAGAGATTTATGGAACGCGAAATCCATGTGTATGGTAAAGAGCTCCTGAGTAGCAAATAAGCCATTAGCTACCTTGCAAATATGCACAATGTGCTGCAGTCATATCATAAGGACATGACTACACAAGATAAGGTGAGCATTAATTGTTTAGACAATACCTAACACTAGTTTATTTCAGCCAAATATGTACAAATATGTTGTAGTTGGTGGATGCCACCAACTGGTGGCTGTGACAAAGTTACGGGAAGAGTTTCCGGACAACCAGAGATTTATGGAACGTGAAATCCATGTGTATGGTAAAGAGCTCCTGAGTAGCAAAGAAGCCATTAGCTACCTTGCAAATATGCACAATGTGCTGCAGTCGTATCATAAGGACATGACTACACAAGATAAGGTGAGCATTAATTGTTTTAGACAATACCTAACACTTGTTTATTTCAGCCAAATATGAACAAATATGTTGTAGTTGGTGGATGCCACCAACTGGCGGCTGTGACCAAGTTAAGGGAAGAGTTCCCAGACAACAAGAGATTCATGGAACGTGAAATCCATGTGTATGGTAAAGAGCTCCTGAGTAGCAAAAAAGCCATTAGCTACCTTGCAAATATGCACAATGTGCTGCAGTCATATCATAAAGACATGACTAACACAAGATAAGGTGAGCATTAATTGTTTTTAGACAATACCTAACACTTGTTTATTTCAGCCAAATATGTACAAATATGTTGTAGTTGGTGGAAGCCACCAACTGGCGGCTGTGACCAAGTTAAGGGAAGAGTTCCCAGACAACAAGAGATTCATGGAACGTGAAATCCATGTGTATGGTAAAGAGCTCCTGAGTAACAAAGAAGCCATTAGCTACCTTGCAAATATGCACAATGTGCTGCAGTCATATCATAAGGACATGACTACACAAGATAAGGTGAGCATTAATTGTTTTAGACAATACCTAACACTTGTTTATTTCAGCCAAATATGTACAAATATGTTGTAGTTGGTGGAAGCCACCAACTGGCGGCTGTGACAAAGTTACGGGAAGAGTTTCCGGACAACCAGAGATTTATGGAACGCGAAATCGATGTGTATGGTAAAGAGCTCCTGAGTAGCAAAGAAGCCATTAGCTACCTTGCAAATATGCACAATGTGCTGCAGTCATATCATAAGGACATGACTACACAAGATAAGGTGAGCATTAATTGTTTTTAGACAATACCTAACACTTGTTTATTTCAGCCAAATATGTACAAATATGTTGTGGTGAACTGGCGGCTGTGACCAAGTTAAGGAAAGAGTTCCCAGACAACAAGAGATTCATGGAACGTGAAATACACGTGTATGGTAATGAACTGCAGAGTAGCAAATAAGCCATATATTAGCTACCTTGCAAATATGCACAATGTGTATATAGTTATATAATCATGATACACGTTTATCTGCTTTTCATCATTTCTCAACAACATGAACAAAAAAGATGGTGGTTTGAGGAGCAAGACTATGGCATTGTGATTATGGATGAGGACGGCAGAAAGAAGAGGCCTGTTGGGATAGGGACATTGTTTAGTACCATGTTTTTGGTGGGTTTTTTTATATTGTTGAATTATTTATATTTTTCTATTCCCCAGATCATGGTATTGATGATGAGAGTTTCCGTTTGTTGGATGATACATCAATAAAGGAGTTAATTCTTAAATTGGGTATCAGACTAAAATTAACTAAATGCTACAACCAATGGAAAGTTCATGTAAGTATGTAAAACAGAAGAGGCCTAGCTGTTGGGATAGGGACACACAGCAGTAATGAATACCCACCGGTAGAAGGAGTTTATTGTCTTACAACTGATGATGAGTTGATGAAGTACAAGAATTTCGAAGAACCTGTAAAGTTTCAGTTCATCGACAAGTCTGGTCGTCAGCTCAAGAGATATGAAATGGTCCTTGATAAGAAAGCATTTGACTACTCCATGTCTGCACTTGCTCAGCGGTCGAACTCTTAAGAAGTATGAACAAAGCAAACCTTGAGAAAGAGAGATTTAAAAGGGAGAAGGTATAAATGCAGGGGAGGAAGAAGAAGGTACAACTTGAGAAACTCCCATCAAGAAGACAAACATTGGACGAACAATTATAGATTTTAACTGCTTACAATGACATAGGTGCAACAATAAAAATGCTCAAGCATATTTTCTTAGAGCGTGCAAGTCTATGTGTTGGACCAACCGCCTTGACTGTGGTGCCGTACACTTCAACATTATGGATAGCTTCACCGATAAAAAACATTATATCAATCAATCTAAGGAATATAACATCTGCAATGACGAGCACAGCAAATGCTGAAGGCAGACCTAAGAGGGTGGTAAAGGCCAAGTTTGGTGATGCAGAGTATCATCTCATGCATTTTATACAAGATAACGAATTGCTTGTATGTCGACATGATGAAGTCAAGTGTCGGGAAGATGGGTCAATGATGGCACGGTGGCCGATAGCACCAAAGCAATGGTATAAAGCGGTAGAACTCTTAAGAAGTATGAACAAAGCAAACCATGAGAAGAAAGAGAGATTTAAAAGGGAGAAGGTAATGCAGGAGAGGAAGAAGAAGGTACAACTTGAGAAACTCCATCAAGAAGACAAACATTGGATGAACAATTACAGCAAGGCCTACATGACGTGGGTGTGACAGATGTGGATGGAGATCTGGATCTCCTCTCTGCGGAGGATGCATCAACTAGCGGCAGAAGCCAAGAATTATCAACTACCACAGCAGCTGGTGTAGTGCGAGTTGCGTTGGATGCTGTCAATGGCAATTCTGATGAACCGTGGAACAACAACTCCGGCTCAACAGCAGGAATTTCTAAACATGGATGATGAAGTCTGTCGTCTTAGAAAAGAAAACACTACTCTCCTACAGAAGGTGAACGAAATCGAGCACAAGGTCCAGACTCTTCAAAAGCTTCGGGTAACGTGATGAGGAGACCTCTGGAACCTTTTGTCCAGCAGGGAAACCAGATCAATCTAACCCGAAGACCAAGGACCTGTTTCATAAAGCTTTTAAGATCAATCTTATCTACTTAAGATTGATCTTAAGTCCTAAATCGATCTTAACTTTAAGATCGATATTAAATCGATTTCATAAAACAAATAAGATTGATATCAATCCTAGGTAAGTTTGATATCAATCTTATATTTATATAGTGATCCGGATCACTATATAAGTGTAAGATTAATCCTAGTAATTGATCTTAAATATCACATGATCAAAGATCACATGATTGATTTTACCATTTGGCGGGAAATAAAACAACAAATTGTTCAAAGTTATCTGCTCCAGTGCTAGACATGGCTAATCAGCTATTTCTGCTGCACAATGCTCATGCATTAAGAAGAGATAAGAGGGTCTTTAGGGACAGAGAAAACCCTTTAGATTGCTTCAATGACAAGCAAATGTATAAGAGATTTCGATTCAGCAGGGGAGGATGCATTCATATCATTGACCTTCTTTCTGACCATCTGGAACCATCAACAAAGAGAAATCATGCTATTCCAGCTTCTCTTCAGGTTTTCACTGCCTTGAGGTACTATGCTTCGGGGTCCCTCTTTACCTCAGCAGGGGACCACAGCAAAATCAGCATAGCAAGTGCATCGAGAATAGTCCGAAGAGTATCAAAGGAGATTTGCACAATGCGATCTACCTACATCAAGTTTCCAACATCTGTGCCAGCTGTCCAGAATGTACAGCGCAAGTTTTTTGCCATATCTGGATTTCCAAGTGTAGTGGGGGCAGTTGACGGCACGCATGTCAAGATTTATGGATGCCTTATGGACCGAATGAGCATGTATTTGTCAATCGCAAAGGGTATCACAGCATTAACGTACAGTTAATCTGTGATGCAAACTACAAAATCACAAATGTAGTGGCCAGATGGCTGTGCCAAAGCAGAAGAACATCAGATGGTGCAGCTCACACCGGGCAGTTGGATGTTTTTATACCCCATTCATCTTGATTGAGGAGGAGGAAATCCCCGACTGCTGTGGAACTTGTACAGTTCGGATCATTGAAAAAAGTAGAGGAGAGGATACTGGCAGCCATCATAGATTTTACCCTAACCCATTTCAAGACCCACCCAAGACATGGGAAAGTTGGCGAGAATGCTCTCAAAAAGGCTTTAAGAAATAAGGTCACAATGCATGTGAGCTATGCACAGGTAGAGAAAAAGAAGAAAAAAAGATTCATCAAGGATGTTGAATTCAACTCCAGCAAGTATCACAAGTCATTTTAAGTCATCTCTACATACAAAAGTACACCACGGTTTTCAGTTCAGTTCAGTTCAGATTTCAACACTTGTGGCAATTCATGTTTATTTTGATTTTTGTAGCATACTACATATGTATTTAATATTTTTATAACATTTAATATTTCATTTTTTTAACATCATGACAGTGGTGGCATCATAGATTTTACGCTAACCCATTTCAAGACACACCCAAGACATGGCGAGAATGCTCTCAAAAAGGCATTGAGAAATAAGGGCACAATGCATGTGAGCTATGCAAAGGGAGAGAAAGAGAAAAAGAAATGATTCACCAAGAGTGTTGAATTCAACTCAAGCAAGTATCACAAGTCATTCTAAGTCATCTCTACATACAAAAAGTACACCCGGGTTTTCAGTTCAGTTTAGACCCCTGGAACCTTTGGTCCAGCAGGGAAACCAGATCAATCTACCCCCAAGACTAGGTCTTGTCCCCGTGCCAAAGCAGAACATCAGATGGTGCAGCTCACACCAGGCAGTTGGATGTTTTTATATCCCATTCATCTTGATAAGGCAAGGAGCCTTGATATTAAAGGCAAGGAGGAGGAAATCCCCGACTGCTGTGGAACTTGTACAGTTCGGATCATTGAAAAAAGTAGAGGAGAGGATACTGGCAGCCATCATAGATTTTACCCTAGCCCATTTCAAGACCCACCCAAGACATGGGAAAGTTGGCGAGAATGCTCTCAAAAAGGCATTGAGAAATAAGGTCACAATGCATGTGAGCTATGCACAGGTAGAGAAAGAGAAAAAGAAATGATTCATCAAGGATGTTGAATTCAACTCAAGCAAGTATCACAAGTCATTCTAAGTCATCTCTACATACAAAAAGTACACCCGGGTTTTCAGTTCAGTTTAGACCCCTGGAACCTTTGGTCCAGCAGGGAAACCAGATCAATCTACCCCCAAGACTAGGTCTTGTCCCCCGTGCCAAAGCAGAAGAACATCAGATGGTGCAGCTCACACCGGGCAGTTGGATGTTTTTATACCCCATTCATCTTGATAAGGCAAGGAGCCTTGATATTTAAAGGCAAGGAGGAGGAAATCCCCGACTGCTGTGGAACTTGTACAGTTCGAATCATTGAAAAAAGTAGAGGAGAGGATACTGGCAGCCATCATAGATTTTACCCTAGCCCATTTCAAGACCCACCAAAGACATGGGAAAGTTGGCGAGAATGCTCTCAAAAAGGCATTGAGAAATAAGGTCACAATGCATGTGAGCTATATGCAAAGGGAGAGAAAAAGAAATGATTCATCAAGGATGTTGAATTCAATTCAAGCAAGTACCACAAGTCATTCTAAGTCATCTCTACATACAAAAAGTTATCCCTGGTTTTCAGTTCAGTTCAGATTTCAACACGCAATTCATGTTTATTTTGATTTTTGTAACATACTACATCAGTATTTAATATTTTTATAACATTTAATATTTCATTTTTTAACATCATGACAGTGGTGGCATTTTTAGTGTTTAGTTCCCTTGGACAAAGACACTATTAAACGACTACAGTAAGAATGTGTATACGGAAAGTAGACAACAAGCCCACAGTCCCTTGGATTTGTTTGATTTTGGATGTGCTGAACTATTGTTTTCCTGTTGCCTGCTATTGCTGTGTCAAGCAAGCCAGAAGATATCCAAGCAAGAAGAAGATTCCGGTGAGAAATTTCCAATTTTATTTCATGACCCACAAATAACTGAATAACATTGAATTTGTCAGTCAATGATTTGAAATATTCATTTATCATAAATAACAATATCAAACTCAAGTAGACATTTTTATGTTATTTGCATTTTAAAAATAATTAAATAAGTACGATTGAAAGTCCTACTTTCAAATATACATTCCAACAAATAACATTGTTGAACTCAAGCTGGTGGACTTATTTTGTGTTACTGACATTCGACAATACAATTTAATTATACACACAGTGTTTCATTAATTAGGAAGCGCCATACACATGTGCATATTGGGATCAATCCCACAAAAACAATCTTGAACGCACACAACAAGCAATGCGTAATGTTTTTGGTCAGACATCTCAAATACAAAAAACTAGGGATTTTACCCCTTCGTGTAAGCGATTGGAAAATGAACCTATTGACATGAATGCAGCATCTGTAAGAGAAATTGTCAACACCACCTTTGTAGGTGAATATGACTATGGTGATCAATTCAGAGAAAGAGAAATGATGCGAAGATTCATTCAGGGGTTGGATCTTCAATTACAGATCAAATGTCGTGAAAATAGTCCCGCAAACTTAGGTGAAGCAATTAGTATTGCCCGTCGAATCTGCAGTCAGAGCAGCACAATCCCAACAGCCACGACAATCAGTACTTCAGGCACCTGATAAAAGTAATAGTGCAAGTATAAATTCTCTCATGGCACAAATGACACTAATTAATGACAGATTAGACACGATTTCAAATACTAAAGCAAAATTGAATTGCGGTAGTGTAAATGAAATCTTAGACGTTTCTTACCCTTATTCAATCCGTCCCACCGTCGCCGTTCACCCACTAGATCATTCCATTCACCAAATAGATCAGTCTGTTCTCCAAATAGATCATTCCGTTCTCCAAATAGATCAGTCTGTTCACCAACTAGATCATTCCATTCACCAAATAAATCAGTCTGTTCTCCAAATAGATCATTCCATTCACCAAATAGATCAGTCTGTTCTCCAAATAGATCATTCCATTCACCAAAGAGATCAGTCTGTTCTTCAAATAGATCATTCCATTCACCAAATAGATCATTCCATTCACCAAATAGATCAGTCTGTTCTCCAAATAGATCATTCCATTCACCAAATAGATCAGTCTGTTCTTCAAATAGATCATTCCATTCACCAAATAGATCAGTCTGTTCTCCAAATAGATCATTCCATTCACCAAATAGATCAGTCTGTTCACCAACTAGATCATTCCATTCACCAAATAGATCAGTCTGTTCACCAAATAGATCATTCCTTTCTCCAAATAGATCAGTCTGTTCTTCAAATAGATCATTCCATTCACCAAATAGATCATTCCATTCACCAAATAGATCAGTCTGTTCTCCAAATAGATCATTCCATTCACCAAATAGATCAGTCTGTTCTCCAAATAGATCAGTCTGTTCTCCAAATAGATCAGTCTGTTCTCCAAATAGATCAGTCTGTTCACCAAATAGATCATTCCATTCACCAAATAGATCAGTCTGTTCTCCAAATAAATCATTCCATTCACCAAATAGATCAGTCTGTTCTCCAAATAGATCAGTCTGTTCTCCAAATAGATCAGTCTGTTCTCCAAATAGATCAGTCTGTTCACCAAATAGATCAGTCTGTTCACCAACTAGATCATTCCATTCACCAAATAGATCAGTCTGTTCTCCAAATAGATCATTCCTTTCTCCAAATAGATCACTTCATTCCCATTCTCCATCTAGATTCAGAAATGATCGTTATGACAGAGCAAGATCTCCATCTCCTCATTATCATAGGGATCGGCCTCATGTTTCTTCTCGTGACACACATTATCCATGTCACAAGGTCCCCTTGAAACGCACGTTCCTCGATATGTTTGGTACTCTCACTCCCGATCAGAAGGCCAATAAGTTTTATCACGAATCAGTAAAAATGATTTAAAAAGTGTTTAAAATCACAGGTCGATATCATAGAGGGTTACACAAATACAGTAGCCTAAATATAAAAAATAATTAAAATGTAACAAAATTAACACTATACATTGTGTGTTTGTATATCTCTTCATGGTATCAGAAAGGTGTTGAAAACACTTAGAACCCAGTACACCAATGTGGCAAGACTGAACCTTTGTCAGTGAACTAGTTTATGGTGAGGACATTTTTTGTTGCTGTGTATGATTATATGGACATACATGTATAACAATGCCAATGCCAAGTTCAGGTATGACCTAAAAACTAGAGAGAACACAGGCGTTTGTAATGAGGGCACTTGATCTATGACAGAAGGCAACGATGGCATCGCAGGAGTCCCTATCCGGATTGCAGTACAAATCTGCTCTGGTACAGAACATGCATTCCTATACATGTATGCTATCATCACTGTACACGCCAACGATAACATCAGGAATGATATCAAGGGTCATCTAAGCGACGACATTTCTGAAAAAGTCTTACTGGAGAAGCTAAATTCTGCCGTTTCCCTTAAAGAAAAGAGACAACAAAAGGCTGGGCACAATAGGGGGCAAGAGTGGTAAATAATAACCCGTAGGTATTTCAATGATGGTAGTCAATCAAGCGAATGACGACAACGTCTGAAATGTCAAACAGATGAAAAGAACAAGAGAGTTATTATACAGAGAGTTCATTATTGTCTATCTCCCCCCAAGTCGCTGTCCAGCTGACAGATGTGACAGGGGCTGAGAAATCCGTATGAAAATGTTTGACTAGAGTTTATGTCACATAGTCCTTGGTCCATTCAGGTGGTCTCTTGACACGCGTGGATCGTCGCTGAGCGTTGGCCATTTCTGGATCGATCATAGTTAGCTGTGGCGTTCAGGGTCCTGTTGCGGGTGGTGTAGCGTGCGATTGGGCCGCGGGTAGTACCCTTTGTGTCTCGATAGCAGGTCGTGTAGACTTAGGCAGAGATTGGGTGTCAGGAGCTGGCTGAGTGACAGACTCGCTGTTGGGTTCGCCATGTAGTGCTATGTTGTATGGGGTAACACAAGTTCGATCGGATGATGAAGTAGCTAAATTGTGTCTATAAGTATAAGTCAATTTATAAAGTGTAACAAATCGTATACAATTTGATAAAATTCCTCACTTTCGAGAGAGCAGTTGATCATCCGTGGAAATTACACATATTCATCGTGTCTTATGCTGTGAGAGCCACCAGTTACTTTTGGAGGATATCTCGGGGATATCTCAAACGGAAGGATTCTATTTTCCAGAAATTATGCCACCAAAAAAGAAGACGTTGTCGTCATAAATAATAACCCGTAGGTATTTCAATGATGGTAGTCAATCAAGCGAATGACGACAACGTCTGAAATGTCAAACAGATGAAAAGAACAAGAGAGTTATTATACAGAGAGTTCATTATTGTCTAAGTGGCGTCAGTTACAATTATACCAACCAATGCCGAAGAAAGTGATGCTGTGGCTAACAAGACCAGACGGACGGACATCCAGGCACTACTTCATGTATTACGCAACAAGGCTACGGAGAAACAGAGGTCTCTTTACAAGATTCTTGACACTGCACAAACATTATCATATCTATGTCAGAATGTGTCCAAATACTAAAGCCCTGCTTTATTAAAAGCATTAGAAACAATTGAACAAATAGACAGAAGAAGGGAAATAATAGCAGAAGCACATGGTCTTTACATAGGTATATCAAGGCTTGAGTTCATTATGAACCTCCATTTGTGGAAGGACATTCTTCAGGAAACACAATGTTTTATCACCATACTTACAAAGCTCTAGTTCAGACGTAATGAGTGCAGCAGATATGATTAAGACAACAATAACACATCTTTCAAGGAATGACAATTATTTTAATAAGCTGGTCACACTAGCTAAGAAAACAGCCGAAAAGTGTTTGAAGAGACAAGATCACAAAATAAGAAAAGATTACCAGGTGAATTAGCACCAGATCAGCCAATAATAGACGCCAAAAATCACTTTCGTGTGGAATTTTTTGTCATATAGGGTGCCAATGAGAACCTACAATGTAGGAGCTCCTTTACAGAGGATCGCTATAGATATCCTGTCGATAGTTTATTTACTCGCCTGAAAACAGATTGTTTAAACGTGTATACATTATACTACTAGTACTAGATATAGTAAAAATTCCAAGCATTTAAATTACTGTTTGCAGAAATAACGAGGCTTGTTTTCCATGGTAAAATGGCTTGGACACTGGTTCAAAGCAAAAGGGCAAGAAAAAGCTCCAGAATGGCATCAGCTACTATTAATAAGTACCTGACGAGATCGGTAGCTGCAATAGCGAAACTGCCGAGTACTGAATATGAAATGTGGAAGGAGGAGACACGGTGGAGCGTGGCAATTTCAACATTTGCGACAAAAGACCAGGCAATGCAAAACTTCTTGCAAGTATGCCACTAACACAATGCCTATGTGAGTACTGTGCGAATATCGAACTCAAACTGGGTGCTCTAAACAGGAAGGCAAGAAAGATGATAGTGAAGGACCGTTATAGATTAGTCGCGGAAACACTTTGCGGTAAAGGGAATGATGGAGAGTACAAGAGAGAGTGTTATGAAAGAAGGTGCAATGAATGTGGACTGGAGAGGATTGGAGATGTGTATGGAGATGAAGTGATATTTACTGACATAATGGAGTGGAAGGTTGGGGGAAGGCGATGGAAAGCTACTGGATAGACAAGGCACAGTCAGTGATTGTTTGGAGGAGTGTATTAAGGAAGCGGCGGCGTTTGCCAAACATTTGTTTATTGCAAGATGGCAATATCAACAATTTACAAAAGCAACAACAACAATTTACAAAAGCAACGACTACACTATCTTCGAATGAGGTGGTTCTAATCATGGATTTTGCTGAGAACTACTCGTGCCAATATCAAAACGAAGTCCAGTCTGCGCACTGGGGTAAAACAACTATCACCATCCATCCAATTGTAGCCTACTACAAGTGCCCAACGTGTGAGTCGCCGGTACGAGAAGTGGTAGATTTTCTCTACGATGATCACAAACACGACCACCACGCTGTCCATCATTTCCTGGAGCGTACCAGAGAATACTTGACTGCAGTAGCGAGACTGCCGAGTACTGACAGATCGGGTAATCTTTTAGGAACATTTGAAGGCGATGGGACTACAGATAAGATTGGATCCGCCAGGTGATGGATCATGTTTTTTTCATTCTGTCATCGATCAGTGCCATCATATTGGTTCATACCCGGTTATCCAGATATGTGTGGTACTTGAAAGATCAGTAAGGGATTGTACTATTGAATGGGACATACTATGCAAATCTAACCCTTCAAGAGGAAATCAGGTATCTGTAATGGTATGCTTAGAGGAGAAGTTTGCCAAATTGTGTAAGAAAATGATCAATCATAAAGACCTGCTGAATAGGAGAAGTGGGCTAATTAGTAAGTGTAGACTTGGCAACAGACGACCAAGCCGTGCCAAGAAAGAAAGAATAATAATGTGTGTTTGGTAATTGGCACCTGAAGATTGCAAGGCATGAAACACAGTGTTGTGACCAGTGTATAAAACTATATTGTATGTTATATATATTCACTATACACTGGCTGTTGTTGTAACACCATCGTTCCACTATCTTCACTCTGTGACTGATGAAGCCCCATGGGCGAAAGCTTTCTTGAATAAACATGAACTAAATGAAGTGCTACGTCTACAGATTAGTCCAACCTCTCACGTCTTACGGGCGTATGCGACAATATCAGCCGAACAAAGAAATTGCATATATACTGCACTATGAACCACCATACTCTCAAGAACTGCAAGAAGATTGGAAAGCTAGAATGGGACATGGGATTTCAACCTTAGTTGGTATCACCAACATCATGAGGAGGGATAAGGAGAGTAAAACATACATTCTCTAAGACCATTCCAGGCCAGTGTCTTCACTGAGACCAACGGTAGTTATCTCTGTATAAAATGTAAAAGTCACCTTTGCCCGAATACCGGTGGAATTGACCAAGACAGCAGAATACATGGCATTAGAAAGAATATGTCTCGCTGGTTTGAAAACCTCACCAAAGTATCAGGAGTCATTCACCATGCCGATGGCCTAATCTGCACATTGTCGGAAGTTAAGATTTGTTGGGGGAGAGGTGACAGCAGGATAAAATGAGGTGGACCTGGATTCTTAATCAGGCAGAGTGTCATGAATGGGAGATATCCCTGACACTGGGAGCAAAAGGCTATTGAAAGAAAGCCTCTGATCACCTGCTCTAGAAGTAATTGAGGCTCTGCTGAAAGAACAGGCGGAAAGATTATTTAAGACTGCTGCACATTGCATTTGGCAGCACAAAAACAGAAGATGATGTGGCGATACGTCTGTGCACTATGACACAGGAACCAACCTGACCAAAACATGCGTATCCGTATACCAAAAATGTGAAGTAAATACAACTAGAATTCATCTAGAATATAAAGTGTCATTATTTCATATGTTATAAACCTAGATGTTATAATTTTGCATACATAGTTAACAGATCTTTTGGGGTAAGCATGAACTCAACATGAATAAATTAAAGTATTACAAAATTTGTATCAACTTTGCACCATCTCCAATCAATACAAACAACAAGATATTACATCATGAAGGATGGTTACATATTTGGCAAGCTACAGCTCAAAGAGCAAGAGAAAGTATGATTTAAATACATGTGTATTTGCACTTTTCAACACAAAGCCTCAATGTAGTAGCAGGTGAACCATTCATTTACTACTGTAAACGTGGACTTTTCGCGCTACATTAATTTTCGCGCTCCAAGTAGCTACCGCAAAAATAAAAACATGAAAATATATGGATTTTGTGTATAAGTCTAGATGTAATAATGAACTTTCAAATTGCGAATTTAAATACAAGTGAAATGGCTGAAAATCAGCATAGCGTGAAAATGTCATTAAAAAGCAGCGACTGAATACAGAAGGACGCGAGCGTGCATGAATGCAACAAGCGCACTGTGTATCATATGCGTGACGTGTGTGTGCTACCAAAACCATGTGCGTGTAGTCATTATCGTGTTGATTACTTTGGCGCGCGGAGAGATAAAAACCGAATATTTCTCACCAATTTGGAGCTCATCAAACTAATTCAACAGCCAATAGTGTGATTGGGAACAGGGATGTTTCCATCAAACAATATGGTCTATTTACATAACCTGTCATTACTTCCCAAGAGTTGAACAAAATATATTTGAAATAAAGATTAGATTGTACTTTATCTTGCTCTTTGAACCATAGCTCCTTACTTATTCAACCAATCTTTGTGGGTCATATCTGAAATAAAGTGAGAAATAACAAATTTAAAATTTTATATTTCAGGTTGAATGAAACTTTGGGTTATGAGCGTATCTATTACTTGGGTCATTTTGCATAAAACTTCAGATTCCTTTTAAGAAGAGTTATTCTTCTTAAGTTTTCAAGTCTTCTTAGGAATATTGTTTAAGAATCTTTTGAGTTGGTCTTCATGATATAGACCTATGTCATACCTTAGAACATGACACTTCTTCATATAGCTCATCTCAGGAAGAATTCTTAAATATTCTTTGCAACCAGGCTTAAGAAGAGTTAGGAATAACATTGATAACATACATTCAAATTATTATCTTGTGTTGAGAATGAAAGATTAATCTCATATTATTTGATTACCAACACAGATTAACTTTAACTCTAGTAAGAATAACTCTACCTAAGTTCACTTAAGATTAATCTTAACTTTTATGCAATAGGGCCCTGGTATGATACTTCTTGAATACTACTTCATTATTATGTCAAATTGTGAAACTGGGAAAAACACATGACTTTAATGACAATTTCATGAAGATACGGGCCATGCGGCATTGTATTATATGCCTCACATGATTTACTTAATCTCTCTCTCTTGACTTCTTGATAAACCAACATGTACAAGGCGAGTCAGAAAGAGCAGGCACTCTTTTGTGAAAGGCAACAAGAGAATTCCAGGTCTGAATATTCAAAATCAATAACAATGTTAGACAGGTAAAATACATTTTTGAAATTGATTAATTTTAATTTTAGTGGAGCCCTCTTTTCAAAGCCAATCCATGGAATGGTACAGATCATACCATTCTTCACTCTATTCAAATTCTTGCACACCATGACAATATCTGTGACTATTGCAATTCCATGGATTGGATCGAAAAAATAGGTTTTACTAAAATCAATTTGAATTAAATCTAATTAAAGTATCTATATTTGAATTAAGTCTAATTAAAGTATCTATATTGTTATTTATAGGTCAATAAATGCCTATGTGTTGTTTCTAGAGAAATTAGACAAATCAATGCACGTGCGATGATGTTGATGTGAGAATAATGGCACAACCCCGCAAGGGGAGTGCTATTGTGAGCATATCAACATATGCGCAAGTGCATTGATTTTTCAAGAAACAAAACATACACACAAGACACTATACAAATCAAAATTCATAATTTGAGCATAATTTTGATCTATGTTATAACAAATAAAAACATGTTAACAAGTTTGCTAATACCCGCACTGAAAATTGGCGAACTCGCGATGCCTCAACAACTAATCAAAACAAAGCATTGAACGGCGCACACGCGGTCGAGTGCATTAGACACTTTCAACCCACTCCACATATTTTAGTTTCTTGCTTCCTTATTGATTTGACACTACTAAGAGTGTATGACTAAATTTGAATATATACGTCTGGAAGTTTTGCAACACCTTTGCCAAAATACTAGTAACCGTTCATTCTGACTCGCCCTGAAATAAATTGTATGGTATATCAACAAGAGAGATATTATATTCTGTCAGTGAAAGAAAAATTACACACCATATAATTCTTCTCAGGCATATAAAGGAGTTTGATTTACCATACTTCCATCCCCTAACTCCACAATGAATATATTTGTCATCACACACGTACAGAAATCACTTAATAAATGCAACAATGTTTGATACACCCTGTATTGTTCATTGCAATATTAAACCAACACAATAAGAATAGTATAATATAAAAATTAATAGTTTTAAAAGTAACAATTGATAACATTATAATATTTTTAATAACTGCAACTTCACTTCAATTGAAATATAATCTAAAACACATGGTTACAGGTAGGGGGTGGAAAAAACACAATCTTGTCTTTTTCCTACCCTAATTATCTTTTTAACGGTTATAAAATGTGAATACACGTACCTGAAATGTTTGCAAAATGCAATATAATTGTTCTTCCTACCCTTAACTTCAGGCTGTATTAAATATACAATAACAGAATTATATATCTTTTTTGGATTACTATCATTTGTTCTCTGGCTTTCCCTTTTCAGCTATGTTTAAATTGACTATAGTCAAATTTGTAAGAGATTTGAAAGCAAAAATTCCTCAATTTTAGAAAATACTTTTGATCACTCCTAAACTTGAGTATACACCACTGTGTGTGTAGTGTGTACCTTGATCATCACACACAGTTGACGAGTTCAATTATTGTTATCTTAAAAATGATCTTGTGGCAGTGTAAGAATCTATAATTCAGTCAGTTCCAAATTGGTGAACCTGCTTACAGAAGCAAATTAATACAGAAGATATAATAGGCGCGTACACAGCTGCATGACGCAACATGGCGCAATGTGAATTGTATGAGTAGCGTGCATACTGTTGAATTACTGTCTGCGCACAAAGATATAAAAACCAATTTCTCACCAATTTGGAACTCATTGAACTAGAGTTCATTCTTATTAAGCGGTTTTGCAATAATCATTGTATTGTTACTCCAAAATGAGTAGGTATGTACATTTGAATCGACATTGAAATGTAGCTGTTGCTAGAGAGTCTTGCAAGATTTTTTTTATTTGATCTTAACTAATTTCTTACTCTAGATCTCTATTTCACCCTGTACAGTTTGCATAATATATGCTCAATGTTCACATAAAGCTGCAAAGATGCAGACTGTAGATATATTCAACCTGCAACCGATCCACTACTTGCAAGTAAGCAACAACACACAATAACATTGGTGAATTATTTTGAATTAATTACATGATTACAATGTCCAGGATTTCTTAACACTTTCCACGCGGCAGGCGTCTGCAGACGACATTCCAAAATGTCTCAAACTGTTTTAAAAATGTCAAATTTCATTACCATATTTAGAATCAACATGTGAAATGAAATGAGAACAAACATGCCTCCTAATGGTTCAATAATCCTTGAGATAGACTTTGAAAATTGGGAAAGGTCTCTGAAAATCTGTTTTTTTATATGGTAAAACCAATAGCCACGTGGAAAGTGTTAATACAGTATCAACCGTTTGAAAATGTGTATCAAACAGTACATGGATCTTAAAATATCTTACACCAAAGTAGACCAGTGTACATTAACATTGAAAAACACCTACCCCAATAACATTTTTGTCTGACCGGATTTGAACTAGCTACCTCCGTAACACAGAGCAGTATGCTCTTATCCATTGAGCTACATTAGGCAACTGATGGGATTATAGGTAAATTTGAAGTTATACTCTTGCGCTAATGTTTATGTGCAGTGGTCTAAAATCTGGAGAAAGATAAATAATTTAATCATTCTAGTTAACCACAAGAACTCAAAGTACATGGATATTTACAAAAGATCACCCATTCAAATAATATACAACTAAAATTTGACATGCATTCATTTCACTGTGGGTATGCTTTTTAAAATCTATGGCAGAGCATAAACAAAATTCAAAAAGTAACAAATCGCTAAAATTAACATGTACAAAGCAGTGTAAAATACTTGTATGCTTCAATATTTGCAAGTACAAAATAACACCAATATAACAACAATCATTAAAGTGTTTAATATTATGATTAATAAATCACTCATAGACCTGATCAAGTTTAGGGCTAGAATTTTGTTGCAAAGTACATAAATCAAACTTGACTCCTGCTAATGATAATTAGTGAATCATTGATGCATGTAACTCAATAACCAGTGACTGTAGAAATACTTTTATTAGCTCAGCTTACGTGAATCACATACAATTCGCGCTGGTGTGTTTTTGACATGAATCTTTGCATTATTCAATTTACGGATTCGCATCAAATTTCTAGCTCTGAAATTATAAATCAGGGATATGTAAAGCAGAATATATCATGTGGAATACCAATGCCTACTGAAGCCCTGTGATATATTATCAGAATTACTCATCAAACAAAGACATACCTTATGCAGTCATCAATGTAAATCTTGAACCTACTCTCTGCGAGTCTTGTCTGCGAGTCTAGATGCCTAATCTTTGTTTAGAGAATGTTGAACTTACTATCTCTAATTCAACTTCTCCCATATTATTATATAGAAACAATAAATTGCACTAGGTCAATCTTCAACGAAATACATAACAGGAAAGGATGAATCTTGACCTATTTTGAAGGTGAATAAAGGTGAAGGACTGAGGAGGGTAGGTTCAAGATTCAAATAGACACCTGCATTACATCAAAAGTCATTCATCTTTATTGCAAAGAGATGATTACATAGACAAAATAGAAAATAAGGATTTTAGACAACAAATCTACTAGATAGCTATGACATTGATAACGACAATGTTTATAAGCTAATAGTCAGTAGATTTGGCTTGTCTAATTTCCTGGAACTGATCCAGTCTCTGCAGTATGAGTTGCAAAATGCATGCAATTATTAAGCAATTTACTGTATAATTTCCCATAATAATTAATGGAAAAAAGATTATTTCCTACACAACTCCATGTAGTTGTGTTATTTCTGATAGCATTTTCTCAAGCATTTTAAATAGCATCCCCTCAGAAATCCAGTTCCACCTATGTAAGCTATCACTAATTAGTCTAGCGCCAAGACTTCTATTGTATGAGTTATACACATTTATTTCATAATACACATAGACTATTGGCTACCCTACCACCTTTGTAGGATTAAAATCACTTCCGCAGCACCAACAACCTAGCTGGTCTAGTAGTATGACATTCGCTTTGGGACCTAAAGGTTGCAGGTTTGAATCCAAGTATCGTCAGATGTAAAACCGTTGCTTTCAATTCATTTTTCTCTAAAAATAAGGACCCAGTTTCTAAGTTGGAATACTTACAACAAGGCTAATTTGTGATAGCTTACTCATAGGTAACACCAGAAATCCTGATATTTGCTCAGACCAAATGGTATAAACAGCATTCAAAATGAAGGGGACAATTTGACATGAAACATGGTTTCTGTAGTGCATATACCTGGTTTTCCAAATAGAATGCTGCAATTGTTTGTATTCCAAAAGCTCTGGTGTCTGTTCAGACCTTGCAGTATACATCTGTCTCTAAAGCCATAACTGGTCTTATATATGTTAAATATATACATTTAATGTTACAAGATTTGTTCATTTGGATCATGATTTTGCAAAAGAAGCTTAGCTCAAACGCTTACTCTTCTTAATAAGGCACATGTGCAATACAACAACCTCAATAGTTGAATAGTCTATATAATAAAAAAATTAAAACCTATAGTAAGACACACAAGGAAAACATCTGTAAAGAAAGCATTAGAAATTATCACTATACTTCATCCCATCAGTGGGCCCTATTGCATAAAAGTTGAACACTTTCCACGCGGCAGGTGTCTGCATACGACATGCCAAGATTTCACAAAATGTTTGAATTGAATTTAATTGGAATGGAATCACAATGAGAAATGCATTAAAATAAGTACAAACATGCCTATTATTGGTTAAGTATTCCTTGAGAATGACTGTGAAAGTTGAGAAAGGTTTCTGAAAAATCTGTTTTGTATTTGGTAAAACCAATAGCCGCGTGGAAAGTATTACGATTAATCTTAAGATGAGTTATTCTTCTTAGGTTTTAAACACTTCTTAGGAAGAACATTAAGAATTCACAAATTGATCTTCATGAAAAAGATCCATGTCACACTTTAGACATGTGCTCTACTTCATAAAGCTCAACTTATAGAAGAAATCTTTAATGTTCATCCCAGACATGGGCTCTACTTATGAAGCTCAACTTTACCTATTGCTTTTATGCAATAGGGCCTCTAAATATGAATGTGACTCTAGAGCATATTCCAGCTTATAATCCGTCATGTGATTCCAATGTGTGCTTGAATGAGTACATTGTTTGGGGCAATAGACGTTATTCATAATTGGTGCATTTACGTCAACAGAGGGTGTGAATTCTAACTGAGCATGCTCAGAGCAATTAGTGCGCCGATAAACATTACAATCTCATACTTTTACTGCAATGTAATTATGGAATAGATAGTTTATACGTTCAAGTTTATTTCACAAATGTAATAAGGTCGAAGACTTTTTTATAATTAGTGCAAAGTTCACCACATTGAAAAACTACATCACTCCCGTCTCAGCTACATCGCTGGCCTCGTTTTCGGAGCACTAATTGCTCTGAGCATGTTCAGTTGGATAGCACGGCCCTCTTTAGACGTAAATGTGCCAATTATGAATAACACCTACATGTATAAGACAAACCTGCATTGGCATGTTATTGATAAAGAAGCATCTTTCACTGGGATACACATTGTTGCCACATTCCTACCTCAGAGGGAGTCAATTATAAGGGCACATTTCAATTTATAACTATTTGAGTAGACTATTTGAATACAATATATATATATATAATTTTACAAACAGTAATCAATCCATTGGCATATATAATATCGATCATCTAACTTTGTGCAGTGACATGTCATTGTATTCTAATGCTCTATGCAACATATACATGTAAGTACTGGGATTGTTTTCTGATTGTGTGAGTCAGTACTAATTATGCCAACACATTACAATCACACGTGATAATGAGGTGCGATAACTGGATTGCACTTTGACATCACTGCACACAGTTAATGAATGTACAGGATGTATTTGGCTTCCTCGAGTCAGTGAAGTGATCAAGGCATACTTTTTGACTTTTAATTAATATGTAGCAGTATCGTAACTGAAACTAAATGCTCTAGCTAGATAGACACAAAGGCTGATTCAAGTACATTTAAAGTTAATGTTTAACCAATAGCTTGATATCACTGCCACAAGTAAGCAAAATGTACTTTAACATCTGTATAATTTTTGATACAAAATATTACAATGTCATCAAACACAAACATGTAAATTAAAAAAACAGAAGAACTAAAAAGTTGCAAATATGAATACAACTGATGAATTAAGATTCACTAGCTAGTCTGAACTACCCTTACTTCAAACTAGCAAGTTACAGATATGTATACTTTTGGTCCCAGCAATGCATCTATTACACCAAGCGTGTGCAACCTGCGGCCCGCGAAGCAATCCCAAAATTCCCATTGATGTGGAACTGGAACTCCCTAGGATACACAAATGGCGGATTGATTTAGTGGTGTGCTCCCTTATAATTAGTAGGGTGACGCGCTGCATTTAGTAAATATAACTCGAGGCGTGAAAAGAGGAAATTACACGAAGAGAAGCGGGTATTCAATGAGCAATGTTGTCATTTCATCCTCTTTTTTTCTTCCTAAGCTTCCCCTCACCCTATTACCCTCCTCCAGACGTGTTTTGGAATGTTTGACAATCACTGCGGCCCATGAATGGATCTCAAAATCACAATGAGGCCCGGGTGGTAGAAATGGTTGCATATGCTTGAATAACACCATAGAATCACTTGTATAGTTACAATTGATGTACATGTATGCCTAGGACTAAAAGTACACTTTATCTCAAGTCATTTGCAGATTTTGAAATAACCATAACACATTCTCTCTAATAAATGCTACTTTTTGAAGAGGTGAGAAGGGTTTATTACTTTTAGGTAATTTAAAAATTAAAAAAATTAAAACATTTGTAGTTCATTTTTGCTCACTAAGAAATTCAGTCATATCAATAAAGCAATTCAAAATGGTAAATTAAAAAAAGATTCTCAAAGGTTTTACTGTTGAGCCGGTATGGAACTATTTTTGAACTAATAAGCTTACATTATTATACACGTTCATTGAAGAAAAAAGGGTTTGGAGTATTTATTTTACAGTAGAGAGAATATGGTATTACAAATGATCATGAGTGAGTACATAATGTAGTTCTAAATCAAAATACCTTAGTCTTAAAAATCTGATGTAGACGCATACAAAATAAAAATTAGGATTTGGGTATTTTTCAAAAAATTACTTACAATAACCTTGAAAAAGATTTCTTCACATCTTATCCATATGTTTTTCTTTGAAGTGTTGATTGATAGTGCATCTAGAATACCCTTTGAAATCACACAGCTGGCATTTCATGGATTTATTGTCCTTCTTCTGATGACGATACATCTTCTTTGGCTCAGCCGTATGATAATCACAATGCCAACAACACAGCACCGTCCTTCCTGATTCCCTCAGAATCTGACGACTGCACTCTAGTGCCTGGTCTCCAAATTTAACCACCTGTTCCACACTAGGCGTGGCCGGGCTTGGAGTACCCGGTGCTGCTCCTGACGATGACGGTCCAGTTGAGAGTTCCTCAATAGGGAGGTATTTATCACTGGTGTTACCACAGTACGCCCTGGATGTTACTGGTTGAGATGTGTTACTAGCTGCTGGTGATGGGGTGGAAGTAGGTGGAGATTTGTGAGACGATGATGTACTTGAAGTAGTGCTGTTAGAATGTAAACCGGTAGCCCCACTATTGCTGCTGGGTTGAGTGTTTGTTGATGTATTCAAATTGGTACATACTGTTAGTGGGGTCGGTAAAGAGACAGGGGCAGATTGCACTCGGGGTAAGCTACTTGATGTTCCACCTGTTGCTGATGATGGGACAACAGGTGTTCCCACAGTCTCCAGATGTGATAGACCAAAGATGTCAGATGGCATAGCAGTCTGATGCCGGTCTTCATAGCTACTTCTATGTGGTACTGGATTAGAAGTACTGGAGGGAGGAAGACTCAATGGTGAATGACTTATTGAAGGGGAAGGAGATGAAAATCCATGCGGTGGTAATATATGTCTTGCATTATGAGCAGGTGGAGAATGGGCATGTAGCCCAGAGCAACAAGTATCAAGTCTCTCATCAGAGAAGGTTCTTGCTAAATGAGAGCTTAATATGCTATCCGCAAAACTTGATGATGACTGGAGATTCTGCATAGACTGAAATCGAGGACTGAACAATCCGCTGTCGTGGACGTGACCGAAACCTCTTGGTGACATCATACCCAAGTCTGATGGGCGTGGGCTTGGCGGTGGCATGTACAGTGGTCTGTGCATTGTTGCATATGGAGAGGGAACATACATGTGACTGTGAGGACCATGCGAGACAGGTCGCGGTGGGGTATGATGCGATGGTGGTGGGGGCGGTGGTGGGGTCATTGGGTGTTGATGTCTTGTCATTGTATGACCTCCAAGTCCAGTTGGAAGGGACATACCATGTAGACTACCCATACTTGTAAGATTTGGTGCAGAATTACCATACAGCATGGAATGTACTAGCGGTACTGAAACACGTGGGATTGGCTCCGAGTGAAGCATACTGCCATGGCTGCTCAAATGATCTGTTGCTGAATTGTGAGTACCTCCAATAGTCGATGTCTGATCTGTATCTGGAGACATAACACTGGAAGAAAAACTATGAGCAGTATCAGCACCATGAGTATGATGTTCAGTATTAAACTGTGAGTCTCTATGTACACCTTGTTGGTTTGAGCCACTATTAGAATGGGTTGACAAATGTTCCGATGATCGTCTTGAATTTGGTCTTGAATTTCTGTTTGTCCGTCTATGGAGTACATCATTCATTTCTTGTCTAGTGTTGGAACCCAAATTACTATGAAGTGGCACTGATTGTATAATGCTATCAATGTGCTCCCTATTGGAATTGGCCGAAGTTGGGGGCATGAATCTCTCGCTAGATTGCATCATAGAATTAACCATAAATCCTTCGGATTCTGGTTGCTGACCTGTGCTAAGTGACCGTCCACGCAATCCCAAACCACTATAGGCACTTGACATACTGGATGTTGAGTTTGCATGTGTGCTCTGCCATGGTCTTGAAGTACCTTTCGATGCTTGTATGGAGTCAAATCTTGAAACTTGTGGTGGTAAGTTATGGCCGGCAGTGTCATTGTTAGAATAGCCAGGTCCCTTACCGGTGGTAGGTCTTTCTGATGGAGGTCTTTCAGGAGGTGTACGTAATTGCCCAACATGCCCACTGTCAGAAGACAGTCCATGTCGACTGGAAGGATAAGTTCTTGTATGTCTATCTCCTTGATTCGATTGCTGCATGGGAGATGAGTTATAACTTTCTTTTGCGAGTGTCTGAGGGGAGTCATTAGTAGGTGTTATACTGGAAGTTGTGTTTATCTGATTGTTGGAAGCATTGCTAGTATTCATAGGCGACGGCGGCCATCTATGACCAGATGAAGCTGGTCGAACAAATTCATTATGTGAGGTGTCACACACAGCAGGTGGTACTGAAGTATCAGCAGGTGATACTGAAGTATCTGGCTGGTGTTCCATGGTGGCGTAACTTTTTGTCTGATCATTCGTTGGTGGCATAGTGCTGGGACGAGTTGATTGGTTCTGAGATTGGAAGTGAGGATGGGAGTCTAGCTGCGATGTTGAAGTGTCTCGTTGGTGTAAGTGTGGCATTCTTTCCGGAGTGTGTTGATACTGCTGTGAGTGTTGTTTTACTCCACCATTACGATCTGTTAATAAACTATTACTAAGAGAGGGTGAAGACTCATTTCTCAATGCCTTAGTGTTATGTTGCATACCAGTGGTTTGTTCAGGCTGTATTGAGCCACTCACGTTTCTTGATGAAGCAGTCAAATTTGGCACTTGCGGAATTTGATTACTGGAAGTCATACTATTGTTCGACACAGTTTCTGGAAGTCTTTGGTTTTGGGCATGGCCTAAAGTAGGTCTTTGTGTGGCCCCACTTGCACTCTGAGTAGAAATATCAGTTGTAACATGTGCATTATTTCCTCCATGTGGGTGCCTAGTATTGAGACTTGATGGCACAGCTGCTTGTGTATGGGTACTAGTGGTGGTACTTGACTTCATTTGTTGAGAAATAGTTCTTGGAGGTCCTAAAAGGTTTGCACTTACAGATTGATTAATTGTATGACTGGCAGCATGAGACTGAGTAGCGGTATTTGTATGATGCGATTCTCTTTGCAACCTCACATTGTCTTCAATATCTCCAACACCTGACATGCTAGATTGAATTCTGCTCCTATTCATGTCTTGTCCTGCAGTATTGTTTGTAGGCCACCTGACATCTGTATCAGACAAGGGACGACCTGGCAGTGTGGCAGTTGCATTGTGATTTGATCTATTTGAGTTACTGTCTCCATCTCTACGTCTCTCTCCAGTAGATGAACTGTGTGACACAGCACCCCTGTCTACAGAATCTAAATTGGGCTGACTACCAAGACCTAAACTTCTAGAAGTAAGGTTGTCATGCACCAATGGAGCAGATATATTACTTGCATTGGGATTAGTAGGAAACATACTACCCATATTTGACATGATTGATCTGGACCCTGTTACTGTACTGTTAGCATTGGAAGTAACAGATGGCATCGCTCTATCTGGCGGCCGGGATTGAATTGAACTTCCATCATTACTGTTATCTACACTAGCCACCATAGAGTTCCTGTCTAGCGTTGATGTCCCTAACGAAATATGTGAAGTACCTATGGAGGACAATGTTGTTCCTGAAGAGGGTGCTGTATTTCTGATACTCTCAGTATTCATTGAGGATGGTGTCGTGGTTGTTGCCCACATGAAGGAAGATTCTTGTGAGCGTGCGTTACCTACACGCGGAAGAATACTTCCAAGACTTTGATCCAAGGCTGCAGCGGCTTCGTCATCTTCGTCTTCTGTCGCAAGTCTGCTAGTGCTAGGCAGCAAATCTGACACTGGCCGACCTGCTGACGAATTGTTTGCCCTGTGTAAATCTGAAATACCCCTTGGTGCCTCATTTGGATTGCTGGTATCAGTGGCTACAGCACTGCTACTTACAGTAACACTAGCAGATGCTATAGTACTAGTTTTTGATATTGCTACAGCAGATCTCACATTAACAGTGGGAGCTACACATACTGCTAATCTAGAAGTTGGCACTTGTTTCGGAGTTGACACCTGATTATTAGCTGATACAACCACTACATGCCCTGAATTGGGATGATGCGTTGGACTCAGTACAGTAGGAAGCACTCCCGGTGTCAGCACCGCTCCATGTACAGTCTGTAGTTTGATCTGCGGGAAGGCACTTGGATTGGTTGTTCTTTTAGGATCTATGGCACCCAAATTAGGTACAGTGATTTGCAATACACCAGAGCTTGTGAGTACTGCGGGAAGGCTTAACTTGATGTCACCAGTACTGTCTTTAGAGTCACTTGTAGTAGGCACTGTGTTATCTATAACCTGAGGTGTTGTTGTAATGGTCTGTTGCTGTTGAGGAATTGGATTAGAACCCTTATAGATTGGACCGTTATATAAGATACTATACTTATATCGACTGGCTTTGGATTTTACACTATCTTTCACTGGTGGACATGACGAGGTGGAGGACGATTGTGATTTGTTTTTACCGGAAGGTTTTGCAGTATCCGATCCTTTAGAAGAGTCCTCGTTATTTTTAGGCAACGGAGTGACAGGTTTGATGCCATTGACATAATAGTCCCTACCTTCTATGACAGGTGGGGGGAATCTAACACAGCAGGTCTGATAAGCCTGACCTGATGGGCAAAATCCAGGCATGTGGGCAACTTGATGAGGCACAAAATGTCCCATTGGTGTTGGCATGGCGAATGAAAAGGTACCACCAGCACTACGCTGTAATACAGTTCCACTACACGGCACTAATGGTGGTGGCTGAACAATGAAAGGGGCACTTGGGTACAATTGCATATTGGGGCCCATGAAGATGACTGCCCCTTTTGTTGGCGAGTCTTGTTCCGCACATGAACTGGTCTTGTCACTGTCACTTGGTTCTTTCACTGGCATGGCAGTCATTACAACAGACTGATGGTGGTCTTTCTTGAGGAATGGCTTCGGTGCTATGGGTTTGAATTTCTTACGACAGATGTCATCCAATGATTCGGCAGATTTATCCTCGTCTTCACATTCAGTGAATACCTTTTTACGCTTGCTGCTTGTTGTAGGATCTTTGCTCTCTTCAGTTGGTGCTCGGGTTTTAAAATCATCTGTGAATAAAAATATTACAAACAAAAAATGTAAACTGGTACTGGTAGATTCTCAATCATTCTCTATATGACCAATAAGAAGCACAGGAACAACAGAGTCTGACTTCATCATATTCATATACAGGCTGTCCCAAAATGATTAGTACCCATCGATGCCCAAAGTTCAATATATTTTTTTCATCATCAAAATCAATGAAAATAGAACCGTTGCTTTTCTATTATATATGCTATACTGTACCCTTTCATTAGAATTTTAGATCATGAATATCGGACTTATGAAGTTACACTCCATTGTGTAAGAAGACATGATGATGACAAAGTGCAAAAAAATGGTTCCTTTCTATTTTAAACTGCTGTTGTATCATATTGTTGTTCAAACCATTAATACTTCTTCATTTTGATTCAATTTGAAGAGTTAAAATGGATTGTCATGCATGAGCGACCCCAAGCTTTGTTTCTATAATGAACTAGTTTTGAGGCTAAACTTGAGGGACATTTAAACAGGTAAAGACATGGTCATTGGTAATTAGCAGTGGCTTAGACTTCTTTTTCATATTGGGGATGCAATTTCCTACAAACTTGGTAAAAATGATGTAGTCCCTTAGTGTTTAACCTCACGAAGATGACAAAAATTATTGAACTTTGGGCATCGATGGCTACTAATCATTTTGGAACAGCCTGTATCATAAAAGTAATTAGGGATAGGGAAACTCTGTGATCACATTATTTCCCTAAACCTAATAACATAGGGGTAGGGAAAATCCATGATCACGTTATATCATATAATTAGAGGTAGGGAAAATCTGTGATCACTTTACTTCCCTAACCCTAATAACATGAGGGTAAGGAAAATCCATGATCACGTTATATCATATATTTAGGGATAGGGAAAAACCTGTGATCACGTTATTTCCTAACCCTAATAACACAGGGGTAGGGAAAATCCATGATCACGTTATATCATATAATCAGAGGTAGGGAAAATCTGTGATCACATTATTTCCCTAACCCTATAACATAGGGGTAGGGAAAATCCATGATTACGTTATATCATATAATTAGAGGTAGGGAAAATCTGTGATCACATTATTTCCCTAACCCTAATAACATATAGGGGTTGGGAAAAATCTGTGATCACTACTACTTCCCTAACCCTACATAATATTATGGTTTATGTTGTGATTTCAAGCATATGAAAAGTCTATAGGTAAATACTAACCAAGAAACCAACCCATCCTGGGGTTTACCCATTTACCTAGGGGCATGGACCAATACCCTGGGGTAGGCCCCGGAAAAAATGTGATTTCTTAAGGAAAAATCCAAGAGCCTAGTTTGCTAAAACTGCAATTTCCTAAGATTTTGCTATTTGCTACCCAAACCGAGAAATCACACGAAAATAAGTGAAATGCGAGATCATACCATGACCAAACTGTCACTCCATACAAATCCTGAGATAAGCTTACTACAAAACTGTGGATGGCAAGATCACGCCACAAACTTCCTCCCCCCCTTCCAATTTTCTGCACACACCGTGCTGCTGGTCTTTGGGTAAAATTGCATAGAGAAGTAGATGCTCAAAATAAAATAAATATGTTCCAAACTTTCCTGGTTCAAACTTGTAAAGAGAAGTGTCCCAAAACAATGATTGTTTACCATCTGTCAAAATGTCACTATGTGCTATAAAATTAACAAAAAGGTCATGACACTGGACTACATCCCCCAGTCTTTAAAATTAACGTACAGTCGCTGGCGCTATACTATTTATATAGAGTCTGCCAAAATAGCGACTCAGTCTAGTCATTTTATGTGTAATCTCAATGAATTGGTAGTACCCCAAACTGTAATTGACCACATTAGCATAAGATGGTAAAAATAGCATACCGGTAATAATATTATTTAGGGTCACAGTAATGCTCAATCGACAATACCCCAGTATAGAAGCAAAGAACATTATCACAGCGTTCAACGCAGATTGCTGAAAAGATTAAAAATATCGCTTTTGTTTACATCGAAAAAGGTATTTCTCAAGGTCATCTTTGCAAGGATTTAACTTGACTTTTAATCCCACTTCCAGAGTGCTTAGCTTTTTTTCTTTAAATCCTGTATCAAGTATCAATATGAATACTAGGCAATGCGATCGTTACACGGTTGAACCGTGTAACGCATAACCCGTGGCCCATAAGCAAAACACGGTATACGAAAACACTAACTATATTTTACAATGTGAACTAACAAATTTTAGTAACAAAACACAAGGAAATACAGGCATTATTTCGCTCACGAGTCACGATGGATTTCATAATTGTTTACATCTTCTTACGATCACGCGCCATTTTGTTATGATTCCTTGTATCCTTGGAGCACCACTAGTTTTAATCCAAGTCATTTTTATTGGCTCCTTTTTGTAACACTCGGCGGCACGAGAACAAGACTAGCATCAGAAGTGACGTCATGATTATAACATTCTCCGACCTGCACAGAAATCCGCAATTTTGTTAATTTTAAACCGACAGAAAAAATTCTGCGCACGCACATGTAAAGCAATGGCAATTTTGACTCTAACGAAAACAAAATATGAACTGCCGATACCGGAGGATTTACAGGGTGAGTCAAAAGAAAGTTTACCCTAATTGAAAAAATCTAAAAAAATATTTCTGACCACAAAATCAAGGCAAACAAAACTTTAAATGATTGCGCCATTTCTTTGCTACCATCTGGAATAAAATCACGCTATTTGATGATACCGTTAAGTAAATATGACTATTTCTGTACAGGAGCTGTTTTTTCACCCAAAACACGGTTTTATAATTTCAAGCTTAACGAGCTTAATAATGTTTACTAAGATTATGATGTAAAGCATTATACATCTTGTTTATTAAAAGAATTAAGTAGACAATAGACTTGTTCAAAATTGTCTCCTAATAGATTAAAACAATAGACAGCTGTTTAAGGCCTATTTATGACACAATTACCACACTTTAATCATTTCATAACAAAGGAATTGATCCTTTCGCTGTCGGTATTGTAATTTTTTATTGGTCGTATCTTATGAAATATAATGGTCAAGATCTGGAAGCGTGTTCGGATGTTAAATTGGTCACTTTTATTCAAAACAGTGTAAAATAAGTTTCCCTCAACCAATCTAAACCAGATAAAATTCATATTAAAGCTAATTGATTTGTCTTTATACATTGTATAAAACATTGTTTTGAAAACAAACGAATACTTTTTTCTAAAAAAAATCGCTGAAGTTGAGTAAACTTTTTTTTGACTCACCCTGTATAATACTTTTTTTAGTTATTGGAAGATGAAACTCAATCTCATTGAACACAGACAAATACATATGCAAAAGAAAAATATCTCAATGTTAAAAAAATGTGGTGTTTCAAAACATGTTTTTCTTCCAACGAAAAAAGGTGATTTTTTTCTTTTTTTCACCAACGAAAAAAGGTGATTTTGATTAGGAGACGGTCGGTCGGACGAGGACAAGCAAACACTTTTTTTTTTGCCTTATGGTCAATATTTACATCAATCTTGCATTGTTTCCATAAACTAAAATATGATACATACTTGATTATCAATGGCGATAGGTACCGCCACTATAGTCTAATTAATAATTGAACGAACAACATGCACGCAGCACAAAGATGATGGCACCCAAAATTACCTTATGTGCACGCTTCACGCAATGTACACAATACGCTGCTTCAATGTGTTTGTTCAATTATAAATTCCACTATAGTAATCTGATTTGTCACTTCTTAGTCTTACGTTTACGCTTATGTATTTCCAAATTTGGTAAAATCTCTGCATACTTTTACAAAACCGAGAGAGAGAAGTGGTAAAACCTGAGAATCACGGTGAGAAAACCGCGATCACGGTTTCTTCTGGGTCTCCCTGGGTCTGTGGGGCTAATGTGCAACACATGCTGATTTTACCTTTAATAATACCTTCCAAGGGGTTTAAACTCTAAAAGTCATGCCTGGACATGCAAAAGATGTGCTTTCAATAACAAGAATTAGTGTTTTTTTAATGAAAGATCCGAAAGGAGTGTTTTTTAGGTCCCAGATATTGGTATACCAGTATCATTCAATACTGGAACATAAAAGTTGCCAGTATCGGTCGATACTAGTACGATTTTACTGTTCAGGTATCGGTCGATACTGGAACACCAAATGTGTGCCAGTATCGGCCGATACTAGAACACTGACTTTGTACCAGTATCAGACAATACTGGGTGTTCCAGTATCAGACGATACTAGTACAGTCCAAAATCCTCTGGGGTAACAGACCGCTCAGATAGGGTCAATTGGTCTGGCATTTTTACTAATTCTCTTGACAATTTTACTGTCAAACATTTACAGAAAAGAATTTAAAACATTTGCAATTTTGTTATCCAAAATATTTAAGAAATGTTGGATTATCAAAATAAAATCTCCAATTAAAAAGAAAATGAATTGGCTGTTCGGAAGATTTGTCCCTCTTAGCCATTCTATTAAGATCTACAATGTGTAGGCTAACATTTTTATAGTCCATTTGGCCATCACGAGACAGGGACGTAACTGCGTATTCTACAAATTACAGCACATAACTTGCGCACCTACTCGAGGCGCTGGCGTATACACACGAGAGTTGAAAGACAAAAGATACATACGTGTGCGCATCAAGTTTGTCAAGAGTAAGCCAAATGGAGTATAGTCTATTATATTTTCTGTAGTTGTTGATCAAATAGCAAGAATAAAAATATAGTTATGGTACCTTTATATGCAGTGTGGTCCATCTTATCTGTTTTCTGTTCTTTGTCTTCAGATACTTCTTTATCTTTTGACATTCCCGGTGTTCGTTTTTTAACCAGATGACCAGGAGGACGTCCTGGAGATTCCTGCAAAATGATCAAAATTAAGTAGAAATTATCAAAAATTCTTGATATTTTACACACAAAAACCAATAACAAATCCCTATACAATGTATACCATATGATCAGTCAACACAGTGGCCACAGACATTCAATGCAAAGTTTGTTGGACATTTTCTCTGGTGATGACACTTGCTTGAGTTTCGAAAGCTAAGAGCTCCAATATGGACCTCTCTAGGGACAGACCAAATTCTAATCATGTTAATCAATCAAGTACAGTCCAACCTCCGTTATCCGGACATGATGGGACGAAGCAATGGCCGGATAATTGAAAAATCTGGATAAGCGAATTATGTGTAATTCTGCATTGACTGTCCTGAAGTGCTCAAATTGGGACAATAGAAGGGTACTGAATGAGGGGTAATTACAGTGACAATGTATTATTTAAGCATTAAACAGCACTATCAACATCAAAAGACGGCCTTCAAATGCTTCAGATTGTGAAAATAAGGTGATTAGGCTGTAAAAACATAGGCCTATTTTCTTTTGGGGTCATTCAGCCGGATAACAGAGTTATTCGGATAAAAGGGGTCGGATAACCGAGGTTGGACTGTAGTTTCAAACCAAGATGGACAAGTGTAGGCATTGGCATTCATACCCCATTTTTTACATTTTATGCATCATAATTGTACTGTATCTGCATTATTCTGCAGCTGCTGGTCAATGTCTTTTCATGCAAAACAATACATAAATCCTATGGATAAAAAAGAACGTTGACTTTACAGCACCGTCATTGTGGAATACCTCACCAAATCCATCAGCCACATCATAACAAACATTTTGTTGTTGAGAAAAACAAATTTCTTGAAGGTTATATTAAATTACTGTATTAAGGCTATATTTAAAAAAAATTGTCTTAAAGCTCCAACGCGCGTTAGTTAATTGATGCGCGTTAGAAGAAGAAAAAATCTTTTATTTTTATTTTTTATTTTTCATTTTTTTACACATCAAAAAAAAAATCCCAAAGTTTCACAGATTTGTCAGATTTTCATTGATCACATCATTTTAAATATAATAATAGAAATAAATAAAAAAGGTCACTTTTACAAGGATTTCAATATTTTATATTTATTAAAAAAAATATTAAAAACTTTAAAAGAACCGCATTCCACATTATGTTTTGAAAAACTGAAGAGCTTTGAGACAAAAGATTTTTTTAATATACTGTACATTGTAGCCTCATCAATGTTAATTAAAAAATTATCATACTTCTTCACAGGTTTTCTTTGTATGGAAGTCAAAGAGATGCAATACTATCTCCCAGGTGTAGCAAAGCAATTAAACTTGAGGATTTAAATAAAAACCTTGAAGACTGAATTCCTGTATGTACAAAACATTGAAAATTTTAATTTAATTATACAAAAAATAAGTATGGTAACTAAATGAAGCATAAATCTACTGATCTCATCAGCATTTATATCTTAAGTCTTGCGATAAATTGCTATATATGCTTTATAATTTATATTGCATCTTGTAAATCTTTAATTTCAGTGAGTGTGATTCGAACCCAAACCATTATATTTACATAAAAGTAGATTTCAGTCTTGGTTTGTGTTTAATTGCTACCCTACATCTTCCACCAGATTGTGAGATAGGTTTTTACGATGGGTATTCATAATATAAGTTAAAAGTTTAACGGGTTCGCCGTCGGACGAGTTTTAATCTGTCAACCAGGTTCATTAGTTTGTCAGAAGTTGTGATAATCTGTTTATAATCTTTGTGATAATCTGTGTATTTCCCTCATTCAAACAGTACATGTATGTTAAAAAGTGTTTATCTTTCGAGAGTCAACATGGATTCTAGAAACTCTACTGGCGAAAATATTGTAGTTGAATGCTACACTAGATATGGGGAATATATTGCAAATGTTCAGCTTCACATTTGGTGGCAGTGGTGGGATTCAAACACACAATTGATGGCAGATTGGCAGTAGTGGGATTTAATCCCACACTTGGTTGGTGGCAGAAGTGGGATTCAATTTTCAAATGCATAGTTGGTGGCAGGGGTGGGATTCAAAACTATGGCTGATGGGATTCAAACCTACCTTTTTTTTTGTACACATGGCGGCAGTAGTGGGATTCACACCAACACTTGGTGGCAGCCTGGCGTTGGTGGCAGAGGTGGGATTCAATTTCAAATCTACATAGTTGGTGGCAGGGGTGGGATTCAAGCCTATACCCTTGACACACTACAACTTTTCTACGGCTCACAACCAAGATGTAAAGTATGGGGCTTCAGATACATTCATAAGCTTCAAAAATTATGTTTTATAGTAAAAGCAGGGATCCAAATTCAAATCAGCTTTCTTGGAAATTGGAAATCAAATAGGTTGCGCCATTTAACCAAGGCATATACATATGTAGTAAAATTGGGTATCGTGTCCCGTACCTGCTGGCGTGACCATCAAGTTTGTGTTAGCGCCTTCACAGAGTGATATGAGCAATTATCGGGTGTGATTAAAAATGATCTAATTATAAAATATTGTCATTTAATTTGCTCTCCGTAATTCTTCCAATCTGCTGCAATCAAGCAACGAATTATCACCAATCATGTAATGTGTCCGTATGGACCGACCGTGTAAACAAACAAACAAACAAACAAACAAACAAAATCAGAGTCTTCTCGAAAGTATGTGATCATCCATAATCATCAACAAATCAAAATATAAGTACTTTTAAGTATTATATTTAAATTTTAAAATTCAAGTTTCTAATCATTGTATTGTAATTGTAATTATGTAAATATCAAGATGAACAGGTGGGATTCCATCTCTCATCCGAACCTCACGGCCATCGCCAACGGACTAGACACATCAAAATATTACACACACATGTATTCATTGAAATTGAATGAACATTAAATATGATATTTGAAGCAAAAGTTGGACCTTTTTAATCAGAAACGGTGAACAATATTTATGAAAATGTATCTATGTATGAGTAGAGCTTTATATTTTGAATCCTGACGAATCCTGACAGGATTGTCTATAGCAAGCAACATCTAAACTGTTATACAATACAAGACTAGATTGATTGTTTTAATAGTGTTCTATTAGAGCAATGAATTGGTTGTGGATTTTATACATATTATTATTATTTTTTATCTAAGGCTGGCCAACTAATATTATAGATTACTTACTTATATACCAAGGTGTAATCATTATATAAGTA
The DNA here is from genome assembly GCA_035610835.1 of Ophiura sarsii. Classification (NCBI taxonomy): domain Eukaryota; kingdom Metazoa; phylum Echinodermata; class Ophiuroidea; order Amphilepidida; family Ophiuridae; genus Ophiura; species Ophiura sarsii. The sequence goes on along the minus strand of CM069458.1, from coordinate 16,652,860 downwards.
TGATAACTCCTTGCTTATAAATACTATCTGAGTTGACGTCAGATATTTTTACAATCAATTGACAATATCATTTTTTTCAACTTTTCTGAACAAATAAATGTCATTATTATAAATATCAAAATACATTAGCAGTTCATGGTTGTGGGACCCGAGGTTTCACGCACGTATTATACAAACGGCGATCATCAGCCAACTGCACAACATAATAATAATATACTCGAGTTATTTCTTTTAGCACGGTTCGGTGGCTTGTATCGCTGATAAAAAATAGTATTTTTTTTGTTGAACAATTTGTCAGCCCAAACGTACCGTTTAATGCAACCTATAAGTATTCGAACAGACCAACTGCATTTTATCGGCAATCTAGACACTTCAACATCATCCCCAGTACACAATTCCATGCTTCGTTGAATGGAACATTTCATCTTTCACCTCATGAAAATATTCATACCATTGCACTCATAAACATTCATTATTTGTATAACATCTCACAGGCGTCGCGATCGGGACTATTAAAAGGACTATGAAAATTGACTGCACATGCAATGCATGTTATAACGTACTAAAAAATATAGTGTGATAATTATTAAAAAATTTGTTTTGTTGAATATGTTTTCCAAATTGTTGAACAACAGCATTATTATTAATTTTAAACACTGTATAAAACAATTTTTACTGCATTTAGCATGGAAACTTAAAGGTAGATGTTCCGATTTTCAACTTGACGTTTTCTATTCTACATGAAAGGTCATCCTTAAAAACGTTGTGTCCCAAAATTTGAGATGCATAGCTATTATGGTTCTTATTTTATACGCACAAGATGCTGTGTGTGAACTGTACCCATTGAGTAGTACACAAACTATATCGGTGGTAACCACCATTCGCGGTAATTCAACGCTATTTCGTCGATTTCTCTGTCATTATACCGAATTAGGCCGTCAAATTTCAGTATGATGATGAGAAAAATACAAGCTTTCATATGATATGAAAATCTCCGTATGTTTGAAATAATTCTGTGTTACGAAAATGTGATCGGGTCATCTACAGTACCTTTAAGTTATATTAATACTTTCAGGTATGTATTTCTTACAAAATTCACGCATCAACGCAACGTTTACTCTTTTTTTTTAAATCGCTGCACGTGCTATGAATGAATTTTACTTAAAATATGTGATGTGAGAAAATATTTTAATTTTTTTTTTTGGGGGGGGGTATATTTGTACAAAAAAAATTCGCGAAACGGCTTTATTATTAATTTCAACATTGTATAAAACATTTTTTTCTGCATTTAGTACGAAAAATACTTTCTTGCGTAAATTTCTAAGACTTGCACATCAACGCAACATTCTTTTAGGCAAAACAAGACAAACAATGGCGACCTACACTTACTGTGTCTGCTCATCGTAACGCTCGGTTTAAAAATGTTACTTGACCGAGTTTGCAGTGTTGCAACTCATTCAACAATATTGGAGGTTTACATAACCAACATTGAGAACGTGGGGAACTATACAGAGCTTTATCATAAAAAGCATTAAGTAGCTGAAGAAAAAACGAAGGCCGGGTAGTAAGGCTAAATTAAAAAAAATCTTTTGTCTGGAGCAGTGAAGGTCACATTCCCTGAACAGAATGGAGGAGTAATGAATGAATGGCATAAAAAATAACAAAATGGGAATGAAGATCTTTGAAAATTTATATTTGCGTTATGTACAATTCTTTGTGTTTTGTGTGTCATATATTTTGTCATTGTGTACAATTTCTTGTGTTTTGCGAGCTTTTTCTTGTGCATCATAAATTGTCTTTTTCGTCAAGCCCACACACTGCCACCAAATGGAACCATTCACCGCCGTATTTCCCGGGGTATTTGCACGCCACTCGTCCCGTCGCACCTGATCATGTTTTTGGACGAGGGCTTTGCACAAACACATCACAGTATTTGTCATTTTCTGTAAAAATCTACATCATTATTCCAACCTAAATCATCAATATTTTCATCGCAGTCTTCCTCAAAATCACTGAAATCGTCTTCGAAGAAAATTCAAGTCCACGCCGCACAGTGTGCGGATGCCATGTTGTTATAAACACCAAACACGCATTATGAACTATGGGTAAAATTGTGACGAAAGCGTAACCATTGGCAAAAGGACGGGTCACTCAGCGATCGATCGGGTCGATGAAAACCTCTCGTCGGACAAAAGGACTCGTTAGCATCTAGGACAGAGTTAGCTCTGTTTCATAGCTCTCATATGTCGTGATACGAGTCAGTATGAGAGCTATGAAATGAAAGCAAATATTATTGGGACGTCGCCGATTTTGGTTTCTAGTTTGTCTATTTCTAGAAAGTTCATATTCACTTACCTGGGTTCAGTGAGTGCTATGCACTTTTAGCCCTAACCTTAGCGAAATACAGTGTAAACATGCGTTGAAAGGTTATAATGAAGGTCAATTCTCGCTGATTCCCGGTCATTTAGACAACGGTCAGTCGTTGAATAAAAGATGACCGGCCGGTGCCACTGTACACAGTTTCCCGAGATTGAAGCCTCTAGTGTGATAGCGCCCTCGATTTGCGAGTCACATCGTGCGTCTCATTTGTCTTATAAAATCTTTTGTGCTGTCAATCATAGCGTCACCCTCGATTTTTCGAGTCACATCGTGCGTACCAACGCCCATATATGGGAGGTTCTTGTTTTGCGATTCGAATTTCCCCTCCCATTATATACTCTCCCTGACTATACTAATTGTTTTAACATAGTTTTAACAGTCAAAACGACCTATTAGTATTAGTATTATATATGTCTAATTACTAAATTACATGTAGTCTTGGATAATGTTATAAATATTAAATGTGTAAATATCCCGGTAAATATTGGCCAGTGAAATGTGGTGCGCAACCGGAACTCTGTGTGAGAGGAACTATGACGGAGGTGAATAGGTTATGGAACGAGGTCATATTGCTGTCGCCCACTTTGACATCAGTTCGGCATTTTTAATTTTAGGGTTGTTAAAAAACAATCTCTGGAATTGATGGAGAAATCATTCCAACGATGATACCATTAGATTCGGTAAGAAACGCTCTCCCAGCAAGGTAAACTTAAATTTAACTACCAGGAAATATATTTTTTGTTTGAAACAAATACGACGTAAGTGAAGTCACGTAGGAAGTCAATGCTTGATTTTGTAGCTAGAGAGGACAGAGTTAGTTGAATGGCTTCGGAAGTCGTGCCTACTCCAGTTTAACTATGATAACTCCTTGGTTTAATATCTCAACCTGTTTCTATTTCCAAGAAATACTGGCTTTAATTTCGATCGCCCTATTCCCGCTACAGTAAGGAAATGACGCCGACTGTCACTGACTGTCTATGCTTGTTTTCGTAGCTTATTAGTTAAGAAGTCTGGAAAATCGAGCCAAGCATCTCAAAACACTACGACTCGGCCCAACAAAACTTCACGTCCAGATAACAACTGTTCAATTCCCCCACCAAACAACAAAAGCAACAGTAAGTCGAAGAGTAAACCAAGTCCTGCAAATTCAACCAAACCTAAGAAACCGGCAGCACGTAAAACCAAACCGTATCTTAAAGTATCAGTCATCAGGAGCATCCGTGGTAAATCCTCGCTACTTGAAGCATTCATTGAGACTGAAAAACCAGACATAATCATAGGAACTGAATCCTGGCTAGATGAAGACATCCTAAATTCAGAGGTTTTTCCTGCTTATCTTCAAGTCTTCAGAAAAGACAGAAACACCCATGGAGGTGGTGTCTTCATAGCCATTGATAAAGACATACCATGCTTCAAGAGGGTCGATCTCTCCGACAACGAGTCCGAGCTTCTTTGGTGCCAAGCTACACTACAAAAAATCCTCATTGGAGGACTATACAGACCGCCAAATCACGACACTACCCCGATAAAACAGCTTGGAGAGAGTTTAACTAAAATCAACCAGTCCAATAGATCACCCTTCATCCTCCTTGGTGGTGACTTCAATGTACCAGGTTTGGATTGGTCGAAACCAGAAGACATCGTACCTAAAGGTGTACTACAAAACACTCTTCTTCAAGCTGCAAATGACAACTTCCTTACACAAATGGTGACCTTCCCGACGAGACGTGACACTAACGGTACAGAAAACACCCTTGATCTTCTCTTTACCACTCACCCATCTCTTACCAGCAACGTGCATCCATACGAAGGCATGAGTGACCACTGCATAGTTCAAGCAAATGTCTCAACAAAAACATGGATCCGGAGGAAATCTCCACGCAACGTCCCTCTCTGGCGAAAAGCAGATGATAATTAAGGAAAAAGCCGCATGTTTAGAGAAAGACTTCTTCGCCCGTGATCCCAAAAACATGTCTGTCGAGAAAAACTGGCTATGGTTCAGGATGAACTAAAAAAGGTTGTCACCGAATTAGTACCTCACAAACTCTTCAAAGGGAGACTGAAAGCACCATGGTTCACGCATAAACTCAAACGCCTTTGTAGTAAGAAGGAAAAGCTCTACACAAAAGCAAAAAAATCTGGGAAGAAAACTGCCTGGAATAAATTCTGCAGTGCCAGGAAAGTGATTGACAAGACCATTCGCCTAGCCCACAGACTTCATGTTAAAACGATCATCGAATCAGTCCAATATACAAAAAAAGGCGCTACTACGAGTCCGGCTAACTACAGGCCGGTGTCGTTGACAAGTAATTGCTGCAAACTGCTTGAGCATATCATTGACAGCCAGATCATGCGTCATCTGTCAAAGCACAAGATTTTGGCAGACAACCAACATGCCTTTAGGAAGGCCAGATCATGCGAATCACAGCTTATTCTCACGACACACGACCTCTCACAAAACCTTGACAATAAGACTACAACAGACATAGCGGTTCTCGACTTTTCAAAGGCTTTCGACGTCATGCCACACGAACGCCTTTTACTTAAGCTCGACTTCTACGGCATCAGGAATAAACCACTCAAATGGATTCGCTCCTTCCTGACAAAAAGACAACAAAGAGTTATGGTAAATGGCAAGTCATCCGACTGGAAGCGTGTCCTCAGCGGTGCCCCACAAGGAACGGTGTTAGGACCTCATCTCTTCCTTGTCCTAATAAACGACATCCACGAAAATGTCAAGAGCTGTACCAGACTATTCGCCGACGATTGCCTTGTCTACAACACGATCAACTCGCCTGAAGACGAATTACAACTTCAAAAGGACCTTGACCAGATGGTTGAATGGTCACATAAATGGGGCATGAAGTTCAACCCAGCCAAATGCAACACCATGCGTGTCACCAGGGACAGAAATCCAAAAGCTACACAGTACAAAATGCTCGACACAACTCTCGAAGAGACGAACCACACAAAGTACCTTGGTATCTACCTGCAGAGAGATCTCCGATGGAATCGTCAAACTGAGAATGCAACTGCAAAGGCAACGCGAGTGCTCAACTTTGTCAAACGCAACTTCTATCATACCACCCCCTCAATCAAAGAGAAGTTGTACCACACCCTTGTACGCCCACACCTGGACTACGCCACTGCTGCAGCGCATGGGATCCTCATACCAAAAAGAACATTGAAGACATTGAAAAAGTCCAACGGCGCGCAGCAAGATTCGTCACAAACACCTATGGGGAAGACACAAGCATCACCGAAGTCCTAGACACACTCAAATGGTCTCCACTTTATAAAGACAGACGCAAAACCACAGACTCGCCTGCCTTCATAAGATGATCAACGGGCAGATAGACATAAATCACGAAGACTACACCACACCGAAGACATCAAGAAACAGACAAGGCCACACGCAGCAATTCCAACAAAAGCATCCAAGAACAGACACATACGCCAACTCATTCTTCATGAGGACCATCAAAGACTGGAACAAACTCTCACCCGAAATGGTTGAAAACACTGACCCGTCCAAGTTTAGAACTGCCCTTTCCCGCCCTCTCCGTTCCACCAATTAACCCCCCCCCCCCCCCCCCCCCACGTCGCACCTCCAGCCAAAACTCTGTACGAGTATTTGGAGGTTTACACCATCCAAGATCCAGGATCCAAGTAGCCAAAGTAATACATGCATGTTTGAAACTTTTTCATTTACTTTTTTTAGGGTCTAAAGTTTGCCGCACTAAATGTCCCCAATTTGCAGTTTAATTAAATCAGTAAATACTTACTCGAATAACAACAAATTAAATGCACTTGACATTAATTTTAAAATGACAATCAATGTATACAAGCCGCAAAATAGATGAAAATTTGAGTTAACTAATGTACAAAACTTCGCCATACTCACCGATACATTGGCAGCCATTTTGCGATGTTTGGTTACCAAAGTCATCCGATGAGGGCGTAAATAGTCCTGTCAATCAACCCAGCAGGTGTCTGTCTGTTGGTTGAATAATTGATTAGTTTGGTTTACATAGATTACACTTGGTCGATCCAATTTGATGGTTGATCGAATTTACTGAATTGGTTCATTTGTCTGTTTATCCGCAGGCTGGTGATTAGATCCAGCTATGGAAATGGTCTAGCGTGTGACTAATCAGCTACTCATTTCTTTAGGCCTAATTACATTGTCATTTCGGTCCGGGCCATGCTATTGAAGGCTCCAAAGATAAAACTAGCGAAAAAGGCCTTTATACTCTAAGACGATTAAGTTATAATCGTCTCAGTTTATACTCAAGTCGAGAAGGTAAACATGTCAATCAAGTTAACTCGTGACCCGGCCCACTGTTTGTTTGTTTGTTTGTTCGTTATTGGCATCAATATATGGCAGGCGGGACCTCGGGCGGGACCAGGGACATGCCCTAAAATTGTCTACGTTTTTGAAATGACTTAGGCCATACTCGTATTTTTATATTAAAATTCTCCCTCTCTTTTCATTTTGGTTGACCCTTTGGATTTTGATATGCATGGACTTTAAATTAGAATAAGTCCATGCGAGTCTATATAATAATAATAATAATAATAAAACCATACTTATTGAGCGCATAACACAATTAAGTCCCTATGCGCTATCACAAACAAACAAACAAACAAACAAAACACACTGTAACATGAGTAACAAAAGACAAAACAAAAATAAATTAAACATTAACATTAAATAGGTAAGTTTTTAGCAATGATTTGAACTGTTCAAGAGTTTTGGCGGATTTAACATGATATGGTAAATTGTTCCAAAGTTCAGCAGAAGCATCTTGAAAAGAACGGCGACCATATGAAGTAGAAGGTGAAGACACATGCGCAAGAAGATATTTTGAGCCAGAACGAAGATTGCGAGTGGGCTCGTATTGTTGAATAAGATCTTGCAGATACATAGGAGCAAGAGCTCGAGTACATTTAAATGTTATCAGAAGAATCTTGTAGATAATGCGAGATCTGATCGGTAGCCAATGTAAGTCACGAAGGACAGGGGAAATGTGACAGCGAATCTTAGACAGCGTAACAAGTCGAGCAGCAGAGTTTTGAATCCGTTGAAGTTTTGAGATTTGCGTATCAGGGAGAGCATAAAGTAAACTATTGCAGTTATCGAGTCGGCAAGTCACAAAAGCATGAATAAGTCTTTCAGTTGTTGGCTGATCGAGATAACGCCGGATTTGACCTATCTTATAAAGAGCATGAGAAGCCGCACGACAAATGTTGTTAACATGAACATCCATCATAAGATCGTTTTGAAGGATAATGCCAAGGTTGCGGGCACTGGAAGCTGGCTCAATGTGAGAATCATTGATTTTTACTGATGAAATCGTAGAATTTTTCCTAAAGCGGGATGTAATATGGAGAACTTCAGTCTTGTCATCATTCAATTTAAGGTCATTAGCTGTGGACCAGGTTTTGATATCTGTCACACAAGCTTCCAGTCGCGAGATTGCACCTACTCTGTCATCATCATTTTTCAATACAATATATATCTGAGTGTCATCTGCATAAGTCATTTTGGAGATGCCATGAGAATCGATGATATCTTCTAATGGAGATGAATACATTGTGAAGCCTAAAGGGCCAAGTACTGACCCCTGAGGAACACCCTCATGCGGAACATGAACCGATGACTCGCGACCATTTATAATGACAGATTGTGAACGGTTGGTGAAATACGATTTAATCCATGAAAGTGCAGAACCTGTGAATCCATATTTATTTGAGAATCGCTCTAACAGTACTTGGTGATTTATGGTGTCAAAAGCAGCCGAGTAGTCCAATAGAATGAGAATGGCTTCATGACCCTTGTCAGCAGCGAGAAGTAGGTTATTATAGACACAAAGAAGCGCTGTTTCTGTGCTATGGTTACACCTATAGGCACTCTGCATTTTTCCATACAGGTTGTTCTCTGATAAATAATCATGTATTTGGCCAGTACATGCACGCTCAACAGTCTTGGCAAGAAACTTAAGATTAGCAACAGGCCTGTAGTTTTTTAGAATTTCACGATCCAATTTAGGTTTCTTGATGAGTGGTGTGATGTGAGCATGTTTCAGTGCATCAGGGAAATGGCCTGCTTCTAACGAAGAGTTGATGATTCTAGTGATGATGGGAATGAGTTCTGGTAGACATTGTTTCAGAAGCCAAGTTGGTATTGGATCCAATCCACATGATGTAGATGGCGATTTCATGATGATTTTTGTGACTGATTCTTCTGAAAGCGTGGAAAATTTGGACAACACAGCACTGGTGGATTCAGAAAATTGCACAGAGAGATGATCTTTAGGAGAGTTGTGGAGCTCATCCGTAATACGCTTAATCTTGTCGGCAAAGAAACTAGAGAAGCGTTCAACAAGTGGGATGTCAGATTCAGATGGTAAAACTTTAGAAGATTTTGGTGAGGTAAGTTTATTCACTTTTTGGAAAAGTTGTCGTGAATTACAGCCATCAAATTGCTTCTTATGGTAGTCACATTTAGCCTCTTTAATTAATTGGTTATAGATGTGCGCTTGCTCCAAGAAGATAAGTTTGTGAATTTCAAGTCTTGAGGCGCACCATTTACGCTCACACCGACGGACCTCTTGCCCATGCAAACCACCTCTCCCGAAGAAAACAAATGTTTTCTTTATTTTTTGGTACGGTAATTTCATGGCCAACAAGGAAGATATCATTAAACCCCAAATAAAAAATGTTCAATGTAATAAAAAGAGTGAAATTTACGCTCACACCGACGGACCTCTTGCCCATGCAAACCACCTCTCCCGAAGAAAACAAATGTTTTCTTTATTTTTTGGTACGGTCATTTCATGGCCAACAAGGAAGATATCATTAAACCCCAAATAAAAAATGTTCAATGTAATAAAAAGAGTGAAATTTCCATCCGATATATTGAAATTTCACTCTATATTAGATTGACTATTTTCAATCTTTTAAAATCCTTCCCTCAGCACAATCTTTAAGATTGACTTTTCAATCTTTTGAGAAAATCCATAATAATAAAAAGTTCTGAGCAATGACTTCTGACTTCGAAAATAGTAACCCATCGGCCTATAATAGTAGGCCTACTTATGATTCCACCACCTGATCAGAGGCGTATAGCCAGCTTTTTGAAACAGTGGGCCATATCATAGGAGATGTATGATGAATACGTGATAGATTAAAGGGGCATTAAGAGAATGTGGTGGAGGCAGCGCCCTCAATTACAAAAATATATGATAACAACTGGGATTTGTATATTTTTACAATTGTATTACATGTATGAACTTACACCTATAAGGATAAAAAAAACAAAACCAGCCCTCTTTGTACAACAAACCGTCGATTCAAAAATGCTGATCTGGCCATGGTAAGGGTGGTATTCCAACATGATCTAAAACATTGTTTTAATCAAGAGGGGGGGGGTTCAGTAGAAACAACAATAATGGCAATTTTTAATGTTCATCTTGAATTCTGAAGTAAATTAATTAACAAAACACACACAAAAAACATGACATTGAGTTTAACGCAGGTTTAACGGATTCGCGGGATTCATTATAATAATTATATTAAACAATACATAGAGATTGCCACTTCTCTAATCATCATTCGGGGCTTCAGGTGCCCCTTGCCCGATGATATATAGCGAGGATTCAGGAATACAGGGTGTATCAGAATGAACTGTAGGCCTATCGTGTTTCTAAAATACATATAAAATACAAATTAATTATTGTTTTAAATATAAACACCTGCAATATAAAGGTGAACATATTTCCTACACTATGTTAATTTCATTGATGGTTCTCGTGTGGCAAGACTTAATCGAAAATCGATGAAAAACTGAGGATCCATTTTGAATCAATCCCATCTACCACTACCTGCAACATTTCAAACAAAGTAGCCCGCCCCACACCACATATATAGTAATATTCAAAACTCCCGCCAAAGAAAGGAAAGTTGAAACCACTCAAGCAGACCAAGGCCCGGTCGCGATAATTTTTTTCGTACATCATTTTAACCAAATTTATTTACGAAATAAAGCGAAATTCACTGAATAAAATGATTTGTTTACATTTTTTAACAAATTAACTGATTTTGGTTAAATGATGGACGAAAAATAAATAAATCGCCGCCCGGTCTATTCATTTTTCGATTAATATCAACACGTTAGTGTCATTAAGAAGAGGGCGCAATAATTATAATTATAATAATATTAAACCTTTTATATGTCAGAAATAATTTACTATTTGAAAGTGTTAGTAATTTCACAGATTTTTTAAATTGATCATTTCGACCAAAATTGAAATCTACCATATTTCCATCAGAAATGTCCGATTTTTAAAATCTGTTTAAAATCTAAATTTCTTATGAAAGCGGGCGTTTGCGCAAGATATAGGCCTATATGAAAACGGTTTGAACAAGATCGATCGAATACCGTAATAAATCATATTGCCTCGGGTAGGCCACAGTTCATTCTGATACACCCTGTATTATGTGTAAATACAGAACCCGGGATGATTCCCCTACTCTTTACAGGGGCGGAGCCAGAGATTGCGTTTACCGGGGGGCTGAAAATTAGACGGAAAAATCGTGAATTTTGTGGTGGTTGACTATCCAATGCGGTGCGCAGCACCGCCCTCCGAGCTCTGCTCGGACAGGGGGAGTCTGAGGGGGGATGTTCCCCCCTCACAAGTAGAAAAATTTCAATTTTCAAACTCATTTGGTGCGATCTGGTGTATACTTTTGACCAAAATGTTATTGAAAAGCCACCTCTTTATTTCCAATAAATATTTTGTTTTTTATCAATGCACAAAAGAAGTAGCGCATAACTGATATATATTCTTGATTTAAATATGTACATGGTTTAAAAGCTCCAACAGGGGGGAGTCTGAGGGGGGATGTGTCCCCCTCAGAAGTAGAAAAAAAATTCAATTTTCAAACTCATTTGGTGCGATCTGGTGTATACTTTTGACTAAAATTTTATTGAAAAGCCACCTCTTTATTTCCAATAAATATTTTGTTTTTTATCAATGCACGAAAGAAGTAGCGTATAACTGATATTTATATTCTTGATTTAAATATAGGCCTACATGGTTTAAAGCTCCAACAGGGGGGAGTCTGAGGGGAGATGTGCCCCCCTGAGATGAGAAGTAGAAAAAAATTCAATTTTCAAACTCATTTGGTGCGATCTGGTGTATACTTTTGACCAAAATGTTATTGAAAAGCAATCCCTTTCCCCCGTTTCTTCTCTTTTTTTCCCCTTCTTCTTTTTTTCTTTCTTTGCAAAAAAGTGGGGCGGCCATGGCCGCTCGGCCGCCCCGATTACGTCGCGCCTGTATAGGCCTAAATGTGACGTATCACGACGTTACTTTATTCACCAATCAGTCACTCAATTAAAGGCTCTTTCTCCCTTTCTCTCCCCTTCCCCCTCTCCTCTCCCTCTCTCTCTTTCCCTTTTTCCCCCTTTCTCCCCCTCTTTTCCTTTTTTTCTTTTTTTTGGTTGATTTTTTTACGCGGGGGGCGCGCGCCCCCTCCGCCCCCCCCCCCCCCCTGGATCCGCGCCTGCTTTACGATGAGTCTGCAACTGTTTTAAAGTGGTCCTATAGTTGAACTTGAAATTGGTAGTTCTGAAACGAGCCGTTCAGAATGAGATGGATGTCCCTGGTCCACTGACGGTGGCTCTTAAAAGAGCTCTTAAGGTGGTCTACTATAGGCTATTTGGCTCTAATAGAATTCAAAAAGGATTACCGCTTGACCAATGGAAATAGCATAGACTTCCCCTTGTCTACTACAGGTTCGACTACTAACAAGTCTTTTGTATGCACAGTCTAGTGCGGTCACGGGTGCGGTCACTGATGGCGTTTGACGACGGTTTGGCATCCGGGGTTTGAACTTTGACGTGATATATTGACATGATAAAAACGCATTACACACATGACTTACACATTGTGTGTAATGAATGCCTTAAAAAATATACGGTGCATTCGGCATACATGTAGGCCTTACATAACATTAATACATGGCATATAACAAAAATAATGCTTTGCCGGGTTTGTGAAGGTTGCACTCAGCAGGGTATGATATTGATTACAGAGTTGAGTTCTAACTGACTGTATTATATAGTCAGCTTAAAGGCTAATGAAATATGATTCCCAGTTTCCCGTTTCCCTACCGACCCAACTTTTCAGTTTTACCAAAACTTTCATTATTTTGTGCAAAATTACATTTTCTGACAAACTTGAATAAAATTCAAAACTTTTAGTGGCTCAAAATACCAGGCATATCTTCCTGTTGATTTTAAGGGCTTTTTATGGCAGTGGTGTCATGGTATATGGTTGATAATGAAATTGTTTGCATTACCTCCTCAGATTTCAGATGTAATTGACGTTGCAATATTTCAGACAGATTTGTTGACTCATTTTCAATAACACATCTACAAATGCTTCCTTAATTGTTTTTCAAAGTGTTAAAGTGTTAATTAAGGTGTAATATATACAAATCAATAGGTAGTTAGTAGTTAACACCCCTTTCAGATGCAATAATGAAATTGAGTGAAATATTGAATAATGAGTAATGAAATAGACACCTACCCACTCTTTTAAATATATGAAACGGGAAACTGGGAATCATATTTCATTAGCCAAATAGACATCCTCCAAAAAACCATCAATGGCTTTGACTTTGAAGAAATACTCTGCAACGCTTCATACGAAGCCAAACGTAGAGGTGCGAGTGTGAGTGCGCAAGAATGTTTATAAGATGCGACGGTTTTTTTTTAGGTGGTTTAAAGCAGGGCATAGATGGCCAAACACCTGTTTTTTAAGAACATTAGCAGACGACGGAAGTACCATACTTGATTCTTGAATATTTGTATTTAGAAATGTATTCAGAATAATTGAATCATAACAAAAAATGTAATTTGTAAGGAAAATGTTGATACCTTGAAAATCCATAACATTATTATTTCTATTTATATATTAAATATGAATAATAAATCCATTTATTTCTAAATAACTGTTTAAATATACAACTGTCTTTATCAATTTTTTGTCCAATCAGAATCGGCCATATCAGCCCATCGATCACGCCTGGTTTAAGTGACGTCATCGATGGACATTTCCAAAAATATTTCAGGAGGCAGATCCGGAAGAGTAAATAAACTCGTGATTTGATGATTCTCTGATCTCTTAATTGATGGCATTGGTTATCAGAGGTAGGTAAACGTTACATATTAATGAAGCAATGGGTAAATGTGTATTTAAATGATGGATTGAGTATGCTAAACGTAGTCAAACCCTGGACTAAATTGCATTGTTTTTGTTTACATTTTTTTAAGCTTAAAGCCTTACAATATTACATCACCCGTTTGTTTTGTTTACGTGCCGGTTCTAGGAAGTTTGTACACGTACACAATAATGTGACACATTGATATGTTACATTGAATTATGGCTCTCTTTTCATGTTTTGTTCCATTTTGATAGCAACTGAAATTCTGATTAAATAATTACTGATAATTAATAATAATACTATTACTATTAGTATTTCTAATACTAATAGTAATATTATTATAATCATAACAAACAATTGTCGATTCAGACTCGGAGCGTCGTGATCTGAGCGCTCGCGTTCATCCAATTGAAATTTAATGGTTTAACGCGGTCTGGCGACGCACTACATTCCATAAACAACAGGCGCGCAACGTTGTCGTGGTCTCGCACATGTCGAACACGCGAGGGAATGATTTTAAATGATTGACATTTATTTGTTTTGATATGATAGTATTATTATAAATTTACTAATCTGATTTTTGACATGACCAACATAGCCTAGGCTATAGGTAAATTAATAATTGAACGAACATCACGAACGCAGTACAAAGATGAACGCGCCCGAAATTATCACGCCAATGGTTGTGCGCGATACGCTATTTAGTTGTGTTCGTTCAAATATTAATTTACCATAGCTACTAGTACTAAAGACAAGCATATATTTCCTGGTAGTTAAATTCAAGTTTACCTTGCCGGGAGAGCATTACTTACGGAATCTATGCAATGACGGAATCTACGCAATGACCTTGTTCGATCCTAGACTGGGTCTCCGCGTCCCTCTATATGGCCGCAGGCGCGTACCGCAGCATGTGAGCCAAGTATATGTCGTCCCGACAGTGGCGTACATTTTCGTAAAAGGTTGCCCCAAATTTTTTCTCAATCAGTCAACTCCTGAATTTCACGTAAGTGGGGGGGGGGGGGGGGGTCAAAAAATTTCGCACGGTTACAAAATTTCACACGGTCACAAAATTTCGCAGTCCAAATAGCACAACAGTCAACAAATAATGCCCAATCCTCAGTGTTTTCTGGCCTAGGCCCTATTTTTTTTTTCTTATGCGAATTTAGCGTCCCGGTAGTGCGAATTTAGCGTCCTGGTATTTCGAGCCGGGGGGATCTTTAAAAGCAGCCTCGTAGGGGCCGTGTGTATAATAGGTAGTGTCTAACTGATCAGATCGGGAGTTTCCCGATCGGCCCGATATAAGTCTGATCGGGATCTGATCGGTGATCGGCAAAATTCCTTTATCTACCGATCTGATGAACCGATCAATCACTATAGTATGAAAACCCAATTAAAAGCTTATCATGTCGTCTTTTCTCCGTTAAAATTCCTCTCAAACTCGCCTTGTTACTTCTTCACATAACATATACTAGTTAATTAGTTTTATCCAGGTGAATTTAGCGAAGCCTATAAGGGTACAAATCCTTTCAAACTCGCCTGTTTTCAGATTAGTCCGATCGGCGGGATTCAGCGAATGTACATTCAATGTTTTGTTTTCGTTTTTATTACGGGAAATACCCACGTCATGGCCCGCCAAAGGCGTTATCAAACAAGGCTTGTCATTGGCTAGGCTACGTTTCACTTCTATTACTAAAAGATTCACTAAACTAAGTTAAAACTTTGGGTTTATGGATAGAATTAAATATATTGAAAATCTCAAATACATTAATTTACTATCAGGTATCTGTGTTTATGAATTATGATGTATTTTTGCAACAAAGAAAGAATTGTGGGAATACCCAGCGTGCCGTGTGCAAAGCTTCAAATCGCACATGGTCGGCCGCAATCGCAACGTTTGTAAAATGTAAACAATGACTTGACACTTGATTGACAGGTGTCCTTAGAGACATGGACCAGGTAAACACGATAAATAAAAAGAGTAAATAATTGTATTTTTTATTTAAACAATTTGAACTTGTTTTTCACTCGTTATAATCTGTTTTGCTAAGTACACAAATGCTACTATATTTACACTACATGTATGTACGGCAACACACACGAGGGAAATGTACTATTATTTAGGCATTGCAGTTCACTTGCGCATTTAATCGGTGATCGGATTGGATCGTCCGATCAAAGAGGAAATGATCAGTGATCGGCGATCGGCTGACATGAGCTGATCGGTTAGACACTAATAATAGGGAAGACATGAGGATTTAGTCTAGTTTGATCCTTGCATTGCGCTTTATTATTGAGGGCATCTTTTTTCAACGACTGACCGTTGTCTAAATGAACGGGAATCAGCGAGAATTGACCTTCATGATGACCTTTCAACGTGTATTTTACACAGCATTTCGCTAAGATTTGGGCCGATTTTATATCGTAAATATTTCATTTTCAGTAACATTTATGGAGCTGATAATTGATCTAGGATGTATTAAAGAGCTTCTTGGGAGATATTTTTGGTGTGTTTTTTCGTACTAAATTAAAACTTCAGAATCTCTGAAACATTTTCCCGTTTAAAGTAATGAAAACAACCGACGGAAAAGTGTTGAAATCTATAGTTTGAAAGTTCGCTCTACTAGACGGAATAACCAAAAACGATTTATTGCGGCGTACAAACAGAGGTCATCGTGTGACGTCATAGAAAGTAGAAAAAAATCATATCGATACAAATTACAATCGCTGTCAGCCAACTCCCCTCATGGTCTAGTGGTTAGCGTACAGGACTCATGAACGAAAGGTTACTGGTTCGAATCCCGGTGTTGTAGAATTTTGCGTATAAACCTTGTTTGATATTTTTTCGACAAAAGAAATATATTGTATATCAGTTTCAATATTTGCCAGATTCACAAATTATACGGTCTGAGTTCATTGTTCATTTTGAATGTAATACATAAAATAAAACTTTAGCGTCCTTGCAATTTAAAATATAAATCAGTCATTTCTGTTTGTTTGCCTTCCTTTGTATTGTATTGTACACACACACAGGTTTCTCGATATTGTTACATAATTTCAAGCTTAGAAGAAAGAAAAAAGAAAACGATCTTTTCCCGAGATCAAACGACTAGACTGCTTAGCGAAAATTTAACAGGCTGCTGCTGCTAGCCTACCAGTTCCAGTGATAACCAACACAAGCTGCCGTGTGTGGCTGCCGTGTCGGCAGTACCTTAGTCTGTTTGTTTTCCGTTATCAACATTTAGATTGAAACTGATATATACAATATATTTCTTTTGTCGAAAAAATATCAAACAAGGTTTATACGCAAAATTCTACAACACCGGGATTCGAACCTGTAACCTTTTGTTCATGAGTCCTGTACGCTAACCACTACACCAGGAGGGAGTTGGCTGACAGCGATTGTAATTTGTTTCGATATGATTTTTTTCTACTTTCTATGACGTCACACGATGACCTCTGTTTGTACGCCGCAATAAATAGTTTTTGGCTATTCCGTCTAGTAGACTTATTTTAGAGCGAAAAAAGCAACTTTCAAACTAAGAATTCAACACTTTTCCGTCGGCTGTTTTCAATCATTTAAACGGGAAAATGTTTCAGTGACTCTAAATTTTTAATTTAGTATGAAATAACACCCAAAAATAATATCTCCAGAGTAACTCTTTAACAGTGCATAGTACACACAGGACCCACAACAGACTGATTTATTACCGGCCGGTTCCTGGTGATTTAGTTGGTGTTTTCGCATAGAAAATTGTGATCCCTGGTTAAAAAAACCTCAACCGGGGTTAGGGTTAATTTAATATTGATTTATTTTAGGCTAGGCTTATGGCAAGTAAAGATGAGGATGTCGTCTACGCTTTTCGTCTATTTTGCCATTGCGCGCACAATCCATACACCTTCCAGGTCACTTTCGATCATGTGCTGTTGTTTCTGGCAATCTGCATAGATATGATATCTCAACCAATCTTTTTGATCTGCTCCATGGTTCACATTGAGTGTTTTTGTATTAAATCAACGTTTGTCATTTTGTCTTTGAAATACATTAATTTTATGTCCGAGTTTTGTTGTTGTCAGTGTCCATTAGCTCACTATATTGTAGAGAAATATTGAGCATGTATTGAAAATTCTCATTTTGTGGTTATTGTTGTCCTCCTGCTTTGTAGAAATTGTTTGATTTGATTGTATGTGCCAATTGTGTTTAATATCGTCTTCTCACTTCTGTGTCTTAGACTTCCCAAATATTACATTTTCCACTCAGTGGTGCCTCTCTTTATATTGTTCTACTTTGATGAGGATGAAAACATTTCAATTTGTTGATATTCTTAATTTTAAAAAAAAAATCTTAAACACTTTATAAATCATTCGGAGACACCATGTAGTAAGGTAGACCATGTTAAAACAAGTTCATTCAGTAGGCCCAGTAAGTTTAATTCTACCGATGCTATAATCAAAACAAATAATTGTTGAAATCCTTGTGTACTTTCGACGTATGCATGAAAGCGTTGTGCATCTTTAGTTTGAAATGCAATGCGTGGCAAGTCTGCGTTAAACTTTTGGATTTCGGATCACGAAACTCTGATCGACAATTATTTGTTTTGATTATCTGCTATCAAGGAGTGTTGTGCATATCAACAGAAACAGAAAATTAGATGATTTTTCTGAAGAGTGTAGGCTGTAGCTTAGTTGACTTGTCTTGTTAATTTGATGTTATAAATCAATATTAAACACAACTTACATTTTACTTGAGCATGTTTCTGAGGCGTATATTTTTATTTGTTTTTTGAGATTGAGAATTGTTTATTTTGATCATAATATTTAGGTAATGGTTATTAAGTGGCCAGGGTTTGAAATAAGGAAATAAGAATGAGCTACTTCTTTTAACACAAAACCGTGCTGCATTTCCCCCTAGTTCACATAGATTTTCCTTCGGGACCAGGAGCAATTTGTCACATATATGTACCAGGAGCTATATTGAAGGGTAAAACCACAGAAATATGTCACAGTCACACTGACAAGTGACAATGAGTGCTGGAAATAACCAGGGGCAGCGTTAGAAATTAGACAAATAAACTGGTTACCTAGCGGATAACCCAGCTTGAGATTTCGGTTGATATCAGCCACAATTTATAGTCATCAGCATTTAGACTTTATGGTGGTTAAAATTCTGGTTATCCATTGGATAATTGGCAATGAAAACTGGTGATCCACCATTAAATTTGTCGTTTTCGGGTGCATCGCTATTTACATAGTAGAATGCTGACTTGGGGCCATTTTCAATGTAAAAGTTGCTCCTGGTGACAAGATAATAGCAAAGAACCAAGTGCATTTTGAGGTTTATTAAACAGCCTGGGTAAATTTGCCCCCCCCCCCCCCCCTGCTCCTGCTTATTTCAAGCCCTGTAAGTGACTTTTTTTTGAAAACTGAATCATTAATTTTATAATTCTTTATTCTTATTCACCAGACTCTTCAGATGTAAGGATGGCCTTTTAACTGTTATATCCTGGAAATTACCTATTCAAGAAACCATGGACTTCTAACGTGATATCCTCTGCCTGCTTCATATCATCTGCCTGCTCCATATCTTTGCTGATACAATCATATTGTGAACTTTCAATACAATGGAGAATTTTCCATCTGGATCTCCAATAACATTAGTGGTGAAAGCACCCAATCAAAAAGTTGATGATCAGACCATAGAGTGCTTCCTGGATTGGACAGTAAAACACCTCAAGACACATTTATCTTCTGTTTACCCAAGTAAACCTGTAAGTTAGCAAATGTAACCAAGGAACATACCTATTATAAAATAGTGTGTGTACAAGTGCAAATTTTTAGATTTTGAAATGGCAAGTAAAATATGTTATTTAAAAAACCCCTATAAAACGACACCTTATTGGAAGAGCACATCCCTGTATATGTGTACATTTGTAAAAGTACAAGCAAAAATGCTTGGTATTCGCCAGTATTTGCTTGGGAGAGGCACACAAGTGCAGTGCATCATGGTAAAAAGTTGACATTCAAAGCTTGCATATTACAAATATATATTTCCTGCATATTACAGGAAAACGTGTCATTTTGTATGCCAATATGTCAATGGTTATATTGGTTGTACATTGTATTTACCCCACTTATTTACACTTAAAGTAGATTCATTCAAAACAATGGGTACTTGAAATAGAGTAACATACAAATCAGTAAGAAAGATTTACTTACTTTTTTGTGGCAAAGAATAGACGATAGACCCTGAACTCATCTTTGATTCTGCAATTCAATTAATTCAAATGAAGCAGTAAATTTTTAAGGGAGGATATATGTGTCAATGTGTATACAAATGTACCCGTTAGAATCGGAAAATAATGTAGTAATGTAGTATACAGGCCTGGCTGTAAATACCAGTCGGTAGGTGGAAATAGATGCCTGTGATCAGTTGACTCTGAAAAAGTCAGTTTGGCTGTGAACTTTTGATGCGCATCAGTATTTCACTCATTATTCACAATACGCTAACTAGAAAATCTTTGCCAGTAGATATGCCACATGGTCAATTGCAAATCATACCAGCTGGCTGTATGAAGAAAGAAAAATCAATTTTTATTGAACATTAATTATCAGTAAACCAGAGAATATTTTGTTCCCACATTCACATCCTTTTTTGTTCCCTTTACAGCAGGATGATAAATACAGTGCTTACACAATGGTAAATATTACCAGAATAAACTGTTCATGACAATAAACTTATCTTTCATGTTTATACTTTCTTATTTTTTTGCAGACTGAGAAAAATCAAAGAATAATATATTCTGGTAAACTTTTACAAGACAATGTGATTCTTAAAGATGTATTACGGCAGGTAAGTCGTACATTGCTCTGACTAAATGATCATAATCCAGAATTATAATAAATGGTTTTATAATATAAACTACTCCCTAAAGATTAATAGCCTGTTCATATCATACCGTCATTGAGCATATATCTGACGTCGAGAAATACCATTAGAATGTTGAAAACTGGAAGACATTGAATTTTGAGTCAAAATCTACTTTCCTTTTGTGTCTATACCTTGGTGATGGAATTCTATTGTGAGTGTATTAAATGAAGAAAATGCTGGCAAAATTGCAAGAATCATAATTTATCTTGCAAAAAGACCAAGTTGATATTACATTATGTGGACAGCAAGTACTAATAAGTAAGCTTAGGGGTTTCCCGTGTTCACGGTATTCATGCCGCAATTCACGGTATTCATGCTAAAATCATCAAAATCGCGGAATTTGTAAACAGTACCGTAAAATCGCGGAATTGTTATTTCAGCCGCGATAATTGTCCGACAAGCCGATTTTACAGTTTTATTTAATAGCAAAAATCAATTTTCCGAATTCAAATATTTCCTTTCAAGACGATATCGACGCACAATGTACTGTGCATTCAACTCTAGGCCTACTTGACACGACTGATTGAAGTTCAATTGTATAATATCAAATTTATTTGAATGAGATAAACAAAAGACCGTCTTCTTCTAAAGAAATATAGGTAGGCCTACTTCAAACTAAATTCAAAAGAACGAAGAGATTGTTTACAAACGCCACCCCCTTCAGAAAGGTTGTTAGTTGATAAAAAGTTAATCCAGGGCGTTCAATGGGTGATTATTCATTCATATCGATTGCATACAATTACTGTTGTAAAGAAAATACGGTACCGAAAATACTACACCCCGGGAAATACACGCACGTGCTAGTATTAAATCATGAACGACGCCATTGTAGACAACAGCAACATTGACATGTGATGATGAATAAATTACAATAGTAATGTTGTAAATAGATCGGAGTTCTCCGATTGGTTGAGATAAGGTTTGCCGACAACAGCAAACAAAATTCATTGATGAAAATAAATCACGTGATGATGAATAAATTACAATAATAATGTTGTAAATAGATCGGGGTGCTCCGATTGGTTGAGATGAGGTTTGTGTACGTGCGACTATAAATGTTTTCAGGTCACGTCATGACCTCTCGCAAGGAAAAACAAAATAATAATTTACATACAGTAACTTAAAAAACGTAGTATGAAAAGTATTAAAAACATGTTTATTGGGCTATTATTTGTACAAATGGTTGCGCAAAACAGCTTTATTATTAATATTAACATCGTACCAAACATTTTGTTTGCATTTAGTACGAAAAATAGAGATTTTATTACTACTTTCATGCGAAATTTCTAACAACACGTGTGTCATCAACGCAGCTACGGGCTGTCTTTAGTCACTGGCAAAAAAATGAGGAAGCAAGGCCGCCTAGGCCGCCGGGAATTGGTAATTGTTTCGAATGCCTAAAAATACGACCGCCGCTCCGTAAATCAAGGAATTTCAGCGCGGTTTTTTCTTGAAATCTCAATAAACACGGTAAATCGCGGTTTTCACAAAAATTGCCCACGGTTTTCACCTAAAAAATTCACGGGAAATCCCTAAGCTTACTAATAAGCAACATTATTATCTGTGAGATTGTTATCACATAAATTCTGAAGCAGCAGTGTTTATAAATAAGGTGTTTGTGCACTGGCCTTATTTAGGAAAAGGTAACTAACTACAATTATTCATTTATAACCCCGATAATTATGTAATGTTTTGTCAAATCGTCTCCTATTTAGCACGACGACAACGCAGCACAACACACAGTGCATTTAGTATGTTCAAATGTCAACGAATTCTGTAGTTCATCACCAACTAGCAGCCCTGCTTCAAACCAAAATTCACACAACTCATCCGAGTCGGGCTCTAGTACACCTAACTCAAGACGATCAAGTACTTCAACACCAACTAATAGCGATGGTTTAAGACATAGAACCTCACCTGGTGGGGTTAACTACCCAGGCTACTATCAACAATATAGGTAAGGCCTAAAAAAATTGGTTTGATTGGCCTAACATGTCAGAAACAAATAAGGTAGGTCGGTCGGGATTTGTTATTTTTATTTTTTAAATCACCTACTTTGGTGACTTAAAATAGCCTAAAATGAAAGCAAACGGTCAGAAACATAAATACTTTGTTCAATTTTTATATATATATTTTATTTTTTGTGGCAGTCTGAAGATTGCCACCACCTTGTGTGCATGAAACTCCCAGTTACTATTTTTTCAAATATTTTTATTATTTTTATTTTTTCCTCCCTCAAAATAATAAAAACATATTCAGGGTCGGCGATGTATTTAGGGTCGGTCGGGCTAGGCCAAATTAAACTCTCTTTTTTAGGCCTAAGTATGGGCTGGATTTTCTGGTTGTTAATTTGTCTTGGGAAGAATCGGTTGGCCACCTATGTATTTTGTCAAATATCGTACTACATGTATAAATCTTACACAATCGTCAGCTGGGGATAGAGGTAGTAGGTATTTCACAACCTGAATGGTGAGATCTGTTTATTGATTTGCATTTACAGGGTTGATTTGTGAATGTTGGATATAATCAGCATGGTAACAATTTGTGGGAGAGGGGGGGGGGGGGGGAGGGGGTTGTATATATATATATTGAATTATCATGTCATTTTCAAATTATGAAAGAACTAGATAGGCCCTGAGAATTTATCCACTTGAAAATTAGAGGGTCACAAGAGCGAGTTAACTCAAATTTGGATCATGTTAACCATGAGCAGACAAAAACCCTGTTCCATGTACAAACAAAACCTCTTTTATTTGGTTTTTAATTTTCAAAATGTTCATGAAATTTTAAAAGAATCCAAATGTTTTCAAAATGTAGAAAGAAATCGTTCTGGCCCTTAGAACAGTGTGATTTGTTGTCGCGTCTTAACCCTCAAAGGGCAGATTTTAATAATTTGCTAGTATATCCAACAATGTTGTCAAGAGTTTGCAATGTTTTGGATATGTGTATCACAATCTAAATGGTGTAAGTGTAGTATAAAATATCAACCTTCAGGTCAGAAGTTTGTTGAAGGTTTCGAGAATCCGTTTTATAATTGCAAAGGATTTGTGCAAGAATCTGCGGATTATCTTCTATTCAAAAAGTTTGTTTAATACAGATTATCTTTGAGAATCTACTTGGATTCTCGCTACTCTACTGGTGAGAATATTTGTGAGATTGGATTCTCGTCAAATGTCTGACCCTGGGCGTTTAAAAACTGTTAAGGATATGTGACTCCAAAGTGAAATTCAGCAATTTAATTGAGTGATATTCATTGATCGGTCCGCATGAAATGTGTATAATGTCCAATGACTTGACAAGATTTTATATTTTTCTTCATTTGTGATTAACCTTTAAGTGATATTCATTGACTCAAACTCACTAAATATGTACAGTAACTCAAGTCATGTGACTTGATTTCATATTGTGCTTCTTCTTATTCCTTCTGCATTTGTTTTGCTTATTTCCCCCCCAGTTATGGCAATTATCCTATGCAGCAGCAGCATTATGGTCAGCAGACGCCAGCCGCAGGAGGTTCAAATCCCTATTACATGGCTAATGCACAGCAACAAGCATACTGGATGCAACAAATGTATGCCCAGCAATATGCTCAATATATGTAGTAAGTATCATACGGTTTGCTTTTTGTAAAGCAATTCAAGATATCTGTTTTGGACTTCTGTTATTCAGTTTACAGTGTTTTATCTGTGATATTGCAATTTAAAAAATAAAAAAAGATAATTCCTAAGCATGAAAAATGTTCAGTCAAATCATTTTGGGTGAAATTTGAAGCAAGAAACACATTTCATTAATACTGACCCTTACTAGATTTGTTAAATATTGTATAGTGTGTTTGATTTTGTTAATTGCAGCAAAATTTCTCTTGAAAATGTTGTGTAAATTTGAATTTGACATTTAGCATTAGTTGTTATTAAAGCCTTCTGTCTGTACCTTTGTGATGTATTCATTTTATTTCAAATAATGTGTGGATCAGAAATGTTGCTCATCATATTGCTTCTATTCCATTCTACATAGACATTTGTTTTGAGTGAAATTGTGGGTGTTAATACTTAAAGGTACTTTCTTTGAAATCGAATATTGCATTTTAAAAGGGGGAAAAAAATAATCAAATTTACCACCATTTTGATCAATATCTATCTAAGCAGCGGCAAGAATATGGAACAATTTACCCACTATCATCCAATTAAACAGCAATATAAACAGTTTCAAAAAGGACTTAAAAACCAACTTATTTAAAGTGACTTTAACTCAATAATCTTTATGTGGTCATCTGACGTGCTCTATTGACTGTATAACTTGTTTGTAAATGCATAAGCGCCATTTAGTTTCCATTATTATTATTAAATCCTTTTCTTTTCTGTTTCCTTCAGCTCAACACAATTTTCATCACCTAGCATGCTGAATACCAATGTGCCAACTGGCCCAGCAGTTGCTCCAGCAGTGCCCCAACCACCAATGGTAGCCAATCAGAACCTAGCAGCAGCACCAGTAGCAGCAGCCAATCCAGGAGCTCCTGCAGGCGTGCCACCGCCACCTAACCCAGCAGCACCGGCCAATCAGAATATGAGAATGAATGCCGGCGTTGGAGCGGCAGTAGACGACGATGAGCAGGAAGGGGGCAACCGTGATTGGTTGGATTGGATCTACACGTTTTGTCGCATGGGAGTTCTGCTCAGCATCGTCTACTTCTATTCATCACTCAATCGATTCTTAGTGGTTATCAGTGCCATGGTCTTCATATACTTGTAAGTACTAAGCTCTTTTAGATGTAATTATGTCAGATCATTTGTTTGGCCTTTTGTCATCTCATTCCATTGATTTTATGTGCATATCATTTGTTGCCTATTTTTACACATACTATGCAAAATCAGCCTGTTGTGGTTATCAGTGCCATGGTCTTCATATACTTGTATAGTCAGCGTCATAATGCTATGGACAAAATTCCAACAATACATGAGTATGTGCGTAAACCCAGAAGTATGTACCAAAAAAAATGACCGCACATTCTGATTGGTCAATTGTGAAATCATCACATGCATGCATGCTAAGTTGTTCACGCATGTCATGCATCTGGACGCTGCTGCGCAATCAACAACAAAACATGCTAGCGTAAAATTGCTTGAATTTAGTCCGTAGCATTATGACAGTAACTTAAAGTACCAAGCTGTTTTTTATTAGATTATTTTATTGACTTTTGTTATCTCATTCCTTTTGATTTATGAATATCATATAATTATTGTATGTTTTCACTGATGTAAATAAAAGTGAAACATGGAAAATTCTACTTCTGATAAGCAAAGATAATCGTTAGAAATGTACTACAATCAGGTGATAATACATTTTTATTGTGACTCTAGTCTTTGTTTTCATGCACTCTATTCCTTCAAACGTTCAGTGTGAATAGGTTCCTGTACAAATCAGTCTTGAGAAACCCTCTTTATGGGCATACAATCAAGATTGTGGTCTGTTGGAATATGGGTCTTTGTTAAAATAATCTCCCTACATATCACCTAGTCCCAACTCAAATTACAACATCACCCGCAATTGCATGTTTCAGATATCAAGGTGGTTGGTTTCAATTACAACGAGGTAGAGCAGGTGTAAGAGACCCACAAGGAGAAGCTGATGGGAACCAGCAACAAGCAGAGGAACCACAAGATCAACAGCCATTGGTGAGTCATGTGCTATTTTATTTGAGAAATCCATGAGATTCGTATTATTATAAGTAGCCCTAAATTGTTCAAAATTCACATCTTTTATTACAAAATAGGATGAAATGTAGTTGCTCAAACTTGCTTGAAAAAGAAACAGCAGTTATGTAAATGTGATCTTTCTGTGGATGGGAATGAGACTGAATAACCAGAAACTTTGAGTTGCACCATTGTAGTGTAGGGCCTGTACATTATCAAGGGGTAAATTGATAATATAACCCTAACCCTACCATATACCACAATATACCACGACTGGGCACGTCGGTACCACCCGGCGTGGAAGTTTTTGGATGAAAAAATGGGCCCAATCCATATAGTTTGCACAATACACTGCGCAGACTACCGTTGACAGTCGTGGTGTAGTGGGGAATCCTAAGCTCCACGTGCTGGAGGTCCCTGGATCAAATCCCGGGGGGGATCGGGGGAATATTTTGGTCGATATTTCCACGTTGAAAAAAACAAAAAAACTGAAAAAAGTGGGGGTAGAGTTAGGGTTAAAGCAATGATCCAAAGGAAATGATGAGAATATCAAAGGTGAATGAATGAGTACAAACTCTCATGGACAGTTTTGTTTAAATAAATAACTAAAAACACCATGAAGCGGGAGATCGAGTGTACGTACAGATCAGATGCTAGTAGTAGTGGTGGTGCCATTTGCTTTAATAAAGTTTCTGCTTAGATAAAGATAGCCAATCCACTATTAATATGATGCATTACCGAAGATCTTGTTCTGTATGTTATTATTGGTTGTGATTTCAATTCCATATATTTTTAATTGCTTTATCGGTAGGATGAGGATACAGATCATAACACAGAAGATGGTGACACGGTAGACAGTGCAGAAGAAGGTGAGGAGACCACTGATGGAGGAGAGACAGCTAACGAGGAAGCCTCCCAACCGGAAGTGCCAGTTCCTCGTCCAGGAGTTCTGATTACAGCATGGGTATTCATTTCAACATTCTTTACATCCCTTCTCCCTATGGACCCAGCCAATATACCTGCTGCTGTTAACTGATAATCTGCTCGTTGGCTAACAAAAGACATAAAACAAGGACACAATAACTGTTAAGGTCACAAACAA
This sequence comes from Ophiura sarsii, assembly GCA_035610835.1. Classification (NCBI taxonomy): domain Eukaryota; kingdom Metazoa; phylum Echinodermata; class Ophiuroidea; order Amphilepidida; family Ophiuridae; genus Ophiura; species Ophiura sarsii. The sequence continues at coordinate 16,625,529 of CM069458.1, read as the reverse complement.
ATAGTCACATATAGTCTGATTTTTGTGTAACTGATAGGTGATACATTCTTAATTGTTGCAACAAGTGATTGACACATGCTGAGAAACTGATCATTCAGATTATAGGATTGCCAATGATATCACTCACTTCAAAGTATGTGTACAAGAATATGAAGGCTATTATGTGTAACCACTCATTAGTGCGCTGTTTCACACTCCATTTCACCAGATGTAAGAATGTGACATCAAAGTGTACTTCAGTGATTACAGCCTATTATCATGCATCAATGCGCTGGTATATATGTACTCACTCTATCTAAGATGGATCATTTGCATGAAAATATTGCATCAGTCACTTTGCTCTGACTTTACATTCATAATTCATGGGGAATGACTTATAGTCTGTTGACTTATCATCCAGCGTCAACGGGAGGAAAACAACAGAAACTTAAATTGAAGTGCAAATAATAATGTCATTAATTTATTGTAAATTATCAGCTAAATATCAGTATCAAGACTTGGGCATGGTAGTATGCCATTATTTAAATATTGAAATGTCTTCTTCCTATTGTCAATGCATTTGCCCACACAAGCAAATGTCAATATAGTAATTTTCATATACCTCATGCGTTTCGATTTTAATTATATTTTTTGAGTTGGCTAACTGGTGATATGGTAAGGTTGGTATTCAATATTTAGATAAACCAAAGAGGTACTTTTGGCATACTAACTCAGTACCTAAACAATGGACTACTTTTTTGGTTGTTTGTATCAGTGACTCCTCATTATTTTCTGTTTTGGATGAATGTATTACTTTTTTTAAAAGTATATTGCGATTTGTTAAATAATCATTAATTTCCAGCAAAATCCATCATATAGCAGTGCCAGTGTTTAATTTAATTTAATAAACTGAAATGAGATTTGAATAATGCTAACAATGCTGCACCAACTTATTACATACAGTTGGACCAAATAAATTGGGTATACCTGAAAATACTATTACTTAATTTTTGACGGTTTCATCATTATTGGTTATGCTTTTCACTCAAGACACTTTTGTATCTAATAAATGGTGTTAAATGTACATTTTGACAATTTGGACATCCCTTTGTGTAATTTCTGCATTAAATGATCACTAGAAACCTATGACATGTATGAAGTTGAATGGGGTAGACAGGTTTATTGCACCCAAGTTAGATTATTTCTTTCGTCAATCAAACAAATATACATCAACAATCCACTACAATTTTTCAAGTGGGCAAGCAAAGCCATGGCATCACGATGTAATATTTACAGGTTAAAATTGGTTGTTGTTTTAAATGTTTGCTGTTTACAGTTTACTGAATACAGCAAGTTATCATGACTGTTTGTGAATATTGCAAAATATTTGGAATGAAAAAGTATTTTATATTATTGATCAGATGTACACTGATCTGTAAGTATTAATCTTTTCATGTATTTATTGTTAAAAGACTTAAACAAGGGGATATATTTTTGATAATATGTAAACCTATTATATAACTGTTTGCTTTAAACATACTTGCCATTGCTATTATTAAAGGTATATTATGTGATCTTTCCAGGGAACGCCCTCAACATCGAAAAAAAAAAGAAAGCAGATTTACATTTCTGATCATAAATCGTACATACATTCTAAGTTACAGGGCGATTCAATTCTTAATTACTTCACAATCATGGTTTTAGAGTGAAAATAAACTGTCGGATATCCGACAACTTATTTTATTCTAGTCTAAATTCACTCTAAAACCATGATTTTGAGGTAATTAGGAATCATATCGCTCTGTAACTTGGAATGTATGTACAATTTATGATCAGAAATGTAAATCTGCAAGAAAATCTACTTTCTAAAAAAAATCATGAATAGAGGGCGCTCTCTAGAAAAGATCACATAATATGCCTTTAAATTAAAATTGGCTTGATCTTACGTTATTCTCAAAAGATGTTACTGCTATTGGATAAAAACAAAGTAAAGGTTTGAATTTTCTTTTGTTTGGTGAGTGAAATCTATCCTTGTCGGATCTTCACTCCGAAGGTAAAAATAGTAAAATATAAATGTTTTACTGGTTCTAACAATTTGGTAGCTAAAACTTTGAGCCATTTTATAGGATATTTTGAGATGTCACCTAGGGAAGTTGTTGAATCTTTGCCTTTTATCTTCGCACTTAAAAAGTGTTAAATAATGTATAGTCTATTTCACATCCTCTGGACAGTCCATCCGTGTGCAGCATTTACACATGGGTACATACTTTGTGTCTTTGCAATGTTAAAATTGTTATGTTTATATGCCAGCGCTTCAAGGTTTTCATGATCAAGTGGTGCAACCACTTAATAATGCAAGTGCGTTACTGTCTTGTGGAAGCGAAATAGACTATAGTCTAATCAGTTGAAAATAGGCTTGTATTTGTCCGTAGGCAAAAAGAATCCATGTCGTTGCGCATATTTATTGGTAAAATTGTGCGTTTCCACATAATAAACAGACATCAGCGAGCGGTGTACAAGTAGGTATTCCATTTTGACCCGCGGATAAATATTAGCCTCACAATTTTTGCCAATTTGGAACTGATTAAACTATACACGTATAGTTATGTTTATAGGTCTTCAATATTTTGTTTTGTTCTTTGAGTTATGAATAATAATTTTGACGATGTCATATTTCATTTTAAATATAAAGCTTATTGTGCTTTAATCATGTTATGAGAAATTCAAGAAAAAAATATCGAATCTATTTTAGATGTCCAATATTTTCAGCTTATGCTGTATCGTGGTAAATGTTTAAAATAATATGAACTATATATGGTACAACATTTTTCACACAGGGATAATTAGCTTTTTTGCATTGATTTAAATGACTTGTTGATTATACTGTAATGTCGAATGAGGGGTATCCATGTATACTTTTTGGCAAGTGCAAGAAGAACAGAGACAATCTCCAAATTGAGATTTGGATGTAAATACAAGGCAATCAACTCAATATAAATAATTGCCACGGTTCCCAAAGTATGGTGTCAACACTGCAGCAACACCTTGGGATGGATGCCAGTGGTGTAAGACCATAAGGCTCTGGCGAGGTAGACCTGGGGGAGGGAAGGGCTGACTTGAATAGGTCCAGACCTACTAACACTAACAGGTTGGAACCTTGTACAGCCGGGGACACATTTTTGGTCCCGCCTTGCTGTATCAATGTCTTTCTTTAAAATGGGAGCCCTGGGAGTGAAATATGAAGTTACTTTGAAGTCAATGTCACTATTAAACCCACTGTGTGGGGTTGGTGTATTATGGTGTAGGGTCCTTGGCTCTTGTCCAGTTCGTTTTGTAGGGCAGTGTACATTGTCAATTTTTGGTTACAAATTGAATTGGGGTGAAATTCGTTTTTCTTTTTATCAAGAATTTATAAAGGCTTCATCAGCTTTATGGTCATTGCATAGTCTGTTCTTCTTGCTTTTGTCATTTCATTACATTTTCTAATGTATTCTTACTGTTTATATAATAGATTTATGAACTGCAACTTGGATAAACTGTTTATTATATCTTGTTATATTTCAATTGATAAGTACTGTCATACTAGAATGACACTTGTATAATATTGTATAATAATATTATAAACATTTATTGATATCACTTGTAATATAATATTCATTACAATTAAAAGTGAGGTAATGGAACAACAGTATATTATTTTTGTTTCTTTGTTTTATTTGAGTGAGGTGTGGTGGGAATCTCAATCGTAGGTTCATAGATTTCATTCATATCCTTTGGCTGATCGGTTCCAAATCTATACCATTATATCAGAACAGAACTTACCAATCATGACTACTGCGCCCTTTCATAAAGCTTGAAAAGTCAAGTCAATAGTGCTCTTTTTGAACAAGAAAGCCAAACATTGAAATTTGATTATAAATTGGAGTGAATTCAACTCAATACCTCCCCTTGATTGGTGGTTATTTAAAGAATAATGACTGTGTATCAGTGTTTAGAGGTATGTGAAGATTGAAGAATCAAAACATTTTCACTTTGGAACCAAGTAATTTCACGATGGGCATAGCTTCCAAAGTAAAATGTTATGATTCTTCACAGTTACCATCAAATCAACTGATAACGGTCATTATCCCGATTCAAAACCGTCAATTGAAATTGTCATTTAATTAATGATGCTGGACCACATGTATTTCATTAATCATTAAAAAGGTACACTTTACGGCAATTTAACCATGCTACACCCATTACAAATCTGATCTGATCGAAATTTGTGCAAGCAAACCTTTCGCACTACTGCATTGTGCAAACACACCATGCGTATGTGGCATTACATGAATTGTTTTGGTGATTGAACTAGATAAGCATTATACGCGGGCAACTGTTTAGGTATTTAGTTGTCCGTTAGTAACCTGCGCTTATGCATTTGTGGGTAGCAGTAAATGACGGCATTTGATTGGGTAGCACGTAGCGCATGAGGTTTTGACATCACCCCCCCTGTTCTTCATACTGCACTACTAACACCTATTCACTAGATGACATAGAATAGATTCAACATGGAGATATTACTTATGGTCACGTTTTTTAACCTCGGCACCACAAAAAGGTGGTTTTGTTACATTTAAGAGGGTTTTTTGTCTTTAGGCTATTGTATTTGAGTAACTCTCTATCAAATTGACTTGTGTTTGAGCTTATCTTAAAGACAATTTAATACCTTTTAATAATCTGAAGAGAGAAAAAATCTATCACTTTTGCTTTAATTAATACAGCTCGTTAAGTATAATTAGTCAGGGTGGTTGAGGGAGCGGAGGAGGAGGGAGTGGAGGAGGAGGAGGTGATTGCAATGCAATACATGGGTGGAACATTGTTAAATCTCAAAATGTCCTAACAGACAAATGGTAGCGGAGTGGTATAGCAGTCCCAAGTATGCAAATGATTCCATTGCATACAATGTCATGCTCTACCACACACAGTAATCAACAACTGACTAAATCTTATTGTCCTATTTGCATGAATGGATGGTTTCTCCTGACCTTCATTTGAAAGTATTACTGGACTCCTGCCTCAGGAATGTCTTTAAGACCTATGACCACAACTGGTACTACATGTACTATAGCCAAAGTAATTAATTGTCATTACTTTATATGCAACACATATTATTATGATACTTTTAAATGCCCACTGTTGCAGGTTGAGTTAAGTTATCAATAACTGTAGTGGGTGGGATGACAACATAATACTCACGTACTGTACATGGTAGTTTAAACACCCTGTATATTAAATTGCTGTGTGAAACAATACTTTATAATCACATAGTGATGGTTAAACTAAACAATAGTCTCTCAAAACTTGTTCTGAATTATCATATATTTCATAACTTGTTTAAATTGGTGTTTTTTTAGTATTAAACATTGGGTATTTTGACCACCCCGTATATATATACTTCCTAATAAGCTGACTAATTAATATTGTATTCGATGGATGGGTAATTTACTCAAATACAACAAAAACATGTATATCCTTCATATAGGTCCTGCATTTAGACTGTGGAAGAAAAAAAGTAAATCATCATTTTGTATAACATTTTAATTGTTACACCCTGTATAATGTTTAGGTCACCTGTATATTTGATTTCTAGTTTAAGAATTTACAATCCTTACATTATGAGCTTTCCAGATATATATGGTTTCATACCCTTTAGATGTAAATATTTTGATATATTCTACTAAAACAAAAAAATGATGTATATTTCATGAAAATGACCAATGTAACACAAATGTAGCCCAGGTTAAAAAATGTGACCTTAAGGAACTGGATGTCCAGAGCAGGGATTCCCTGTCAAGCTTAAAAATTGGGTTTCCTGACATACATTCCTGGTATAAATGTGATCCTCATATGAACACCATATTTGTTGAGGTTGGAAATTGTTGAATGGCACATGCAATAATATGTCCAGAAAAAATTGGGAGCTGATGAAGTGGTTAGAGCAAATCAACCCTTTATATTTAAGATTCTTAAACAGCTTTAGAAAGTTTAAGTTATCTCATTGGTTCTCAGAGAAATCGGCGACATTTAGATGAGACAATTGAACACGGGGTGGGGCTTACGTTTTAACTGTGTGTCCGACCTTCACAATGCGTGGTTTGCTCCATAACGCGCACTTCTGCAGTGCGTCTTTCCTGGCTTTATGCCAGGACCGCAACACTTCCGCATGGTGTACTCATCGCATGGGATTGGATTGAATGTTTGTGGGGTATTCGATCCTAGCAGGGGTTAAAGTTGTCAAATGTGGACAATAAAATGTACTTATTTGATTGATAAATGTCTTAACCCCCTGGGGTCTACATTTGTACCTGTCTATCTTACAGTGGTTCTGATTGGTTTATTACAAGATGTACTCATATGAATAGCCAATTCAAATGCAGCTTGTAAAATGGTTCACTCCCATCTTTATCAGGGATACAATTATTCTAACAATGTCTCTCATTTCCATCTTTATAACCAATCGGCCGGTAGTTCTCAGGGGGTTAAATATGATTGTTTAAGAATGAGAATAAAGGTATTGTTTTTAGACCGTACCCGTGTTAAATTGTCTGACATAAATGCGTTCGGTAGTATTATTTTTTGCGTAGAACAACTCCATCTGCGGCGTCGTTGTTCTCCTTAAAATAATACTATCGTCCGAATTTATGTCAGACAATATAACACGGGTACGGTCTAAAACAATACCTTTATTCTGTAAATACAAAAAAGAAAGTTCACTCTCAAGGATGCCTTAACTTAGAAATCTGATCACCTTATGATAACCTTTGAAGAATGTTGCTAGCTATAGGTAAATTACTAATTGAATGAACACAACTAAGCAGCGTATCGCGTACATTGCATTAAGCGCGTACATTTCATTAAGCGCGTACATTGCATTTACCTATAAATTTTGACACCTTATTTGATACTATTGTAAATTGTGCAAGATTGCATCTTTTGAAGAATCATGCAGTCTCAAATGTCACTAAATAAAAGGTTAAGCACGCTTTAATGCATGCGTGCATCATCGGTGCATGACAAGATTCCATTGAATAGCCCTCTAAGCATCATGTGCATACAGACAACAGAGCTCCGATTGATACTCCTTGTGTACGTAATGCATTGTGCGTAATCGGGATATAACAGCTCGCCTAAGCATCCTGTCGTGCATACAGCCAACAGAGCTCTGATTGATACTCCTTGTGTACGCAATGCATGGTGCATAATCATAACGTCTGGTGACATTTGGAACTGCATAATTTCTCATAAACTGTTATCAAACTTAAAGTATTCAGTCTTTTGTAGCAATGGGCAGTTAACAAATTTCTTCAAAGGTCAGACTGTAACAAAAAAGTTATACAATTGCAATTTCATTTCTAATCCAATTTTAAAATCAAGCATTTTCAAAATTGTTTACACTCTGTGATAAGTGATATTTTGACTACCAGAAGAATTTTATTTGGTCTTTTTAACTGCTTTCGTTTCAAAATTATAAACAATCTACTAAGTCGTCTAGAAATCGGGTTGGGCCACTGTCAGCATAGAATACAATCTTGTTTGGCCATAGGGTATCATGCAGAAATCATAAAGAGAACTACATAATTCTTTTTCAACTAGTTTTATTTCATTTCAATAAATAAATTCATGAAATTCAATTAATAATATCTTTATCAATTTCTTTGAATCCATAATCGAAATTGCTCATTATTCCTTCTGACATGGTACCCATCCTGAAACCACCATAGACGAGATATGGAGCCAATCTAGTTCAACAGGTATCTTCAATGTGCTAACAACTCAGGTATCACTGTGTTGTTAAACAGATTAAGGTAGCATTTGTATGCATTCATGTTCCCATCTATGAAGATATGTCCAATCAAAGTTCTATCCACAAAGGCTGTCCACTTGAATGAAATGAACCATTGTCTCACACGAGCGCACTATTCCTGTATTCATGGTTTGATTCCATTCATTCTGTTCTTCCCAGTGATTTAGCCAAAGTGGCCAAGGTGATTTCACAATTACTTCAGACAATTGATCATTGCTCTGCTTCCTGACCACCGATTTTCATAAAGCAAAACTTTCCTTGGCATGACATTAAAAACTGAAACAGAAATTACTTTCAACATTTTTTCAAAATTGTATCACTTTTCTTTTGTTACAGCCTGTATACTCTGATTTTATATCAGTATAAGATGATCCAATTCAAAGTTGTAACCTCTCAATTGAGAATGGCATTTCTTTTTTTGGTATACAAATACATTAACAACTTTTTGAGATATCTGTAATGAACTGTTGTGTGAACACATTGTAAATTATTTTCCCATATGTCCCTGAAAACTGGTCATCCATTGCATCCAGATGGTCTTTTATTTCAGCTGGTGCTAGCCAACAAATATAGTCATGGCAAGCTGGGATAATCGTCTCATAAGATGGCAAGCCCTCCTTCCCCTTCCCTTCAAAGGCAGTAAGATTGCTTATCATAAATATATCAACTATCTTAGGAACACCATTAATTGATTGAATTTCATATTGGTTTTCAGTACTTCAAGAGTTAATCAGACATCCCCTGCTTTTGAGCTAGAAGCCAAAAGTGACACATACAAATTTGTTTCTCTTATTTATAAACCAACCATACGGTTTCTGACATGCCTCACTTAATCTCAAAAGTTACGATTAAATATGTATGAAATTGACACAATGAAAAGACAGGCAGCTATGCACGTGGTATCAATACAAAAGTAATTAGCATGACTTAAAGTTTTCAATCATCAAATATTTTCACCACATTTTAGGGGACACACTATTTATTTAGGTAAACCTGTCTCTATCTTTGATAATTTAATAATAAACACAGCATACTGTCATTTTAAAATGGTTAAATATGTTTTATTCTCCCTTGGTACGTATCAGACGAGTAGGTTTTGTTTTCATAAGGTTTAAATAACAGTGTACATGTATGCACATACTCAAAAACAAATATTTTAAAAATATGCTGGTTAGATAACACAGTGATTCTGCTTCTAATTTTTGCATACAATACAACCAGCATCTTTATACATTTGATAATATACAGTAGGAAAAAGATCTTTTCATGCTCCATTCCACATGAAGTATACATGTGACATCAGCATGCAGTTGGATAAATGACCATACTGTAATATGTTAGTATACAAGTACAAATTGGGGCGTTCATTAAAGGTAGATGACCCGATCACATTTTCGTAACACGGAATTATTTCAAACTTACGGAGATTTTCATATCATATGAAAGCTCGTATTTTTCCCATCATCATACTGAAATTTGACGGCCTAAATCGGTATAATTAGGGAGAAATCGATGAAATAACGTCGAATTACCGCGAATGGTGGTAACCACCGATATAGTTTGTGTACTACTCAATGGGTACAGTTCACAGCATCTTGTGCGTCTAAAATAAGAACCATTAGAGCTATGCAACTCAAACTTTGGAACACGACTTTTTTAAGGATGACCTTTCATGTAGAATAGAAAACTTCAAGTTGAAAATCGGAACATCTTCCTTTAAATGTCCATCTATGCTACATTTGCATTTCAGGAGGAATGAAGTGAAGTGTAAACACAATTTTTAATTTTCTATTTTTTTTATGAATACAAAATAATGTTGAAGTCAATTTGATTTCAGATCTATTCCCACTGCATGTCATAACAAATGTATAGGAACGCAGCCTTCACTTGTATCCAATGTAATACGTTATTGACCTTGAAGCTGACATCCTTGTAAGATTGTATCTAATAATGAACACGTTTTGATCAATTTATATGGAAGATATTGGAATTGAGTTCACTGTATAAGAAAGACAATATATTTGGCGTCAATTATATTGAATTCCATCTGTGCATTTTACTGGTACATACATTTTAGAAGAGCGGTATTATCACGGTATAGTAACTGTAAAAGAAAATGCATTGATAGAATTCAATTGTTTTCTATTCAAACTAAAGCAAAATATGAATGCATTTATTAGGGATCATTGCAGATGTGTTGAAATAAGCATTACATTGACTATGATAATTTTGCAATTTAGGCTATATTAAAAAAAAAATCATTTTAAATACAAAAGGTCACTTTTACAAGGATTTCAATGTTTTATATTTATATTTATAAAAAAAACCACCTTCGCATTCCGCATTAGGTTTTGAAAAACTGAAGAGCTTTGAGACAAAAGATTTTTTGAAAGTGAGACCATGAAGCATGATAATAATTCAGTAAGTAAATGAATCGGCTCAAGCGATTTGGGGAAAAATGTATTACAAGATAAGATTATGATGTTTGACTTACTGTTCTAATTGTGTCTAGAGAACTGTAAAACAAATTAATTTCGTGAGCAATTTGAGGCTCAAATTCGCGAAATTATATTTCCGTGAATTAATATGTGTGAAGATGATAGTAATGGTAGAAATTTGAGATTCGCGAAATTAAGTTACCGCGATACTAATGATGATTAGCAATTCGCGAAAAAAAGTTGCCACAAAATTAACTTGTTTTACAGTATCAAATTTGGCAACAGAAAATACTGTTACATAATAGGTGAATAATTCAGAAGTCTTTCTTTATTGGGCATCATTTCTTTGCTCAAAACTAGACAGATCATCATCATATTATTGAGAGTTAACTTATCAGGAATACTTGGAAATTGCTTTTCGTAGGGTTCATTTTAGCAAAAACATTTTGAATAGCAAAATTGCTAATTTTTTGCATTTTGCACTACACAAACTACTTCATCAAGCACTTCATTATTAGCTTGAAATTCATGAGCCTTTTACTCTTTACATAACATCATGTTCAAGTCTTTATCCCGAACTGGTTGCAAGATTATTTTCAATGAACAATCAGGTCTTTATTCCAATTAAAATGTTGAAGTTCTTTTGAACAGCGTGTGTCGCGTGTATATGTGCTTTACTTTCCTCTGTAGTCTGTATCCTCATCCTGTAACTGGAAGTTCCATAGGAATATGGACTGTTTCAATGATCCCCTGGTGGTATTACATGTAAGTATGGTATTGGTACTGATAGGTTAAAATAATCCAAGTTATGTACAGGATTTACAAATGACCTTGACCTTTCTCTTGGCCAATAGATCAAAGACATGTTCGTGGATTCCAGAGTCATCATCCATGTAGGAAGAGTTCATCAGTATGAAGGAAGGGGTTGCTGTGTTGGTAGTAGACCAAATCTTTTCTTGATGGTTACTCTCTGCCGTGAGTACTTGTCATCTGGGGAAAATCGTGCTGTAAATTATAAAAAATAAAACATACATGTAAATTGTGCATGTACATTTCAATTACAGTAAAATTCATGAGTAGAAAGAAGGCAATCTGTAGATTCAGAAAATAAGATTTACTGAAAGAATAGTTCAAGGCAATTGGAAATGCTAAGTATTGGTTCAGTTTAAGTGACTATATAAAGGGGTCAAAAAAAGAAGTTCCCCCCCCCCCACCCCTAAAATTAGATTACTTTAGTTTACATAACTTCACACACAATTAAACGTTTTGAAAAATTGAAACGATTATGAAAAGAGGAAACGCTTGGCTACCAATAGAAAGTTTTTTATTATCGATATCATGTTTACTTTTCCCAAAATAGTCACATTTTCATCAAAACGATGTTTTCAGAAAAAGTGGCACTTACTTGTATTGTATTTTGGCAAATTTCATGTTAACGGGGATATTTGACTTTTTGGGAGAAGTAAACATGGTATTGAAAAGGGGAAACTTTGTACAGATTTTCAGAAAAGTTTCAATTTCTTAAAACGTCTAATTGTGTGGGGTGTTACGCAAACAAAATTGTATAGGATTTTGATAATTGCCAATGTTTCTAAGAATATCGTTTTAGGACCATGAGACAATTTTGGGAAAAGTAAACATGATATTGAACAGGAGAGACTTTGTGTGAGAAGCCAAACCCTTTTTCTTTTCACAAGTTTTTAAATTTCTCAAAACGATTAATCCTGTGCGGAGTTATGCAAACAAACTTGTTCTAATTTGCTTACAAAAAAATCACGAGAGAGAGTTTTTAAATTTGCTGGTATAGGACCAAGTGCCACTTTTTCTGAAAACATCGTTTTGGGAAAATGTGACTGTTTTGGGAAAATGTGACTGTTTTGGGAAAAGTAAACATGATATCGAAAAAGAAAAACTTTCTATTGGTAGCCAAGCATTTTTTCTTTTCATAATCGTTTCTATTTTTCAAAATATTTAATTGTGTGTGAAGCAATGTAAACACTTGAGAGTAATCTAATTTTAGAGGGGGACATACTTTTTTGACCCCTTTATTAAACAAAGATGAAGCATGATGATGACCTACAATCATTAGACAATCTCATAGTGTAATCTCAAAATGTGTAATATCTATTTAAAGTAAATCATAAGAAGAGCGTTTTACTGATGGTTTTTCGATATTATAGTGATAGTGAAGTGAATCAAACTTGGAGTTCCATTAGTATACTGCCTATCACTGCATGTCTCCAATGAAGAATTCTAATTTTTAGAATATGAATGGTAGGATATTCTACATCTAAATCTGAGTCCCAAACTTAACTTCCAATAGTGACCATAAGGCCCCTTGCAATTAAATGTGAGTTTACTGTTGCCCGCGCGCGTCCAAAAGTCACCCGCGTGATATATGTAATATTTTAAAAATATTTAATTATTTCATTGTTTACAGCTTTTTCATAAGCTTTTTAACACTTTTCTGACGATAAAATTAGCCGATGAGACACAATTGCAATACTTCCGGGTTGGGAAAACATTTCTGGGAAGTAAAAAACTCTGCACGAAACTTGCAATTGTCGCTTTGTATTGAAATGTGTGCATTTGAAGCATATTCGTAGGCACAGCAATTGATTACTGCGCAATCGCTTCAGCGCATGACGTCACATCAAAACCGCCGAACTTTTTTTGAGTTTTCTAGTGCATTCTGGGTAATATTTCAGGTTTGTTTACGATCGCAATCTTTAAAATTCTCCGAGCTAGCATAACGATTTTTTTTTACAAACATCGATCGAGTATCTCATTAATATTCAAAATAGGGATGCAAATATGAGTAGACTCCTTTATAAAAGAAACAAAATGCAAAGCCAAGGCAGTAGGTGGTGGTAGGACATAATTAACATCATTTGAATTGTATTCGTACCTTGGATAATAGTTAACAATGCCGACAATATTAAATCAGGTGACTTTACCCCAAAATATTACAATATTAATATTAGATAGTCACCTCGTCCTGCTTTTCAAAAACGCAACAGTAAACTCACATTTAATTGCAAGGGGCCTAACAACAACAACAACAACAACAAAATCTTACCTGGATGAGCCGATAGGGTAGGTTTGCCAACTGGATCAATCTTCTGTAATAGTAAAACATAATTCAATCAGTTTTAAAATCAAATTTAATATTAAAGTTAAAAAAGTTAATATTAATAAGCCAATCCAAATTGATTCCAAGTTTACTGTTTCAAGTTTGAAAAAGGGAAACTTTAGATATAAATTGTTTATTTATCTTTTATTTTCCTTAGTTTAAAACAAGAGGTAGCAACTAATATCAACCCAAAATGTTGTGGTTGTGGACTCTGGATTTGTGATTTGATTTCATATAAAAGTAATTATACAATCATGTTGTTTGGTTAGGTATATGACCCGATCACATTTTCATAACACAGATTTTTCTCAAACATATGGAGATTTTCATTATATCATATGAAAGATCATATTTTTCTGATTAACATACTGAAATTTGACGGTTCAAGTCAGTATGATGAAATAACATCGAATTACTGCGAAAGGTGGTTTAACCACCAATAGTTTGTGTACCACTCAATGGGCACATTTCATGGCATCTTGTGCGTCTAAAATAAGAACCATTAGAGTTATGCAACTCAAACTTTGGAATACAACTCTTTTGAGGATGACCTTTCATGTAGAATATAAAACTTCAAGTTGAAAATCGGAACATCTACCTTTAAAATCCATCATCATACATATTATGACAGACAGAAAGTATTAAATGAAATTTGTGAAGTGAAGGGGAAATTCTAAATAAAAAATAAGAATAATTAAATATTATACAATTCTCAATTTTGGACACAGTGGGCTCAGGCGCGTAGCCAGCTTGCCCGGTTGGGTGTGTGGGGTTGGTGGGGGAGGGGGTGGTGGGGGGTTGGTGGGGGGAGGCAGAATAAAAGTTTGGATGTAATTGGACATGAAAAGTAAACATTTTGATTGTTTAAGGGGGTGGGGGATAGGGGGGGGGGCTTGATTTGACTGGGCTGGCAAGCTCCATTTCCTGGGCAGAAATCGACCAGAATAGCCCTGTGAAACTGCTTGCTTTCTGCCCGGTAAACACGCTTCTTTGGCTAAACGCATTGTTGTGTGTATTTTCCTTTTCTCTCCCTTTTCTACTTTTCCTCCTTTTCCTTACATTTTGCCTTAAATAAAGTTAAACTTAAAATTTAAATTAAATCATTTGTTATTTGTAATTTGTAGACCTTTTCCTTTCTCTTCTCCTTTTCATTTCCACTTTCCTTTTCTCTGCCTTCCCGATTTTTCCGCTCAATGTTTTGTCAGGGAGGACGTTTTACCACATTTGAACGTCTTGTCCATATAAATTGCCACGAATGGGGCAGACGTGGCAATATCCTCAAATAGGTCTTACATACAGAATAAAGCACAAGTAGGGAGGTCAACTGATTTTTGATTTCTACATTAAACCCCAACACATTTGGTATCAATGGAAAGCTTTCTTCAAAAGAAAGCCAATGGTGGTAAAATCATGTCCATACCCCATTATTTGGCAAAGTTATGATTTTTTAAAGATTTATATAACACACGTCGCTGTCTGCCGATTTTCGAATTACAGAGGTCAAGACAATTCGTGATTCACCTATTAGTGTGTGAAAATATTGCTTTTTAACTCGCCATTTAAAAATATTTCCGAGAGTCAAATCAATCAAGTAAAACATCTTTGGTAAGACAAATAATGTATCTTCAAAGCCATGTTGTTGTTTTTTGCAAAGAAACGACTTAAAATACATAAATTATGACTTCAACACGATCATTTAAAGCACCAACCAATGCATCAACTTCGGGAAATCCCCATTGCGCGACTTATGCTCTATGCTCCAGCTCAAAATAAACACATGTAACTTGTTCAGAAAACTACATATTTTCATTTAATAACGGTTTCATATGGGTTTCATAGCCTCCTTATACCTTAAATTGATCTATTTTGACAAAGAAAATCAAGTAAAATTTACCATAATTTGACCTCTAAATTCAAGCTTATGAGAATTTTTTTCCCTGTAACGAATGCTATCGTGTTTGGTATCAGCGGATAGATAATTTTTTTCTCTTTAAAATGACGTCATTCATGAAATAGATTGCCTTGGAACTACTTTCTAAAGCATCAAATAAACAATGTGATCTCTCGCGAGAAATTGAAAAATTCAAAATGGCGCCGCCCACTACGCATGCTACGCTAGTAAAGTGATCGCGTTGGTGTCATATTTTATGTATTTAATTTTGGTCTTTAAGTTGTTTCTTTGCGGGAAAAAAATACATGACTTGGAAGATACATTATTTGTCTTACCAAAGATTTTTTACAGTGCTTGATTTGACTCTCGGAGACACTTTTAAATGCCGGTGAGTTACCAACCGATATTTTCACACACTAACAGATAGGAATAGCGAATCGCGAATTTGTGTTGATCTCCCTAGCACAAGGCAGCAATTGATTTGCCTTTGAATTACATTGTAAATATGATAGCTGCCGTGTGCTTTATTCCGTAAGTAAGACCTATTTGAGGATATTGCCGCAGACGTATTACACGCCATGAAATGGTGCCAAATTCAGCAACTTGCCATACTTGGTCAGTAAGCTTACTACATCGTAATGAAACATTTCTTAATTACCTGGAAAGTATATACTCTATCACCAGCCACGTTGAGGTAGTACATCAAATACATCTTGCTCAAGAGATGTGGATTGATTGTGACAATAATGCAGTTGTTTCACAGGGTTTTTTTGGTCGTTTTTCTCTGATGTTTCTTCGACAGCGTGCTTTTTGTGTGTGTGTGTTTATCGAAAAGATGGCATTGAGGGCGGCAGACTACGTATGGCAAACACTAGGCGGACCAGGCGGTACAGGAAATAGGTGTATTATTCTTGATTTGGGCAGAGGGAAAATTAATTATTAGTATGCTGTAGCATTGTCAAAGATTTTTCAGACACCCCTTCTTAAACATCATTAAACATAAAAGGTCAAATTACACCCTAAACAAGGATTCCAAAAATGTATTGTTTCCCAATGTATAAAATGTAAAAAGATGAATCCAACGGAACCAGGAACAAAACACACCAAGTGTCAGAAAACCGATACAAGAGGATATCCAGAAAATGTAAAATACAAAGAGTAAAAGCAAGATATTAGTTACCTTGATATAGCGAATTAGGACGACCAGGTTTGAGACCTTGTATTATAAGGTCTTTGTTAAAGGTGTATGTTCTGATCACTTTTTTGGGCTATGATTTTTTTTTCGCATCAAGATATTTTGATATCAGAAGAATCCCCATATTTTTCTCATTATGTCTGTAAAATATTAGGGGCCAGAAATGTTCCATTCAGAAACTATAAGCTAAAATGTGGCAAATTACTGCCAAAGCTGGTTAACCACCAACCAGTCTGTATACTACTCAATGGGCATATGTCTTGTGACCTTGTGCTCCTAAAAATAGAACCATGGGAGTTATGCAACTCAAACTTTGGAATGCAACAATTTTAAGGATGACCTTTCATGTAAAATAGAAAACACCAAGTTGAAAATCGGGCCAGCAATTGGAACATCTACCTTTAATCTAATTCATACCAGTGTGCCCGAGTCTATATACCATTTACAACATTATTTTGAAATTGTAATTTATTTTGTCTTTGGGATTCTATCATAAATATGTTTTAAAAAGAGAAAAAATAAACCAGATCATCTTAGTATGTTGTTGTTGTTGGCGTCGATGTGAATTTTAAAATGTAAATAGATCCGCCACTTGAGAGGCCAGGCCTGTTATACTGCAGTATGGACTGTTTTGTTAGCTTTCTACATCACTTACTTTTTGTTCAAACAATTATAGGTCTAACAGTAACATACAGTATTTCTCGTTCTCCCATGTTGAATCCCACAATTTGTCTATAATCGGCATATAGCACATAAATCTTGCAACATTGGGGGTCAATTTTTACACTGTAAGCATGCATGACCAAAGATTTTTCAGACACCCCTTAAACATGTTTCCTCTCTGAGCCAAAATTCAATAAAAAATTAGGTTTTTGCATGTGTTCTCTTCAATTTGACCACCTGAAATGGCATGTCTTTCACCTCAATTTGATCACCTAAATAGATCTCTCAAAAGTGGACCTAATAATGAGTTAAATTTTGACAGGATTTTGGAAAAGTACATTTGTTTCTTGGAAATGGTCTATTTCAGACTCCTTACTGTGTAATGCATCCCATCTATAAAAAAACACGGACCATGGACCCATTTTGTTTTGAACTTCATTTTTTTTACATTGTTTGAAATTTGATCACCAACATTTTCACAAATATTTTGAAAAAACACCCCAACAACGACCGACCCTACCGGGAGGCTACCCTCGAGGTCTGTTTGTCTGAAAAGGTTTTATTTTCTTCGTCGCCTTGTTATACATTTTTGAGGTCACGCATGCCTACTGTTGACTTCCCCCGGGCATTGGTTGGTAGGGACAGGTATGAGAAAGGGGAATCTTCAGGCAATTTAGACTCATTATTGTGTTACGTGTGTAATGCATCCCTGTTCTATCTACAGGCCTAATCAACCATTTTTTTTATTCCCCACTATTTCTACTAATATTCTGAAAAATCACCCCAACAACACTAAAACAACCGACCCTACCCGAGAGGTCCGTTTGCGTGAACAGGTTCTATTTCTTCATCGCCTTGTTATACATTTTTGTGGTCATGCATGTCTACATTGTACTGGTTGACTGTCCCTGGGCATTAGTTAATGGGGACAGGTATGAGGAAGGGGAATCTGCAGGCAACCATAAACAAGTTCTAATTTTCATGTGACCCAAATAGTGCTGGCAAGCGGCATATTGTGGTATGAACATGTCAATCAGGGTGCGTGTTCTAACACATTTTTTCTAAGATTGTAGCTAGTCTATTAATATACCGAGAGCATGTTTGTGGTCCAGCAGAACAGTGGGACTGATGAGGTTGTGAGTTCTAGCCCTGCTGTGGCCAACTTGTTTGTGTCCTTGGGCAAGACACTATATCAATTGACTCGTCAACCCAAGCAATATGTAGGGAGGTGTTAGGAGTCACAATTTAAGAAGTGCTAATAGGCTGTGCACTGTTGGACGGTAGCCACCTAAGCGAAGTGACAAAAGGGTTTTGAATAAAAAATGGCAATAATAGAATATTTAAAATTGGCCAAAAGCGCTTTAGGACTGTGCTTGCACAGTGGAACGCGCTATATAAGAACTGTCTATTCTAATATTATTATTTTATTATAATACTACTGAGTACAAAGACACCATAAACTTTGACGCATAACATATCTTGAAAATTTTCACAATTGTTCAACCTCGTCAGTTTAATGACCAATAACGATTTTGACACAATATAACAGCAGTATAATATATAAATAGATGCATTGGTGATATATTCAAGCATTTTAATACTGATAATGGAATGTCACACTTCACATTCTACTTGCTTTCAATGCAAGTTCAATTCCAAATAATTACTTACATACAATTTAGCATAGGTTAAGCGTTTACTGGGTTCACTGTTGGATGAGTCTAATACTGTCACAATTTAGCGTTTGTTTAATATAAAAATGCAAAAAGCTCCCTAACACAGAATATGTATGCCACAAGAAACATAAGTATTTTATAAACATAATATCAATTAAAGACCTGATGCAATACCTTTTTTGGCACAAATGCAATCTTCCTACCTAATGTAAATGCATTGTTAGATACCATGATGCCATTGAGTAGATAGTAGAGTAGTAAATGCCAATTCACAGACATAAAAGAAAGAAGAAAATAAATACCAAGAAAAAAAGTGAAATTAGCTTAAGATTAAATAGCTTACATAAAAAAGATGTCAAAGATGAACGATTTACGAAAACAAGCGAAAGAGCTTGGTAACGTAGGATTTTCCGCTATGAGGAAGACGGAGCTCGAGAAATTGATGGAACAACCACCTCCACCGAAACTGCCCTCAATCAATGATCTCTGAAAAAGAGCGAAAGAGTTTGACCACATAGGATTTACGGGCATGAGGAAAACCGAACTTATGAAACTGGTGGAAAATTCATCCTCATTGACTCCTAGAACACAAAACCAATACCAACTTCTAAAACACAAAGACCCATACCAGCCTCTAGAAAGCAAAACCAATATCACCTAGCCTCTATACAATTTGAAACAACGTTTTCACAAACAAAAATTATTAATATAATGTAGGGTAAAGTCGCCAGTTTTCGGTCAGCGCCTATTTTCGGTCACTTTCACCCTAATCGTGTAATGAAAATGACCTCGTTGTTATAAACTGGTGGCTAAAAGACCGCCACATAGTAGAAGCCCGGTATTGCTTTAAGATGGCGAAGACCGATGCAATTACACGATTTGGGCGAAATGACCGAAAATAGACGCTGACCGAAAACTGGCGACTTTACCCTACACCTAACATCTTTCAAATTCAAGGGTTTAGTGACATTTATTTTTAAAAAAAACCTGTGAGACTTAATATCTCACAGGGTATTTTTTTTTGTATAGAAAATATTCTATAGAAACGAAACACACACACCCCCCACACCCCGGCTTTTTCCTATCAAACAAAAAGGTCACATAAAGTTTAAAGCTATTTAAAAACTTATGGTTGACGGTATACCATTGTATAATGTATACACACACACTACAGCTACAGGTTACACTCCATGCAGATAATATTATGACCACAATAGTACACACATCCACACACCACCATTTACAATCTATTTTGTCGTTATATAAGCACCAAATTTTAATGAAAATAATACCAATAAATTCCATAACTACATATCAGAATTAATTTCAGATTAAAAACAAGCGCTTGGTATTAAAATAGACCCGCATTTGAGTGAATAAATCCTGAGAAATAATTTGGTTTTGACTATCTGTGGTTGTATTCTGCTTTGTAATAATTTTATTAAGTTTGGTTGGTTTCCAATTCTCACATATAGCCTATATGGTTGGAGAAATTGTCGGGAACTACTGAGCGTCATGCATACGTCATAGGGTTGATGTTTTAAAAATATTTGTTTGTTGCTTATAAATCGTTAAACTTGATAAACTTGTTCTATAATTATCGTGTACATATTATAATCATATTGTTTTTTATTTTCAATCGTCATTTCAGTGAATTGTAAAATTATCTAGAAGATCATATGCTCAATTTGAAATAAATGCCTTGTTTTGGGCAGTATGTTTGTGATTCATGCATAAATGGGCAAGTAGAGAAAAATGAGATAGGATCAAATTTAGTTAAGAAAACTACCAAAAAGACTAACTAAGGTAAGCTGAAAAGGCAGAACAAATCAGTTCCAACCGTACCATTAAGGGCACCAAGGATGGATATAACAGCACTACATTTACACCAACAATACAAAACTTGGAAATAACTAAAAGGTACGTAATGACAATATTCAAGGATGTTACACTTAAAATGCAAAAGAAACTAATTATTCTGATTTTCTTTTATTGTAAATTAAAGTCAATAATCCACTATTTCATCACACAGCTATTGTACAGTACAATCAAATGTAGTCTATTCTGGTCAGAGACATTTGTGTGTTTTTTACTAGTCCAATACCTTGTTAAAGGAATTGTCTTAGCATTCCGAAATGTTGGTCCCCCATTTTAATGTGTTGTTTCTTTTGTCTTTTAAATGTACTATCCTTGAATGTTGTCATTACACACCATTTTAGTTATTTCCTTAATTTTGGTAAGCAATAATTTTACAAACACTTAATAATATAATACTTCTCAGACTGGACGGTAAAAAATATGGAAAAATTCCATAAAAATATATAATGGAAGTAGCATAATTATTACAAAAAAATATATCATACACACATTTTGTACAATATTTTAGTTACAATACAATATAAATAATACATATAATAGAGATACTAAACTGTCCACCAAAAGAACCGTATCAGTCACAATCACAGATACCATAGTCACATTTTGGTATCATAAAACCTCATCTGTATTCTGAGAAGCAAAATGAAACAGGAATATAGTCTATTTCACATCCATGTCACAGTGATGTCATTGTGCCATTCACTGACTACAGTTAATAAATATGTGTGCCCACCCAAGTTGCTGGTGTATACACGTACACGCACACATAGAAAGACGGAGGATATATGTGTGCGTAAATAATAATAATAATAATAATAACAATCTGTATTTTATAAAGCGCCTTATCCAAATTGCACATTTGCTCAAAGCGCTGTAATTTTTGCTGCTGGTGAATCATCAGAATCAGGTCGCATCAACTAGGGTGCAGCCAATTTCTAGTGCAAACCTATCTGCACTTAGATTGTAACATCCAGCATTTTCAATGCAGCTGGAAGTTTTTGATAACCGAAACAACTGATCACTGATTTTGAAAGCAGGAGGAAACCGGAGAACCCGGAGAAAACCTGCGAGAGTGTGTATGGATCGTGATAACCAAATACACATAAAGCCCGCGGTCATGCACAGAATTGACCCGGGTTTTATTGGTGTAAGGCGAGGGAACAACCACTGCGCCAACACGCTCCCCCTAAATACTATGCCTGTAAAGTGACATCACTGCCTAGAGGAAAGGGAATTGACCATAGAAAAAAACATTCAAGGACTAAAGTGTATGCATTCATAAAAGCCCCCACTTAGAAACTTTGTCCCCATTTTGAGAAAAATGAATTGAAAGCAAAAGGTTGACATAGAAAATCTAACGATAACTTAAATTCGAACCCAGGACATTTTGGTCCCAAATTGAACGACATAGCACTAGACCAGTTAGGCTGTCGGTGCCTAGGTAGTGATTTGAATCCTACAAAGCGAAGAAGGGCAGCCCATAGTCTATGTGTATTACAGATAACTATACAATAGAAGTTTTTGCTCTATACTAATTTGTAGAACCTGATTATGTAATCAGTGCCTCACTTCACTTTATTTTTTTGTTGTTGCCAAAATGGATTTCAAGGAGTGTCTCCATAATGTTTGATAGGTTTCTTTCGATGTACAGTTTAGTTTCATTTGACACTGGCCTTCATTCATATGGTCACTTGCACATATTCTACACCGTTAAAACATTACGAAGTAAGGGAAGTATGATTGATTTCTGTACTTTCTGATGAGTCCTATAACTTATACATAGCTGAAAGCAAGAACAGGAATCCAGTCATCCAGTGTATATTCTTCTTAAAGAAAGTGACCGGCAAGCACAACATTGTGCATCATAGTAAAAGAATTATCGAGCCCAAATCGCCTAGTGATATAGAACAAAACATCAAACTTATCATAAAACGAATAAAAACTGCCATATGTCAACATGCCCTTTTTTAAAATTTGCGGTGATCGAAAGTCCCGGGATCAATTACATCATTTTTATTGTTGCTCAAATTTATGCAAGTACATTGTATAACTATGAATTTATTGATGCCGGGACTTTCGATTGCCGCAAATGTTAAAAATTGCATGTCGAGAGATGGCAGTTCTTATTCGTTTTATGATAAGTATGATGTTTTGTTCTATATTACTACGTATTAAGTTGGGCGCGATAATTCTTTTTTTAACATATAATGCACAATATTGTGCTTGCCAGATACCTCCTTTAAACATATTGGAAGTAGACATACAAGCTAGTTTGTGACTCCAGTATAATCATTCACTCTTAAAATTTGAAACTCTTTTCTTCATCATATGTGACCTGTCACACCAAAATGGACATGTTGGAGGCCCGATTCAAGTCTGATTTATTAGTAGTACTTGAAAGAGCACATTTTAAGCTTTGAAATAATACTATGTTAAAGGTAGATGACCTGATCACATTCCGATTTTCAACTTCAAGTTTTCTATTCTACATGAAAGGTCATCCTTAAAAAAGTCGTGTTCCAAAGTTTGAGTTGCATAGCTCTAATGGTTCTTATTTTACACGCACAAGATGCTGTGAACTGTACCCATTGAGTAGTACACAAACTATATCGGTGGTATACCACCATTCGCGGAAATTCGACGTTATTTCATCGATTTCTCCGTAATTATACCGATTTAGGCCGTCAAATTTCAGTATGATGATGAGAAAAATACGAGCTTTCATATGATATGAAAATCTCCGTATGTTTGAAATAATTCTGTGTTACGAAAATGTGATCGGGTCATCTACCTTTAATCAGACTTTATAATCACAAGATATTATTTGAAGCATATTTTTGTCTATTACATCCTTTATATTTCACCAAATATATTGGCATATATCTCAAAACTGTGTTTGCCGACAAAATGTCCTTTTTTATGTGACTGGTCATATATCTATAGTTATAATATATTCACAAATCTTTCAGTAGGCATTATACTAAACCACTTCCATTACAATCCATACTTCATATCGATGTGATTTAAACAAAATCAGTTACTTGACTTGACTAGAGCTTAGCAAGTGACTAGACTTGTTCTATTGGAATGACTTGAGGTAGGTTGAGAAAGACTTATGACTTGAGGTTTAGTGACTTGATCACAAAAGTGGAAAGATGCGTAATGATCCATGCTCACACGATAACTGTATTTGAATAACACGATACATATCTTTAACCCGTATCAGATTTGTCAAGCAGTATTTTGGAAAGAAAAGGGGAATCAGGGTTATATATAGTTAATTGGGACGGTCTATATATTAAAATCTCTTAAAACCCTCTTTTCAATATTAACAGTGCATCAATAATTTATGGCATATTTTACATTGGATTTTAAAGATGACAAAGCCAAGGAAACCTATGTTCATCTGGTATAATTTCATCTATACAATAGCCTCTCAGGCAATTTCATTATTATTTCATCACAAAATTGCATCACATAATTTGACAATTCATTACATGGAAATTCAAAGATTATATACAACATTATATAGGGACTCTTACAATTCTTGTGACTGTTTACAGCTTCAATCAGGTTTGGCAAGATGCAGCTATTCAGTATATACTAAAACGATTTTTGCAGATCAGTGGCCGCACTACTGTGCATTAGACTTTTTGGTAGTCTGTAGTAGACAAGGGACAGTCTCTACGTTATTTCCATTGGTCAGCAGTCCTTTGGAGGTTCTATTAGAACCAAATGTATATATAGTAGACCAGTGGCAACCTACGTGTAGGGTAAAACCAAAATTGTGTAATTGCATCGATCGTCGCCATTTTAAAGCAATACCGGGCATCAACGTCGGTTTTTTTTCATTACAAGATTTGGGTGAAGTGACCGAAAATAGGCGCTGACCAAAAAACTGGCGACTTTACCCTAGAGCTCTTTTCAGAGCCACCATCTCTGTTCACTGAAAAAGCGGCAATCCATCTGAACGGCTCTTTTCAGAGCCACCAATTCTTTCACAAGTAGGAAAGGGCACCTACTCTCAAATCATCGGGCAAGGGGCAGCCCAAATGATGATAACAATAGAGAAGTGGCAATCTCTAAGTTTTGCTTAATATTATAATAATTTGGTCCTGAAGAAGTCAGAGCTAATTCTGACGAAAGCTTGACAGATTTGAACTTGTCTGACGGCGAACCCATTAAATTTTTAACTTACATATTAAAATAATAAAATGTTTGGCTGGATTGGATTACTATGGTTTATCAGTGTTCCCTATGAGTAAGCTATCACAAATTAGCCTTATCGTAAGTATTCAAACTGTTGAGAAAAATGAATTGAAAGCAAAGGTTTAACATAAAAATCTGATCTCAAAGCGAATGCCATGACCACCATTACTAGATCAGCTAGTCTGTCGGTGACGAGGTAGCAATTTTAATCCTACAAAACAGGTAGGGTAGCCCATAGTGTATGTGCATTTCGGAATAAATCTGTTAACTATACAATAGAAGTATTTGCACTAGACAAATGTGTGATAGCTTACTCATATGTAGAACTGGTTTATCTGAGGATTTAATTTGTTTGTGAATTTCGCAAATGGTAAATGGACATTTCCAGCAAAAACAACCCTGTGTGAAAAAATGACCAAGAGTGATATTATCAAACCATGTGCTATCCATTTTGCTTAAATTCTCCAAAAACAAAATCTGTACTAAACCTAACTTATACAATGTATAAAATTGAGTACCTGGCATACAATATGAAAGACACTTAACAGACTCCAATAAAAAAGTTAATACACTCCATTTTGCAGTTTCAAGCTGTTTGCTCCACCGCTCATCCTATTTCTACCTGATGAGCCACTGAGGGCGCTATTTCCTGTATTCAATTCCATAGTTCTTTTGAGCTCCCCATATGACCAATGGAGCTGCTTCACTTCTTCCGCATGACGTTGTTTACCTTCATCGAGTTCCTTTAGTAAATGATCATTTGTTGTGACAAGAGATCTGTAATAATGAGAAAAAGCAGGAGAATTTAGGTCAATTCTACTGAAAGGCTGCAAGAAAATGTTGTCACTTAAAATGTACATCTACACTCCGGAAACCCTGAAAATCAGGTGATATTGGGCTTTCAACAACTCCCCCATACCTTGTTGATTTGAGATGAACCACGCTGCTATGAGAAACCAATCACGCCGATCGAACCTCACCACGCGGAGTATGTGTTTACACGCTACGCGATCGCAGTCGCAGTGTGTTGTTTCGGAATGATCATGCACACGATGTTTCACATAACTAAACTTAAAGGAACCTGACTAATGTTAAGCTTTTTGAAAATAGTTTGAATGAAATTGTTAAAAATGAAGTACATTTAAATTATGTTCTTATTTGCATTGTCTATTTATAAAATGGTGGTCAAACCCTTTGATCATTGTTGAAAGGGATTAAATCATGTTTCAGCGTATGTGCATCACCAATCTACAACTTGCATTCTGCACGTCTGCATGGTTTATTTCACTCTGGTGTTGCCCTCGTGAAATAAACCATGCAGACGACGCAAACACTGTTGTAGATTGGTAATGCACATACGCTGAAACATGATTTAATCCTTAAATAAATATCCACAATTTTCGGACACCTTTATTTTCGATACCCTGGGCTTCACACCTGTTCTTTCACATCCACTGAACCATTTTCCGAACACTATTATACTGCTGTTTCAACATTTGAAAAATGAAAACAAATAGTATACATCAAATAAAAAAAATTGAGATTTCAAAAACTGTTCCCATTTTTGTCCCTATTCACCCTCATGTCCCTATTCAGCCCATTGTACGGTACTATATAATTTATGAGTTATTGCCAGAGAGGACCAGTATTGAAATTATAAATTGAGAGGTAATTGAAGTAAGGACGCAGAAACCAATTCTTCCAGAGACACCGGCTATGACCTACCGGCCAATCTATGATAACCTATTGACATGTGATTGCCTAAAAGGTGGTCACATGACCAATAGAGGTAAGTAAATACAGCACCGAGTAACGGTCATACCAGACCTGAATCAAAAGAGTTATCTACTTGATTTATATCATTACTTACTTGTGACTTTGTTGTAACATTGATGCTAACTCTTGTAGCTGTGTGAAATGTTTCAATTGTAGCTTGAGTGTGACATTATCACGCTGTAGGCATTCAACTTCTGTCTCTAACGTACCTGAAACATAAAACAATGCTGCATTAGACAAGAAGAAAACAAAAACAAAAGCTTTGTTTCAACCACCAGTGAGCCTAAGTGTATCAAACACAATTGTATATATTGAAACTTATTTGTGTGAAGCACTCAAAACTAATATGGTTAGCATGACGTAAAAACATTTCACGTGTAACCTTTTAAAGGAATGTCTAATGTTTAAGGGATACCCCAACACGATCTGCACATGAGCATTTAGTGGGGGTGCGACCCATCCCCACCCCCTTGCGCCGACTATGCATTTCATTTTTTTAAGATGAGCACTCCTGATGTTATTCTCTTTGAAGACGACTATTGGGGAAATTCACCGTGTTGCAGAGTAGCTTCTTCAACTTCATCTGTGCAGTCTATTCATCAATTTTTGTCCTCATTGTTTTATCCTTTTTTCAATAAATCTTGTTTTGAAAATTTAAAACAGGCTCCTAAATTTTAATGAGATCATTATCTAGGCGGAAACTGTGGCTTCATCACAAATCAACAAAACTCTCCAGTGTACTTCATGATAACTTACGAAGCATTTCTTGGTCTACTTGTTGTGTATGGCTGTTATGTTGTGGAACTGGTGGTAATGTGGTCTGTGGGACTGAATTTACTTGCTCTTGAAATCTTTGGTTTTCTTGCATAGAGAGATGAAGCTGATGTTTCAATGCACTCTGTACATAAAGAAAATAAGTTATAGCACTTTATCATATCAGGAAATATTAAAATAGGTAAACGTTTTGAATAGGCCTTTCTTTATTTTGGACATAGCCTGTAGATATCTTTGATATTCACACTTAATATGGCATTAAACCATTTTTAAACTCAAAATCTCAATTCTTAAGTCTGTATAAATCCAAAGCTGAAATGCAGTTGACATTAAGAATAGCAGTGGGTAGCACTAATTGACCTTGATCCTAAATTCTAAGTCATGTTTTTAACTAGGACTGGAATTAAGCAAGAGCTGGAATTTTCATGTTGGGCAAATTTGCAATTGGACATGTAAAGTTAAAACCCATATCACCTAAATACCACCAGGTCATGTGCATGACAAAAAATGGATTTCCCCTATATTTGGTATGTTGGAAGGTCTTATGGTATAACATACTGAAATACATTTTAAAATTTCAAAAATCCTCTGTTGCCATGGCAACACCCATTTGTATTTTGGGCTTTTGGGGGCTATTTTTGGCTATTTTCCCATTTCTAAGAAAAAAATATGTTAAAATATGCCGAGTTCATCCAAGCTAATGACTCAAAAGTGTATAAGATATCAAATAAAGGACTTAAATGTTGCAAAGTATTATCTTTCTTCTTTACTGACAGGTAATGCCAACTCGTCAACTTTATTTTGTATCCTGAAACACTGGTAGTTTTATGAAATTAAAAATAGGCGTTTTTTACCCAAATTTAGCACGCAATAAAAAACAGAGGTTTTTTGAAAATTTGAAATGCATTTCAGTATGTTATACCATAAGACCTTCCACCATACCAATAATAAGGGAAATCTATTTTTTGATCATGCACATGACCTGGTGGTATTTATGTGATATGAGACCTGTCATCACGAAATGAGAGTTAAGTCGGAAAATTTAATTGTGAGGTTTATCCAAATTCAGAATGCTCAGAAAACAAGCTTTAAAATGATATGCAACATGTCATAATTTCTCAATGATTTCCTGGTCAAAAATCAAATTGAAGTTGCAAAATTCTTTTGTTTTCTATTGATTTTTGGCAAGTTCATTGTACCATATCTCCTAATGCACACTGGCGACTTAACGCTCATTTTGTGGTGACAGGTCTCATATGGGCTGTTTACTTAACAGGTAAATGGCTAATATAATGTGTTAATTCTTCTTACCACATCTTGTTGTGCTTGTTCTAATGACAGCTGTATCTTTGTTTGGTCAATCTGTGACTTAGCCGATGCGTTGGAAGCAGATCTATGGTTACCTAACTGATTACGTAGTGAAACAGTCTCCTGAGCAAAACGTGCTACATCTTCATGTAATCTGTCTGTTTCTTGCCTGGTGGTGGACAATACTTCAGATAATAGGTTGGTCAACAGACCCTGTGCTTGACCTAGGTATAAATAATAGACCATATTCATGCGGCAGCCATTTTCTAAAATTTGCCACCCAAGCCTCGTTATCGTTACGTATACCTGCGCTGCGTGACTTGCGCGAGGATCCGTACTCGCGCGCTTTGGTACCACGCTTCACTCGCAGTTCTATCGAATGCGCCGAGGCGCAGGTAGACCAAACAGGAACGAGGCTTGGGTGGCATATTTTGGAAAATGGCTGCCGCGTGAATAGAGTCAATTTAATTGATTAATGCTGATTATCAATCAGTTGTAAACTTTTCTTGTAAATATGTGTCTGTAGCTTATGTTTTGGCAGCATATACCTGTCTATATATCTATCTATCAAGCAGGCTCCAGAAACTACTTGGTACCTAGCCCTCATTTAAATCCCAATAATTGTCAAAATCCAAGTACTATAACTTAAGAGTTATTGCCAGAGAGGACCTGAAGAGCCTCTATAACATGGTATAACATATTTTTTGTTAATTCTAAACAAGATTGGTCACTTTCATTTTAACCTGATTTATAATCTACTTCTATGCAAAAAAAATCTATATAAATGCAAATTAATCGAATCAGACAAATGCATTTTCTGTAATCAAATTGATGAGTATACACATTTTTTTGTCTCATGTATCAAGAACAATTCCTTTGGAAACAGGTAACATCATGTTTGGGTACTCTTAAATATGTTTCTTTCCGAATATCTCTTGAATACGTAATTTGTGGCTGGAAAATAGATAACTCTGAATTTGATATAGCAACTATTATAACCAACCTTGCATGTTATCATGGGTTGGTTCTTATACATTATGAGACCAACGTATATAGTAAAACAGCTACAAACTATATTTTATTCTCATTCTTATTTAGTTTATTGATCTTTTATCATAACAATAATGCTTTTTGTTAGATTTATTTTTTATCAAGCAACCACAAATTTCTCTCTATATAAAATCGGCAAATCCAACTCCTGCTAATAAGGCGCGCAAGCGAACTAAAAACTGATCATCCATATTACTCAAGGTGGAAAATGCAGTTCTTTCAGTAGTTGTGGTGTTTTTTTGTTCACATTTGAAGAAAATAATTGTAATACTACACACACAGTTGAATACAGTTTAGATTTGAGTTATTTGTTAGTTCAGCTGTATTTACTTATACTAAAATTGCATATGAAAGATTAAATTAATTGATTATTTATAACATACCCTGGAACTTGACATGATTGTGAAGTGATTTGCTACCATTCCAATATCTATCTACTACATTGAGGAACTTATCCATAAATTGTTGTTGATTTAACCCATCCTCTTGTACAAGTTCACCTCTATCTCTAGTTTCTGTAACCTACAAATAACATATCAAAACAAAAAACATGAAAATAGATATTATACATAGATGAAATTAAATCCTTAATACATGGAGCACTACAAATTTGTTTTGTGTGGTGCCACCCAAGGCTCAAGATAACAGTTTTTTTTACCTGGAGCTACTTTTTTTCCCAAAGTAGCGCCTGGATCATGGGATTTATTGAGAACCAGGAGCTACTTTCAGTCTACCGGGAGCTAACTTTTTATTAAATCGCATTGTCAAATAGAAATTCGATGTTTTGGGCAAGCTTCCTGATCGTCAACGGGCGCTGGTTTGGACAAAATATCAGCGCTCGGTTGTTTATTTTTCAGCATTACCGGGCGCTATGGCAGAAGGACCGAGGGGTAAAAATTGTCCAGCGCCCGCGTATCTTGAAGATTTGGTGCCACCACACTCATCAGGTGCAAAAGATAGATATAGGGGGTAAAATAGATATTATATTTTTGCACTGGTTTGATAACATTATTAAAACAATACCTTTATATACAAAACTCAATAAGTCTATTGACTTTGATGACATCTACCAAACAATCTGTTTGGTGAATGGAGATATGGTATGGATCCCACACCTGACACCATCTGACATTTTTGCCTAACAAAATAATAACTCTTACCTTTTAATTTGTTTCTTAATGATAAAAATCAAATAACAAAATACCCTACAATAGTCTTTGATTTCTCAAAATCTTCATATGGATCTTAAAAATATTCAACAATTTATAACTACTGCATTATGCTTTTTGAAAACCATAATTCCATGTTCACAATATTCAATCATATGCTACAATTCTTCATGAAGGAGAGGAAACATGTCTTTCAGGGTACTTTTGTTCTAAATATTACATTCAGTTCACAGCAAAGTACAAAAATTGTATTAACTATACACTTACTCTTTGTAGAGGTGGTGGCTCAGAGAATGATTCAGTTGAAGACTGGACCCCATAAGTAACACTGGCTGAATTCTGATTAGATGATTTAGATGATACTGCGGTTGATAAGGTTGATATTTCTTGATTTCTTGATACTGCTTGCTGCTGTATATTTGCTTGTGATCCTGATCCTGATAGTCCTGGAAATGATATGTTTGAGCATTTTTACTTACTAAAAATAGAGAAGTAGAGGTATTGATCAAGATGAATATGTTGAAATTTCAATACAACGATGTGTGTATCTATTAAGTAAGTCGTAAGGCCATTTTTTGTATTGTCCTCCATGGCCCCTCCAGGAGAGCAAGTGATAGGAAAAACTTTTATATAATTGTAAAAATACTGAATTTTGATTAAACTTTTTCGTATGAATAGTCAAAGAGAATGTATGTCTGTCATCAAGTCATCTAGTGCATGTGGGAATCCCAATTTGCACATTAGTTAATAGCAAAAGAGAGACTGGGAATCTTCTATAGCCCTATTCTGTCTATGTCACCTCCAAAAGACAGTGATGTCCCTTACTTACTTAAAAGCATATTATGTGATCTTTTCCAGAGAGCACCTTCTATTCATGATTTTTTTTAGAAAGTAGATTTATTGCAGATTTACATTTAGGATCATAAATCATGAAAATATTCCAAGTTACAGAGCAACACGATTCCTAATTACCTCAAAATCATGGTTTAAGAGTGAATTTAGAGTTAAAATAAGTTGTCGGCGCAGACAACGACAGTTTATTTTCACTCTAAAACTATGATTTTGAAGTAATTAAGAATCGTATCACCCTGTAACTTGGAATGTACGATTTATGAATATGATCAGAAATGTAAATCTGCAAGAAAATCTGCTTTTCATTTTTTTTAAAGGTTTGAGAGCGTTCCCTGGAAAAGATCACATAATATACCTTTAACAAGTGCAGAATAAACCTATGCATATAGACCTGCTGTATTATTATATTTTGTCAATGTTTCAAGAGGGCAGATGTAACTTGCTTACCAGGATGTGCGGTAAAATTCCCTCTGGACGTATATGCTGTATATGCCTTGCTCTCATCGGTATAATGTAAATTGGTGTCACTTCTCTCCACAGATCTGGACTCTACAGCATCTGCAAACTGTACTCGTATATTATCCCTGCCTAATGGAGCTTGCCTTGTAGGGGATTGTGTCATGGGTTGTGCTGTGGGCTGTGTACCTAGAGAGAGAGAGATTGGGTGGATGATATGGGATAGCAACATATAAGAAGCTTTGTATATAGTTGTGCTATGCAGACATGGTGAGCAGGTTAGCAGTTACTGTTGTGTAAATGATAAATTTTCACTCAGCATATAAACATGCAAATGTGTTCCATAGATCTATGTAAAGAAAACAAAAACATTAATTTATCAACATGCAAAGCTGCTTAAACTTGGATGAATACAAATAAGTACACACATGCAAAAATAACCCTGTGGAACCCTCAATCATCATCAACTATAGTCATGATGCTTTGAGTTTGACTAAGATTCCAAATAAGCTAGCGTACAGTATGCTGTGTGAAGCCCAAAGTGATTTTCTATGAGTAACACATTTTTATTCGAGAATAGATGTGCACTGAATTTCAGCCACTGGTGCATGCACAAGTTTGGCTGAATTGTGTCCGAAGCATTATGGTTATTATAACTGACAATAAAACATATCGAGAGTAAAGCATGCAGATGAGAAAGCAATACAAGCAATCTGTGATATTCCTGAAGCATAATTTTATTGTTTAAGGATCATTTGTAAGGGCAAGATACTCATACATGCAGTTAAGGAGAAATAACATGATATTGATAGGTCATTTAAAATGAAAATGACACCCTACTCAAGGGTTATAACTGTTTTAAGTTACATTGATTAATTACATATATGGGTTAAAATACCTGTTTCCCCTTTGTGTTAACATCAGAAAATAGGATTTTTAGTGTGAACCAATCCAAGAAGTATTTCACTGAATCTAGATGAATAGAATGGATGAAACATTCTGTCTGATTTGGGGTGGGTTTTTTTTCAGTGTAATATTAATAATGCAACCTTCCATGAATGCATAAAGTGTCTACATTAGTGTTGTTTGACAAGGACGGTCATCAAGGTTAGAACCACACTTCTGGTGATTCCAATTATGCTATTGGCAACAAAAAAAATCAATATTTTCAGCCTACATCCTGACATAAATATGTTGAATACCTTTGAAATAGTAAAGGCTTGTGGCATAGCTAGGTTTTTCATATTGAGGGGTGAGAAATAAAAGTGAACCAATAAGACTTTACCAGAGCTGACAACTTTTGAAAATTGCCGCCGGGTCACGACTCAAATATTGAGAGGGGGAGGGGCGGTGGCCTTTTAGCTTGACTGTATTATATATCTCCATCACCAAAGATACAACCTAATATTTTACACTATTTTGATTAAAAGTTACCATTGCTTACAAGTTATGTAACTCCACCATTGCATAAATTAGCCAAAACTAAACAAAGCACCAAGCAACCATTGTACCCATTCTATGCAACTGAATAGATCCCAAATACCATAAGTAAGCTGGGTAAGCAATAGCAATGTCAGGTGAATGTAAGAAAGACACAGCGAATAATAAAGATCATATACTATCAGTGCCCTATTGCATAAAAGTTAAGGTGACTTAAGAAGAGTGCTGTTTTAACTCTTCTTTTAATGAATTGTTTCTAAGTTGAGCTTCATGTGGTAAGATACAGGTCTACAGTTTGACATGGCTTCTATTTCATGAAAATCAAATTATGAATTCTTAAAAATTCTTCATAAAGAGTTACAAATTAAGAAGAGTATATGAATCTTAATTGTTATGAAACAGGGCTCATGGCAGTAATGATCAGCTTGAAAAGTATAAGCCTTGATCATCAAATTATACTCGTTTTAATGGTAAGTTTTGTTACTTTTTTACACTCACTTGACAATTAAAAGAAAATCCAATTTATACACAGAATGCAATTATAGTCAACCTGTCACCATCACCAAAGCCATGCAGTTGCACCTAAAATCTAGCATACCTCTGAATACTGCATATCTTCCATACACAGGCACTGTTGGAGAATGGTCAGGAGAGGGAGTAAGGATACCTGGGGCAATTTCTAGCATTTCAGGAGTAGGAGGAGTAGGAGGACTATTATACCCAATGGTGGATAATTGGAAATATCTTGAAGGTGTTGTCATAGCTAATATATTGCAGTAGAATTGCGGCATGCATTTATAGGATCAGCAGGCAAGAATAGGGAAAGGTTGCAAGGGAAGAAATGGAAGAAATAGCAAATAATTAAAAAGCAAATTAGATTAATATGACGTAAATATTTAATCCCAAGGATTTATGATACCACATAGATAAAACTGTAGTTGAAAGGTCTTTGAATTTCTATAAACATGTGTGCATTATGAGTAAAAGAAATTTTACAGCTTTAATATGATCAGTATATATAACTATACTTTTTGCAGAAAAAAACCAGTCTAGCTACCATCACAGTGTTTTAAGTGTATTGGGTTTGCATTGGGTTTTTACTTCAAAAGGAGTAACAATTATTTAGAGAGGCCTGTTGAATTGTGTAGAGTAAGTGTAACTCTCTTCTTGACATGCTATTCGAGAAGATTTAATTCAAATAAATACTTTAATATCTTACCACCATTTGGCATTATACCAAGCTGTTCCAACTCTTCATCACTGTCGGTACCATGACTTATCCCATTAACATTTGGTACACGCTGTGTTCCATAACTAGCCCGTGTAGGAGATGATACCTGTTCACCATAAGGCTTGGCAGATCTTCTGGATGGGGACATAGATTGAGCATTACCACTGTTTGACATCCCAGCATGGTTTGCAGCTTGTTCCATTTGCCTGATATCTAAAAAATATTTGTATGGAGAATAAAGAATAATAACTAAATGCTGCTATCTTCTGAAAATAGCAATAAAAATAAATATTATTTGAGGATTTTTGAGTTGCATGGCCTATTTTTTAGCTAAAATGCTCGTTTCATAGAGTAAACCAACCTTAAGTTAAAGGGGAATTTTCACTCACTATATATTCACCCAACAAATGCTGAGTTATCTGTAAAACCCGGTCATTCAAATTCTTTGCCACCAATTTTAATAAAATACTAAAACTGAAGTATGAATGTGATGTCAGTGCATATTCCACTGATACAAGAAGCATTTGTGATGCAATCTGTGAAAACCCGCCACATGGTGGGATTTTTCATATTGGAGAAATTTATATCATAAGAAAGCTGAAAAAAATATGAGTGAATGATGATTGTGATGTCATAAAAAGCTACAAAACAAGAAATCATGAAAACCGGCCAAAAAAGATACATAGTTCAATAGAATAACATTATTTATAAGGGGTTATTAGAAAAGTAACTGAAGTAAGTTTTTGATGGTGAAATTTCATAAAAAATGATGACACGAAGTATGAAGTATTGGAAATTAATTTTCTAAAAATATCTTTAAAAAAATAATTACATTTAAAAAAATATTAAAAAAATTACCCATAATCCCTTGTTCACATTTTGCGACATCCAACGGATTTTCACAGATCGCATCACATTTGAGTGCCGTTGCCAGGGTTTGTCATTGATGGTAACATCCCATGCTTATCCGCAGCACATTAAATTCACACACACACACCCTCCTGCTCCACACCCACTGGAATCAAGTGTGGGGTGGGGGGGGGGGGGGGGACACTCAACTTATTTTTGGGTAGGGATGTGCCATCCAGGGTCTCAAAATGGGAGATTCGGAGCAGAGCGGAATGTTTGAACAGATTATCTCCAAAAAGTAGGGTCTTAAGAACTGATTTTGACATCAAATTTGTTTGGTAAGAACACCAATTTTTCAAAACATTGTGGTTTAATAACACAATTTTTGGGGCTTTGGAATGCAAATGTTCACAATTTTTAATTTTCAATACAATGGGGGTCTTAAGAGCTGATGCAGGCTCAAAAGGGGGCAGTCTTATGAACAAGCAGAAGAGGGTGAAAAGGGGGCCTTCAGAGCGGGCATAAATATAACCCTTTGCAATGTCAGTACCCCCCTCCCCCGAGCGGGATGGAATACACTCTGATATCATATATATTTCAAGTAGCCCTACCTGTAAGTGAGTGTGTTGTTGCTTGTGGGTATACGGCTGTAGATCCAGTCATGGGTTGTGGCATACTTAGATTACCTGTCCTTGCAATCATATCTAATATTTCACAGTCATCATCATCCAGTGCTAGGAGATATAAAAACATTAATAAATGACATCCTTCAATGATAGATATTATTTTCCCATCACTTTAGCATTATTAAATCACATTCTGATAACCTAATTGGAGATGACTAGCTAGGAATCTCATTTAATGTAATGGAATCACTGATCTAGCATCTCATGATGCTTGTTTCAGCCGAGACCATAATGACTTAAGGGATTGGAAGCAAAGCAAAGCGCCCATTCATACCTGCTATGTGCACGATTCACAATCATGGAAAAAAGGTTGATACACTTTGTGTCCCATTTAAGGGGGAAAAGCAAACCTCTCCCCCGAGGCAATGTTGATCTGAGTCATGTTATCAGAAGCCTTGGGAGTTCCCCCAACACTGATTGATGGGGGAGGTGAAGGATACGAAAGTAGAAGACTTCTGCTTTGTATTAAACAGTGCTTTGTCTCAAGTTTGATCTGAATTGTGAATTTATTTGTATTTAGATATTTATGAGCACAAACATATTAGCCAATATCTCAAACTGGGAAAAATGTATGTACCATAACACATCGTAAACATCTTACC
The DNA here is from genome assembly GCA_035610835.1 of Ophiura sarsii. Classification (NCBI taxonomy): domain Eukaryota; kingdom Metazoa; phylum Echinodermata; class Ophiuroidea; order Amphilepidida; family Ophiuridae; genus Ophiura; species Ophiura sarsii. Next base: position 16,588,428 of record CM069458.1, on the reverse strand, counting down.
GTACTTACCTGATGTTTTCTTGGCCATTTCTGTGACATAGTCTGCTCTGGGCACTGATTGCTTGTCTGATGATGTCATTTGCCTTATTTGGGCAGGATGTTCTGTAAATTCTGAAGCCTACAGTACACAAACAAACAACAATATCTTAAAGTATTGCAATGAATTCTTTATAATTCACATGAATAATCTATATTCCATTTGTCTTCCTCTGGACAGTTACGCACGTGTGTGTATCTTCCGGCTTTCTATGCTTTTGTGTGTATACATACGCCAGCGCCTTGAGTACCTGCGCGCGTTTATGTGCTGCGGCCTGCAATTAATAGAATATGCAGTTATGTCACTCTCTTGTGATGGATAAATAGACTATAGCTGCAATGTGAATCAGGAAGAATCACTGGTAAATAAGGTTCACTTTGCGGTGCCATCTTGATTATCCAGATGTAACATTCTTAATTCTCTAAAAATTTCTCATTGACTGTGGACGCAGGCATTCACCTTCCACCTCTTCTGCACCACATTTAGTTGAACCAAGAACTCTCCATATCACAGTTGCTGATCAAGCCTTTGAAACCTATGCAACCTGTCAATGAAACCAGCTGCCAGAACATATCAGAAATGCTGCATATTATGGACAGTTGTTTTCTTTATGTGTTTCTTTGTGCCTAAGTCAGGCTAAGTGCCTTACATGTAGTACAAGTTCCTTGGTTTAGGCGCTGTTTACATTTCAGTGATTGATTGATTGATTGATTGATTAGACCAATGTTAAGACAAATTGTGAAAAGTGGTTGTACGGTACTTCAAAAATAATTACATACAAAATTGTTTATTACCTGATCTGTGTTAAAGTGCATCAAAGCTGCTTTTCTTTCACTGTCCCTTATAGATCTGTCATCTGGAAATTGGAATGGAAATGAAAATTAAGCAGCGAATTCAAGAAAGCCAGCGAGTTCCTAGGTTAGAATATCTGCAGATTTATTATTTCAATGTTTCAAATCTTCTCATAAATACATCAATTTCATGATCACACTGCAAGGCAATCAGGCTTAATGAGTGAGCACTATGTGTCAATAATTGATCAAATAATATACCTAGGTCATTGTCAGCTGTTAAGACCTCTTTCAGTCACTCAAGTGACTATCTTAATCATTTTTGTTTATATTTGAACAACCTCACACTTACACATAACACATAAAAGTTTAAAAATAGCTGTTTGGAACTGCTTATTCACAATACTATCAAATTGTAAGGGGCCTGAGCTTTTGAAAGCTCAGGCCCCTTACAATTTGATATAAAAAACACAAGTGTTAAGTGATATGATGACCAGTTATTACATTGTGTCATTAAGTACTACCTGGTGAAAATTCTTTTTACATGTAGGATTATGCAACACAAATTTGTGTAATATGGTGACAAAAGTATGAACATTATTCAAAGCTGCTGATAAAATGTTGATGCCACTGACAAAAAAAGTTATTTTATGATTGTCCCCCTTTTGTGGTAAAGGCATAACAACTACACAACTAATATACTGTATACAATGTCTATGCTACTATAATCAAAACAAAGAATTCTCGATCAAATCGTATATGATTCCTCAGTGTCCCATGCGACTGGGGCGTATTGTGCGTGACCGCGTCAATCCCGACGCCAAGGGCGCAGTAAAACCGGAAGGTGTGACATTCTTGTAAACAATTGGTAATTGACCAATCGCGGCCCTAATCAACAAGACCCCACGCCGCGTGATTGGACAATTATGTAAGTACGCCCGATCGGGTTGTGGCGTGGTTGTCAAGGGCTCATCACGCTGCGTTCAGAATTCGGATGAACGCTGGCGTGACTGGAATAAATGTTTTGATCGAGAATTCTTTGTTTTGATTATAGCACATTACATTTTATTATAAACTTACCTAATTTTCTAAGATTAGGAAGCATATGGACCATAAACAGTCTGTAGTCTGGTTCATTTTTGGTGACAGGGTTGAGACGTAAATCTACTTCTTCTAGTTGTGTATTATACCTCAATTTGTACAGCTCCTTTAATGTGGCTATATTGTTGTAGTATCTATTATGAGGCTTGGGTTAAGGCATTTTTTATAAACATAGTTATTGAAATATATAATGTTTTCTCCTTTAAAATAGAGCTACATGTATGAGTTGAACCTAATTCAAGTGGTATATCATATATTTTAAACTTGTTTACTTCAAGTTGGTCTTGTATGATGGGATACCATCTTTTAATAATAATATTAGAATAGCTCTGTTAAAATGACTTATAAGCTCCTTCGATTTTAGTTGGTAATAAAGGACAACAAATGTTCATTGAGGCAAAAGATCACCAAATTGTGCAAATTAGGGGGAAAGATGGCATTCAATATAAATTTTAAAAATAACTGAAAAATAAATAAAACTGTTCTATAAACAAGCAATTTCATCAACTGGCGGTGCGTGCCACTTGTGGCACATAAAAAAAATAAAAAAAAATCATATCATGTTATAGCCAGATTTCATAAGCCTACTCAAATCAACCACTGACCGTCCGCGAGAAAAAACTTGCTCCTCCACCACACCGAGCCCTGTTTTCCTCTGAAAAATAACTTGAATTATAAATTCTAAAAAAATATGACCAACGAGAGGCGATTTAATTCAGTTAAAAAACAAAAAAAAACAGGAGCTTCCCCCTGGACCACCGCCGGAGCTTCGCCCCTGGACCCCAAGTGGAGCTTCAACAAGTTGATTACTAAAATGTGGAGCATCAAAATCTAGTTGAGAAAGCCTGATTTAAAACATTCAATAATATACATGTCACTTTTTCAAATCTTATATCAAATCAAACCAAGGATACAGGTTGATTTTGTTCACAATATTCAGGTGATTCAATCCATCAAGAGACTGTAATGCATTTCTGGATATATCCAGGTGTTTGAGACGACTGAAACTGAGAAGAGAATTGCCAAGATGTGTTATCTTTTCATGGTATGTGCCGGGTAGTGCCAGAGATCGCACATCATCTGAAAAAAAAATGAAAGATTTAAATTGTTTAATATGAAATAATATCAAAATTGCATCTGGAAAGTATCTTGTTACCTGTATTTTTAAATCATGATAAAGGATCCTAGGGAGAAATGATTCCCCATGTGTGAGAAATCGAATCTAGGCCTCACAAAGTATCTACTGTACCACTATAAGTCTGATTAATTATTGAAAGAACATCTTTCCCCCTAGCGTATACACACCAGATATTTGAGATTTATGTACATGTAGCACCCCTGTAGCACTAGCGCGAGCGACGCATGTTCTTTTGTGTATTTTCTAGCTCAAGTGCTTTGACGCAGCTATGGAGTGTGTGTGTGTACGCATTATGCAGCAGACGCTGCTAGGACTTGTTTATGCAATACGCACAACGCTAATTATTATTACCTAAACACGGTTTTAGCTTAAAACCGTGTTTAACTAAACGCGTGTCTAACTTAAACGTGAGTTTATCCTTTAAATGACGTGTTTAACAAAACACGATTTTAAACTCTGCAAATCTCGTTCCCAGAGTGGTCCTGCGTTGGTTGTATACAGGTATTTAATTCATTGTGGCCCTAATGGAGTACAATAGATATCGACCGAATGCCTTAAATACACGGTACTTTTAAAGACTACGCGATCCGCACGTCAGCTTGCACCGGGCACGGATGAGTGATCATTCAAGGCATACAGTTGGTGCGCGAGTTTAGTTAAACACGCATTAAACTACCCCCATACCCATGTTTAAAGTTAGACACATTCCGGCGAGTTAGACGCGTGTTTAAGTAAAACAAATGTACGAGAATTGCGTTTAGTTAGACGCCGTGTCTAAAGTCAAAGTTAGACGCGTGTTTAGCTTAAAATCGTGTTTAACTACGTACGAGAATACGGCCCAATATGTTCAATCAAGTCTTAGTTAATAAATAGCTCAATTTATTTCAATTTCAAATTTGGATCGCCCCATTCCTGCAAAAATCGGTGCGGGCGGGGATGTGAAACACATAATTTTTGTTACTTGGCCTTACGGTTTACCAGCGTTGTATTGCATGATTGATTGCGTACAAGCCTCGATTTAAGGACGTGTGAACCGGGAGCTACTTTGTAACTTTTCTGATAAAAGTAGCTCCCGCTCATATACTTTGCTATACAAAATTTGAAAACACCGGGAGCAAAAACTTGGCAACCGGGGGGCAAAAAACTCCCAGCTCCCACTTAAATCGAGGCTTGATTGCGTAACTTGAAGAGCACAAGGCTTTTGTAAAATCTTTTTATTTCATGGTTCTGGAGGGGTTGGGTCATCACAAAACCTGATTTAATATACATGTACTCATCGCACTAAAAGATGTCAGCTTTTTAAATATTTTAACAAAAAAGTTATGGAAAAAAGAAAGAAAGAAAATTATAGAATTCCTGAAAAATGGTGCCCGAGGGGAAGAGAAACTGCTTTATTTTTTTACTTGGCTTTACATTTAACAGAAAAAGCACTGAACTTCTTTGGAGCAATGAATAGCCAAGGGTTTTATATGATTATATGCGTTCAACTTCCACTTGTGGTATTATATACTTTTGTATAATTGTTCATGTTGTTAATTACAATATAATGTAAGTGTAGGCCTAAATATAAAATTTAGAGAATAAAGTATTATATTTTGCATGAAACAACTCCGCCTGTGGCGTCGTTGTTCCACTTAAAATAATACCACCATCCGCATTTATGTCAGACAATATAACATGGGTACGGTCTAAAAACAATACTTTTATTCTCATTCTTAAACAAAACAGTCATACTTTAGACATTTATTTAATCAAAATTGAACCTTACATTGCCCACATTTGTCAACTTGTACCCCTGTTACTGTTTAGTATCGAATAACCCAAAAATATCCCATCCGATCCCGTGCGTTGAGTTCACCATGCATCGGCGTAATTAATGCGCCGCATATGCACGCAGGAAAATTGTAGTAGACGCACAGCAGAAGTGCGCGTTATGGAATAAAACTTACATGTAAGTTACCACGCAATGCGTGAGGCCGCCGAGGGTGGTCACGCTCATTAATGTTAAGTTGTCTGATATTAAATATAAATGTCGCCGATTTCTCTGAGAACCAACGAAAATTGCTTAACATTCTTAGCTGTTTAAGAATAGTATTTAAAAAAATAATATAACATAGCCGGGAACATAGCCTATACTCATAGTCATAGGGCCTAAAACTAGTTTAAATCAAAATAAGCTTTAAAAAAACTTATTTTTTTGATGGCCTAAATAATAAATTTAAGCTTTTTTATTGTGTGTGTAATTTACATATTATTCTGAGTAAATTATACTTACCAGCATTTTCATGATCAAGCTGTATTCTTTCCCGAATCCAGTTCTCGCTTATAGTCAAAGTCATTATTACTTGGATATATAAAGCAACTTTTAATTATTTAGGCGAACAATTTTTGAAGAGCAGACGAAAATCAAACCAACCGAAAACCAGTGACCTGTAAAATCTTGTAAACAAATTGTATGGACTGATCCATTATTTTTAGGTAAGAGCTAAAATACCAAAGACAGTCTGAACAAGGCATTACTAAAGTCTTTGTGGTCTGAACAACCTTTTAAACTATTTCAAGTGATATAACTTAATTTCGTTTTATCAGTATTATTTCTCAATAAACCATAATATATTGTAACGCCAATTATAATGATACAAAGTTACAAACGTAACAATTTATTTAGATTGGAACTTTGTATTTGTTGAATCCCCCTATCTGCTAAATAATGCAACTACAGGTCATGTCAAAGGTCATAATAAATCCAATCAATTTGTGATTATTTGTGAAACGTCAAGTTGACGTGAAAAAGAACGAATTGAGAGGTTTTACAACAATAAATATACCTCTCTGAGATCGATTGGGAGTGGGAAGGTATATTGACCTATTTACAACATGAATATTTTACCACACAAAAGGTAAGGCACGTCAGGAGAGACGTTAAACACGCTAAAAAACCCCACAGCGGTGGTTTCAAAATTCGGAAGCTCTGCACTGAATCAGAAGTAGGTCTAGCCCTAGCCCTGCAGGTGGACACATTTGGCCACCAAGACAAAATGCGTAATAAATTCACTATTTTTCGTGTTTGGAACCAAAAATAATTGTTCCAATGGAGTGAACATTTGTTGACTTGAGCCGAGGTAAGGGTTAAAATTGATTTCCTGTTTGAATTAAGCAAAATGATGTTAACTTAACTTAAGGGGGGACTTAAAAGGAAGTTTTTGATTTGATTTTTTGAATTTTGTGAGTGCTGTAATTATTGAACTATTAATCAAATGTATATAAAAGTATACATTTTTGGAAAGGAAATGGATCAGAGAATCCAAATCTGGCGTCAATTTTGACCAAAAAAGTAGATTTTTTGAGAAAATCACAAAATTCACTTTTTTGACCCAAATTTTTTTTAACAAAGCTAACAAAAAATAATTTTGAGTAAAAAATGGCCAAATCACTTTATAATGATGTTAAGACACTAATGAAGGGACAATTTTTTTTTTTAAAAACCTAATCTAATATTTTCGAAAATTTTCAAAAAATATTGGATTAGATTTTTAAAAAAAAAATTCGTCCCTCCAGTATTGTCTTAACATCATCATCAAGTGATTTGGGCATTTTTAACTCAAAATTGTGTTTGTTAGCTTTGTTAAAAAAAATTGGGTCAAAAAAGTGATTTTCTCAAAAAATCAACATTTTGGGTCAAAATTAATGCCAAATTTGGATTCTCTGATCCATTTCCTTTCCAAAAAGGTATACTTTTATATACATTTGAGTCATGGTTCAATAATTACAGCACCAACAAACTTCAACAAAAAACTTCCTTAAGTCCCCCCTTAAGTTAAGTGTTGTGTTTTGTTAATATAGATGAATGAAGAACATTTTGTGATTTTAGGATTGAGAGGCTTGATATCTCCCAGCACTATATCTGGGGGAACCACTAGCCAAAATGATGTCATGAGTACTTGTTGTGGCCAATGAAATACAAGGGGTGTGTCAGAGACATGTATTTGAGTTGAGCATCAAGCAAATGTGGCAATGTCTTGCTAGACGTCCCGTAACTCAAGTGCGCATGCTCAAATCAATTAATATACGTTGTAGGTGTACACGGTTTATTCCGTACGGGACGTCAGGGTCAGAAATTCGCGACCAAGTGCGAGAATCCATTTGGATTCTCGCAGGGGAATTTTGCGAGAATCTGGATTCTCGCAAATGGATTCTCGCAAAATGCATCTTGCGAGAATCTACTCTTATTTTATGTCAATCAATCATTGGCCCTGTATTTATTTAAAACGAAAGTAAACTTCAAGCAGCCTGGTTCAAAGGTTGACATGTCATGTCATACATTGTTGTTGTGCAGAGAACGCCGGAGGCTATGCAAACGTAGCTGTCAAAGCGTGTGAAAAAACCCAAGATGTTTACCATCAACCCCCATACCCCCGGTCCCGCGCGCGGTGCATTACTGTCCCAAAATTGTGTTCAAATTATATTTGTTTGATCATCAACATTTTTAATAATATATTTTCCATATCTCCGTTAATATTGTTATCCTTTTCTTTAATAATTGAAACCAAAAACGGTAGAAACATTCCAATAATTGTTTTATTTGATTGAACTATGGGAAATATTCATTTTTAGGGTAGATGGTACCCACGTGCGGAAATTAATTGCCTCGTGCGTGATTTCACCTTCCGCAAATTATATCCAATCACAGACGTTCATTGCGCATGACGTTTTATTTATTATGTAAATTTGTTTATCAAATTGTACGACGCCCGGATGTCGGAAAAACAAATGTTAAATCAAGCTTGTAGGCCAGTCTGATTGGAACGTAAACCTCCATCGACATGGTTTTATTTCGTAGTTTATTTTGTTTGGAAAACAAGCTGAATTTTAACGCATATAAATACATAAACAGGAAATAATCGGGCCGGATTTTAGCGATTTTTCGGAGCAAAATGAAGGTTGGTAAAGAAGACCTGTAACACAACGAAATAGGCCACAACTTTGCATGATTTTTACGCGAATCCAAATATGGATTCCCGTCAGTGATAATGTACGCGAATCTTTGCGCGAATGGATTCGCGGATTCGCATCGAATTTCTGACCCTGCGTGACGTGAGGCAAGATATAGCCGCAAATGTTTTGTCTATAGTCTATAGGTCGGCCCGGAGTGACGTCACATGCCGTTGACCACAAACCAAAGAGGTAAATAAAGGCCTCTTCTACAGAGTGACACGATCGCTTGGGTGATCTACTGTATGGTCGAGTGTAAAACTGATAGGCCCTGTTATAACGTCTGGTTTGTTGTCAACGGCAAACGGTAAAAAGTACCCAGATGACCGGGCCGACCTATTGTAAAAAAGTTTTTGTAGTGATGGGCGCTACGGTACCATGGTGATTTTTGTGATAGAAATAGCTGGAGTGTATACTCTCATCCCTATTGAATTGTGTATGAATATTGATGTCTAAAGGGGAGTATGGGACCAATGATATGGAGGGTTTCATGACAACCAGTTACGGGGCAACCAATCAGGGGGTGCGGGTTTGGGTGGTGGGAGTAGGGAGGATGTTTGTGGTTGGGGAAGGAGTTTGTGAATGGGAGGAAAGGAGTTGTTTGGAAGGGGAGGATGTTTGTGGTGGGGATGGAAAGGGAGGGGTTTGTGGTGGGGTGGGGAGGGTAGGTGGAGAGGGGTTTGTGGTGGTGGAGGGGTTTGTGAATGGGAGGAAAGGAGTTGTTTGGAAGGGGAGGATGTTTGTGGTGGGGATGGAAAGGGTGGGGTGGGGAGGGTAGGGGTTTGTGGTGGGGTGGGGAGGTTGTTTGTGGAGGGGGTGGGGTTTGTAGTGGGGAGGGGTTTGTAATGGGGAGGGTAAAGGTTTGTGGTGGGGAGGTAGGTTTGTGGTTGGGGTGGGAGGGGTTTGTAGTTGGGTGGAGGGTGTTTGGGTGGGGAGGTGGAGGGGCGGGGTAGGGAGTGGGGTTTAGGGTTCCCTAAAACAGCTGTAAAAAGCCAATATTGTCATCTAAGAAGAATTTCTATTCAAATTCTTGTAAGCATACTCCAGGGTTGGACGGACATAGGTCTTATATTTTTTATAAGCCTGTTCCTTGATTTTGGGTGAGCAATTCCTCAGGTTGCGTTGTAGAAATCCTGTGGTGCTGTTGTTAATGTGAGGCTTCCAGTTGAGGTTATTTTGAATTATTATCTAATTCGGCCCTCAAACGATAATAAACTTTATTCTAATAGGCCCCCCTTTCTAACTACCTGAAACAAAACATATATATGTTAATGTGACACATTGGGGAACATTGTTCATCAGCGACGAGCTACGGGCAGGTTATTAGGAGAGAGCTAGGCAACGCATTAAGGACCTATACTGTTAGGTCTGCGCTGCGTTCGGTAAAAAACACAATCGAACGATAAAACAACAAAGAAAAGAAAACATACCATAGTCCGGGGAGTTACGCCTTAAACAAACCTCTCCTAACAAGAATAATGGAATAATCCGCGATAAAACCTCTACGTGTAGTCTTATTCCTCAAAGTCAAACCGTGGATTCCTCAGATGTTTACCTCTTCTTATGACCCACTTTAGATCAGGAATCTGAAAACACTCTTACAAATAATCGTTATAACTTTATAAAAGAAAACCCAGGAAAATCAACCTGACCGTAGTTGTCGAGCTAATAACAATCACTGATTGGTATGGCCTGATATTCGTTTGAATATCCCACCAAAACTGTAAATCGATTCATATCGATCACTAAGGGATTATGCAAATCCCGTGTGGCAAAACCTGAAGTAGCTACAAACTGGCAACCTATTAGAAAATGTAATTATTATCTAATTCGGCCCTCAAACGATAATAAACTTTATTCTAATAGGCCCCCCTTTCTAACTACCTGAAACAAAACATATATATGTTAATGTGACACATTGGGGAACATTGTTCATCAGCGACGAGCTATGGGCCCCCAATGCCCATACCTATCACCAATTAAAGAACGGGAAACGGTATACAACAAATACAAAAATCAACAAATTTATTATAAGAGGTCCAAAGACATCTGCACAAATGTAATCATAATATAACAAAATCATGAACGGCAAATTAGATCCCTAATTGTAAGGATACACTTAGCTGGTTACCCAGGGTCTCTTTAACATAACCGTCTTTCGCAGACTCGCTCCTCCATCGACCATGCTTCCTACAGAAGCAGCCGCCGTTGCGCCACCGGCTCTCAAACTGTGAAGTCCAAACTTGGAGGAATCGAGACCAACCCCGTCTAGTGCTTCTTTAAAAACTTCTCTGCACCTAGAATACGACAAACTCCCACCCCTCAATTTGTAACTATTAGACGATTTGAAAAAATTTAATGGTCTAAACAAAAATTCATCAGAAACAAGTATATTACCTAAAAGCAAATATTTCCTGAGCATTGCTACTGGACACGTCACAGATCCAGTGGCAGCAACAATAACCCAAGCTCCTTCTCTGTACTGGTCTGTCTTACTCTTAACAAGAAATAATCTTACAAAAGAAGGATGCATGTTAATATCACATTCTCTTAAATTGATAACTTCACTAATCCTTAAAAAACCAGCATAAGCTAGCAAGCAAATCGCACACAGACGAATGTTTTTAAGGTTCTCATCCATTCCATACTTGCAAACAATACTGCGTAGAATATCCGGCGTAATAGGTTCCTTCTTGGTAACCGGTCTTGCTTTCAACCTTTTAATGCCATCCAAAACTAAATGCAAAAACTTAGAGTCACATGGATTAATAAGAACTTCCGAGTTACAGTCATGGAACCACTTGATAGCGTAAAACGCTACTTCTATGCGAGAAGATGGGGCATCACCATTATATAATTCAATAAAATACCTTGAAATGGAATCGGTATTCGCTGGCAAAGCGGAAAAACTGTTAGAAACGCACCATCTCTCCCATGTCGCGTAAGCCTTAGAATACTTATCAACAGTAGTCTTGGCTCTAGAAGCCCTCAAAATCGTACTCAAAGTATCATCATACTGCTTGTTTCTGTAATCAAAAGAAAATATAGAGTAACACCCTGTAAATAAATAAGTAATGAACTTTTCATGCTTATATTAAGTGGTACCTAGTACCTGTGAGGCCCAATAGCCTTACATATCAGGAAATGCCCATCGGACTTATAATCCTATACAAGCTCAATAGCCTATAAGTGCAAAACCCAATGGTCAAACTCTTAATTATACAATGCCCAAAAGCAAAACTAAAAGCCCATCGGCCTAGGTGATCCCAAACGGCTACAGTGCCTTATTCAAATGCCCTTCAGCATAATACATGACAGCGCTTTTCATACGTGGTGTACCGAACACTGATTTAGAATTACGACCTTGAACAAATATATGTTCTGGAGATTCAAATCTGATAGTATTCATAACTAACCTCTTGTAAGGACTACTATCTGAAAAAAGCATAGGCCAAAAAAGTGCCGAAGGCCAGTCAGGAATAACTAAGGTACCTGAGGCTTTACATGCCTTCACGTGTTTCAAAACGTCGCAAACCAAATAAATGGGAGGCACTAGCCAATTGTGATGATCTGACCAATCAATGCAAAACGCATCAACATGAGAAGTATTCTCACACCAATACTTCGAGTTGAAAATAGGAATCTTACAATTCATATCATCGGCGAATCTGTCAGCCGTATGAGGACCCCATATATTGTGAAACACCCCAATCGTCAAAATCAATCTCTCTACTCAAAGTGTCAGCCTCTGTATTCATATCCCTAGGGACCCACTGTAACTGAATTTTAAAATGATTCTTTAAACAAAATTCAAACAAATTCAAACTCATAGACTGAAGTTCTTCCTTCATACTCCCCTTATTCACAATAGCAACCACTCCTTGATTATCAGTATGCATTTTGACTACTTTACCACGCAACCGTGGGGCGAAAGCTTTTAACGCCAACGTTACACCTCTAAGCTCACGCCATGTTGAGCTCTTACCGGCTTCGGCAACATTCCAATTCTGATGAAACTTCATCTTACCACATTGCACTGTGCACGCACCACACCCGGAGTCACTAGCGTCTGAATAGACAAAAAATCTGTGGAATAGAATATTCAAACAAAAGGCGTTTATTCAAATTCTGTATTTCCGTTTTCCAAAAGAATAATTCCGGTATAACTAAACAGTCATGAGCAATGGAAAACGTATAATCCCACGAAGTACGCTTGATTATCTCCATATGTAAATATCTTGACTTTAACATAGCAATCGAACCCACTACAGGCATAAAGGATACAATCTTACCAGTAATACTAGCTAACTTTCTAGCAGTAACCCTCGGCAGAGCTACCTGCAATTTCTCAATAGAATTGATTAAATCTGTTACCCTCCTAGAAGAAACAGACAAAGATCCTTCAACTGCATTCCACGTTAAACCTAACCAATCCAATTTGTTTACAGGATCCCAATTGGATTTCTCTTTGTTAGGAACAAGACCTGCGCTGATAAGGTCAGATTTAACCATACTTGATGAAATTGCACACTTCTCCTCTGAAACTTCTCTACCCCACCCATCATCCAGATATAACACTATACATAAACCTTTACCTCTCCAATGTCTCACTAATGGCCTAAGACACTTGGTGAAAATATATGGTGCTGAAGATAATCCAAAAGGTAATACCAAAAATGAATAAAACCTGACAACGCCACCTTCGTTCCAAGAAAACCCCAGATATTTGGTATGCTCTGAAAAAATATCAATTTGATGATAAGCTGACTTCAAATCAAAAGAAAAAAGGAAATCTCCTTTCTCGAAATACCGTAATGCATCATTCCAATCATCAAAACGTATCTTATCCTTCCATATGTACTGATTGACAAACCTTAAATCTAAAATTAATCGCTTCTTACCAGAACTTTGAACAGAAACCGTTAAAGGGTTAACAATAAAAGGAGCCACAGTTGACTCAGAGATTAAATCTTTATCTACGAGTTCTTTAATGGCGTCAGAAACAAACTTGTGATGCAACAAAGCAGACTTATTATTCCTCGCGTGATGTGAAGGAGGTGTCACAATGAATGGAAGTTTATAACCTGAATAAATAATGTCTAAAACCTCTGCATTAGCACCGATGTCGTCATGCCAAAAGTTAAAAGAAGCTTTCAAGCGGCCTCTAAGAATAGGTTCAACAGATCCTTGCTCATATTCATAAAAGTTATTAATGTAAAAATCATTATCATACCGGTGTATTAATTCATGATCCGGTCCTGCGTCATAAGACAGCTGATGCGCACCTAATAAAATGATATAAAAGAACACTACATATAGTATTCAGCGTAATACACTATGTATCAAGCCATGCATAAAGCCATCAATAAAAGCCTGCCTCTTAAACAATCAATATTGCTCTATAAGAAAAAATAAAAGCTGTAAAGTATATCAAACTGAAAACCCAACGGTTATAACATAAACAATAAGTGTAAATATTAGTAAGCAAAAACAAAAAAGGAACAATTAAATCAAAATCATCACAAATCATTTCATTTCATGATTATACCTTTATTGCCCGTAATATGTATTGTCTTTGGAGCTTCCTCCTCCATTCCAAACGTTTCCGCACTCTCGCCCCCAATGGCCAAGTTTTCCGCACCTGAAGCACATATCGTTTGCCTTAGAACGCTGCTGGGGGGCACCTGAACCTCGTGAATGTCCTCTAAAACCACGAAAAGAACCACTGTGATTAGTATGATCAGGGTTAGCTGGACTACTAGCTTCAAATCTATGCCTATGATAGGGTTGGGACCTACGCCCCTGAAGCTTCGACGATTTTTTCCTTTTGATGTCTTGACTGACTTTAGACTGTGCATTGCGAAGTCTTTTCTCATCCTCCGGATTATCAGCCAACTCGTCTGTGAGGTATTCAGAAACAACCTCCCAACCTACACGAAAAACAAAAGAAATATTAACCTACATAATCACCCACACCCTTAATCTATATTAGAAAAGGTGATAAGAATATAAAGATTAACGTAAGAAAAATCAAGGCTCATTGATACCATCGAAAACAAGATCGATAACAAAAAAGCTGTTAAAGCCAGCTTTAGCAAGCCGTCTGAAAAACAAACGTTTTCCATCATCAATAAAAATTACGAATACAATACACTATCAAAAACCAACCTCCTACACTCTTGTCAGCTATCCGAATCAGCTTATTGCGATGACGCAACTTATCCAAGATTGACTCTACCTTCTCGGTACCAGAAGTAGCTGTACCAACGTACCCCTCAGCAAAAACCTTACTCAAATCTTCTATCCCGTCAATGATCTCCTCGTTGAAGTCAAATTGAAACTTATTGCCCTTGTAGTTAAAGGCAATATCCCTCTTCTGCAGAAGATGCACTTGTTTAAGAGCCTTTTCTGTCTCCTCCTTCTGCTCGGCTATTTTCTTGTCAAAATGGCCAGTAATTTCAGCAACCGCTGACTCAACGCCCTTTTTTACAGCTGCTTGTAAATCATAAGCAGGAAGAGCTGGCAATTGTGGTGGCTGCTGATGATGTAGCGGCAAAGCGTGATCAGAATCAGCAGAATCTGCCATTGCAAAAACTTGAATTACTTGAAGAGACGCGAAAATCAACCTGACCGTAGTTGTCGAGCTAATAACAATCACTGATTGGTATGGCCTGATATTCGTTTGAATATCCCACCAAAACTGTAAATCGATTCATATCGATCACTAAGGGATTATGCAAATCCCGTGTGGCAAAACCTGAAGTAGCTACAAACTGGCAACCTATTAGAAAATGTAATTATCACACCAAGGTATTTGGCTTGGTCGACAGTGCGAAGAACAGTCCCATGGATGGTGTATTGTGGGGTCAAAATGGTTTTCTTCTTGTTTGTGACACATATAGAACTTCGCACTTGTCAGGATTGAAGGACTAAGCCATGTGTTTTCCCATTCCTGGAGACGCTTCAGATCATTCATCAGTTCGGTGGCATCTTTTTCAGTTCGGATTGGTCTGCATAGGAGAGCGTCGTCAGCAAATAAATGGATCTCTGATGTTACTGAATCTGGCAGGTCATTGATGTATACTAGGAAGAGTAGGGGGTCTAGGACCGTCCCCTGGGGAACCCCAGATGAGACCGTGGATGTGCTACATGCTTTTCCGTCCAAGATGACTTGTTGGGTTCTGCTTGCCAGGAAATCTCTACGTGATGGAGTTTTAGAAGAAGCCGTTCATGAGGAACTTTGTTGAAAGCCTTAGAGAAGTCCAGCAAGATGGCGTAGATCTGCTCCTTGTCCTGTAGGCCTTCAGCGAGGTCATTTATGGAAAGGTTGAGTTGCTACAAGTGATCACAATCTTTTTTGTGATGATATCAAATGCATACTACATCTCTGTAATGTCCAAGTCATTCTTTGAATATTGGCACTTAATCCTGATAATCATGATCTCAGACGCTGCACATCTTAGGTCTAAGGAACCAAATTACTTGGTCTAATCCCAACTATCTATCCGTGGAAGATTATTGTTAATCATGAATCAGATGTGACACTGACATTGATTACATTTAAAGGTAGATGACCCGATCACATTCCGATTTTCAACTTGAAGTTTTCTATTCTACATGAAAGGACTCCCCTGTCGAACTGCTTTCCGGTTCGATGTTTTGATCTGACTAATTTGCATCTTCCCCAGAGATGCGGGCATTCCAAACTGAAGTATTTCTAATATTTCAAACTAGAAACACGGGTCGCACCGACGTGACGTCACCCCATGTCACGCGCCAGCCCGTCACCTAAATTTCGCTTGGACACCTCGCAAGTTGTGTTTTCGCGGAGCTCCCTGTATTCTGGATTTACGGATCCTTGAGTTGAGAATTTTGACACTGGCGTGCATAATTCGTGTGGGCGGTTTTTCTGGATTTTCTACGCTATTAAATCGGACTGTTTTGGTTCATTTCGGACCTTTTAGAGTACCAAATTCAATTAAAAACTGAACGTAAAAATTCTAAAATTTTCCGAGGAGTCCGCCATTTTACTTGTGACGTATGCAATATGGCGGCTCTTTGTTTTTGTTATAATATTTTTCCGCAAGTCCGGATACGCTTTGGATCTTTATTGAACTCGTATTGGAATCGCTGGGATTATTATTATTTATGACGGACAATATCGTTTATGGATCTTGGTGATGTATCTTTATATAAATCGATGTAGTCTGTGTAATGTAGTTATTAACGTGTATACCCTATATTATGTATCCTATACAGCTTTTGACAGAAAGCCCTCAGTGACATATATATAGTCAGATTCACGGATAATCCCCTTCAGTGGTTGATTACCTGTGTTTATTATACGCGTTTGACTGAGTTTATATCTTTATTCACGTTGCAATAGATCGATTACTAAATTCGTCTTACTACATTACTCAATCAGCCAGCAGCCTTGTACTTTTCGCCGCTAGCGCTTGATTAATCCTACCTATCTGTGTTATAACTTATACTAGCATCTGCGTACCATAGTCATGTTGCACCATTGTACTGAGTGCCCTGTTCTTATTCCTATTTGGGATTCACATAGGTTATGCCTTGCCCACCGATCGTGCTCACGCACCGATCAGTGTGATTCCTTTGTGTAGGTCTGTCTGCTGTCCATTTCATGCACTGGAGAAAGGCTTTGTTAAGGGATTACGCACTCGCAGTATTAATGTTAATGTTGTAGGTAGAAAGTCCGTCGGTTCGTCCGACGGCCTCCTTCTCACGGGGGAGGGAAGCTCTGTTACCGGAGCTTCCGTGGCTGTTTCGGCTAACGATCAGGCTCGGTCTGTTCGGCATGTAGAAACGGTCGGCGTGAGTGGTGGATAGGCGGGACTGGTCCCCGTTAAGTACACTACTCCGTCAGGCGAGCTAGGCGAAAGCTCGGGGGTTATGTCGACCCCTGAGTTAGTACCTTTCACGCCGGGTGCCAGTAGCAGCGGTCCGAGAGAATCGGTGCCCGCAGCTACGGCGCTTTCTGCCAGTGAGAGTGTGGGGTTCGCCCCGCACTAGTAACTGGCTCGCTGGCGGTGGGAGTTGCCCTAGCTACCTCGGGTAGTATGGGTACACCTACCAGCCAGTCGGTGGTAACAACGATGGCGGGCGGCCCTGAGCCTGCCGTTGTTTGTTCCGCTAGTAGAACTCTCCGAGATCTACCCCCGCCCCCCGGTTTTCCTGTCGGCTTACGATTAGCCACGGTTGATAACCAGGGAGGGATTAGTCATAATCGCCCTATTCAGGCAGGATTGAGTGCTCACTCGTCCACGCCGAATGGTGGTATTATGTCTAGTGGATTTGCCAGTCATTATCCTCCCGGTCACGGTGATCGAGGATTAGGACAAGCTTATCCCATGATGAGTACCATTCCAACCGCTTCGGTGGCTGCGGATAATACTCATGCGTTCTACTCTAACGCTCCTATGCAGCAACAGGCTTTGTTGCAGCAGGGGGGGGGGAGTGAGTGGTTACGCAACAGCGGCAGGCGGTATGCCGAGTGCAGGGCCCTGGGCCCAGTACCAAGCATATCAACCTTGGGCGCAAGCACCAGCATGGCAAGGGTCGTACAACCTTTTGCTTACGCAGGCTGCTAGCCCTCCCGCTTATCCGTACGGTGTAGGAGGTTGGCAGTACGGACAGCCGCCGGGTATGGTTTACCCGTGGCAGTCTGGACAGCCAGCCGGCATGCAGCTCGCCTCTCAGGCGCAGAGCGTGCCGCCTCCTCAAGTTCCGTCGGTAGTTAGTGCTGGGAATCCCACGGTGAACCCCGTTCACCCGGATCTCGGCGGGAGTACCCCCTCTTCATCAGTACTCGTCCAAGCCCCCGTGCCGGTTGCCGGCGCGGTGGACATGGATTTGTGTGCGGATGATGCCCGTCCAGAGAGTGAGGATGAATCCGAGTCGGGTTCGTCTGACTCTTCGGGCGAGGGAAAGGGGTCGGGAGAGGATGACGAGTCGGATTCCGACGAGTCTGTGCCTCTTCTCCCGCTACCAGCTGAGGAGAGAGTTAATGGCTTTCCGTTAGACACGCACTCGATTTTGTCCCGCGTTGCGCAGGACTTAGGCATTGCCTACGAGTCGCGTCGTCCAGCGGTTACACCTAGTGTTTTTTAGCGCTACGTACCCATTACTCTCGGACTCAGTTGAGCCAGCGCTGACACTTCCTGCAGACTTGGCGTCTGTCTGGGAGGCGGCAAAGTCTCCTCCGTCTAAGAAGGCCTACATGAAGGGTTGTCTAGTGACGGACGATGATTTTAACCAGTATCTCAAGGTGCCTATCATGGACCCAGAGATACATAAACGCCTTCCGGTTGAGGGAAAGGTTGATCATGGAACGTACTCCCCGTATTGGGAGGAGTGTTTGAAATCCGTTGACAGTCGCCTACGGGCGGCTATCCGGTTTTCTGCATTCAGTTCTACTGTAGCGGAACACCTTACAAGGTTAACTGCTGCGGGATCAGGCTCGGCGTCGGAGATTGCGCGTGAGGCGTATCTGTTGTCAGATCTCTCTCACAAATCTTTGCAATCTTCGATGTCTGCGGCTCACCGCCTTACATCCCTACGCCAATCGAACGCACTCTCCCTCCTGAGCTCGACCTATGGGCAGCAGTTCGCTGACTCGCTCAATAAGGTCGAGCTCTCTACTCAGGGATTTCTCTTCGGTAACCGCTTCTGCGAGCTGGTGGAACAGCGAGCGAGAGAGGTAGTCGATGAGAAGTCAATGGTAGATACGGAGGCGGCGTTGAAGTCCCAGAAGAGGAAGAAGAAGTCGAAGAAATCCAGTAAACGGAAATCTTCGACGAGGCCTTCCACTTCAGGTTCTTCAGGTGCGGTTCCTTCGGTAGCCTTGCCCGCAGCCGCTTCGGCTCCTTCCTCTGGGAAGAGACGCCGTGGTGGCCGGGGAAGTCTTCTAAGCCGGCAGCGTCCAAGGGCAGTAAACGCCCGAGGACCTCTGGTAAGAAGCCTTCTTCCTGAGGGTACGGCGCCTGCCATCCACCCGTCCGGGGAGCTCTTAGCTCCTCTGCAGACGGTGGTGTCACCGGTGGACTTGTATCCACCGGTGGGCGGGCGCTTGCTGCAGTTCAGCGCGGAATGGATCACCATTTCGCCGTCCAACTGGCTACTGGAGACGGTCGAGCGGGGTTACAAGATCGAGTTTACTCTCACCCCGCCACCGCACTCGCGTCGCAGGCGAACACATTTGCCTGCCGACAGAGTACTTCGATCACTCCTCGTGAACGAGGTAGTGTTGGGCAGCCTCCTTGGACCTCAAGGATGCCTACCTTCACGTTCCGTTTGCTCCCTGAGACCAGAAATGGTTACGTACAAGACCAGGCGTACATGTTCACATGTCTGCCCTTCGGCCTCTCCACTGCGCCCAGGGTGTTTACCCGGGTAGTGAGAGAGGTGGGAGCATACTTGAGACGCCGGGGCGTCAACATATGTCAGTATCTGGACGACTGGCTGGTGTATGCGAAGTCTCGAGAAGAGACAGCGCACCACATACAGCTAGTCATCCAGGTGATTACGCGACTGGGCTTTGTAGTGAACTACAAGAAGTCCTATCTCGTTCCGACTCAGTCTCCGATATACCTCGGGGCACGACTAGACCTGTCGAAGGGTCGGGTTATGCCTTCCCTGGCTCGAGTAAACAACATGGCTGCTTGCGCTCGCATCCTAGCGGAAGCGAGTGTAGCGCCGGCGGTAGCGTGGCTCAAAGTTTTGGGCCTTGTGGCCAGCATGGTAGATCTGATTCCGCTTTGTCGGTTCCTTGAGGGTAATTCAGATTCACCTGCTGGCGCACTACAAGCCAAGTGTTCACTCAGTGTCCAGGATGGTTCCTATCTAAGACCTGATCAAGGAGGAACTCCACTGGTGGTACCAACCTACCAACCTGACAGTGGGGATGGTTTTTCCATCCCCACCGACGAGTCGTGTCATCACGACAGACGCGTCACTGTCGGGATGGGGAGGCCATTGGCTAGACAACCGGGCCTTTGGCCGGTGGTCGAGCATAGAGGCTCAGGTACACATCAATCTGCTCGAACTTGGGCAGTGGAGAAGACTCTCCTATGGTTCGAATCCGATCTACAGGGGCACAGTGTCCTTGTCCAGACGGACAACTCGACAGTGGTAGCTTACCTGAACGGGGAGGGCGGGACAAGATCTCCCACCCTCTGTTACCTCACCATGAGACTCATCACATGGTGTCGAGATCACCAGATCATACTGCGGGCGATTCACATCGCGGGTGTCACGAACATCCTTGCAGACGATCTTTCCAGGGGACGAACGTCCGGCCCTACGGAAATGTCGTTAGAACCTCAGATAGCACAGACAATCTTTGTACGATTTTGTCACCCAGCGATCGACCTGTTTGCTTCGTACCAGAACAAACAGCTACCGGTGTATTGCTCTCGGACTCGCGACCCGAGGGCGTACGCCGCAGACGCTCTGTCAGTGGATTGGAAGGGACTGACGGCTTATGCCTTCCCTCCAATCTCGCTGCTTCCAAAAGTGGTAGAAAAGGTGGCAAGAGACGACTGTTACGTCCTGCTCATAGCCCCTTTCTGGCCGAAACACGTGTGGTTTCGACCGATGGTAGATCTTCTTGTGGGTCGCCCCATGTTGCTACCTCCACTTCAGGACTTGCTCAGGCAGGGAGTTCACGGCGAATTCCTACCGAACGAGCACCTACGGTTGACTGTTTGGCCATTATCCGGCAACGATGCCAGGAGAAAGGCTTTTCTCGAAGGTCTGCAGGCTTGGTCGCCTCAGGTCGACGCCAATCCACGCTCAAGACTTACTCTAAGCGTTTGGCTCCCTACTATGAGTGGTGTACTGAGAGAGATATCTCTCCCACTCGAGCAGATGTAAATAGCGTTTTCGCTATTTTTTTAACCGAGAAGTTTGATTCAGGACTCCAGGCAGCTACTGTCCGGAATTATAGTCCGCAATCATGTCAGTCCATGTAGGTTTTGAGGACGGATCTTCTGTCAAGGACGACGGAGAGATCAGTCTTCTATTGAAGGAGATGTTCAACGAGAGGCCTCCAACCAGGAAGATCGTACCTGCTTGGGAGCTTAATACTGTTCTCAACTATCTCAAGGGTCCGCCATTCGAGCCTTACGGCGAAGGCGTCGACCCTCAGGATAAGCTCTGAAAACAGTAATTCTCGTAGCCTTTGCCTCTGCGCAAAAGTGTTCTGAACTCGCATTGTCTTTTTCGCCAATGACTCTTTCTCGCGCGGGCGCTACACTTTGTTTTATACCAGGGTTTCTGGCGTAGAACGAAACAAGTACGCACTCGTTTTCCACCCTTTACCTACCCTCTCTGAGTTCGAATTCGTTCGTACACGATGACGGGTTATGGTGCCCCGTTCGCTGTCTGAGGTATTACTCAGGTAAGACGTCCGGAGTACGTGGTAAAAATACATTGATCAGCTCTTTTTAACACACTCTGAGCCACTCAGCCCAGCGACGAAAAGTACTATTTCACGCTGACTAGTTCAGATAGTTAGAGACTCATAGGCAATTACTTATGACGATCGTGCCTCCGCGCACTCGACACGTAGTATTGCAACTTCATGGACATACCACTGGGGGTTGTCCGTGAAGGAGATCTATGAGGCCGTTTCTTGGATATCCACGACGACATTTTCCGCCGCCTATTACAGGGCTTTTGGCGGGAACTCGTTCAGGGGACAGTTCGCCCGTACGGTCCTAGCTAGACCGTCGGGCAGACAGCCAAGAAATTAGGTGAGTTGGTTTATCAGTTATTTATTTTGAGGTTGAGCTAAGTCTTTTCGGTTTTGATAAACGCGAAATTGAGACTAAGCTTACCTTGATTCGATTTGACCTTGACATCATGGCGATGTGGGTTTAATGATCTGATCTTAAAATAATAAATACTGTACACGGTGTTTGGCTTTTTATCGCACCTCCTCCAGGTTCTGTGCTAAACTGGGTTGATGCAAATTAGTCAGATCAAAACATCGAACCGGAAAGCAGTTCGACAGGGGAGTCTCTCCCAGAACTTATTGTTCTTGGGACTCCCCTGTCGAAGCCTGCTTACCGTTGTTCGATGTTTTGATCGCCCGGCCGCCCTAAGCCCCCTGCGACAAAAAGCAGAAGTAGTTTGGATTATTCCGAGGTAGTCCAAGCGAAATTTGGGTGACGTCACGTCGGTGCGACCCGTGTTTCTAGTTTGAAATATTAGAAATACTTCAGTTTGGAATGCCCGCATCTCTGGGGAAGATGCAAATTAGTCAGATCAAAACATCGAACAACGGTAAGCAGGCTTCGACAGGGGAGTCCCAAGAACAATAAGTTCTGGGAGAGTCATCCTTAAAAAAGTCATGTTCCAAAGTTTGAGTTGCATAGCTCTAATGGTTCTTATTTTACACGCACAAGATGCTGTGAACTGTACCTATTGAGTAGTACACAAACTATATCGGTGGTTACCACCATTCGCGGTAATTCGACGTTATTTCATCGATTTCTCCGTAATTATACCGATTTAGGCCGTCAAATTTCAGTATGATGATGAGAAAAATACGAGCTTTCATATGATATGAAAATCTCCGTATGTTTGAAATAATTCTGTGGTACGAAAATGTGATCGGGTCATCTACCTTAATGATGAAGAGATTTTTAATATTTATTTCCTTTCACAGTTGGCATGTCCGAAGAAGAGATAATATTGAGAAAGTTCGTAAGGATGAAGCTAACGCCGCAGAGGAAGAAAAGAAAAGACTCAAGAAAGTTGCTTTGGCTGTAAGTAGAAATGGCATCATATAAATAGACACATTATATAATTACAAGTATACATGTAGCAAGATTCTTGAAGGCATTAAATCATGGTTTCTGTAAAAGACCACATTTTGTAGAGGTTGAAGTTTAAGAACAGCTACAACTACTTACTTCTACTTGGTACAACCGTGGTTGAAAACCTTACCAATGGTGGAAATCTTCTCATCTGCTATTGACTTAGTCGTATGTGCAGTATCCAAGTCCGTGCAAATTTTGCATGTATGGAGTTACAGCAGAGAGATCTGGTTACAGTAGTTTCAGTGGGAAACATTCTTAAGGGTGAAAACTAAAAAGATGGCTACAATTTGTGCTAGAGCAACTGTTTTAGGTAATAAAACAATGCATCTCAAGTTTCACCTTTTTCGCTCTTGATTAAATTTTCCAAGAGTGAAAATCAAAAGTGAAGGTTATTTCATCCTTTGTAGAGGGTGGGTGAAAACACTGAGTGGTAGTCAAGGTCTCCATCTTTTACTTTTCTTTTCCCTTGCACATGATATTACAATCCATATAGCAGCAATCCAATCCATTTCATGAATATACTGCACAAGCCAGCACTATTATAGCCCTGTCTCATATTAAGTGATATCAAGCAGGGAGTTCATTCATGGCTTGACGCTTAGAACCTCTGTGCACTGCAAAACACCCACAATATTGAGAGACACTCAGAATAGTTTGAAGATCACAAACAATTCCCCATACACCAATTTTTTCTTGTCATGGATGTTATTATGGGATTACATCGCTTTTCTGATTTATCTTGGTAATCTTGATCCTTGTACAATGTAGTAATAATACATGTATCTCCATTTTCCTTCATTGTCATACAGGAGCAAGAACATCGGACAAGTGTGTTGAGAGCTAGGGCCCAGAAGAAACATGTGCAATCAGATGATCACAATACTAGAACTGCTATATCTGGTGAAGATACCAAGCCAGATGCTGTCAATGATGACACTTCAAAAGCCTTAGCAGTCGTTTCACCTGATGATGAGATAAGGAATCATGTGAATTTCTTCAGAGATGCTGAGCAAGGGGTAGGTGCAGCCCTCAAATTAAGAAATGGAAAGGGCAATACAATTACAGGCAATTTGAAAGGGGCACCAAGGCAATTATGTTCTTTTCAATGGAGTAAAAACAGCCAGAAGTTGAGGGCATGGAGGCAACTAGGTGGGGCACCGACGGCAATTGCCTTCAGTTAATTTGAGGGCTGGGTAGGTGGATGTGACTATGTGTAGAGACAGCAGGGCATAATCAAGCTTTATTTATACAGGGTGTATCAGAATGATCTATACTGGGTTTTAAAAATATATAAAACAAATAGTGTTTCAAATTTAAACACTTGCGATATGATGTTGAAAATTGTTCCTACTTATTCTGTTAATTTCATTGAGATTTTTCTTATTGTTTCGCTGTGGCAAGACATAAGGCCAATGAAAAAATGTTTGGTTGTCCTCGACCGCCTGCACGTAATTTCAGGAAACTCAAAATTGCAAAAATCAAAACAAGCAAGTAAGCAACATAGTTCAAAGTGTGAAAAGTTACACGCATGAATATTTCCACTTTTACAGTAGTTTGCCATCACTGGATTACACTCTGATGTCACTTCACAAGCATTATGAATATAGTAAATGCCAAGGAACTTAAAACTTTCCACGCGGCAGGCGTCTGCAGACGACATTTCCAAAATTTCACAAAATGTTTCAAAAATGTCAAAATTATTAAATGTCATTACAATATTTGGAATCACCATGAGAAATACAAACATGCATAGTATTGGTTCAGTAATTCTTGAGATAAGACTTTGAAAGTTGGGAAAGGTTTCTGAAAAATCTGTCTTGTATATGGCAAAACTAATAGCCGCTTGGAAAGTGTTAAAACTCTAGAAAATAAATATTATATATAATGCAAACTTGTGTACAAATGTAGAATGATGATTACAACTTATTCCTCATAACTTCCCTGGTCCTTCATCTACAGAAATCTACGGGAGGAGTAAACAAAGAGCGTGAAGCAGAGAAGAAGGCAGAACAGGAGGCATATGAAAAGAAGATTGGTTTGCTGACTTACCTAGGGCAAAGCTCTGCAGAATCACAGACAGTCAAACCCTGGTACTTCACATCTAGGCAGAAGACCCCAGAGGAAGAGAAGGAACAGTAGGTTTTACATACCAATTATGTTAGATTATAGTTTGATCAGTTCCAAATTGATGAAGCCTCCTTACATGAAGGCAACAAGCGCACTGTGCATCATATGCGTGACACGTGCGTGCGACCAACAACCATGTGGCCATAATCTCACCCGTACGCTTATTTCTCGCCAATTTGGAATTGATTAAACTATAGCCTTTGATAACTCATTCACCAGACAGTAACTGAGTTAGTACCACTTCAATTTCAGTCGGTGATTGTCGTATGTGTCTTAATTGATAATTTACGACAAAAATATTAAAATACCCAGTAAAAGTATAGTTACATGTAAATAGAGTTTTTGTTCCACATTTTAGTCACATTTAGCAGCTAGTTATGTAGATACTTTTAGATTTCTTGGCTTTTAACCCTAACCCCGGGGTTTTAACCGGGATCACAATTTTTGAGGAAAAAACACCAACTAAATCTCAAGGGAACCTGCCGGGATTCGATTCTCTACGTTCTCAAGCCCCATGTCCCACCCACTAAGTCACGGCCCTTAGCTACTCGTTTGCGCAGTATACTGCGCTCACTAAATATTCTCGGTTGACTACGTCATCGAAAACCGCCGGCACAGGCGCTTGGAGAGGGACTTAGGATTAGCATTTTTTAGCATTCAGGGGGGTTAGGGTAATAGAACGCAAAATAACCAAAAAAATTGGTACCATTATAAGTATATTTTAAGTGCCTTTTGCATGCGGTGTACCAACAGAGTGACTGTTATATCCAGATACCCCATTGGTGGGAAAACAGGATTGTTACCCACCATTTGCATGATAATACAAGAAGCATATCATGCCACCGGCCAAGGAATATAGAAGCAACTGTTGTGTGAAACATTGATAGATTTCCTTATTATCCTTGTTTAAAAGCAAAACAGTATCTTGTCAGATCTGCAAAGTTTTACAAGAATATATATTTTACCAGTCCTATCTTGCTTTAAAATAGGCTTCCTATAACTTTTCTTCGAATTTCACTTTTTATTTACTATTACAGGACAACAGACTTGAAAAGAAAAGACAGATTGGATCCAATGCACGACATGAACCATTATTTAAAAGCCAAACAGAAACGAGATGATCCTGATGGAAACCACCCAACATCATCTTCACGGCATGCCAACAAAGCCTCCAGTCAAAACAGAACTAGTAGTAAACTCCCATATACATCACCCGTCAAAACTAGTTCTAAATTGCAATACACAGCACCTGTCAATACTAAACACCACAAGGAAAAACATAAGCATAAAAAGGACCATAAGCATAAAAAGCACCGCCATAAATCAAAACATGGGCATAAAGATAAAAGCAGTGATAGGCATAAGACAAAGAAATTAGAGGCTGCATCTCACAATGGACCGAGTATAGAACAATTACG
Organism: Ophiura sarsii; assembly: GCA_035610835.1. NCBI lineage: Eukaryota > Metazoa > Echinodermata > Ophiuroidea > Amphilepidida > Ophiuridae > Ophiura > Ophiura sarsii. Next base: position 16,561,976 of record CM069458.1, on the reverse strand, counting down.
TGCAGAGAGATTGAGAAGAGAGGCATCAGAGAAGGCACGGACTGAGAGATTGTTGTCTGGGAAAAAGGAGGTAAAAGTAGTGAACACAGGGGTAACGGAAGAGCCAGATGGCAGATATAATTCTCAATTCAATCCTGAAATTGCCAGAAGACGCAAACATAAAAAGGACTTTGTGTTTTAAATGTGTTTATAATAAAGGGGTAAAAAAAAGTAAGTCCCCCCCACTAAAATTTGATCATGTTTATTTGCATAACCCCACACACGAATGTATGTTTTGAAAATGTGAAACGTTTATGAAAAGGAAAAAGCTTGGCTACACATCAACAACAACAAAAAATCAATAGCATGTTCACTTCATCCGAAACAATCACATTTTCCAAACTGATGTTTTCAGAAAAAGTGGCACTTTTCAAAATCGTATGCAAGAAAGTTACAAAAATGTCTCCAGTACTGTTAAAAATTCATTTCAATTGTCTTTATTTTCAATTAAAAGTTTTGTTTAGCTGGTCATTAATTAAAATTGTATATAAACTTATTTTATTTCATGCATGACTAGCCAATAGTGTCCATCATTCACGTCAATAACTTCCCTGTATCGTTGAAAAGTGCCACTTTTCAGAAAACATCATTTTTGGGAAACGTGACTGTTTTTGGACAAATAAAACATGATATTGAAAAGGGGAAACTTTGTGTGAGTAGCCAAGGGTTTTCCCTTTTCGTAAATGTTTCAATCTCTCAAAACGCCTACTTGTGGGTGGATTTATGCACACCTCGTGCACAACGAGCACCACGAGCACAACTCGTATAAAACCTTGAAAAGTGCCACTTTTTTTTAAAACATCATTTTTGTACAATGTGACTATTTTAGGAAAAATAATAATGATATTGAAATGGAGAAACTTTCTATGGGTAGCCAAGTGTTTTTGCTTTTCATTTGTGTTTCAATCTCTAAAACGTTCAATTGTGTGTAGAGTTATGTAAACAAACATGATCAAATGTTAGGGGTGCTTACTTTTATTGACCCCTTTATATTACAAAGAGCCTTTTTGGTACAAGAATCAGAATATCATCGGCAAGGAATTATTATCTTCTTCTAATCACATAAACATCATCGAGTGTCCTGTGAAGTCTTTGAAAAATACTCGCTATTTAACTATTTAATTCTCATTTAATTTTGGAAAACAATATTACAAAGAATAAACAAAACAAAATTCAATCCAACTATCTTTCTTTTGAAGAATTTATACCTTTTGACCAGAGTGGCACTTTTAATTGTATCCAGAAAGTTGATATCATGCTCGAGTAAAACAAAGATGAATAAATAATATATAGACTTGGACAAACTGCCATGAATTAAATTAACAAAGACCTTAAAAATACACGGTCTCGAACCCAGTTGTCCTAATTGGCTATCGCGGCGAAGGATTACCACTAGACCACAGAGGCTGTGTTTACAAGGGCACCAGAAGAATGTGCACTATTGTATACGAAGTCTTTGTTGAGAATTTCAAGCGGTTACAAACTTGCATTGCTTAGGTGTTAAAACAGCCAACATTTGGGGGTGTTACACTTTTGAGCATTCAGACATGCATATGCTTGTTAAGGATGTAAAATGTAAGGAACACAGGAGTAATTTTACTTTTAGTTGAACTGATTTTTAAACCTGCTTGGGTATGGACTTAATGAACAGCCCTTAGTGAAACGCCATACCCAAGCATGATATCCACCTTATTATTTCAATTTCATAGACAGGTGATACATCTGCCATTTTCGTTGCAATATTTATGATGAGTCCAATTTTTTTGCACCAATCCTGTGAGTACAACCAATTATTTGTAGCCACTTTTCTGAATTGTGAGCAAAGGATTGCTGATTATAGTAAACTGCTCAAAAAAAGTTTGGAAATTTGTTTTCAATCGCCAATTTTTCAAATATTTCGTGATATATTCATATTGTATTTCATATGAATAAAAAGCTGATGTGTTCTTCTTTCCAACAATACCTCATTCGTAGCAATCATCTGTTTCAGTGCTTAGCTACCTGCTTGTGAATGTTGGGAGGTCTCACTCAAAATGTGCCAAATTTGCCACTATTTCGTGCTTAAAAGAACAACTCTGTCATCTGTTCAATGAAGTGCCACATCAAGAGTTAGTGTAAAAATGTTGTTTAAAACTTTTTAACAACTGCTGTTGTTCAAGTATTCTGCTCAAACGAATGTGTAAATACGCAAATCTTATTTAAGCAGGGTACATTAAGAACCCAGTTGCCCGGCCCAGTTGTTTAAAACTGCTGTGTTGTAGAGAGATGCTCTATTGACCTTTGTGGACAAAATAGCGATGATTTTGGCACATTCAGATTGAGACCTCCCCATATTCTCAAGCACCATTGGTTGGATGGGAGGTTTGGATTTTTTAAACACTTTTTTCCCCTTGAAAATGACCATAAAAATTAAATAAATCTGTAAAAATCTTGCCGTATTTTGACAAGCCAAGAATATTATTTGGGACAGTATTCATTTGCACATGAAATTTTTTGTCACCGATTTCTCAAACAATGGGTCGGTCGGGCCTGTAGAACAGGGTTTCTTTTTTTTGTCGCCTAATATACAACTGTGACAGTCACGTCAAAAAGGACATGTTGTCGGCAAAAAGAGTTTTAAGATAGGGGCCAATATATTTGGTGAATTATAAAGAAAACAATAGAAAAAAATATTCTTCTTCAAATCGTATCTTGTGATTACAAAGTCAGATTATCTTTTTAAAGCTTAATAAAATGTGCTCTTTAAAGTCATACCAATAACTCAAGTTTGACTCGGGCCTCCAACATGTCCATTTTGATGTGACGGGTCACAAATATTCTATGGATGAAAATATGTTTTTCTGCTCAAATTGAACTATCAACATGTAGTAGGTACTTAGGTAGATTATTATTGGTTTTATTGATTATGTTCAATTACACAGTGAATGACGATTCTAATAAAAGAGTTCTCTGGACATGAAAAGTGGCAAAAGCTGAATTTGCGACGCTGAGTAGATATGCCATAATTTGATAACGAAAGCTCCAAAATGCATAGAACAAAATTTATGGCACATTGAAGATTGCGAAACATGATTATTACTATTACACATACAATTTTTATATTTTTCATGGACAAAGAAATCATGCTTCACATGGGACACTTTTTTTGACACACCCTGTGAAGTGCTTTGTATTAAGATCTTGTAAGATTATAAGAAACATGGTTTTGTAACATTTGAATTTATGACAAAAATGCATTATTTGTTTATTAAATGTGTTTATTCATATATTTATGATTGGAAAGAAATGACAGTTGTATGTGATTCATTCCTGTTACTTCCTGTATATGAAAAGCCATTACAGACAGAAATGGGTCCACTTAAAAATGTTATTCTCTCATTCTCGCCCGGTCTATCTCGTGCCACAAAAAAGTGTTATAAGCTGACCAGTTAGCGCAAGAGAAGATATCGGTAGCTTCCCAGAAACCATTGTCTGATCTCATTACCCTGTTTAATTAACTTACACTTCCATTACCTTTGTATGGTTCCCTTCGTAGTTTAAATTAAGTTGGTAAACATGAATTGATAATGAAACAAAACATACTAATTGCGATTTCTAGTTGTACTCTTACTCTATTCAATTTAGGTTATTGTTTTAACTATTGATTCATTTTTTAGAGGGAATACTTTTTTTGAAAGATTTAAAAGCATAATGCTTTGTGGGAAGGTTCTTTTCTTGCGGGCCAAACTATTCTTCCGTCTATTGTCACCATCATTTTAATAGTAGAGTAAGATAGCTGAATGTACCACCTCAATATGCTTACTGCTTAAATCGGCTGGTGTCCCAGATGCCCGATCTACGATGGCTCTCCACACTTTTCGGTCATTCATTGCTGTCTTTATGTTACTTGTCTCCAATCCTGTATCTTGCTTGAGTAAATAAGTCAATGAATGTCAGAGCAGGTCTTCCCGGCTTTCTTTTGCCAAGTTTGGGGGTCCAGTGCACCAGTTTGGAGACTGGTTCTCCACTTCTGTAACAGTGGCCAGCAAACCTTGTCCGTCTCTTCTGAATCTTCTGACTTATTTTGGGGAGATCCATACAATTGGGTTTTAGTATGTGTGGCTTCCAGTTGACATTGAGTACTGCTCTCAGCATTCTGGTGTAGCAGCCATCGAGCTCTTTCTGTAACTTGGGAGTGATGGTCCAAGCTTTGCAACCATGTACAGAACCAAATCTAATCTACTGTAGAGGCAAATAGGCAAAGTTTGAATTTCCGAAAGAGAGTTGACTTCCATATTTTTTTGGTCATTTTACTACATGCTCTCCATGTCAATGTAATTACTTACAACAAAGGCTTAATCGATCCATGGCTTTATGATAGGCCTAACAATTCAAAGCGGGCAATTCAAAAGTGAGTTTCACACACTGGTGCGGTAAAGTTAGCCTATTGTGGACTGGACAGAAATCATAACCTTCCCACAATGCATTATATTTTTATGTTTTTAGAGCTTTTTAAAGTAATATTTCTCTCTAACATGAATTAACATGAGTCGATAGTGAAAAAAATAACATCAATGAATAGAGCAGAACAAGAACTTGCCAAAATGGTATGTTTAAACCAGTTAATTCCGGACAACGAAGGGGAACCATGTATACAAGTATTCAAAGAGCAACCATGTATACAAGTATTCAAAGAGCAAGTTTGATCAGACAGGGTAATGTGACCTGCCACAATGGTTTCTGGGAAGCTACTGATATCTATTTTTTAGTTAGCTGTAAAGTGTCCGACTGCATGCACGCAGCTCTGGTTCAATCCATGGCGCATGCAGAGACTTGATTCCAATTTCTTTTTTCAAATTTGACTAGTTTTTCTGACCTGACCAAAAAAAAACACCTGGGGAATTAGGGTTAAGGAACTTAAGGCATATAATTTAAGTCTCAGAATTTGGTAAAATAGCTACTTGCTACACTTTTCTACAGAAAATTAGCAGAGCTACTTAGTAATTCTTTTTGTGTGAGGGTGTGTTTGACCCACTTTTTTTTAAGCTGCCTATTTTCTTTTCCAGACTACTTAAATAAGGTTTTATGCCCTAAACCCCATTTGAAAACTATGATGGCAGCATGTGCCGCTTCTACTCGATCTCATCGGGCAATCACGGCGGGTGATAAATGTGGATGAAATTGTTAATTAAGGGTATGTGACCCCCTGGCCGATTGGATCAAGACACTGAATACCATGCGGGTGGACCAGAGTTCGACTCCCGTCGCCGGCAATTAAGATTTCCCCCGCTCAATTGCGCCCATTTCTACCTCCGGATAGTTTTTTCTACATTTCAATGCTAAGTGTTAGGGTTAGAATACAGTCATCAAAAAAAGTAACTATACAGGTAATAAATGTGCTTTTAACTCAACAAATATATATATCCTACCTAAAAATATTAAATCATAAAGTTGTTGAGAAATTATCTTCTTTAATACGAGATATTGCACGCTAGGATCGGTTGAATATTGAAGAAGTGACAATCCAAAATGTAAGGTAAAGTTACAATCTAAAATGTAAGGTAAAGTCACAATTTCATTTTCACATAACACTGGAGAGTGTATGACAGGTAGCGTGTGTGTGGCGTATTGATCCATCGGAACTATACGGCCGACTATCCAACCTGCGCATGTATACTACCGGTAATCGATAATGTACCCGTAGCTGGATCCGCGTGTAGAAAAGGAAATTGTGAAATTGAAAATTGGGACTTCACCTTGCATTATGGAGTGTCACTTCCTCAATAATCACCCGATCCTAGCGTGCAATATCTCACATTAACCCTAACCCCCTGAGTACTAAAAAAATGCTAATCCCAAGTCCCTCTCCAAATGCAAACGCCGTCGGTTTTCGATGACGTAGTCAACCGAGCCTATATAGTGAGCGCAGTATAAACGGAGGGTCCCCGGATTGAATCCCGGCAGGTTCCCGGAGATTTAGTTGGCGTTTTTTCCTCCAAAATCGTGCTCCGGGTCAAAAACCCTAAACCGGGGTTAGGGTTAAAGAAGATAAATTTCTCAACAACTTTATTATTGAATATCTTTAGGTAGAATAAACATTTTTAGAGTTAGAAGCCCATTTATCACCTGTATAGTTACTTTTTTGATGACTGTAGTTTCATCACATGGGTCTACACAGCTAAACTTTAGCCGCTAAAGTGACACATTAAAAATGCATACATAACATTTTTAAACATACTTGAATGGCATTCAATATAAAATCCTAGCCAGGGACGTCTTCAAGAGTGATAATCTAATTTTCTCATAAGTGGAAATATTTTCAGTTGCCCATACTGTTGACATTTCTCGTTTCATTCATAATCATATCAATGGAAAGCTTATGTGTTCCTCTTTCCAGTGATCCCACATTTGTATAGTAGCAATCACTTGATTCAGTGATCACTTCTTCCAAAATATGGGGATGTTTTAAAGGTAGATGACCCGATTTTCAATTTGATGTTTTCTATTTTACATGAAAGGTCATCCTTAAAATTGTTGCATTCCAAAGTTTGAGTTGCATAACTCCAATGGTTCTATTTTTTTGAAGCGCAAGGTAAAAAGATGTGTGCCCATTGAGTAGTACACAATTCACCACATTTTAGCCTATAATTTCCAAATGAAACATTTCTGGCCCCTAATATTTTACAGTCATAATGAGAAAAATATGGGGATTCTTCTGATACCAAAATATCTTGATGTGAAAAAAAAATCATAGCCCCAAAAAAGTGATCGGGTCATATACCTTTAATATGAATGTGCCAAAATCGCCACTATTTTGTGCTCAAAAGAATTGGCGATTGTTCAATGAAGTTGAAGGTTACATTGATAACCATAGTATAGAGAGGTGCTCTATTGACCAGAGTTGTTCTTTAGAGCACAAATGTTAATCACATTAAGATTGAAACCTCCACACATTTTCAAGCAAATGGCCGAGCACTGAAACAAGTGATTGCAATTAATCCATTGATTTACAACACAATAAAAACACATCTAAAAATAGACAATTGAAAAAAGAAATCTGAACTTTTATGGGGGTTTATATTCAGCGGATACTGAAGCTTACATTTAAATAAATCTAACGAAAACAAATTCTCCAATTTTGTTGACACCTGGTCTTTTTTATTAAAAATGTACAAGCTAATAGTAGAATCTACACATTTTCAGACCATACATCATCTTTCAGTGATTCCTGTGTACATGATACTTTTTTAAAGGATACAATCAAACTTTAATTTACGAATAACTTACAGAATGACAAAAATCTGCAAGGTAAATTATGGAGGTTCGCTTTCTTTAGCCTAGAGGAGACCGCATAAAATTAAGTCTCATACAACTAAAGTTAAGGCATAATTCTGTTATACCCTACACACCAACATCGGTTAGTATGCGTCGTTCTTAAAAATCATGCACTATGAATACCTCTGTGAAGGGTATAACAGAATTACTCCAAAGTTAAATTTCCAGAATTTTCCTTTCTGACAAGACCAGATTCTTGGATTCAAAAATGAATTTGGATTCTTGGTGAAATTCTTATCCCGATTCTTCTCTGGAAATTAAAAGAGGACAGCTCTTATTCTTACAGCAAAGATTCAAAGAAGCATATCGAGGGCTTAGGGCTAGAACTGTCTATATGTCCAAATATGGTGTTTTGAGAAAAACATGTTTACAAGTTTGATCGTATCTAAAGAATAAAGGGCATGTTCACTTTTTATTTTCCTTGGGCACCCTCTATTTTGAAATATTGGGCATAGGAACTTCTGGCAGAGAAAGTATATCCATGTACATGCTTAATAATGAATGGACTTAACTCATTTTAGCCCAAATTGGACATAGACAGTTCTGGTTCTAAGCCCTCGATAACACATTAATATTATGATCAGCGTGTGAAGGTTGAATGATTCATTATCTACACCATGAACCAAGTTGAATGAATACTATACAAATCAATAACTGCCTTTGATGTAAAGTTGTACTCTTCTTTTCAGCAAATTGTAGTATTTTACTGGAAAGAAATCGTCAAGATGATCTCATATGAAATGATGTAATTACAAACCCTACTTCCTGTCCCAGTAAATGTCCCCCTTTCTACATGTACCCATCACACCAAACAGATCAGTTGTCTCAAAAAAGGAAAATTGATACTTCAATTTCACATATGACAAACACAATTTTTAGCTTTAAAATGACACATAACTTCTGGATATTGAACATAAAAACAGATTTTGTGAAGCTTGAGGTGATAAATTCCTTTTATTTTACTCATCTTCTTTTGTTCTTTTAGGCAAACAAGGTTAGAAAACAACTGGTCTGTTTCGATGTGATGGGTCACATTATTGGGTAATATCCTCATATATAAATCTCACATACGGAATAAAGTCAAGGCAGCAATTGTTTTTCAATTGATTTACATTGTAAAAATAATAGCTTCCTTGCGCTTTATTTCGTGCAAGACCTATTTGAAGGTAGTATCACATATTGCAAATAGTCCAAATACCGTCTCCAACCTGTCACCCAGGGCCAGATTAGGGATAGGATTGATCAGAATTGTGGTCATGGGCCACAAGTTCATGACAGAATCTGATATTTGCTTGCTACATTTGGTTGCTGTTACGGGAAATAGTGTACTACAGGTTCTAGGTATGCAAGTATTTCTCAACAGAAAGTGCTTCATATGGCTGTAATAGAACACTTTAAGGTTGTTCCTATGGCTAATTTTTTATTTGATATTTTAATAGAGCTTGCTGAGCTCCGCAATAAACTGAAATTTGAAATTGATCGGAGGTACGGTTTTCGAGATTTGACAATAATATTATTATTAAGTCATTTTGAATTCATTTGTTTTGTATTGTTTTTCGGCCAACAGAGGGCCGTCTATTTTCTTTTGTTTTATATTGGGGTTTTTTTACTCCCTAGGTAAAATTTCTCAAAAAAACCAATAAGAAACAAAAGAACTGAATGCTTCAATTTTGACAATAAAATTGTCATATATAGTAAACTATACTTCCGATCAATCTCAAATTATTGTGGAGCTCAGCAAGCTCTATTAAAATATCAAATAAAAAATCAGCCATAGGAACAACCTTAATCAACAGTGTAATTGATGCATACCCATGGCCTAATTATACACTTTTGTACACGGTATCACTTACAAGTACACCCTTAACTACATACTATTTACATTGTACTGAGAATTTACATCAAAGCAAATACAAAAACATTCTTAGATTACTCAAGTCCATTTTATGATATTTTTCGCTGACATTTTAACTTACATTTTCATGGAAGGTGTTTTTTTCCTTCAATTTCACACTGCCATGCAATGTGATATTATATAAATATTTGTCACAAGATTAATGATAGCGATGAATACCATGAAATGGGCTAAAATGCAAAATGGCATAAATAGTCACGCAAGCAACACTTCTGTGCATGTGTTTGGGAGTGACATCATTAAGCTCTTCAGAAACATAATAAACACAATGTTGTAAACCTTTGTTCCAAGTACTACAAGTGCAACAATAATGTTTGCAAATATTTCACCATAGCGAACAAAAGCCACTAATCAAGTGTACATTTTCAAAGGGTTTTGACAGAAGCCATTTCTAGTCATTTGTGTGTAGAGTTACAACCAGAATATTATTTCAATTTGGTTGAATCTACAAAAATTCAAGACCAGTTGTATTCTATCTATCAAACACCCCTTTTTTAAATTTTAGCCAAGATCCAGGAATGTACTTTTTCGCTTTGAAATTAAACACACTATTTTGAATACACAAGCTTACGATACAGTTTTCAGTGAAGTTTACTTTCACTAGTAGTGGTAACTCCTTGTGCCAGGTCCGTTTATCATAGCATTGCTGTTTCATTTGAGGTTGTAAAACAGATAATTCTCAAATAGTAGCCAACCATCATGATCCCAAAAATAGCATAGATGGTGCTTACACTTGTAACCAACAACAGTACAAGTTTGTGTACAAAAAAATAAGCAAGTCCTAGAAAGAGACATAATTGTTTATCTCCTTCCTCCACGCCCTCGTCCCCTGCCCCTTCCACCGCGTCCTCCTCCTCCCCCGCCTCCTCTACCTCCACGGCCTCCCCTTCCTCTTCCGACAGCTACAGGGAAGTAAAGAAAAGATCAAGAGAAATTGTTAAAACATTGAACATTTAAAGGGGCATTGAGAGATTGCCGAGAAAAATGAAATTTGGATTGTTTCAATAGATAAGGTATGTAGGAACCCTGAAGTGTAGGATTTATGGGAAAACGGTTGAATAATGGCACTAAATTGCAATTTGGTTGAAGCAAGTTATGTGGTGAGTGATGCTGATAATTTCGATGTGATCTACATTTCCAGACAAATTGAGGGCGCACTCCCGTACGTATCTCTGAGTGCCCCTTTAATTCAAACTGATTGTCTGGCAGTGTATTGTGTTAAGGGAGCCAGTCAGATCACACAGCAACGACATGCTATGATGGACCCTGTAAACCTCAGCTAAGATACAAAATATCTGTAAGGATTAGGAATTAAACCATTTTATTTTTTCCTCTTCAAATCTTATCTCACCTTGGGCATCTCTGTTCTGTGAATGATGTATGGTGATTTTTTGTTTTATGGCGCTTTGATCTTTCTGGAAAGGCGCCTTATAAATGTTGATTTATGTATGTACAGATGTATGTTGTATGTACAGATGTATGTTTTGTATGTAAAAACTTGGTGAGAAGTTTGATAATGATATAAATAATAACTGTCCATGTAATAATTCATGTTCTGGGATTAACAATGATATTAATAATACATCTAATGATAAATTTAAGTTTTATGATATTACACCTGAATTTGTTTATAATCAAATTAATAATATGAATAATGATAAGTCAGCAGGGTTAGATCAATTTAGTGTTAAGTTGCTCAAATTAGGTGCACCCTATATTTCAAAATCTCTTGCTTTTATTTGTAATTTGTCACTGAGAAGCTCTGTTTTTCCTGATGACTGGAAAAGGGCAAAGGTAACACCTATTTATAAATCAGGGAATAAATCAGATGTCGGTAACTATAGGCCAATTTCAGTGCTGCCAATAGTGTCAAAAATTATTGAAAGAGCTGTTCATAACCAATTGTATAAGTATGTTAGTACTAAGGGTATTCTTTCAAGTGCTCAATCTGGTTTTCGTGCAAATCACTCTACTACAACAACTCTACTAGATGTACAAGATTTTATTCTCAATAATATGGATAATGGTTATGTCACAGGTGCCATTTTTCTTGATTTAAAGAAAGCGTTTGATACTGTCAACCATAAAGTGCTAATTGATAAATTAAAAAGGTATGGTGTTGATGGTATTGAACTTCTTTGGTTTAAATCTTATCTCAGTAATAGATCACAGGCTGTAAATGTTAATTCTAATCTTTCAGAGTTTGAGCATATAAATATTGGTGTTCCACAAGGGTCAATATTAGGACCTCTGTTATTTATTTTATTTGTAAATTGTTTACCAAATGCTGTAAATTGTATAACTAAAATGTATGCTGATGACACCACTTTACTATTTAGATCAAAATGTCCTGATGAACTTTCAACTTCTTTGACATCAAACCTAGATCTAGTTGCTAATTGGTTGAAGGCAAACAAACTTACATTAAATATCAATAAGACTAAAGTTATGCTATTTGGTACCAGACATATGTTAGATCGATTTAATTATATTTCACTCACCTATAACGATGCTATGATTGAAATGGTTAGAGAATTTAAATATCTCGGTGTCAAATTTGATAGTACCATGTCTTGGTTATCACATATAGATTACTTAGCAAAAAATGTTTCCAGGAGAATTGGTGTTATTCGTCGTGTAAAGCATTTTCTTCCACATCCAACTCTTATAATGTTATCCAATGCTCTTGTGATTCCTCATTTTGATTATGCCAGCCCAGTATGGTCCAACTGTTCAAATTCATATCAAGCAAGACTTTAAGTCTTACACAACCGTTTAGCCAGAACAATATTATCTGCTGATATCAGAACACCAATAAATGACATGATGAATTTACTTCATTGGGCAAAACTAAGTGATAGGTGGAAAATTCAAATACTTATTATTTTATTCAAATGTTTAAAACATATAAGTCCAACCTATTTATCATCCAATTTTGAATTTGTACATAACTATCACAATCATACTACCAGGAATCATTCAAGTAATACTTTAATTATTCCTAAAATCAACTCAAATTCTGGTATGCGCACATTTCTTTACAGATCTGGTCATCTGTGGAACAATTTATCACCATCTATTCGAATTGATTTAGAAAATATGTCACTCGGTCAATTCAAATCCTATATTTCCACTGTATCATAATTGAATAATTTGTATTATATTTAAACACTGTTAATTGTTATTTTGATGTATTTTGTATTTATGTATGTATCGAAATGAGGGCCTGCTTGGAAAGCAGTGCAAGTCACTGAAGCATATTACCCTCAATAAAGAAAGCATTAATAAATAATAATAATAGATGAAGGTATCTGTATTCTGTGAAACCTCAATATGAAGGGGTGTGAGATTAAATTGGTATGTATTCTAGCGATTAGCGATCGTATCATAATATTTGACCTGAAACTCTTTTGCAATATATGCCTGTCACAATAGGTTGACTTTGCATGTGTACTGTCGCAGAAAAAGGGTGCAGTTGTCGGTATAATGAATTTTGAGATCTTGATGATGTTAGGCATGGAAAAACAAAGAAAATAAAGACAATTTTACAGTCATTTTTCTTCATAAAATCAGATAGCATTATCCAATCTTAACCACAAAGATGTCATTTTGAAGCATTTAAAAAGCTCCGCTTGTCGGTATTTCGATCTCAACTTTTTCTGAGAGACAACTGCATTGTTTTGCTGTGGCTGTACACATATGTAAGACAATCCTTAACCGCCTGGGGTCTACCTATCTATCTTACAGTGGTTCTGATTGGTTTATTACAAGATGTACTCATATGAATAGCCAATTCAAATGTAGCTTGTAAAATGTTTCCCTCCCATCTTTGTCAGGGATAAAATTATTCTAACAATGTCTCTTATTGGTGCAATAAATGATGTATACATCTTTTTAACCAATCGGCTGGTAGTTCTCAGGGGGTTAAACAAAGAAATTGATTCATGGTGTTCCTACCTGCTTCCTTCTTCTTAGCTCTGGCTTTTGGTGTGTCATCCATAAGTAATGTATCTAATGGTAAACTGTCTGGTAGGATATAGTAACGAATATTATTGCCTCGTATGCTCAAGGCATCTAGCTGTACAGGCTCCCTGTTTTTGATGGTCATCTTCACAGATTTCAAATGTGTGTTCATGCTAACATCGACACCTGAAACAGATACAAAACCACAAATTAAATTACAATCTCAGTTAATTGAAAGCTAATACAGACATATTTTACTGTGCTTTGATTCTGTTTAAAGCTTGCTAATCATCATGAACATGAATACATTACATACATACCGAAATTAATTGACACCAGTCTATTATAGGGTGCTCAATAACAAATTTGAAGACAATCCAGGATTTCAGAGGTATAAACTTAGGTCATTATAGCCACTGGAGTATTTTCGCTCAAATGTTGTATTCAGTTTTTATTTGTGATGCGCCTTGAACTACAGCCCTCAAAAATATAAAGTTGTAAAGAAATGTCCTCTCTTTAATTTGAGACATTGTTCACGAAGAATCGAAGATTGGTTAACACTCCATTGAAAAGGATAGAACATAGTGCAGTTTACATTTTTACAATTTGGGTTTTGAACATGCAGAACAGTGTGACAACTGACAGGTATGTGCATGGGCTGCATTGATCAATTGAAGCATCCCCAATCCTTATCTTACTATCAATATTGTCCCGTGTGTTGTCGCTACCAGTTAATTAATAATATATGCATGTTGCTAGTCCGAAGCTGCGTGAAGACGACCAAAATGTTACAATGAAAAACATACTTTGTTTTGGTTTTGGGCAAATAACAGTTAATATTCATTCAACCTTCACATGTAATATCTCAAATTAAAGAAAACAAATTTCCTTACAACTGTGTAATTCAATATTTTTACGTCTAGGAGCTATAGTTTTGGAGTTGAGAGCATATTACCTGGTCAGTTACTTATTTTGAGGACTGTATTGTCACATTGTGCTTATGCATGACAAAATCAGGTCTCCACTTTGAAAGAGAGGATTATTTATAAGACTATTCATTACTTCATGAATAATCGCGATAGCTGCGTACCAAGTGCGTTCCATTTCCAATGAAATTAATCTTTAGATGAGAACGTGCACACCGAGCGCAGGTAACTAATAATTGCTCGAAAGTATTACGCCAAGGTGTTCGATTATTTTGCACATTGACCAACCAATCAAATTAAAGCCTCACGCCCCTAAACTGAATATTCAATGAGTTATGAGAAAACATGATTAAAGCTTATTTCTGATTGGTTGAATGATAAAAATGTTAATGAGGGGATGACCTGGCTTGGACTGTTTCAATAACAAAGAAGCGGTGGACAAAATAAACGGATTATATCTGTACATATCAACAATTTGGATAAATATACATGTACATCTTTTTCAGTAATGAATGAGAATAATGACTGCTTAACAATTGTTTTTGTGAATTTGTTTTGAAATCCTCGGTTATTGTTCTGGTCATTTGTATTGTCCCTCAGGGGCTGCACCCCTTCGGGACAATTCCTCAGACCAAAACAAAAACCTCTTGATTTCAAAACAACTTTTAAGAAAACAGTTGTTATGTTACACAGTCATTATTCTCTAATCATTTACTCACCTGTAATGGTACCGTGTACTTGTGTTCCATTCTTCAACTCAATGGTCACTGTTTCGTGGCTCAATTTCATTAAAAAGCTGTGTAAAAACAATACAAAAGAGAGTGTAAATTGAAGACCAAAGACTAGTCGCTTTCAAAGCTTAAATCTATACATTATAGTTCTATCGTTCTGTGACTCAGTATTTAGTACCGAGTTACATGTTCCTATGACTAGGTAGGTGGCAACTATAGATCATATCATATTAATGAAGTTTTGGCAAAATCTAAAAGGGTAGGGTCATAACCCCGGGCCACTGGTTGATACATGTTCCTAATCCCCCATCATGAAGTCATGTTCATGGGTTTTTTGTAGGTATGGCTATTTATGGGAGTCGGCAACCCCTTCATTTGACATACCATAGAATGGGGATACTTTGACCCAATTATTTTACATTTTTGGATTGGAAGATGTTTGTAAACAAGACTAGTTTAGTTGATATAATTTGCCTACTCACATGATTTTGTTTTGTTTTGAAATGTTCAGTATTTCTAGATAGTTTTTCCCCAATCTTTGAGTGGGCCAAAGTTACCCCATATGTAACTTTGGCCCACTTGCGAAAACGCGTTCAAACCTACTTGGATGATAAGATATTTCAAACTTTTTTATAATTAAGGTTTGTTATGGTTCATTGAAATGTTTTAAAAAAAAACATCAACAATATTACTACGAATGAATATTTTACAGATTAGCATATATAATAAATACCAAAAATGTGATGCGATCTGTGAAAACCCGCCACATGGTGGCATTTTTCATATTGGAGATATGTACATCATAAGAAAGCTAAAACTGTGCTGATTACAGAACTGTTTCGATCATTTTTCTACGATCACTACAAAAAAAGTTATGAGTGAATGATGATTGTGATGTCATCAAAAGCTACAAAAAAAGTAATCATGAAAACAGGCCAAAACAGATACATAATTAAATATAATAACATTAAAAGGTTAATAATAAAAGTGACTTAAGTTTTTGAAGGTGAAATTTCTTGAAAGATGATATTTTTTATTTTTTTAATTTTACCTATAATCCCTAGTTCACATTTTGCGACATCCGACGGGTTTCACAGATCGCATCACAAATACCAAAAAATAAACACATTGTAAAATTAGAGATAAACATTCCAAATATGTGATGCGATCTGTAAAAACCCGTCGGATGTCGCAAAATGTGAAATAGGGATTATGGGTAAAATAAGAAGGTTTTTTTTTTAGATTTTGTTAAGAAAATTAATTTCTAATACTTTGTGTCATCACCTTTTATGAAATTTTACCTTCAAAAACTTACTAAAGTCACTTTTCTAATTAGCCTAATAATGTTATTCTATTGAACTACATCTTTTATGGCCTGTTTTCATGATTTCTTGTTTTGTAGCTTTTTATGACATCACAATCATCATTCACTCGTAACTTTCTTTGTAGTGATCGTAGAAAAATGATCAAATCAGTTCTGTAATCAGCACAGATTCAGCTTTCTTATGATATAAATATCTCCAATATGAAAAATCCCGACATGTGGCGGGTTTTCACAGATCGCATCACATACATACATTGGTACAATTTAATACAATTAAAGTCACCTAGTCCCTTTTTTTAAACATCCAACAGTAAACTCAACACCGATTGTGAAGTGCCTAATCTCATATTTTTCAACCTTTAAAAAAAAGGGATTGTTTTTAATCATTAAAGGAGGTGTCCCGAAAGCATAAAAGTGTGATTTATATGTTAGAAAAATAACTATCGAGCCCAACTTTTGTAATTATATAGAACAAAACACCACACTTATGACAAAAACAAATAAAAACCGCAATCTCTCAACATGCACTTTTTAAAATTTGCGGCGATCGAAAGTCCCAGTGTCGATGATGTCATAGTTATACAATGCACATGCGCAAATTTGAGCAATTCGAATCTCTCTTTCGGGAGCTCGAAGATGAAAGGAAAATAGTTGTTGCCGACGCTTTGGAACCCGATTGTTTATTTTGACGGAATAAATCGTATTGAAAATTAGGAACCAGCGCGATGCAGGGGGTAACTTTGGAGCTGCCGAAAGACAAATTCAATTTGAGCACCGATACCCATGACGTCATCGACACCGGGACTTTCGATCGCCGCGAATTTTAAAAATTGCATGTTGAGTGATGGCAGGTTTTATTCATTTTTGTGACTAGTATGGTGTTTTGTTCTATATAGTTACGTAATTTCGGCTCGATAATTATTTTTCTAACAAATAATGCTCAATGTTGTGCTTGCGGGACCCTTTCTTTAAGGCTAAATAAAATAAAAAACTAGTTTCTCGTCCTAACTTTTTGAAAAAAGGAGGATGATAGCAGTTTTTTCCAAAATGGCGGATTCAAAATGGCGGATTCAAGTTGGCGGATGCCCCTTTTCCCAAAACTGGTTTCGCTTTTTCCAACATGGTGGAAATGTTTTTGCTTCAAAATGGCCTCCACTTTTCTAAGACTAGCTTTATAACCTTAAAGGAGGTGTCCCGCAAGCATAAAAGTGTGCATTATATGTTGGGAAAATAACTATTGAGTCCAACTTTTGTAATTATATTGAACAAAACACCACACTTATGACAAAAAGAAATAAAAACCGCAATCTCTCAACATGCACTTTTTAAAATTCGCGGCGATCGAAAGACCCCGTGTCGATGATGTCATAGTTATACAATGCACATGCGCCAATGTTAGCACCGATACCCATGACGTCATCGACACCGGGACTTTCGATCGCCGCGAATTTTAAAAATTGCATGTTGAGTGATGGCAGTTTTTATTCATTTTTGTGACTGGTATGGTGTTTTGTTCTATATAATTACGTAATTCCGGCCCGATAATTATTTGTCTAACAAATAATGCTCAATGTTGTTCTTGCGGGACCCTTCCTTTAAAAGGCTAGTATAATGTAATTTCCAGTTTCCCGTTTCCCTACCGACCCAACTTTTCAGTTTTACCAAAACTTTCATTAATTTGTGCAAAATTACATTTTCTGACAAACTTGAATAAAAATCAATAGCGTGCGTGTGGGCAGAGCTTGAGGAAAACCACACTCCACACACTCATCAAACCAGTACGTGGAGCACAGTGAGCAGGGTAAACGGTAACACTACCCTAAAATCGTCAAAATGAAGGGTTGATGACTTTTTAGGCAGACTAATAACTAAAACAATTTGTAATTTAAAGTAAGTAAGCTTATTAAATTTACAAGTTAAAAAAAATTGAGCATAATTGCTTTGTTACTGCAGATAGGGCTATGTATATATAGGCCTGGGATTTTAAATTATTGTATGATTACTAAAATAGAATCCACCATTCAGTAACCGCGGAAGTTTGAAATTTACAGAACCTTTTCCAATTACGAATCCCTTGCCTTGTTGTTTACACACAATAACATGATTACGCGTGTACACAACGGAGGGCTTCCGCGTTTACTACCAAATTTACACAGCTTATAATACACTAATGCTCAAAAAATTTACGCAATTATAAAATTGATATATTGAAGTTTCACATCAACATTCATAATACTATTGATACCTTATTAACTTCATGATGATGGAAGATAGAAATTCTTCTTCCCGATAAAAATTTGATCAAATCAAAGATGGTGGCACAAACGTTTGGACATAGCTTGTCAATAGATGGCGCAATTTAACCACCATAGCGCTGGGCCAGTCTGCCAGTGGCTGGCGGTTGGTCGGGAAGTGCGATTATTCTTGATATCGACTACATTGGTCATGCGAGTCCACTGATGAGATGATTTATTGCAGAATCAGTAAACAATCGTCTATTTTCGGTACACACTTAATGCAAAAAGTTCTTGAATAGCTAATTTAAAATCGTAATCGGTATAAAAAGCCAATTTCTTCCACGCAATTTGCGACCTCCTCATTATTTTGTTGAATGTTTTAGTGGAAATGAAGTGTAGTGCTTTGAGTAAAATTGATAAAGTTCATGTTGTATGCAGTATTGGGTTCAGCTTCAGGTGAGTTGATCATGTTGATGGTGGTCTCCCACGTTTCCTTCCCGGTTTCCTCTTGCAATTTGTTCAAGTGTTGAAGAGAGAGAGGTGTTATGTTCACAGAAATCTCTTTTATATGATTGAGTGGAGCCATAAGTGCTGTATTCGGGGCTGTATTACCAAGCGCGGATCCAGAAACGTTTAGGGGGGGGGGGGGGGGGGGGGGGGGGGGGGGCGGGGGCAAACATGAAATTGATCACAACGTACCATCCAAGCGGTGCGCAGCAGCACCGTCCTTCGAGCTATGCTCGGACAGGGGGTGTCTGAGGGGGAATGTGCTCCCTCCGAAGTAAAAATAAATCATTTTGAAACTCGTTTGGTGCGATCTGTGTATACTAGTTTGACCAACATAAAAAGCCATTTCCAATAAATATTTTGTTTTTTATCAATGCACGAAAGAAGATGAGCGTACATACTGATATATTCTTGATTTAAGTATAGAATGGTCTAAAGCTCGAACAGGGGGAGTCTGAGTCTAAACAATGTTCCTTGTACGGTTATGCGCGAACATTCGTGTTTTGATTAGGACTCATGCTTTTAAAATACGCGCCAAACAAGATAGTGGGCAAAATAGCTATGTAATGTAGGCCTACATGTAGGCCTAGTGGTCAATTACTGTTTCCTGAAGAATGATCTGACCAGTCTCTGTTTGTACGAAGGGCATTCAATAAATACCTGCAAGCATGAATTGAAAATCTCTGAACCGTGACACGTGTCAGTAAAATAAACTTATAATAAGTCGTACTCTTTTCTCACAGAAAATCTCGAACATGTAGGTAATTTTTATCATTACATTTCAGCACGGTAAATACCGTGATCTCTCAGGGCACTGGTTAGGGAATTAAATGTTACAATGGCGGGAAATTTGAAAGACAAGTTTATGGCATGTATTAAATGCAACATTGAAACTGCATTATTTGTTGTTATTCAAATGGCCACTGCTTCATCAATATTAGTGCTATTGAAACAAATGAGATGTCAAAATGCGCAAGAGAAAATTCCGATTCTTTCCCATATTTCGAATTTACGGGAGGGTCTTAGAAAATAAACACAGGGTGTCTCGAAAAAAGTGGTTACTTTATTTTTGTGCAGTGTTTATATGCGTTAACAGTGTTAATATTGGCGCTTGATTTATAATGCTGATTCTTGTCAATTTTCAGTGCCCAGAGACCATGATGTTTATGGACGTGTGTTTTGAACTCGCCACCCTTACCGTTGCATGTCCAGATTTTTACATTTTACACCATCTGAGATTCGAATTAGCATATCGCAATAACTATTTGTTCTACCCCATAAAAAGTATATATTTTCTGAACCGTAATCTCACAAGGAATCCAAATATGCTATTGGAATTTAGATAATACCTAATGGTAACATGTTGTGATTAAGAATGTTCAAAAAATATCGATTTTTTTTTCTTCTCTTCATATTTTGATATAAGCTCAATGATAATTTTATACCTATCCCAATCATAATTTTATTGTGCATATTTAAGTTCCTCATGCAATTACTCATCAGAACATAATAGTTGTTAATGGTAAACATGTTGAAATATACTATATCGAGAAGTAAATGAGCACAAACGATTAAATTTCATATTTATTAGAGTTTACAAGTATATTTATTTTGGTATGCACCCTATCCTGATTTAAACGGCATTTTTGAATTCCCCTATTTGAGAGCTTTCCAAAAATGTATAATTTTGCTATCATCGGTTAAATATTTCTTTTGTTATAGTCATGTATGTAAAGCCGATGAATTAGGGCAAGTTCATTGTGTAGCGAATAGGGAAAAAGCCAAGGACAACGCAATCGATTCATGATTACAATTGTTGCACAATAGTTGTCACATTTGTTGAAACATAATCTTATAGAATATAAAATAATCTATAAAATGAGAGCAAAATCATGTTTGTACCATACAGAGATGAAATTGAACTTAGAATCACCCCTGACTTTCATAACATAATCAATCATATCTCAGCCAAACATTTATAGAAATACCTGATTTATTAACACAATGTAGCTAGATAAATAGGCTTTCACATGACACCTCAACCATATAGCTCTACCACATTTAGTTGTTGAGTTAATAGAGAGAGATGGATGTTTCGTCACCAAAAATGCAACGCCACCACCCTTTTTGGGTGGTGAGTTCAAAACACATGGCCTTATATAGTACTGAAATTACATGATAAAAATGACCCACATGTTTCAATTTTTCCATGAGAAAGGGTAAGACTTACAGTTTAAGTATCATAAATTTATTTTTTTGACACATGTCACGGTTCAGAGATTTTCAATGGTTGCAGGTATTTATTGAATGCCCTTGTACCTCATCAATTGATTATATCAGAAAGAACTGTACCGAGGCAATATGATTTATTACGGTATGAATTCGATTGATATTGTTCAAACCGTTTTCACAAATATCTTGCGCAAACGCCCAGCTTTCATAAGAATTTTAAATTTCGAAAATCGGACATTTCTGATGGAAAATACAGACTTTCTGGTAAAGATGGTAGATTTCAATTTTGGTCGAAATGATGAATTTAAAAATCTGTGAAATTACTAACCCTACCTGAGATCCATCCGTCCATAGGACAGGGCTTATTTTTGGTCGCCATATCTCAACTTTTCACATCACTTGTATAACTTTTTATTATTTGCATACTTTTATGCACACATAAACTTTGATGAGTCACTGTGATGCATCCAGGTGAGTTTTCAGTTTGTCCGTGTATTGACACGTTTCGTTAAGTTTTACTGAGTCAATTGACTCATTTTATATTTAATGAGTCGAGACAATTGACTCATTTGTAGTGAGTCAATTGACTCATTTAAACATTTGTGCAACCCGGGGGTGCAACCTTTTTCGGTTCGGTAGTCGACAGTCGGCAGCAATGACTATATTGTGGTACAGTTTAAGCTGTACATTACAATGTTTCTGTAGCGTTAGGGAAATGATAGACCTATATTTTAGAACATTGTTTACAAATTTGCCTCATAATTGACTTTTGTGGATGTTCTGTTTTGCTTGAACTAAAATACATGTACATGTAGTAAGTATGTCAGGATGTGCTCTCTCCCCTAATTAATCTCACACAAATTTACCTGAAATATGCTACGGTTTACCCGTTCACCCGTGCCTATTAATTAGTCGAAGACCAAATCTGGGCAGCAGCAGCGGTTAAAATATTATTATTACTACACATGTACATGTGCGGGTAGTTCAAGCAAAACACAACATCCACAAGAGTCAATTATATACAATTGGAGTAAGCTTAAAGCTTTACAAATTTGTAAACAATGTTCTAAAATAGGCCTATCAATTCCCTAACGCTACAGAAAAATTGTCATGTAAAGCTTAAAACTGTACCACAATAGTCACTGCTGCCGACTGCCGACTACCGAACCGAGAAGGTTGCACAGTGGCTGTTATTAAAACTTCGTTCTACGTAATCTCACAATACTGTGCTACATCACACGGTACTCGGTGATTGTCTGCACTGAATTTGAAGAATACTGATTCGCTTTCAAATTCGAACTGGACTCATTTTGTCTGTAAAAAGTCGATCTTGACTCATTTCGATGTCATGTGAGTCAATTAAAACTGTTGCGAGTGAGTCAAGATCGACTTTCTGTTGTAAAAAGTCGATCTTGACTCATTTCGATGTGAAGTGAGTCAATTAGAAACTATTGAGGATGAGTCAGTGCTATTACCACATGACTCATTTTTTCGATGAATGGGTCAAAAGTCGAACTTGACTCATTTTTGACATCTTGTGAGTCAATTCACATCTGTTGAGAATGAGTCGGAACCTATTTGACTAATTTGACTCATTATTTGAAATGATTTGAGTAATTTGACTCATTATTCTGACTCACTACTTTCACAAGTGAGTCCCATTACACCTGACTCATGAAAAACGCACCCAAATGGGTCAAGTGACTCAACAAAGTTTATGTGTGTGGGTGAAATTTGGAGATACATTTTGATTTTTAATCCGCAAATAAACCAAGATTTGTTCTGCTTGAGTGGTTTTAACTTTCCTTTCTTTGGCGGGGGTTTTGAATACTGCTTATGGGGTGTAGGCTACATTGTTTGAAATATTGGGTAAGTGGTAGAGATGATTGATTTGAAATTGAAAATACGATTTTCATCGATTTTCGATTATGTCTTGCCACACGAGAACAAAAAGAGATATCTCAATGAAATTAACATATAATATAGGAAACATGTTCACCTTTATATTGCAGGTGTTTAAATTAAAAACAATAATCATTTTGTATTTTTTATGTATTTTAGAAACACGGTACAGTTCTTTCTGATACACCCTGTCCGGGCTGAAAAGATATTAGAATATTGTCCGAAATGACACATTAGCCACCAACGATGATAGGAGTACCTAGTGTAAGTGTAAGGTAAAGTGTTCCCCCTTCCCCTGATCAATGTTGAATCCCACAATTTTCCCACCATCAACACAGGGCCTCGCAACATTGATTGGTGGGGCCGGAAGGGGCAGGATCTCTCAAAAATATTGACTTTTCAATCTTTCATAGATTGCCGTGAGGGAACAAACTTTTAAGTTTGACATTCAATCTTTTTTTGGATTGGAAGGTTTCAATCTGGAAAAAATTGAAGGTATCAATCTATTAGATTGATATGTTCAATCTAATTTGGATTGAAAAAAATTCCAATCCAGAATTTAGATTGAACTATTCAATTTATTGGATTGAAAGTTTAAATCGTTTTTCGATTGAAAAGTTTTCAATCTGTAGTAAAAGATTGATATTTTCAAGCCTACATATTGATATTTTCGTACACACGAATAAATGACTGGCAATTGGAAGAACAATATCATTGGGCTTTTTATTGACATTCTTTAAAACAATTGTTCATGTGTACAGTTTTTTTGTGAGTGAAAGGCATATTTTGTGATCTTTTCCAGAGAGCGCCCTCTATTCACGATTTTTTTTAGAAAGTAGATTTTGTTGCAGATTTACATTTCTGATCATAAATCGTACATACATTCCAAGTTACAGAGCGATACGATTCATAATTACCTCGAAATCATGGTTTTAGAGTGAATTTAGAGTGAAAATATAAACTGTCGTGTTATCCCGACAGTTTCACTCTAAAACCATGATTTTGAAGTAATTAAGAATCGTATTAAGTATCGAAACACTTAGAAATGATCCAATATATAACGGCTCGAAAGGGCATGCATTAACCAAGTGCATACTTTTGTTTTGCGTATTTTGACACCTCGATCGTTGAGATACGATGTTGCGGAGTGGAGTTATTGTCATTTCAATGATCGTGGGTCCAGTTTCAAAAGTGACACTCATCCCTATTGAAAAGCACGAATCTGATCATTCTAAACAGTAATGCAAACCTCTTTCTATAGGATGATTGTCACTTTTGAAACTGGACCCACGACCATTGAAATGACAATAACTCCGCTCCGCAACATCGTATTTCGTCGATCGAGGTGTCAAAATACGCGGAACAAAATCATGCACTTGGTTATTTGCTTCGATTAATGCATACCATTCCGAGCCGTTATATATTGGATCATTTCTAAGTGTTTCGATACTTTTTGTGAGCAGTTTATGTACGATTTATGATCAGAAATGTAAATCTGCAAGAAAATGTGCTTTCATTTTTTTTCGATGTTGAGGGCGTTCCCTGGAAAGATCACATAATATACCTTTAATGTTCTTACTTGCCATTTAATTATGAAATAGTTTATGTTGCAGATCGAATCATTTATTGAAATGTATAAATATACAATCCAAAGTGTTTCGAAACCAATATGACCTTCCTAACTGCGCATGTGTTGAATTCAATCTTTTTTTAGATTGACACTTTAGTCGAGATTGACGGTACAAACACACGTGTAGAGTGCAGTAATATGTATCAATCTTTTTCCAGATTGACTCAAAGCTACTCATTGGCACGAGTTTTTATCATGTTTTCAATCTAAATCCAATCTAATAGATTGAGAAAAAAGTCAATCTGTAAAGACGGACATTTTCAATCTTTTGATTTAAGAGAGTATTATGAGTAAGGGGGTAGGCCCCTACTTCAGGCTACTAGAAACAAGTTTCGATTTTCACGTGACTCAAATAGCATGTCTGTTATGGTTCAATAAGGGAGTGTTCAGAAATACTTTGGTGGGAGGTTGGCCAAAACGGGGGGGGGGGGGGCGGTCTAAAAAGTTTGAAGTCTCAAAAAGGGGGGGGGGGACTAAAAAGTTTTACCTACCCATGAGGGGGGGTCCAAAAAGTTAGGCCAAATAGGTAGTCGTTAACGGGAAAATACCAAAATTTTCTGCGCTACGCGCAAGAAGATACTGCAGTATTAACATTTCTATAACAAATTATACAGATTTCCGCACGCTCCGCGCAAACTCTTTGTAAAACTATTGTGCCGACAGCAGAATTTGTTATACAAAATGTGACTATAACCAGTGTCCACAATTTTTACTTCAGAACTGTTGGTATTATAGGGTGATCAACAACAGGATACAATTTTTTACATTTTGTATAGTTGACCACATTTTTCGTGCTCCGCGCAAATCTTTGTGAAAGTATTGTGTGATAGAAGGACTTGTAAACAAAGAGTAACTTTCTACAATTGGAAAAAAGAAACCGTTTTTAAAAAGTCTATAACATGATATATACAAATCACCGAAAAATACAATTCGGAGGCTTGAAAGATATGTTTCAAGTGAATTTGAAATGTTGCAAATTGATTGCCAGCTATACACAGTTCTGACTGTAAGCGTCATAGAACTTGAGTCAAATGTCTATCTACATCTGACAGTAGGGGGGGTTGGGGGGTCAAAAAGGTTTTTCACCCTGTTAAAGGGGGGGGGGGGGTCAGAAAAGTTTGTCAATTTGTAAAGGGGGGTCAAAAAAGTTTAGACACCGACAATTTTTTTGGCCAACCCCCCCACCAAAGTATTTCTGAACACTCCCTAATATAAGCATGGCAATTTAGGGTCAGTGTTCGAACACCTGTTTTCTATGATTGTAGTCTTAGTCATTATTAAAATGACACGTGCTTGCTTACTTGAAAATTAAAACCCCGGGCTCGTCAGCGCGATTACAATTATCGAACGTGCCGTATGCTAAAATAAAAGCAAAGACAGCATGATCTCTAAAACAATGACACAGGAGGCAATCAGCGAAGCAACAGCGATATCGCTAAAAAGCGTGGGTTCCAACATGTGTTTTAATTAGGGGTTCAATAAGGTTTCGGAGTTGTTTATCTTGAATCGACAACGGTAACACGGGTTTATTTTGCGAGGGCAGCTTTAGCTGCCCGAGCAAAATAAACCCGTCTTACCGTTGTCGATTCAAGATAAACAACGACGAAGACCTTGTTGAACCCCGTTCAACAACGACCAAACATATTTACATCATTCAAATGTGAATATCGTTTTGGATAATTAATGAAAACAAGTACAACACTTGTTTTAATAGGCTTAATTTGACATAAAAAAAATAGCTGCTCTTTAAAAATCGAGAAAAAAAAGTTTACGTTTATTATAATTAGGCCCTTATTTGGACATCGTCCGTTCCCCGTAAATGGGCGATCGAACTTCAGAATGGGCTGGGTTACAAAAGGTAAACATGAGAGAAGACAAATTATTTCGCAAGTAATTGTGAAATTAAAAATATTTTGTAAATAGCATTTTATTCACACACCACCTTTAACATTCGGAGAAAAATTAAATCAAGAATGCGTTTAATTTACACAACACATTTTGATACATATATAGAATATTTGTATAAAATCAAAACACACCCCTCCGTTTCAATAGTGATACGGTCCTGGAGATCAAAGCGAACACATTTCGCCGCGATGATGCAAAAATTGCGATTCTCTTGCGCTCAGGTAGCGACGGTTCGGCTAAAATTGTGGCTTTAGACGTGAACCTTTACATATGGCCCTCGCCAAGAATATTTTCCTCAGGGGTATAGCTACATTTCGGTATATAAAGCTATTTGCTAACTTTAAGGATTTCATGGCGAAATGCATTTATACGCCGAAAAAATGAACAAATTTGTGCGAACATTTTTATTTGTTTACAATTTTGCGGTTTCCAAATAAGGTTCGCTATCCTAGTAATTTGCATATGAACAGTGGGTTTATCTCAAATCAACAACGCTTTGTTACTGTACTTAAGGTATGGGGGAGTTGTTGAAAAAATATTATCTGATGAATGTACATTTACCTGTACCTACAAATTGATTGCAAAGCACACGAAAAACAATATCCTTTTGAGGTGTTTCAAATTTAATGTTGCTTTACAATACGTTGATTGTGAATAACATAAATAGTTTACTAGATTTCTCACCATGCTATCATAATATTACCATTTCCTTAAAAATATTTCCTTAAAAATACGATGAATTCTGGTCGTGAAACAACATTTCACGAGCACACCGAATAGGCCTACCCTTTTTAGAAACATCCGAATGACACTTTACTTTGCTCTGTGGATCCTCGTCTGCCTCTTCGCAGGTTACAGATGGGTCCTCTCTCGGCAAAAAGTGACACACGGTTCGCCGGTTCGGAACATGACATAAGTTGCCTGCTTAGGAGCGCTATTAATTCGGTCTGGTAAACCTATTGTTATCAATTACTACGAGAGGATTGTCTGGTTGTATATTTAAATTCGGGGCGTGTGCGAGCGATACTTCTTGCTAACTGCATGGGTGATTTTCCATTATGTTGCAAATTACATCCACGCTCATGCGTTTAAACTACTCAAGGGCGTTGCAATACAGCCGGTTGGTTGCACACGAGAAGTATGTCATATAGCAACCAGCTTTGATGGAAGGCGAATATTTAAATTTGTTGCCGGTTTTTAGGGCAGCAATTTATAGCGCTGCTAAGCGGGCCTTGTAGCGTAATGAGTGTTCGACTCAGGTGATCGGTTAAAAGTATTTTACTCATGTAAATATCAGTTAGGTATTCATCCCCTTCCTGACCAGCCTAATGAATAAACTACGTGATCGTATACTGTAACATTGTCATGAGAAAGATTTTGGACCTGCAAAGGTGGCTGCCGGTCACTCAATACTTCGTCCCGCGTGGGACACTTGGTTTGGGTAGTCAGGAAAATATATATGATTACGTCATCTGTATTAGACACACACGCACAAACACATATTGAAGGATTTTTGTCGTTGTTGAAAATTCCGATTTTTGCCAATGCCATGTAGGCCTATACTATTATCGATACACCCCCTCAAACATATCAGATTGAAGAGATGGGAAAATTAAGCATTGTGGGGCAGTGTTGCCAGGGTACACACCCTACTTTACATCTTTTTGATATCAATGATAAAATATGCCCCCAATTATTAAAAAGGAATGCATTCCTCATTATACACCTTTTAAGTACATTGTGAATAGTTAGTATTTGTTATAATAAAACCGTCATTAAAGGTATATTATATGTGATTTTTCCATGGGACACCCTCAATCCTCGAAAAAAACAGATTTTCTTGAAGATTTACTTTTCTGATCATAAATCATAGATATATTCCAAGTTACAGAGCGATACGATTCCTAATAACCTCAAAAGCATGGTTTAAAGAGTGATTTAGAGTAAAATTTGAAAAATAGATTGTACCGCTCGGTACAATCTATTTTTCAAACCATGATTTTGAAGTAATTAGGGATCGTATCGATCTGTAACTTAGAGAATCTTTAAGATTTATGATCAAAAATGCAAATCTGCAAGAAAATCTGCTTTCATAGTAAAAATCAATGACAGAGGGCGCTACTTGGAAAAGATCACATAATATGCCTTTAAGGGGAAAGAGAATAATTATGATTATTCCGTCTTTTTTTCGTTCGGGCGAAATCTATTGTTAAAAATAACGTTAAAGCGAATTCCTTTTCTAAAGAAATTCGCCTCATTCCACTATTACGATGATTACTATTCAACTTGTTTGAGATCAAAGTTAAAAGTTTAACGGGTTCGCCGTCGGACAAGTTTTAATCTGTCAAGCTTTCGTCAGGATTAGCTCTGACTTCTTCAGGACCAAATTATTATAATATTAAACAAAACATAGAGATAGCCACTTCTCTTGTTATCATCATTTGGGCATTAGACTTATTGTAGTCTGTAGTAGACACGGGGCAGTCTCTACGCTATTTCCATTGGTCAAGGGGCAGTCCTTTGGAGGTTCTATTAGCACCAAAGTTATATAGTAGGCCAGTGGCAACCTACGTGTAGAGCTCTTTTCAGAGCCACCATCTCTGTTCAGTGGAAGCGGCAATCCATCTGAACGGCTCTTTTCAGAACCACCAATTCTTTCACAAGTAGGAAAGGGCACCTACTCTCAAATCATCGGGCAAGGGGCAGCCCAAATGATGATAACAAGAGAAGTGGCTATCTCTATGTTTTGTTTAATATTATAATAATTTGGTCCTGAAGAAGTCAGAGCTTATCCTAGCTGACGAAAGCTTGACAGATTAAAACTTGTCCGACGGCGAACCCGTTAAAACTTTTAACTTATATTACGAATACCCGTCGTAAAAGCCTATCTCACAATTTGTTTGAGTTCATAACTATTTACTGATAAAAGTGTTGCCAGATAAAAAAATATTTTCTACATATATACAATATGGTTATTGCTCAGCACCAACCACAAATATTCCTGAAGTTGACCTATCAATGGCTTAGGTCATCCCAATAATAATACATCTTCCTAAAGACTATTTGCCCGATCGGGAAAGAAGGTTGCATGGGCGCCTATCATGCGGCGTGTGATAAGCAACGCCAACATGGGAAGCAAGCAGGAGGCTGAGCCCAGCATCTGATGCTGACCCAATCGCCCATGCAGCCTTCATTCCAATAATGCCGCACACGGGGTAACCCCGGATGCCACAACAGGGTGGCTGTGGGCGGGATAAACAAAACTGCTTTAATTACCAACACTTCTGGCTCTTCTATTAACAGGCATGTTTGTATTGTAACTCCAAGATGTCTGCTGGTGCATGGTCACTCTGTCACCTTTGACCCTAGTAGGCCAAGCTTATACGAGGGAGCTGTCACTTGTAGCCAGCAGGGACCTGTAGCCAGCAGGGACCTGATGCAGCCTGATGCTGTTACAATAACTGTTGTTAATCTATACATATTAACTCTATTTATTGCTCAGCACCAACCACAAATATTCCTGAAGTTGACCTATCAATGGCTTAGGTCATCCCAATAATAATACATCTTCCTAAAGACTATTTGCCCGATCGGGAAAGAAGGTTGCATGGGCGCCTATCATGCGGCGTGTGATAAGCAACGCCAACATGGGAAGCAAGCAGGAGGCTGAGCCCAGCATCTGATGCTGACCCAATCGCCCAAATTGCCCAAAGGAAGAGTGTGTAGAGTTAGAATTTGAGAAAAGACAAACAAACAAATCAGACATTATTACGACCTACTTAACTTCTTTGTCAAACCTTACAAGACTGGTTTTATTGTATGCTATGTGCACGACAGTTGTAACCAATGATTATAACAAACAATACAAAGTTCTATAACACACAGTGAAGTAATCAATAATCCCTGAACCCTTTTTATGGTAACTATCAACGCTGGGTTCACATATATCACACAGATAAGGAGCGGGGGCAGCACCCAGATTTAGCTCTTGTAACAATGCTACTAGGAGATATGCAACAATGCACACAGTCTACTTGGGACGCTGTCCAGTACAGCTCGTGGTGTTGTAATATATACCTGGTAGGCCTCGCTTGACCAACGACCAAGTGCCTTGATCAGCCAATCAGGCATACCGGCCGCTGCTGCTGTGGTGGCTGCCCCAGCTCTGAAACTATGAGATGAAAAATTACGTGGATTTAGCCCTAATGTTTCTAATAGCTCTCTCAACAAGTGATTGAACACGTTTGGCATGAGGGCTGAACCGTTACTCATAATGAACAGAGGGCCTGGGGGGAACAATATAACCCTATGGGCAAGGTAATCTGAGATTGCGCTTACTGCACACACCCTAGTGGATGAAGGACTTATGGAAATGTATGACCCTTTTGCTAGTGGATCCGTCTTTGAGCTGCGTAAGAGAACTGTCAAGCCCTTCTCTGACAAGGTCACTTCATTAGACCTCACGTAATGCCCAGCGCTGGACCACAGTAACTCACCAATTCTAAAGAACCCGAAGAATGCTAGTGTGAAGCACGCCCAAAGACAACGTCGATCAAAGATATTATGCTGGGACTGTGCTAGTGCTGGAAAGAGTTGATGTAAAATATCAATTGTTATTGGGAGGCGAGACCTTGTAGGTGTTGCAGTACGTTTAAGGCCTAGCAGCGCTCTTTGCACTTGGGGCATAGCGCTTAATTTGAGTTGCAAGCCTCTTATGCTGTGGGCATACGTGATGGCAGCCAAATACGTTTTTGCCGTGGAAAAAACTCGCCTGTCTAAGGAGATTGATGCTATGAAAAGGACAATCGTATGTTCTGAAGCAGGAAAGGGTCGTATGTTCTGCTGGGTACAAAATTCCACCCACATCCTTTCGCCAGTGTCATAGGTTTTACGGGTGCCTGCTGCTACGCTTGCCTTAACCAGCCCGATGCTCTCTAACTCTAAGCTTTCTTTGGAATGATGTCTTTTAGCATATCCTCTGGTACCTCTGTTGGAACCAGGTCGGCCTGTGGTGCATGGCGACGGAACTCCACCTGCATATTACGAGAAATGCAATCAGCCAGTATGTTAGAGTAGCCTGGGATATGGACTATGGAAACATGGAAATTACATTGGGCCGCAACCAAGAACAGCTGCCTGATCAGATCCATTACCGGAGGTGAACGGGAGGTTTTCTTGTACCAGATATCTACTACAGCCATGTTATCCGTGTGAAACCGAATCCTGCGTTGAGCCCACTCATTGCCCCACAGCCTTGCCGCCACAACTATTGGGAATAGTTCCATCCATGTGATGTGTCGGTCCGGATCCTCCTTTAAGTCCTGGGACCAAGGTACATAGAACCATCTACCTCCAAAGTAGCCCCCTGCACCTATTGATGCTGCGGCGTCTGTGAACAGCTCTAAAGTGTCTGCTGGTGACCACTCGTGTTCAATGAAACGCGATGTCCCATTCCACTTAGGCATGAACTCCGCCCACCACGCAATATCTTTGCGGGCTTCGATCGTCAAGTCAAGTCTATGGTTTAGCTTCTTCGCCTTCATGGATAAGTCAATGAGCCTGCGAAAGAACAGACGCCCCGCTGGAACACACTTAGCGGCAAAGGAAAGTTTACCAATTAGAGACAACAGCTGACGTTTGGTACACTTTTTCACTGCACCCCATTGTTGTAGCTCCTTAAGGATCTCCTGTAGTTTGTCCTGTGGCAAGGCTAAAGTCTGCTTCGCTGAATCAATTTGAATACCTAGGAAAGTTATAGACGATGTGGGACCTTCCAGCTTTTCAGCAGAAAGAGGAACTGCCAGGTCTGTACACACCTCCTGAAACACCTCAAACATGCGTTGGCACATGTGCCGGTTGCCTCCACACCAGAAATCATCGAGATATTGGACAATGTCACTTGATCCCACCTTGCTGCTTACTAACCATGCCAGCAATACAGCAAATCTGTTGAAATGATACGGGGATGATCGTAAACCAAAAGGTAGTTTTGTATGAAAATAGAACAAACCATCCCATTCATAGCCAAGCAGCGGCCAGTCCACTTTACGTACCGGGATAAGGCGGAATGCATCCTTTATGTCAAGTTTGCACATGACAGAAGTTGGTCCCAGCCGTTGTAAGATGGCCACTGCGTCATCAACGCTTGCATACTGAAGGCTGAACTCCTCCCTGGGGATTGAGTCATTGACACCTCCTGCTGGTCGAGACAAGTCGGTGATCATGCGGAAGCCACCAGACTTTTTGGGAATTACGCCGATGGAATTAACTACAAACTGGGGAAAAGGCATGGATGTGAATGGGCCTTCCGACCAACCCAAATTAACTTCTTTGGCCACTGCTCGTTGTACCACATCTGGATTGGAAAAACCAGATTGCATGTTTTTGGTGACTACCGATACAATTTGGCCCTTATAGCCGATATCCACGCCAAAAGTCAAAGAGTCACATACATCGTTGATGAGGGTTTGATTAGGGTGGTCGCTAAGCAGCAGTCTGAGTTTTGGTACTTTTATGGGTGTGTGCGGTAAGACTTGATCAATCATTTCAGGTGACTTCTTAACTAAGATTTGTGTTAAGGGAACCTCAGGTGCCCGAAGTGATCTGAACATTTTTGGTACTATTATGGGATCCAGGAGCCAGTCCAGTATGTCACTATCACTAGTATCAGAATTGCCATCTAACAAGAAGCCCAAAAATAACTAACCTGGGGGTTAACCAGCCTGGTGTTAGCCCCAAAGATGTGCAGATTCATGGACAGTGTTGATACTATAATGGATACTAATGATACTTAACAAACTAATCTATACTAGCATACACATCAAGTAGAAAAAAAGATAAACAAAACTGCTTTAATTACCAACACTTCTGGCTCTTCTATTAACAGGCATGTTTGTATTGTAACTCCAAGATGTCTGCTGGTGCATGGTCACTCTGTCACCTTTGACCCTAGTAGGCCAAGCTTATACGAGGGAGCTGTCACTTGTAGCCAGCAGGGACCTGTAGCCAGCAGGGACCTGATGCAGCCTGATGCTGTTACAATAACTGTTGTTAATCTATACATATTAACTCTATTTTTTTAACAAACAGTATACAGTGTAAGATAAATATGTACAGCTAACGTACAGATATGGTTAATTCCGTAAATAGCAATAATTGTGACGCTTTGGATTTAATATTTGCGAAAAAGTATACAAACACGGGAAATTGAGATGATTTGTAAAAACAAGGTCAAACACATTTAGATATCCTACTAACTTATGTTATACGGAACAACCCATATTTGTACGTGTAACCTTACACATCCTACTACGCGTTACCTTTGACGTTTTTATCTTACACGTTTTAGTATTAGGTGGGTAGCCTATCTCTTGACAATAATACAAAATATTAAATAATATCCCCGTATTTAAAAAGCAAGCGTTTACCAGATTGAATTGAATGAGGGGTTTGCGGGTCCGAACCATGTTGCATTCACGTTTAGTAAATACTAATAATAAAGTGTTGGAACGTTTTTAATCTCATGAAACTCCTTCCCTCCAAACGTATGGTATAGCCTGGACAGAGATGTGAACCTTTCCAAAATGGCCGCTGACTCATAGCTAGGGAGCACATCAAAACTCGACCGCCCGGCAACCGCCGGTTCCGTGCAGTTAAGTTCCGTGAGGTTGCAGCCGGTTTCTATTGTTCTAAACAATGATACGCGGTCCAACCGGGCGGAACCGCCGGTTGCCGCGCGGCGAGTTTTGATTTGCTCCCTTATGGTTTATTTAGTAGTTTCATGTATTCTTTTTAACAATTCCCTTTCCTCGCGGCCGGGGTTGGATGATTTCTCTTTGGTAGACACGGACAATTTCAATCACTGGAGATAATGTTGTGATGGGGTCACGAAACGCATAGGGGTTTTGCAGACCTTAATGAGGTGGCGGGTTCTGGAGCCAGCGAGTGACCGTATTATTCCTCCAGACCTCCCTTAGGAACGTGTCTGGCCCCTGGTTTTCTTTTTTTTACCAACTGGTCGGCAAGATGTTGAGCCAAAGCAACCATCGTTAGGGTGGGGTTCCATGAACCACCGCGAGGCCAGAGAGATCCTCCTGTCATGTAGACGTTGTTAGTGCCTCGCACGCAATAGTTGGTGTCAACGGGCGCAGATGGCTCCTCACCAATGTGCAGCGTTGAACTATCATGGACTAAGGCATCTATTCTTCGGTCCGACTCTGATGGGCGTTGCGTAGTCCAATTTCCCTGCCCTGGGGTTCCATGCCAATACTCCACTCTTCGCCTTCCTCCAGGGCTCACGACCTCCTCTAGAATTCCAAAAGTTGCGTTGTCCATTGCATTCCACGTTTCCCTGTCGGACTCATTCACAGTAACTTGAAGCATTGAATTAGTTGTCAGGTCTGGGTCGTCGTTGTTTGGTAAAAACCAATTGTCAGTATTAGTGGCATCCAACTCTCCAAGAACAGCACATACAAAGAGCACGTGATCTTTACTGCTCAGTAACTGCGCCATTGATGCGGTGGCAACTGGATCCGGCATGTAACGGAGAGCCTTTTCGGTATTCTGCTCTGGATTTTTATCGGATAAGGCGGTCAACTGGATATGATATTGCTGCTTGTAATCTTTGCACTTTCCGGCAATGTAGAAAGCCCCAAACTCCAACTCTGCTAAACTTGATGAGCACTCGAAATCATTTCGGGGTACGCGGGCAATAATCGAACTGATGAAGTGTGCCCCAAAACGTTGTCCTGCAACATCTATTTGTGGAAAGGAATTTCTAACCAGGGTAGTTGGGGGAAGGGTTCCCATAGCCAGGACCAACTTCGCATTCCCGAGTGATAACACGCCCTTCGATGTCTTTAACGCAGTGGCCAATTGATTCTGTTGAATTATCTTTTCCACAATGCAGTTGGTAACAATGTCCAAGTTCGGTTTGCCTGATTCTTGTTTTGATACCAGTGACAGTAATTCCGCAGGAACAGAAAACTTTGAAAAGTTGACACCATGGTGTCGCCCACCAACGGCCATTGGCGCGGCTTCAGTGCGGTAGATGCCATGGACCATTGTACCTTTCCCCTTAAGAAGACCTTGTATTTCAGCTTGGAGTTTTCCGTAAATTGGTCTTTGTTGAGTTACCAGGTGACCTACATGTTCATGGTTATCTGCATCAATTTCGTCTGCCTTTTTCACATTGAGAAGTTCCTTGGCTGAGGGAAAATAGCGACGTGCAGCTTCAATTGTTTCCTTAGGCCATCCGTACATTTCTTCAGGAGTCGGTTCAGGGCACCAAGCACTCCACGCTACTGATCGTCCACCAAAGCAATGTATCATTCCGTGCTGATAGCGTATCCCGGCATCACCTTGAGCTGTCTTAGCGGACATTGTCCAGGGGAATGTCTCTAACCGCCCAGCGATCGTTTGGTAGGATTTTCCTAGATTCTGAAAGTGCGATGATAAAAAGAATGGACCTCTTTCGATGATCAAGATCCGATAGCTAGGATCATTTGTAAGAGTCTGCTTTGCCACGGCAAGTGCACAAAAACTAGATCCGATGATGACGATGTCATAGTTGGTATTTAGTCTGGTATTTTCCCACTCGGACTCAGTCAAGAAGGACAAATTATCCATGACTGTGTCGCCGGACAGTGTCTGTAAATTCGGGGTCGGAAACCCACCAAATGATTTCGCCATGGTGTATGGACACTCACTCTCAATTTCGAAGCCAATTTGTTCTGAAAAGAAAAAGAGGAAACTGGGTCAATAAACGTTTTTATTTTTACCTTTGATAGCTGTAATTCATACATTTGAAAAGGTTTTATGTATTATTTTAAATTTCTTACCAGGAGCGTTACATGGATCTTATTTCCGAGGGGGTAAAATGTCTTAATGCCATGCCCTATTGCTTTTACTGGAAATTAAACTGAACCCCCCCCCCCCCTCCCCCCACCCACCCACACACCCTACATCAAACCTTCTTCAAGGCAGGAAATGACAGTAAGTTTGTGTATAACAAGACGACACTAAATCGATGATGACATAAGCTGTTAATAAGTAAGTGCATGTGGGAGCAAGCACGTTGAATTCGGACTCCAGTTTGGACTTGTTTCTTTTTCTTGGACTCGAGGTTCGGGTCGGACTCCATTGCTAATGACACGAAATAGCGTTAAGACTCTGACTGCAGTGAACAATATGGTCGGTATGCACAAAATTATTTAAACCTAGGGTATAGTCCTCCCAGAAAGGATCCTTTAAGGGACTCAAGGAAGTTTTTGACTTGATTTTTTGAATTTTGCGGGTAATTATTAAACTTTTAAAAGTATACATTTTTGAAAAGAAAATGGATTTTTTGACCCAAAAAGTTCAACAAAGCTAACAAAAATAATTTTGAGTAAAATATTCCCAAATTGCTAGATTATGATGTAAAGACACTAACTTAGGGACTATTTTTCTATTCTTTGAACATTCAAGGGGCATTAAGAGATATGGTGGAGGCAGCGCCCTCAATTACCAAAATATATGATAAAAACTGGGATTTGTATATTTTTACAATTGTATTACATAGGATAAAGAAAAATCAGCCCTCTTTGTACAACAAAACGTCGATTCAAAAATGCTGGTAGAGCCGCAACCAGCATTTACATGGTTAAGGGGGGGGGGGGGGGGGATCTATGTTATTTGCACTAATTTCGGAAACAGATTTTCTGAATGTTACCGTGGGTTTACCCCTTAGAGTCATATATCAAATTGAAGCTTAAGGTTGGTGTCAACCCCAAAAATGTGAAAAATAGCATTTATTTTTATTTTAGGCCTTACTTTTGAAAATTGTGGCCAAAAAAAAAATTGGTCAAAATTTTCAAAAGTAAGGCCTAAAATAAAAAATAAAAAATACCACTCCTAGAGTTTTGTCTTAACATGGTTTCTAGCAAATTTCAGCATTTTTAACTCAAAATTGACTTTTGTAGCTGTCCAAGATTTTTTTTACCAAAAAAGTGATTTTTTGCCATTTGTCAAAAATCGGATCTCTGACTCATTTCCATTCCATAATTGTATACTTTTACATTCATCACAGTCATAGTTTAAAAGTTACGGCGGTCTCTATTTTTCACATTTTTGGGGTTGACACCAACCTTAAGGTAACAGCGTTTCGAAAAAAGCGCGTTAATTTGATCTGGTTGCTATGGTAACCAGCAGTCAAGGCCTCTGATTGCCTAAACACGGGAACGTAACTAGACAACTAAATCTTGCATGTTCACTATACTTTGGAAGATGATGTATGGGAACAATGCGCACGAACCAATGAAAGCCGGATTTTTTTTATACGGTTGCCATGGTTACCAGTAACCGATCAATCAGGTAATTTTACGTTACAATTCAAATTTGGAAAGATAAATTGAAAATCCGGCTTCATTGGTTCATTCCTCCATTCAAGCTTATTATCCATTATTAATATCACCCTGATACGAGGTTTCGTTTTTGAGGTACGTTTGTTGTTCCCATATTGCAAGTTTGCGTGTTTTATAGTTTTGAGATATCGTGCAAAACGTATGAAAAATATTAAAACTGGCGAGAAAAAAGTTGACATTTTGGATAAAAATAGTTGTTCAATCATGGAAGAGCGTGAATTTAAACACATTTTGAGCCATTTTAGGTGAAAATAGCAATTATATTAGCAACTTTATTGATTTTTAAAGATAAATTGCTTAAAAATAGCCGGATGAGAAAAATAAAGAAATACATAAGAAATTACGTTGACTTTGAAATTTTGATGATTTATGATGTGCAAATAATTATTGTAATATTTTAATAAATAAATTTGATAAAATGTTACAATTATTTAATCAAAAAAATAATTAAAACTGAAAATGCTTAAAATCGCAGGGTGAGCGTTTACTACATACAAATGTATACAAAACACCACCGATATTTTGAGACACCCGAAACTCAATTGACCATAACGTCAGAACCGAAAATCCAATTTACCTCAAACAAAAAGCATTTTAAAGCAGAGACTTAGCAGTTTTCTTCTGTGCTAATATCTCATTTTTGTCCGAAGCACTGAATTTTAATATCTGAATAACATAGGCCCCCCCCCTCCTAAGGGTGGTATTCCAACATATTTAAAAAAATTGTTTTATTTAAGTTTTGCTGGGTTTTTTTTAGTAGAAACAACAACAGTAGCAATTTTGAATGTTCATCTTGAATTCTGAAGTAAATTAATTAAAATAAAGAAAAAATCACCATGACATCGTGTCCCTTTAAGCATTTAAATAGGGGGAAACGACATAGGGGAATATGGGGCAACTGTCCGAAATAAAGGATTTTGTAATTGTATGGGCATACTGCTTTCTTTTGAACCGTACGACTTAAAAAAACAAATTTGCAACGTTAGGTATTTACACATGTGATATTCTCCAGATCTTTGAAGCCACCTCCTTGAGTGACTTTTTGAAAATTCACAGATAGTATGGGCGATTTAATGAAGATAGGTTTAGATCATGTTTAAGGGCAGTTCCAAGCGTTACGGAATGACATTCACAAAGCATTTTTATGTTTGAAATCATAATATCTTGAAAAGTTTATTACTTCTCACCAAACTAATAATATATTTTAATAGAAACTACTAAACACTTTCAGATATGGTACAAAATTTGACCATCAGATTTTTAATTAATGAAATATTGATTTTTATAATTGCCGTTACGGAATGACACAAAATGGACATGATTTTTCTAGTCATTTAGACATTGATAAAACTTTGTGATATTTAGAAATGTATCATGTTTTATTGACTTTTGGGTGATTCTGTATACCTTTACCTACAATATGACAACTTCCTGGTTAAAATTGGTTAAATATTTTTTGAAATATGACGTGAAGACCGACAAATGAGAGCGTTACGGATGACCGTTACGGAATGACGTTTTGTCCACAATGCAAAATTCATAATAAAATACATAAGAAAAAACAAAATCATGTCAAAAGTGTAAATTTATGAAAATTTAAGCGGTAAGTTAGCAACTTAAACCAACAAAACTAATATAAAAGCATAAGAAGGGGTCAGAGAAGGGTGCTACAAATGGGAATTTTTCTGAAGAAAAAAAATCACAATTTTTTTACCAAAAATTAGTTTTTTTCAAAAAAAAATCATACTTAATGTATATCAATTAAAAAGAAAAATAGCTCATTTGAAAGAGCTTGAAAATATCTTTCATTTGATACTAAATATGTGATGGTAGTACTTTAAATTGTAAATTTACAGCCTTTTTTCAATTATTTTGAAATATCCTGTTTTGCTTGGAACTGCCCTTAATGTACTTTATATGATTGATAGATATGCAACAGTAAATATAAACATGCAGTACAGTCATATCATCGTAAGATGCTAAGTACATATTGCATAGGTGGTAGTGTTCCCAGGGACTTTCCGAAATATGATTACAACCATAGGTAGTGTGGTTGGAACGACCGTAAAATGGCGCATGTTGCTAACTTGGGACATTGGTGGTTTGGATTTGCGATCAATATTATCATTTAAAGAATGCTTCAACTTAAATCATTATCACGGGTATTCATTTGGTAGAGTTTATTAGTTTATGAATTTGCAAATAACAAAGTATACATTTCTTAAAGAAAGTGTCCAGCAAGCACAACATTGTGCATTATATGTTAGTAAAATAATTATCAAGCCCAAA
Source organism: Ophiura sarsii (assembly GCA_035610835.1). Taxonomy (NCBI): domain Eukaryota; kingdom Metazoa; phylum Echinodermata; class Ophiuroidea; order Amphilepidida; family Ophiuridae; genus Ophiura; species Ophiura sarsii. The sequence goes on along the minus strand of CM069458.1, from coordinate 16,521,657 downwards.
TCGCGAACTTATATAGAACAAAACATCATACTTATCATAAAAATGAATACAAAACTGCCATCTCTCAACATGCCATTTTTAAAATTCGCGGTGATCGAAAGTCCCGGGATCAATGACGTCATGGTTACTGGTGCTCAAATATACGCAAGTGCATTGTATAACTATGACTTCATTGATGCCGGGACTTTCGATTGCCGCGAATTTTAAAAATGGCATGTTGAGAGATGGCAGTGTTTATTCGGTTTTTAAGATAAGTATGATGTTTTGTTCTATATTACTACGTGATTTGGGCGCGATAATTCTTTTTCTAACATATAATGCACAATGCTTTGCTTGCCGGACACCTTCTTTAAGGATCCGAACGCCGTAATAATTGCAAATATACAGAAAATTGTGTATTGGCTTAAAAAACAAAAATGAAGTGTTGCCTTTTTTCTGAAATGTTTTGGAGTTATTGATTATTATGACAAATTATGGTATTTTTAAAAACATTTTGGCGTAACATTTATTACGTCACGAGGCGTATGACTTGAATAATGTTTCCTCTCGACAAAGTGCTGAGTCATTTGTTGGGGCAAGTAGTCCAGTGGTTAGGGGCAACTAGTCCACACCTGCAAACACTTAATCAAAAATTTTAAATTCATTTTGAAAATTAGTTGTTTGTGTCAATAAAACATGACTCGGTATTGAAAGTAATAGACAAATGTATATGGCTGAATATTACAACCATGTTACCATTTGAACTAGGTTCATACCGTTTTATCTCAAAAATGAGCAGTCGAAATTTCGCTTGCTGTATAGGCCTACACCATTAGTGTTTAACTGCTACACGTTAACCACGAAAACTGTGTAAACCATGGGTTTCATGAGACATGTATCCTTTTTACACGTTAAATAATATGGAAATGTGTTTGTAAAGAAAATACTGCCTTTAGTTTCCGTGTTTTCATTGACTGATTTCTGTGTATTCTAACAATTGGAACATGGTCCACGCCAAGTGAAGTTGTCTTTAGATATTTTTAAACACGAGCTTTAATCTTTTATATCATGAAATAATATGCTTTATAACCGCCCAGTTGCCCCATCTTCCCCTAGTAATATTTCAACAATGTGGCAACACTATAATTGATGGGCAACCTCTGCAATTAAATAATAATAACTAATATCAAATTTTTCGTCGTAGTGGTGATACTGATAACAAGTATAATTCACTAAAACGATTTACCGACGATACAGATCACAAAAGATTTTATAATGCGCATTAATTCTCAAATAGGCATATTCTTCGTCATATGAATTGACGTTCTATGAAAACGTGTACAGGGTGTCCCTAAAAAAAGGGTGCACATGTTTGCGCAACATGTTGACCATGAAGTCCTAAAGTTTGATGTAATATGGTAATACATACGGAAAAGGAAAACACTCAGCTTTCAGATGCCGTTTATTTGATCTGATATGGATTTGTCAATCCTGAGATATACCCAGTTTATCAAAGCTACCCAAAATCGACGTTGTGCCACTTTTACAGAAAGAATGATTATGAGCGTCAAAACGATACTAACATTGGTCTATCCATGGGCATCAATCGTCTTGAAACATTGGGGTGTGCATTTGACCAGAATTGTTTAAAAGAGGCTGAGGAACAAAAATGATGTCCTTGGCATCTGTGGTAATGGATTTTTACGAGCAGATATTCTGGGATCCCTCTGAAGTGCACGTCCCACGTTATCAATGTGTTACTGTGTCCTGCGCTTTTCATATCTTAGTCTTCCAGAATGTTCTTTATTCATTGGTGCTTGTACCATATGTACCATGTATTTCCAATACTCCTTTGTAATAGGTGTATTCCTAGATGGTACGTGAGTGTTTGGGAAATGAAAGGCAAACTCTCTGGTGACTTCTGCTGGACTTCTCGTTTCATGATATTTTAAGACCATGAACACCCTCTTCTAATGAATTGAGGCCGCACCCAGTCATATAATAGACGTCTGTCTTGTTTTGAAAATGTACACACTAAAAACGACGGGGTCAAAATATTGACCCTCTTACGGGGTCAGTTTTATTTAACCCGATTCGTGGTTAAATCAACCACTGTCGGGGTCATTTGGCATCATATTGAAATGACCCCTAAAAGGGTCATATTTAAATGACCCTAAATATAGTCATGAATGACCTAGTCATTAAAGACCCTAAATATATATGACCCTAAATATAGTCATTTTCAACCACGTTCCGGGGTCATTTGCTAATCGGGATATACCGTTATCAAAATGACCCCTGAATATGGTCATTTTTTGACCCTACACTGCAAACACTCCGGTGTTAAACTACAACACTGAGCCGGTGTTACGCTCCTGGTGTTAATGTTGGTGTTAGGTCAACACCATAGGAATAACTGATGTAACACTTCTCATGGTGTTAAATTTCTTGTGTTAAACTTGGTGTAAGAATAACTCCCATGGGTGTCACTATTCCACACATGCGCACGGGGGTGGGTTATATTGGTTTTTTAACACTTTGGATTGTATATTTATATATTTGATCTAGTGATTCGATCTGCAACATGCACCATTCCATAATTAAATGGCAAGTAAGTACATTAATTCACAAAAACGTTCAAGTTTTAATAAATTTGAACTGTTGAACAGTGAAATATGTTATTCGTGGTTAAATCAACCACTGTCGGGGTCATTTGGCATCATATTGAAATGACCCCTAAAAAGGTCATATTTAAATGACCCTAAATATAGTCATTCATGACCCTAGTCATGAATGACCCTAAATATATATGACCCTAAATATAGTCATTTTCAACCACGTTCCGGGGTCATTTGCTAATCGGGATATACCGTTATCAAAATGACCCCTGAATATGGTCATTTTTTGACCCTAATATAGTCAGAGAGAAAAAGAGAAATATAGTCATTTGACCCCAAGGATAGTCATTTTTAACCACAATTTGGGTGAAATTTTTGACTAGATCACCGGGGTCAAATTTGACCCTTTTTTAGTCGGTGCATAGTTGACTTCGTAAGCGGGGTCAAAAATGACCCTTTTGTGGTTGAATTTTGACCACGTATTTTTAAGATTTTTTAGTGTGTAGGCCCAATAACCATGATAACAATTTTGTGAAACCTCGTCAAAAGGACTGGCTCGATGTAACAAACATCTTTATTATTCAGTTCTATGCTTGGATACACAGGCACTCATTCTATTAATATTTAAACCTATTTATAATCTCAAGACAAAAATGTTATTTTGCATACCACTGTGAAGGGCATTCGTACAAGTGGAAGTTGTATCTTAGGAGTAACCCTTTGAAACTGTAAGGCACAACCTCGATTCGGGGTTGCTCTAAATTATCCATATCTCAGGATTGACAAATCCGAATCAGATGAAATAAGCAGCATCTGAAAGCCAGGTGTTTGGTCTTTCAATATCTGTAAACATCTTACACCAAATGTTAGAACTTCATGGTCAACAAGTTGGGTAAACACGTATACCCTTTTTTTAGGGACACCCGGTAGTGGAAGCATAAAGTGTGTCATTTCCGCCTAAACGGGACCTACGTGACCCTAGATCTAAGGCGCCTTATCCCTAGTAACGCTTCTTATCTGGGGTTAAGGCACGTTATCTGGGGTTAACGCTCCTTATCTGGGGTTATGGGACGTAAACCCCAGATAAGGCGCCTTATCCCTAGTTAACGCTCCTTATCTGGGGTTAAGGCGCGTTATCTGGGGTCTACGTCCGTAAACCCCAGATAAGGATCGTAAACCCCAGATAAGGCACCTTATCGCTAGTTAACGCTCCTTATCTGGGGTTACTCCTCCTTATCTGCTGGGGTTAAGGGACGTAAACCCCAGATAAGGCCTGCCTTATCTGGGGTTTACGTCCCTTATGCGGATGACACACTTATGCTGCATGGGTGTACCATAGGAGCGTTAACCCAGATAAGGGACGTAAACCTAAAATAACGGGCCTTATCTGGGGTTTAAGTTGTTAACCCCAGATAAGGGACGTAAACCTAGGATAACGGGCCTCAGTCTGGGATTTATGTCCCTTATCCGGGGTTAAGGCGGAAATGACACACTTATGCTGCGTGTGTGTACCAAGGAGCGTTAACCCAAATAAGAGACGTAAACCTAGGATAACGGGCTTATCTGAAGTTTAAGTTGTTAACCCCAGATAAGGGACGTAAACCTAGGATAAGGCAAGCCTTATCTGGGGTTAACGATTATATGGAAGCATAAGTACCTAAACCCTAGATAAGAGACCTAAACCCCACATAAGGCGGGTCCTATCTGGGGTTTATGATCCTTATCTGGGGTTTAGGCGATAAGATGAGGCCCGTTATCCTCTCCTTATCTGGGGTTAAGGCGCGTTATCTACGTCCCTAAACCCCAGATAAGGATAGTAAACCCCAGATAAGACCCGCCTTATGTGGGGTTTAGATCCCTTATCTGGGGTTTAGGCGGAAATGACACACTTATGCATCCATAATCGTGACTCCAGATAAGGCTTGCCTTATCCTAGGTTTACATCCCTTATCTGGGTTAACGCTCCTTGGTACACACGTGCAGCATAAGTGTGTCATTTCCGCCTTCACCCCGGATAAGGGACCTAAACCCCAGATAAGGCGGGCCTTATCTGGTGTTTACGATCCTTATCTTGGGTTTAGAGATGTAAACCCCAGATAAGGCGCCTTATCCCTAGTTAACGCCCCTTTATCTGGGGTTAAGGCCCGCGGCCTTATTCGGGGTTTACGTCCCTTATCCGGGGCAGAAATGACACACTTATGCTGCATGTGTGTACTAGAGCGTTAACCCCAGATAAGGGACGTAAACCTAGGATAACGGGCCTTATCTGGGGTTTAAGTTGTTAAAACCAGATAAAGGACATAAACCCTTATCTGGGGTAGGCGGAAATGACACAATTATGCTTACATTATACGTGCAGACAATTTTTATATAGTATCGTATGTCTGTTGGTTTGGATACCACGGTGCATAAACATCTCTACATGTTAAGGTTTTTTGTTATGTGGAGATAGTTTTTATATATTTTAGTTAAAGGAATTTATTGATGAACGCTTTTGGAACGTTTGGAACATTTCAAGAGATTTCAAAACTCATTTCGGACTACTGTGGCATCCATTCACTATCGCATTAACGCTTTGAACCTCCCCCACCACCCCATCCTCCGTGGGAAAGCTCAGGTCAATAAACTTCTATTACCATTACTGTGTGATTAAATATAAAGCCTGGTTAGTTTACATACTCATGATATCATATTTACACACAATGCAAGTTTTCACATGTTTTTTCACAGTTGAAAGTCCGAAAAATTCGGGAGAAATATTTTGCGAATTTGGGAAATGTTACAGTCGCTTCGTGGTTACATGAATGATCTTGTCTATGGCCTAGAATAGAGCGTAACACCTGATTTGTTAAAACATTTGGCTTTGTTGTCAACGGCAAAAGGGGGATATCCGGGTTCATCTATAGCAGGCATTCTCAAATGGTGGCGCGCGCGCCACTTGTGGCGCATCAAGGCATCATAAGTGGCGCGAGAGTGGTTAAAATTTGTTTTAAAAAGATAAATCATATCATGATATAACCAAATTCCATAGGCATATGACAGTCAGATGTATAAATACAGCAATTTTTCTCGCGCTATGCGCGTATGTGCCCTCAAAACAGTAATATTAGTTAATCTGCTGCCTACATATGTTAAAATATTTAGAAATTAATGTTTTCATCTATAAACATCAACGATGCTCTAATTGAACCAGCTTCTAATGCCCGCAATCTTGGTATTATTCTTCAAAATGATCTCATGATGGATGTCCATATCAATAATATTTGTCGTGCGGCCTCTCATGCTCTTTACAAGATAGGTCAAATTCGTCGATACCTTGACCAGCCAACAACTGAAAGACTATAATCCATGCTTTTGTGACATGTCGACTTGATAATTGTAACAGTCTGCTAACGCATACAAAATTCAGCTGCTCGACTTGTTACTCTCTCCAAGATTCGCTGTCACATTTCCCCTGTCCTTCGTGACTTAAACTGGTTACCAATCAAATCACGCATTATGTTCAAGATTCTTCTATTAACTTTTAAATGTTCTCGTGGACTAGCACCTATATGTACCTCCAAGATCTCATACAACATTACAAGCCTACACGTAATCTCCGTTCTCGCTCACAATATCTTCTTGCTCATGTTTCTTCACCTTCGACATCATATGGACGCCGTTCTTTTCAAGATGCTTCTGCTGAACTTTGGAATCAATTACCATATCATGTTAAATCAGCCAAAACTCTTGAACAGTTCAAATCATCGCTAAAAACTTACCTATTTTATGTTAATGCATGATTTTCCTTTTTGTCATGTCTTGTTACTACTACATACATATAGTTTTGTATATTTGCGTTTCTGTTTTATTTGTTATAGCGCATAGGGACTTAATTGTGTTATGCGCTCAATAAGCATGGTTTTATTATTATTATTATTATTATAAAGGGAATTTTGCCATTGTAAATTATAAAAAAATATGACCAAGTGGAGCTTCAACAAGTTGGTTACTAAAATGTGGCGCATCAGTAAATCTAGTTGAGAAAGCCTGATCTATAGTATCAGAAGAGATCACACCACTACATTATGGATGGACTATTATCATTGTAACAATTATGGTTGAGTACCAACATAGAGCACTATACTCATAATTGTCCTACATATTTTTGACAGATTTCGCTATACAGGGTGGTTCAATAAAACCTTGACAGTTTTACGAAGCCATTTTTCTTGAAATTCTGTAGATTTAAAAAAACATCTTTTTCAATATTCATCAACTACCGTTAAACTTCATCTATAAGCACCCATTGACTAATAGTTAATAAGCAGAGAATAGATAAAAAGGTATGAGCGCCCTCTTTTGATCTAGAGAAATTAGCACGAATTTGTTTAGTGTATTCGATATTCAATACTATAAAGTTGTATTACTCTCTAAATAATTTCATGGACAGACGAATTGCTCAATTGGTAAAGCGCCCGGTAAAGCGTCAACTTCAGTATCACGAGGTTGGTGGATCAATTCTCAACTACACCTTTTGCAATTTCTTTTGAAATCCAAGTGATATAGAAATTAATGCAAACTTGAATGTAAAATGATTACTCAATTATACTAGCTTTATTGTTATTTTTCAAAAAACAAGCGCATAATTAATTTGATTGTATAAAGTAATGATCTTTAATAGTCCAACCTTTTTATAAGCTAAAACACATTTATACTACAAATTAACCACAGCAAAATGTATTCATTGGCTTATTTTAAATGTTTCACACAGTAATCTTAAACGTTTCCTTCATCATGATTTAAGGGCAAATTATGATGATGCATATTAGGTTGGTAGATCAAATTAAGCAACAAAATGAAAGTAACTATGCAAACCACTATAATCCTGGTCTCACAATGAATGAATAGGTGAATGAATGGATGGCTATTAAATCAATTTATTTCCAATAAGATAGAGGGCCGTCCATTTATACCGACCCATCAATCATACATGTAGTTATAAAACAGTATCTGACACAGCAGTCTCGTTTAGATCAATTTGTGACGGAGGCAAAGTGACACAAACAAAAGGGCTATCACAATGTCCGTTATATTACTCGTTCTTTATTTGCAGCGCAAATGCTTTGAATATAAAACCCTGTTAACAAATCAAACAAAATAATACCAAATTAAGTACACAGCATTGATAAACAAAGTTGTAATGATACAAATTCAAATGTTTAAACAATCTTACTCTTAATCTACACAAGGTATTCGCAAGTTGAGAATTCATTAACAGTAGGAATAATCCATAATTAGTGATTAATTAATATAATCCAAATCCGAGTTGTTGGAAATAACTGATCAGTCTAACATAATATCGAAATGATGAACATTACTATTTTACATTAAATATGAAAATCAAATGTTTCGATAACATTAACTTATGCGATTAATTTAAGCAAATCTGTAAATGAACTTCATGGACAACTGGACAGATAATTACTTCTATTATTCACAGAAAACATCAATCTCCCCTTTACTTCCAAACAGTAATACTTTAAAGCCATGAAAATCATTCAATATAACCTGAGTAAGAACATTTCCATTACTATACAGTATCCAAATATCTCACATTTCTAACAGGTGATTGTAGGATTGACTACATAACCAAGTTCGACTGAACACATATATACTAGCCTGTAGATCCTATGAATTATATGTAAACACAACAAATTGGGTTGGCTACCACTACTAGTAATATTATATACAAACAAGCTTGGGATTCTCATTCATCAACAAATGGTTTATGGATATGAACTTGAACTTGCTAGGGTAAAACACCAGGTCAAAAAAGGTGATGTGAAATATGCCATAGACTCTGTATTAACCGAATTTGTATGTGGTTCAAATGGAATTGTACAGGGGTATAATACATGTAGGTATAATACTAGTTAAACATAATATTATCTAATCTAACTTCTAATTAATTACAAAACTTATTCTAAGTTATTCCAATTAACAGTAAAACATTAATAATAATCCCTTGTCTTCAGTTCCCACAATTATACATGATTAAATCATTTTCATCCAAAAGTGTAAATATATCCGAAAGTGTAAATATATCCTCAAGAAAGTCATGCTTACTAAGCTAGCAATTGGGTGGTTTCTTAAGTGGCTCATATGTAGCCCAATTGACACAATATCAGGAGCATGGTATGGTATAGAACACGTATGAAAATAACTAATTTGGGCTATATTTCTGGAACAACTGCTCATAGGAGTGTGCAATGCTACAACTGAAACTATAGGGAACTTAATACATAGGCATCCTTCTACTTATGTTAACCTTTAACATGCGTAAACATTTAATCTTTACATAAATTGTTCTGATACTCTGTTTCGGAGAATCATCATAAAAATGATTTCAATATACAAAACCTTAATCAATTCGAATCGGGACAGTTACAATGTCTTGTGCCTATATTTCATACATACTATTCTTAGGCCATCACATAATTAAATCGTACAGACAGTTCTTAGGTAAAGAGCAAGATATCAAGTGGATGTAAAGTAATTGCCCATGGTTTGCATACATGACATACTACATTATTGAAATGTATAACATTGTCATATATGAACTTCCTTATCTTATTCACGCGCGCGACTTTCAACAGTCAATTTCATGATCTACTCAATAGATCACATTTCAAAGTTACGATTAAATGCACAAAAAGTTATCAAATAACCAACTTAAATTGACTAAAACAGAAACCAGTTCAATTATTACATTCCACTTGACTACTTCTGTTCTGTTCTAATTATAAAACATCAACTTACCCTGGCTGGGAAACTCCTTGGTTAAATGTAATCTAAGCTTCCACAACTGAGGTATTCATTGGTTAGCTCTAAGATGTAGATTGCCAGGGTTGTCGAACACTGGGCAGTGAAGTGCTATCGTGGCATCGTTATTTAAATTCCTTTAAATCCCGGAGGAGGTACAATTTAGACCCTGTGAAACAGGTTATGACCAAAAGAGGGGGCTATTTAGAGTCCTAAACTAGTGACAAAATCCACATGTCACAAATTGGTTAAGCCGGCAGTTAAGGCAATTGTGATCGCGGGTTCCAGATGACAATTCCTGGTTCGAATCTCACTTCAAGACTTCTTCTTTTGGAAAGGTCATAATTTTCAAATTCTTGACAGTGTTTTATTTTTATCATGAATGAACAAGGAATCTATCTTTTTCGTTGGTTTTTTTATATATATATATTTTTTAAATGAAACAAAATTTAATCAAACTGGACACGCAAGCCATGGCCAGTCAATAACGTTTTGACTGTTTGCCTGTTGTCCTCATTGATTCGAAACGCGATATTACACGTTTGTGCCATACCTATTCTTGGAGAAACACAAAGCACAAAACAAATAAAACAAAACTGAGTGGAAATAATAAAAGAAATCACGCGAAGGACTTATTTACGGCACCATCCATCTTTTTAAGTCTGTTTAAGTTTTTCGGAACTATAATACACACGTTTGACGGATTGCCTTTAAATTGCACGCCTAATGAACATGTCATAGTTTGAGCAGCTCACGTGGTATTGAAGGTCATGCATTACATTCATGTAAATGGTAGTATAGTGGCCACGTGTTATTGATTTATAACGGATTAGTTTTAGAATTACGAAACTGTGTCTATATCACTAAAGAAGTCCTCTGCCCCAAATTCGATAGACATGCTACATGCTTGTATCGATCAGCTGTGAACCATATACATGTACATGTATGTGTCTCTATAAACTCAATCAGGAATTGTCATCTAGAACCAACAATGGCCAACTACTCACAAAAACCACAACTTAACAAAATACCATAAGTAGCAGAACTGAAAAGCAGTGAATTGTAATCAACGTATTGTCTCATTGTACTCCATCCATGCATGTCTTCACAAAAATACTAAGTCGTTGAGGTTGATTTAAATGTTTGTACTATTTATAAACGATTGTGATAACATTAAAATTAAAATTAAAAATAGTAGAAAGAGAGGAAAAAAAAAGGGAAAACCCACATTAAAGACAAAGATAGATTCACTATTTATTCATGGTAAAAACAAAGTTAAGAATTTGATATACACCGTAAATATTTATAAACTTTCCAAAAGAAGAAGTCTTGAAGTGAGATTCGAACCAGGAATTGTCATCTGGAACCCGCGATCACAATTGCCCTAACTGCCTGCTTAACCAATTGATCTAAACGAGACTGCTGTGTCAGATACTGTTTTATAACTACATGTATGATTGATGGGTCAATTATCAATTACCAATTGAGCAATTCGTCTGTCCATGAAATTATTTAGAGAGTAATACAACTTTATAGTATTGAATATCGAATACACTAAACAAATTCGTGCTAATTTCTCTAGATCAAAAGAGGGCGCTCATACCTTTTTATCTATTCTCTGCTTATTAACTATTAGTCAATGGGTGCTTCATACCTTTTTATCTATTCTCTGCTTATTAACTATTAGTCAATGGGTGCTTATAGATGAAGTTTAACGGTATATGATCTTGACCATCTATGCTGAAAATATCATTACAAATAACCTTACGGTTGCAAAATAACAGCTATTTGAACAAAGTCTGTCCCATTTCACTCTGTCCACGGGTACTGATTTCGCAACGTTACAACATTGTGGTTCAATAAGACGACAGTTTTTCAAAGCCATATTTTTAAAAATTGTAAGATTTGAGTGTTTTTTTTTACATATTCCTCAAAAATATCATCTTGGCCGTCTATGCTGAAAATGTCAATGTTAATAATGCTATGGCGGCAAAATGATAGCTATTTGAAGAGAAGAGGATTGTTTTTAAAATTATGTTATTTGTATATAAATGCCTCAACCATATGGCACCCAGTTACATCGCTTCAACGCTCACCATCTATCACCCTGCTCGTCCTAACCTGCGTTCAGCATCAGACACCACCCGTCTAACTGTTCATAAAACCACCAAGCTCCTACAGTCTGCTGAACGTAGGACATTTTATTACACTGCCCCCTCCATCTGGAATGACGTCCCAATTCACATCAGAGAGTCTCCATCTGCAGCCATTTTTAAAAAAGCTCTAAAACCCATTTGTACAGTAATTAGTTTTTGTTTTGTTGAGTATGCTTATTTTTGTTTTGTCATAAAGCGCTACGATCTCGATGTAGCAGCGCTATATAAATACCAATAATGTATGTATGTATGTATGTATGTATCTCTCCAAATCTCTTTGCCCACGAGTAAGTCTACGGGAAATGCCCAGCAAGATAACATTAAATGGCATCGTCAATGTTAAGGCATAGAGCATAGACAATTACACTTCCAATCTATGAAACTCAATAATTATAATTAGGGTCACTCGTGGTATTATTATTACGTATTGATTTCACACCTGAATATATAGTTAAGATGTTAACAATTACCCTAGTTTCACCTGGTGGGATCTTCAAATCTTAGATTACTTGCATGCAATTCATCATTCAGTATTCAATGTAACGTCGCAAAATCAGTACCCGTGGACAGAGTGAAATGGGACAGACTTTGTTCAAATAGCTGTTATTTTGCAACCGTAAGGTTATTTGTAACGATATTTTCAGCATAGATGGCCAAGATCATGTAGTTGATGAATATTGAAAAATATTTTTTTTTAAATCTACAGAATTTAAAAAAAATGGCTTCAAAAAACTGTCAAGGTTTTATTGAACCACCCTGTAGTCTGTAAGAAATTTAAGGATTTTAAAATCGTGAAATTTACAGAAAATGGATTTGAAAAGGGGTCACACCAGACGGGTGAAAATGGGATGCCCCGGGCACATTTACTACTACGCTTTATTCCGTCACTGTATTTATTTAAGTACCGGTATTACAAAATATAATAACGCACCTCTGCCAGATCGGTTTGCATAGCTCAGTGGATCGGGATTTACTTATGAAGCACTTTAATAGTATAAAAGTATTTTGATGAATACAATTAACATATATATTTTATAATAATATATGTATGTATATGTTAATAATAAATTATCAAAATGATGACACTACTCATATACGTGTTTATGCATGAAAAATTCGAGGACGTGAAAAATGTCCTCATAACTCCGGCTATAGTACGTGCTTCATGTGGAAGTCCCAAGTATGTAAATAAGGTCACCCCCCCCCCCCCCCCCCCCCCCTAAGGGTGTATGGCAATGTACTCTATCAGACGTCAATATGCATACCATGTCCTCACATGTATATGTATGGTGATAACTAATTTTAATTTTGTCCTCAGATTGACTGTAATATCTTTACGTTTTTAAACTTGTATACATACATGTCCTTATATGGGTTGATGCTCGACTATGTATATGTATTGATTTAAAGGGACATTAAGAGATGTGGTGGAGGCAGCGCCCTCAATTACAAAAATATATGATAAAAACTGGGATGTGTACATTTTTACAATTGTATTACATGTATGAACTTACACCTATAGGGATTAAGAAAAATCAGCCCTCTTTGTACAACAAAACGTCGATTCAAAAATGTTGGTAGAGCCGCAACCAGCATTGTACATGGTTAAGGGTGGTATTCCAAAATATTTAAAACATTGTTGGCAAGTTTTGCTGTTTTTTTTAGTAGAAACAACAATAATGGCAATTTTTAATGTTTATCATGAATTCTGAAGTAAATTAATTAAAATTAAAAAAAATCAACATGACATTGTGTCCCTCTAAGTATTAAAAAATAACGCACCTCTGCAAGATCGGTTTGCATAGCTCAGTGGATCGAGATTTGCTTATCGGCGGAAGATTACAGGTTCAAATCCTTGTCCAACCTCTTTTTCATGCAATTAAATAATTTGTTTTTTGTTTAAGTTATGAGATTGGTAAAATGAATTATAGTTTTAAATTGAAGAGAAATATTACACATGTGCCACTATTATAAATAACATAAGTTTCTCCCTATCAAATGCCGTTTTTATACAAAGCATTAAAAGATTGCACGTTCACAGAATTTCTATGGAATGTATGGAATTTCAATACAATTCCATACATTAACACCATTATAGCTAAAACAATACTTAAAACACTCAATGTCATTGCCAGTTATCAATAGGGGTAGTGCCAACAGACCTGCTGTATAAATCCTATCATTGGAACTAGCTCAAATTTAATGTGTTTGATGTATCACAGTCAAGCTTTTATGAAATAGATCTTTTTTTAGTTTAATTCTAATGAAGTGTATTATATGTAATCAAATAATTTTAATATGTTTTTATTGTATGCATTATGCGATAGATTTATGAGTGTTGTCCATTGGGTTTTATACTCTATACATAAATCATAATTGTCATTATTATATCTCATGTATTTTATATTAAGTCAATATGTTTAAGCATGTATTATATTGATGTGCAGGGCCCCGAGTAAGAACAGCGGCCAGCTGATTCGGGCAACCCTGGGTATTTAAAGATAATAAAGAATAATAATAATAATCACGGTACAAATATTGCTTATAAGTACTAGAATCCGATTGTTCATACTCTACAGGTATATGGCCACAATCGGGGACAATTTATGTTCTTCAAGACTTACCTATCTGGTGGAGTCCCGTGTTGTCTTGTCGCTATATTGAATTGATGGATGGACTGAGACTTCTGCTGATAGATTCTTAAGTAAAATATCCTTTCTGGGCGCTACATCATATTGTCACAGTTCATCACTCGATATACAACCATAATATAGTCACATCATTGCGAAGTTACAGTTCGTACAGCTAAATCTTCGACACGCCTGTTTTGAGTAAGAAGTCGCGGGGATCAAGTATTGAAAGTTATCAAAACAGCAACCAAATATGATGTGCAGTGAAACAACTACCCTATATATATGGCAACGTGGCAACATGGAATATCCCGATCCGGCAATGACGTGTTGTATTGGGGGAATTCCTAAACAATCTGTTGCAGCATTGCTCACGCAATAATCTTATCAAACCGTGTCATTGCAACACACACATAGCATGACTAGAGAACGGGCTGATAATCAATCAACGATCGTGCAATTGGTATTACCATGCATACGCCAGCCAGATTCGTGTTGGAATATAATGTATTTTTATCAGCGATAGTTTTTATACAATGATTAAAGGGATGCACGATGTCATGTTGATTGTTTTATTTTTAATTAATTAACTTCAGAATTCAAGATGAACATTAACAATTGCCATTATTGTTGTTTCTACTAAAAAACAAGGCTTTGCACGCCTAGTAGAGCCGGTCGGATATTTGAATGTTAAGAAATGTTTTTGTCTTGTAATATGGCAGAATATAATTATGTAATTTGGAAAGTGGTGGTATGGTGCTAATTTTTTTAATTGGAACATATTGACTTTATTTGTTCACACAAAGTTACTAACAAATATGTTATTCTTTTTTACATGGTTTGAAAATGTTAAAACAAATCATTTTGGTTTGGAAAACATAATGGGCCTCTTTTGACTACACACTAAAAAATCTTTAAAAATACGGGGTCAAAATTCAACCACAAAAGGGTCATTTTTAACCCCGCTTACTGAGTCAACTATGCACCGACTAAGGGAGTGTTCATAAATACTTTGGTGGGGGGGGGGGGGGGGTTGGAAAATATGAGGGGGGGGCCAACCAAAAAAAAGGTTCTTAAAAGGGGGGGTCAGGGAAAAAAGTGCTTGTATAGGGGGGTTGGGGTCCAAAAAAAAAGGTTGGTATTGTTTACAGCCAAAATGTATCTCAATCGTGACAAAAATAGGTGTAAAGTCAAAAAATTTCGCGCGCTACGCGCGCGTATCTTGACTCATAACAATCTTGTTGGTTCATTTTATTTCCCGCCCCCCCAATATCAATAACCTATATAGCTACGCCACTGGAGCCTAAAACATTTGAAGATGAAGAGGATGCAGATAAAGAAGAAGAGGAGGACATACATGTACCACAGCGATCACGAGTGTCGGGCAGGATTATAAAGAAGAAGACCTACACTGATTTTGTTTGACTTTTCAATTGTGTTATATTATATATCTTTAATAAATAGTTTGATATAACCCACCTACCATAATAAAAGTGATTGTGACTATGTCTATAGGTTTATATAGAATGTTGTTATTGTTTCTGTTATATAACGTGAACAGACGGGGGGGGGGGGGGGCGGGTCAACACAAAAAAAGGTTCTTGAAAGGGGGGGTCAAGAAAAAAACCCACCCTATTTGGGGGGGGGTCCAAAAAAAAAAGATGTCCATGGCTCAATTGTTTCCAACCCCCCCCCCCCCACCAAAGTATTTATGAACACTCCCTAAAAAAGGGTCAAATTTGACCCCGGTGATCTAGTGAAAAATGTCACCCAAATTGTGGTTAAAAATGACTATCCTTGGGGTCAAATGACTATATTTCTCTTTTTCTCTCTGACTATACACTCTTAGAAGGTCAGGATCAAATATGAGACGAAAAGGATCAATTTTGATCCAGAAGCGGTATCACATATGAGCTTACCCTTTCCGGATCAAAGTGATCCGACAAGCAGGATCAAAAAGTTTGATCCGAAATGGGATCAAATATTTCTGTCAAATGATACTGAAACGGATCAAAATAATGATCCTTAATCGGATGTACCTGTAGCTTATGATCCTACTCCAGGATCAAACTGAATCAAAGAAAAAGTGAAAACATAGGGGGTCATCGGGTGACAGATTGTAAAAACAAGCATGCATGCAAGGGTCTTTCGGTGACACCGGGCCAAAAAAAGGGGGGTATTTTTGATGGAGCCTGGTGTGAAACCTAATATTGATTGAGTGCCCCCACCCCGGGTGCACACTGCAGACTATATATCGAGTGCAGTAAGCTTACTACATCGTGTAGGCCTAGTACATCGCAGGGATCGTGACATTTTGTGAGGAGCATTTTGACCGAAAATCGTACTGATGGCACTGGTCAGGTACAAGAAATTTGTTCACAAGAATAGAGCATGTTCAAACATAAAAAATAAAACTACTTTACCGACAAAATCATGTAACATTTTACAGATTAGACTGGATAACTTACCGCGGTATTTCACCCTTGTTTCAACTGTGGCGACCGAATTCAAAAGATCGTCTGCTTGTCGTCTATCGGTTTGCGAAAGAGTGACGTCAGTCACTCATTGACCAATGAACTGTTTCATCGAATTGATCCGGAAATCAGATCAAAGTTGATCAAGGTGAATTTGATCCGTTTGTTGATATCTATCTGGAAACGGATCAAAACGATCCGAAAACGGATCAAAACGATCCGAAAATGATCCTTAAAGGATCAAAACAAAGTGAGCCGGAAATCTACTCATGTATTTGATCCTGACCTTCTAAGAGTGTATTAGGGTCAAAAAATGACCATATTCAGGGGTCATTTTGATAACGGTATATCCCGATTAGCAAATGACCCCGGAACGTGGTTGAAAATGACTATTTAGGGTCATATATATTTAGGGTCATTCATGACTAGGGTCATTCATTCATGACTATATTTAGGGTCATTTAAATATGACCCTTTTAGGGGTCATTTTTATATGATGCCAAATGACCCCGACAGTGGTTGATTTAACCACGAATAGGGTTAAATAAAACTGACCCCGTAAGAGGGTCAATATTTTGACCCCGTCGTTTTTAGTGTGTATAAGTGAGTACATGTAGTACAGTATTTTTACTCTGGGGAGACTTATCCAGGAAATGACTGGATATACTAGTCTTTATCAAGTTTAGGTAGAGCAAGACGAAAGTATGTGCCGATAAGCAAAATACAAGTCAAGCTCATAAAAGGTCAGCGTGTATACAGATATGCAAAATACACTAGGGCAGTTGTTGTTCTCTTGAGATAGAGAGACATACTGCAAAGAATAAAATAGAAGTAAGAAGAAGGCCAAGACGATAACAAATTATGCATGATAAAGAAATAAGTATATGAACTGTCTTCAGTAGATAACATCAGCTTAGTGAATGGTTGTAGTTTCAATGTTGTTATCTTCAGTAGAGCATCAGCTTAATGGTTCTAGAATCTAGGTTCAATATTGCTATCTTCAATAGATAGTATCAGTTTCGTGAATGGTTGTAGTTTCAACATTGCTATTGTCAGTAGAGCATCAGCTTTTTGAATGGTTGCATTTTCAATATTGCTATCTTCAGTAGATAGCATCAGCTTAATTAATGGATCTAGGTTCCATATTGCTATCTTCCATTCAAATCAAATCAAATCAAATCAAATTTATTTCCATAAAACAACACTATATCAACAATGTAAAACTTAAACACAACAAAAGCTTATGGAGGAGTAGGCTGAAAAGCCAATAAGGCCTGTAAATAGTTTCAATATTGCTATCTTCAGTAGATAGCATCAGCTTAATTAATGGATCTAGGTTCAATATTGCTATCTTCAATAAATAGTTTCAGTTTCGTGAATGGTTGTAGTTTCAACATTGCTATCGTCAGTAGATAGCATCAGCTTAGTGAATAGCATCAGTTTCATGAATGGTTGTAGTTACAATATTGCTATCTTAAGTAGACGATAGCATCAGTTTCATGAATAATTGTAGTTACACAGTAGATAGCATCAGTTTCATGAATGGTTGTAGTTTCAATATTGCTATCTTCAGTAGAGCATCAGCTTACTGAGCAGTTGCCGTTTCATATTGTTGTCTTCAGAAGATAGCATCAGCTTAGTGAATGTTTGCAGTTTTAATATTGCTATCTTTAGTATATAGCACCAGCACAATGAATGGTTAGTTTCAATATGGCTATCTTCAGTTAATAGCACTAGATTAGTGAATGGTAGTAGTTTCAATGTTGCTATCTTTAGTAGATAGCATCAGCTTAGTGAATGGTTGCAGTTACAATATTGTTATATTTAGTATATAGATAACCTCAGTTTAGTGAATGGTTGCAATTTCAATATTGCTATCTTCAGTAGATAGCATCAGCTTAGTGAATGGTTGCAGTTTCAATATTGCTATCGTCAGTAGATAGCATCAGCTTAGTGAATGGTTGTAGTTTCAATATTGCTATCTTCAGTAGATAGCATCAGCTTAGTGAATGGTTGCAGTTTCAATATTGCTATCTTCAGTAGATAGCATCAGTTTCATGAATGGTTGTAGTTTCTATATTGCTATCTTCAGTAGATATCATCAGTTTAGTGAATGGTTGTAGTTTCAATATTGCTATCTTCAGTAGATAGCATCAGTTTAGTGAATGGTTGCAGTTACAATATTGCTATCTTCAGTAGATAAAGCATCAGCTTTTTGAATGGTTGCATTTTCAATATTGCTATCTTCAGTAGATAGCATCAGCTTAATTAATGGATCTAGGTTCAATATTGCTATCTTCAGTAGATATCATCAGTTTAGTGAATGGTTGTAGTTTCAATATTGCTATCTTCAGTAGATAGCATCAGTTTCATGAATGGTTGCAGTTACAATATTGCTATGGATCTAGGTTCAATATTGCTATCTTCAATAGATAGTTTCAGTTCGTGAATGGTTGTAGTTTCAATATTGCTATCGTCAGTAGATAGCATCAGCTTAGTGAGTGGTTGTAGTTTCAATGTTGTTTCTTCAGATGAGCATCAGCTTCAATGGTTCTAGAATCTATATAGGTTCAATATTGCTATCTATATAAAGAGATATCATCAGTTTCATGAATGGTTGTAGTTTCAATATTGCTATCTTCAGTAGATAGCATTGCAGTTTCATGAATGGTTGCAGTTACAATATTGCTATCTTCAGTAGAGCATCAGTTTACTGAGCAGTTGCCGTTTCACATGGTTGTCTTCAGAAGATAGCATTATCTTAGTGAATGGTTGCAGTTACAATTTTGCTATCTTCAGCAGATAACCTCAGTTTAATGAATGGTTGCAATTTCAATTTCGCTATGGTTATATATAGTTTCAATATTGCTCTCTTCAGTAGATAGTATCAGCTTAATTAATCGGTTTAGGTTAAATATTGCTATATTCAATAGATAGCATCAGCTTAGTGAATGGTTGTAGTTTCAATATTGGTATCTTCAGCAATAGAGCATCATATTAGTGAATGGTTATAATTTCAATATTGCTATATTCTGAAGAAAGCATCAGCTTAGTGAGCAGTTGCATTTTCAATATTGCTGTCTTCAGAAGATATAGCATCAGTTTAGTGTATGGTTGTAGTTTCAATGTTGTTATCTTCAGTAGAGCATCAGTTTAATGAGTAGTTGTAGTTTCAATATTGTCTTCAGAAGATAGCATCAGATTAGTGAATGGTTGCAGTTTCAATATTGCTATCTACTGAAGATAGCATCAGCTTGGTGAATATTTGTAGGTTCAATAGTCAGTATATTACATCAGCTTATAGTGAATGGCAATGTGTAAGTTTCGAAATTGCTATCTTCAGTAGATAGCGCTGGCTTAGTGAATGGTTGCAGATTCAATGTTGCTATCTTCAGTAGATAGCATCAGCTCAGTGAATATTTGTAGGTTCAAAATATTACTACTGTCAGTAGATTACATCAGTTTTTATAGTGTATGGCAATGTATATAGATTCAAAATTGCTATATCTTCAATAGAAAGCATTAGTTTAGTGAATGGTTGCAGTTTCAATATTGCTATCTTCAGTAGATAGCATTAGCTTAAATATTGGTTCTGGGTTCAATATTTCTATCTTCAATAGATAGCATCAGTTTAGTGAATGGTTGTAGTTTCAATGTTGTTATCTTCAGTAGAGCATCAGTTTAATGAGTAGTTGTAGTTTCAATATTGTCTTCAGAAGATAGCATCAGATTAGTGAATGGTTGCAGTTTCAATATTGCTATCTACTGAAGATAGCATCAGCTTGGTGAATATTTGTAGGTTCAATAGTCAGTATATTACATCAGCTTATAGTGAATGGCAATGTGTAAGTTTCGAAATTGCTATCTTCAGTAGATAGCGCTGGCTTAGTGAATGGTTGCAGATTCAATGTTGCTATCTTCAGTAGATAGCATCAGCTCAGTGAATATTTGTAGGTTCAAAATATTACTACTGTCAGTAGATTACATCAGTTTTTATAGTGTATGGCAATGTATATAGATTCAAAATTGCTATATCTTCAATAGAAAGCATTAGTTTAGTGAATGGTTGCAGTTTCAATATTGCTATCTTCAGTAGATAGCATCAGCTTAAATATTGGTTCTGGGTTCAATATTTCTATCTTCAATAGATAGCATCAGTTTAGTGAATGGTTGTAGTTTCAATGTTGTTATCTTCAGTAGAGCATCAGTTTAATGAGTAGTTGTAGTTTCAATATTGTCTTCAGAAGATAGCATCAGATTAGTGAATGGTTGCAGTTTCAATATTGCTATCTACTGAAGATAGCATCAGCTTGGTGAATATTTGTAGGTTCAATAGTCAGTATATTACATCAGCTTATAGTGAATGGCAATGTGTAAGTTTCGAAATTGCTATCTTCAGTAGATAGCGCTGGCTTAGTGAATGGTTGCAGATTCAATGTTGCTATCTTCAGTAGATAGCATCAGCTCAGTGAATATTTGTAGGTTCAAAATATTACTACTGTCAGTAGATTACATCAGTTTTTATAGTGTATGGCAATGTATATAGATTCAAAATTGCTATATCTTCAATAGAAAGCATTAGTTTAGTGAATGGTTGCAGTTTCAATATTGCTATCTTCAGTAGATAGCATCAGCTTAAATATTGGTTCTGGGTTCAATATTTCTATCTTCAATAGATAGCATCAGTTTAGTGAATGGTTGTAGTTTCAATGTTGTTATCTTCAGTAGAGCATCAGTTTAATGAGTGGTTGGTGATGAGAAAGAGAAAGTATGACCCTATATCTCAAGATCTTGTTCACCTTCATTGGCTTCCGATTGAGTATAGGATTGATTTCAAGATTTTAGTCCTCACATATAAATCTCTCCATCAACAAACACCGGACTATCTTGCGAACTTGCTCCATGTTCAGACTGGTCGCAGGTGTCTACGCTCCACCTCTTCTGCACCACATTTGGTTGAACCCAGAACTCACCTTATCACATTTGCTGATCGTGCCTTCTCATCCTATGCTCCTCGTCAATGGAACCGGCTTCCTGATCATATCAGAAATGCAGATTCCATCAACATATTTAAACGACTTTTAAAATGTCATCTTTTTGAACATGCTTTTGTAAAGTAGTTTTCTCTGTGGTACACTGTGCCAAAGCGCCTTAGTACAAGTTTCTTGGTTCTGGCGCTATATAAATTTCAGTGATTGATTGATTGATTGATTGATAGTTGTAGTTTCAAAATTGTCTTTAGAAAATAGCATCAGATTAGTGAATTGTTGCAGTTTTAATATTGCTATCTACTGAAGATAGCATCAGCTTGGTGAATATTTGTAGGTTCAAAATTACTATTGTCAGTAGATTACATCAGCTTATAGTGAATGGCAATGTGTATAGTTTCAATATTGCTATCTTCAGTAGATAACATAAGCTTCGTGAATGGTAGTAGTTTCAATGTTGCTATCTTCAGTAGATAGCATCAGCTTAGTGAATATTTGTAGGTTCAAAATATTACTACTGTCAGTAGATTACATCAGTTTTTATAGTGTATGGCAATGTATATAGTTTCAAAATTGCTATATCTTCAATAGATAGCATTAGTTTAGTGAATGGTTGCAGTTTCAATATTGCTATCTTCAGTAGATAGCATCAGCTTAAATATTGGTTCTGGGTTCAATATTTCTATCTTCAATAGATAGCATCAGTTTAGTGAATGGTTGTAGTTTCAATGTTGTTATCTTCAGTAGAGCATCAGTTTAATGAGTAGTTGTAGTTTCAATATTGTCTTCAGAAGATAGCATCAGATTAGTGAATTGTTGCAGTTTTAATATTGCTATCTACTGAAGATAGCATCAGCTTGGTGAATATTTGTAGTTTCAATAGTACTATTTTCAGTATATTACATCAGCTTATAGTGAATGGCAATGTGTATAGTTTCAAATTTGCTATATTCAGTAGATAGCACTGGCTTAGTGAATGGTTGCAGTTTCAATCTTCATTAAATAGCATCAGCTTAGTGAATATTTGTAGGTTCAATATTACTATATTGTCAGTAGATTACATCAGCTTTTATAGTGTATGGCAATGTATGTATCAAAATTGCTATATCTTCATTAGATAGCATTAGTTTGAATGGTTGCAGTTTTATTATTGCTATCTTCAGTGGCCGGATAGCATTGGCATACGGAATGGTTGCAGTTTCAATATGGCTACCTTCTCAAGAAAGCATTGTTATGTCAGGGCCGTCAGCAACTTTTGACCAAGGGGGGTGCGTTTTCACGATTTTTTACCGGAAAGGGGGGGTGCGTTTTCACGATTTTTTACCGGAAGTAGTAGTATGACGTCAGAGTGTTAGTGCTGCAGCACGCTGACGATGCGAGCGCCTGTGGCGCGAAGCTAATAACGGGTGGGGTCCGCGGGCCCCTGGTGGGGTCCAGGGGGCGAAGCCCCCGGAAGCTCTGAGCATTACAGCGAATTTAGGACACAATTTTCATGTATCTTGCCATCGTTGACCCCATTTTCCATTCATAAAACAACATGTTACCCTAAAAAAAGAATTTAAAAAAAGAAGAGATTTTCAAGGGGGGTGCGTCCGCACCCAACGCACCCCCCACCTTCTGACGACCCTGTATGTTGTCACATTAGATCCCATTTTATGATAATTATAGTTTGTTATATAACTGATTAATATATTAATTCTGAACATTCCCTTATGCAGTGGATAGCATTAATATTTTATGACATCCTGTGTTTCTGACCACAGTTGGTTCCCCCGTGTTTTAATATAAATTTGGCATGGGTTTAATGTTTTGCTGCGTGTTGTTATATCGGAATATTGTAATTGCAATGCACATTTCACCCTTTCATCGTGCTTTAATGTTGATGCAATACTGATTGTGCAATGTGTTCTGTGCGTCACGCTTTTAACTAATCCCATTTTTACTCACGTATTTTTCAGTTATCCCTGTTGTCTGTTCTTGTCTTTTCTTATCATACAGTATTTTATCTTGTTGTTATCGGTAGTGTGTTTTTAATATTGTACATCTAGGCCTATATTTAGCGATGGAAATACCCACATGACTTTTCACCCGGGGTTGACTAGGAATTGCACACTTTGTGGACTTAAAATATTTCTAACCAATAGACGCTTACCGTCTACATGTTCTTAATAACAGGGAGTCAGAAAAAACTCTTCTTTCAATTGTTATCCTCAGGGGCGGATTTGGGGGGGGGGGGGGGGGGCGCCCCCCTTATTTTTGACACGGTGCCTTTTTGACAGGGCGCCTGTGCCCCCTTATTTTTGACAGGGCGTCTGCCC
Organism: Ophiura sarsii; assembly: GCA_035610835.1. Classification (NCBI taxonomy): domain Eukaryota; kingdom Metazoa; phylum Echinodermata; class Ophiuroidea; order Amphilepidida; family Ophiuridae; genus Ophiura; species Ophiura sarsii. The sequence continues at coordinate 16,497,690 of CM069458.1, read as the reverse complement.
ACGCCCCCCCCCCCCCCCTTATTTTTGACAGGGTGAAAACGTTCAAAACGTGTAAAAACCGCAGGGGCCTACCGCCCCCCCCCCCCTATTGAGAAATCCTGGATCCGCCCCCGAATTCCTCATTAAATAGCACTGTCTTAGTGTACAACTAGTTTCAACATTGCTGTCTTCAGTAGATAGTATCAGCGTAGTGCATGACTGCACTATCTTCATGCAGTACAATAAAGTTATCTTCAGTAGATGAATCAGCTGTGTATGAGTGAATTGTGAAACGAATCTGTTTGAAAAAAGGATTATAAATTCTTTAAACTAATTTTGCAATCAACATGCGCTATGCTCTAGATGGAATAGTACCTTATAAATATTAATTGTTATGTAATGTTATTCAATTGGATCCTGAATATTGTATTGACTAATGAGAGTTTGGGGAAATGGTGCCACAATTCATGGACTAATTTGGGTAGCAAAAATGAGTAGATATAGCATCAACAAAGTGCATGAGTTCACTATCTTCAGAAGATAGCAACAAATAATATCTAGTCATACACTGCATTAAATGATATCTTTATTAGATAACTATCAGCTCAGTTCAAGTAAATTTGTCATAGATAACTATCAGCTCTGAACGAGTAAAATTATCAAAGAATCAGTTTTTACAGGATTTTCAATTCCTCAAGATAATTTTGTTCATCATAATGCTTTGTGTGGAAAATGGTGCAATGGAAATCGTGTGGTATCATGGTTGTGATATTTACCACAGATGGTTAGTTGTTGAGGTTCAATTGACATTACAGTGCCTGGATTGTTAGGAGCAGTCCCAAGGGTGTAAGTAAGAAACTAACTAACAATATATTTGGTCAATTTACCATTTCTGAAGTTAGCTTATAACCCTAGTCTTGCTTTGAGAGGAACATCTTTTCATAGGGGGAACATTTTCACAATAATTTAGGTCCAGATGAATTTAGAGATCAATTAGAAAATCATGATCTGCTGCCCTGTCATGATATGTTGCCCTGGGTAGGGAAGAATATAGCCCAAGCTGCAAAATGACAAATTGTTCACAATGCTCAAAGTCCACTCTTGCCACAGGTAACACCACTAAGTGTAGTATATAATTCTGCTTGAATGTATAAATTATATCAGCTACAGGCAGTGTTGTGACCACTGAAGTCAATTACTTAGACTTAAGTCACTATTTTTGATTACTTGAGTCACTGACTTGTGACTGGGTGTTCAACTTTTCTAAAACTCTTGCGTAAGTAAATAACTCGAGTAAGATGAGTCTAAACAATTTTTAACTGCCAAAATTAATATTAACTTCAAGATTACGACTTTAAAATATTTTGTGCTCAATATGACTTGATGTGACTTTGGACAAAATCAATTACTTAATTTGACCTATTATTGGATTTATTTGATTTGACTTGATTCGAGTCGCATCTGTTTGTGACTCGACTTGTGACGCTATGTTTATAGTAGATTCAGAGTTTGGCCGGTGTGCCATTTCAGCATAGGTAATATCTTTCAATTTGAGGGGAGGTAGTGATTTGAAATCTGAATCTGATCATTGACACATGGTGCTATGCTTCCATGTGTCTTCAATCACATCATAGGTAGTTCATATCCAGAATAGTGACAAAGTTTCTCGTGCCGTTCTACAAATTGCTTTTGATCTATACAAGGATAGATGATCAATCAATATAATTATTGTGTCACTTGTTAAAATGGCACTTTTGAATAGCGCACTATTTGCTTGGGTAGTTTAAATTCATGCATTGGCGCGTGATATGTGGGGATGTGTTGCTTCAATGCTTTGAAGTCCATTATATCGCAGCGAAACCAATAATAGCATCTAAACGCTGCAGATATCGTTGTGATTGGTCCAAAAGTTCCTCTAACTTTAACACTTTCCATGCGGCAGGCGTCACCAGACGGCATTCCAAATGTTCACAAAATGTTTCCAAAATGTCAACATTATTGAATTTCATTACCATATTTGGAATCACCATGAGAAATGCAATGAAATAAGTACACATTGGTTCAGTTATCCTTGAGATAGACTTAAAATTGGGAAAGGTGTCTGAAAAATCTGTTTTGTATAATTATGGTAACCATGTGGAAAGTGTTAAATGGAATAGGTCCAAATCAATAACCGATCGGCCAATGTTTATGAATCTACTATAGTGACTTGGCCACAACACTGGCAATATGGTTTATGAAGTACACTGTTGGTGAACTGAATTTATGACATCAACAGATAGTCTTACAACAGGGTAAAAGACAACAGGATAAATGGAGTCCATCATGAGAACAAGGTGTTTGGTTAAAACCACTTTTTAACTATGTACAGCATTTACTTGTTTAACTGTGTCAGTTTTCTTCAACTACAAAGTCACTTCTACTACAGCGATATCTATATACAAACTTGACAGTAGTTATTTGGAACAACGAAACTTGGGTAATTTAATTGAAATAAAACATGTACAGCATTTTAACGGAGTCTCTGAAATAAAAACAATTGGTAATTGAGACTCCAATCACTTTCTTCACCACAAAAAAACCCAAAAAAAAATGAAAATAGTGTTTCATATTGGCATAGTCATCGATATCATGACATTTTATTCAATTATTTATCTTCCCCAGAGTAGACCAGTGCACAAAAACACCATCTGGATCTAATACACAGGTTGCAAATTCGAATCCGGTCAGAAGCACATGCGTATGTTATTCCCTACTCTGGGGAAGATAATTAATTGAATCATTTTAGTAACCCAGAGAACCTAGTAAAAAATTCCCAATAGCATGAAATCTTGATAAGCAGTGACTGAAGCAAATCAAAGCGTCCAGAATTGAGATTTGCCCTGTTCAGTTTATGAGATATTTTACAGAACTAAATGTCTGAAATTGAAATCCTTATATGGCAGCATCAGAACAACTTACATCTATATCTGATAATCTTTTTGTTACCGTACTTTGAGATAAATTCACATTCAAAACATCAGGATCAATTGATTTTAGATCTCTTAGAAATCTAAACTTGTTGGGCATTGTAAAATGTTGGGCCCAAATGACTCTTACCTTTAATGACCGAAGATGAATCCTTGTACTTTGTAAAACCTGAATTTATAGAGATTTATTTTTAAAATTCAAGATAATGTCAATATGGATTCATAAAAACATACCACTGCAAAAGAATGATAAAAAAGGTAAACAATTTGTTTACCTACATGTATGGAACTTTACTTTTTGAAGATTTGCATCTATAGAAGACAACTATAATCTATGAAACAAAAGCAGCTATGCGTGGAAAATATTACAAATAATTGTCTGATAACAAGTGTGTACCACAATTGAAATAAAGAACTGTTATTTTGCCAACGATTGAAAACAGAATAATATTGTTGAAGAGCCGATTCCTCCATATTCGTCATCAACCCTGGTCGCCAGATGAGATAAACCAGCAAAGTTGTGACCGCAATATCTACATGTACATTATGTTGAATCATGCAATTCATATTAAGTGTTGTCACTGCTGTGAACACACGCTACATAAGGCTAGGGGAAGGTGGGGTAATGGCGGACACCTTTTGTCAGAGAGGTATAACACACATATAATACGTCATATAACAATAAAAATCATGTAAACACAAAGCACTGTGATGGTTCTACCTTTTATCAAGTTTTTATCAACTCATCATTTTGAAATTCGAAGCTACGACGCAATAAAAAAAAATGGCGTCGTCCGGCATTACCCCACACTCTGGGGGTAATCCCGGACCGTATTTTTCAATGGCAGCCCTCTTTTTATTGGAATACAGATTTCAATGGGAGTTAAAAAATACCCTTTTTAAAAGTGTAGCAGAAATCAAAGAACAATGTCACATATTTATATGGTCAACAACTATTACCGATTTATGATGTTAAATTGACCACGCCCATATTGGTTACCATGGAAACGGTACATGTCCGGGATTACCCCAATCCATGTACAATGTATGGGCACATCCTCTCTTATTATTATGCTCATCATTGTGACTTCGAATTCATTTCTTTTTTATCAGAAGGTATCATACATTAAATAAAAAAATAATAAGACTTTGTTTTCCTTGATGTAGAAATACCAGTTTCAAAGAGAAAGTAATGCACCAAAATATCAACTTGCCCAAAAAGTGATTTTTGTAATTCTCGCGAGAATTTGCGAGACAACCATCCCATTTAGGTTTTGTGTGATTTCAATGGAGAGGCACCTAACATCATAGGGTGGCAAAATACCACCTTCTATCACCTGCCTTTAGATACAGCCCTGTCCGCGATTACCCCGCGTCCGCCATTACCCCACCTTCCCCTATATTAAAAAAATCTTTTGTCTCAAAGCTCTTCAGTTTTTCAAAACCTAATGCGGAATGCGATTTTTATTAAAAGTTTTTTTATAAATATAAAATATTGAAATCCTTGTAAAAGTGAACTTTTGTGTTAAAATTATGTGATCAATGAAAATCTGAAAAATCTGTGAAATTTTGTTTTGTTTTTGGAAAAGAAAAAAAAATCATAATTGTTTTCTTCTAACGCGCATCAATTAACTAACCCGCGCGGGAGCTTTGAGACAATTTTTTTTTTAATATAGCCTAATGAAAATGGAAATCGAGATATAGAAAGCATCTTTATAATGGGGTGCCAGGATAGTGGTAGGACCAGAGGGCTAGGTCAATGAATCTTCCCCCTTTGGCAATGGCAACACAGACACAGATGACTGTTATTAAAATTTTGCTACCAAAATGACTTTACACCAGTTTTTTTTGTATCTACAATGTATAAGCAAGTTTATATACATGATTGTAACCAAACATTTTCAAACGAGAGGAAGGCATTTGAAATCACTGATAGTGTGTGAGGGCTCTGGAGGTTTAGATACTAGGGCATGAGGGGCGATCAATTATTCACCTAATTGTTAAGCCAAATGCATTATCAAGTATATTTGTCAATAATATTTCGAAACTGCATACAATATGACTTTTGGCCACAGGAGAGAGACGATTGGTTGCTGTTACATACAGTACACAGGATTCTTGATTGGTAATTTGTAAAACAAGTAAGACATTGGAATTTTTGACAGCAAAAGACTGGCATTGTTGCATTTGGTGCCTATGTAAAATCTATGGTTCTATGGTTTTCGTGCCAGCGAGATTCTGGAACCAAAACATTAACTTGCTCATTTAAAAAAATTGAAAAAAAGATTGCAAGGAGGGTTGTAAAATCTTGAATCAGTAAATGTTAAAATTGTGATGTAATATGTAGATTTTTATGTTGATGTCAGATAGAGAAAGGGAAAAGTGTAAGATTAGATAATGGGGTAGTTATTTGTAGCTTACATCATGTGAGAATAATTTTGATTCTCACAAAACAGTTTTGTTGTAAGAATCATTATATTCTCCCAAATGACAAAGTGTGTATAGAACAAAAATATTTGCACAGAATCAGTTTTGTCTACTAATTTTACACAATAGATGTGATATTACAATAGTTTGCCAAAGAAAAATTATGTTAAAATGGTATCTTTATGCCATTATAACATTAACAACCAGGAAAAGAGAAGATACTTTTTAGATGAAAAAAGAAGAAGCAACAAGTAGCTTGCAAGATCATCATCAAGTGAAAGTTGATTGTTGTACAAATCAGATTGTTGGGTGGATTTAGATTTCAAGTAGGTTATAGCTGGTTTCAATTTTGTTTGGTGGATTTTGGTTTGTTGGAGAATGGAGACATCTTGTGTTCGTCTGCTTTGCAGTCAAAGGATGGTGATGATGATGATGATCGCACCAAGTCTGATGTGGAAATTCTTCAAGTACAACTCTAAAAGGTGTCTTCAATTCTCCTATCAAAGTGATAGAACCTGATACCCAAGTCTAAAGATGGTTAATATGATAATGTCATTTTTTGTATGCTGGTAAGAGAAAATAGGGCATGTAGGTATGGCAAATAAAACACACCCACCCAGAGTGTAAATATTTGATTAAACAATAAATCGTTTAGGGTATAGCTGAAATAAACTTCTCTACTTGACCATTTTTGTCACATGGTAGATGAATTTTTAAGAAAAATCCTCATTTAACAAAAAGATCTTAACGCCCTGCCTTCTTACAATTACATTATCTATTTGCCAACATGAGTGTAGCTTGCTAACATTGTATTACAAATATTAAAAGTGAACAGAACTCATAAACGAAATACAAAGTGGTTCTCCAATAGACAAGACATTACATTGTACATTTCACAATAACACTTTTTTTAACTGTATGGTTTTACAAATCTCAGCTTGTGTTAGGGTTCGGGATAATTCATATAAACAAATTAAAAACACAATATTTCGGGACATTTCATAAATCATATCTAGCAGTCAAATATAATGACCTCAATCAGTATGCTCTACTCAATGAAAATAGAGATTTGAACATGTTTTAAACGAGATAACAGGATTGGCAAGTCAAGTTCAAGAACATGCCTCACCAATGTACTTTATAACTGAAGTTGAGTAAAATCTATATTTCTGATAACAATATCAGACGATCTACCCATACATGTTATAGTATAAAAAGGTGAACATTCTTCACAGTTGTATTCAATTTTGTGACAAAATCATAAAATGAATGGAAGCTAAGGCTTTTTTCATGAATTGGGATCAACTTTGTCCTTTTTAGCCTACAATAATAAATCTATACAAATGTGGAACAATATACAAAGTTAACATGGGTATAAAATACTGTAATGACACTATGATGTAATAAAACAGTAATTTCTGGAATACATAAAGTAGCATAATATACATTAAATATGACAGCCATATGATGCATAAATTATTTATTCACAGATGAGATGACATGAGTATCGCAAGCCTTTTTTATGTAATTTTTTTCTTCCTAAAATCTGACATCAAGAGCTACAACTTGGCAACCATTTGGTAAAAATATCAGCTCCCTAATTAATTTGAGACTTGCAGTGCACCAGGTCACACCAGGGCTCAAAATAGATGGAGGCTAAGGGTGATTAGTCCCCAAATGTTACAAAATAGCCCCCGAAAAATATCTATCAATGCCAAAAAGAAGGTTACTTTATCAATTCTGTTTAAAATGGTCCCAGTGATCAAAAAAGTAGCCCTGGGTCATATCATCTATCAAAACAACATTTCATAAACGCTCAAGAGGTGTTTTACATGATGTGTTAAATGCCGTTCGCACAACACACAATAGCTATAGCAACAACTAAGATTTACTATAATCAAAACAAAGAATTCTCGATCAAAACATTTATTCCAGTCACGCCAGCGTTCTTCCGAATTCTGAACGCAGTGTGATGAGCCCTTGACAACCATGCCACAACGCGTTCGGGCGGGCGTAGGCCTACTTACATAATTGTCCAATCACGCAGCCTGGGGTCTTGTTGATTAGGGCCGCGATTGGTCAATTATCTTTTGTTTACAAGAACGTCACACCTTCCGGTTTTACTGCGCCCTTGCCGTCGCGATTGACGCGCTCACACACAGTATGCCCCAGACGCTGGGACACTGAGGAATCGTATACGATTTGATCGAGAATTCTTTGTTTTGATTATACCAGTAATTATCATTCTTGCTGCAGTGGGTAATGTAGTGATACAAGCTTTTCACACAGTGGTGACAAAATCTGAACAGGTTCAAATGCCATTGCATTACAGTTACACGCCAGCCTTTTGATCACTTGCATACCTCCAACAGTGCTCCAAGCAAGATATTGTACGACAACTTGACAAGTTTCAGTCATATCTATAATATACCCAGGGCTGGAACTTCAGATTTTTTTCAACCAGCCAGTCAGGCAGGTAACTTACAAAAAATACCTGCCAGACAGACATTCCACCAGCCAGTGTATTGAAAAATTGTACCCGCCAGTTGGGTGGGTACTTTTGTATCTACACCCGCCCGACACAAATGCTCCCCACTATGGGCTGGTGCTATTTCCAGGCCTGTCTATAACTAAACACTTCAAAAGAAGTAAGTTCCCCTTTAGGGGTTCCCTTATATTTCCAAAACAATACATTGGAATGAAATGGGGTTTGCAGTCAAATGATTATGTGCTTCATACCAATACTTGACCAAAATTTCAAATCAACAGGTTCTGTCATGCTCGAGTGAGCACGTATTGAATGACGGAATGTCCCATTTCAAAAGTTGCTAAAATTCTGGTACAACAAGAGTTGGACTTCCATATCGAGTAGATGTAGCGCGCCTCATGAGAAATCGATGTCGTCAATTGATACACAAACGTGGTGGATACACACACTACTAAACATTATTTTAACAACTTTTGAAATGGGACATTCCGTCATTCAATACAAGCTCACTCAAGCATGACAGAACCTGTTGATTTGAAATTTTGGTCAAGTATTGGTATGAACCTCATAACAATTTGACAGAAAACCCATTTCAACCCAATGTATATTTATGAAAATATAAGGGAACCCCTAAAGGAGAACTTACTTCTTTTGAAGTGTTTAGTTCATTCACAATACATTATAAGCCTTTTCACAATATGATCTCATTATGAGCAGACAATCAATTACCACTGTTTTAGACTATTCAGCTATCTATCAAAGCAGTGCCTTAACAATATTTTGTCATTATGTCTACTCAGATATATTGCCTCAATTTTTAACAACCAACTGTAGGAGATCCTTTAGTAGGGTACAAGACAAAATCAAACAACCAAAATGGTATGGTTGTGCATTCTGAAAGATAGCCAAGTTGTCATAGTGCCATTAAAGGCATATTATTTGATCTTTTCTAGGGGGCGCCCTCTATTCTTCATGATTTATTTTAGAAAGTAGATTTTCTTGCAGATTTACATTTCTGATCATAAATCATAAATATATTCCGTTGCCCCGGGTGGGGAGTTACAGAGCGATACGGTTCCTAATTACTTCAAAATCTTGGTTTCAAGAGTGAAAATAAATTGTCCTAGCTCTTAATTCACTCTATGAAAGAACATTATTGATATAACTATTGATCGTCTGCTTATGTTAAAAAGGCTTATTAATATAAAATGTGACACTTCCGTTTTCTTGACTGCTACCTTTACAAGCAAATTAACAATGACAATATATTCTGTGCATATATTTACAAGGCACACAAAATATAAATAAAGCATTATACACGCACTTGTATAAACAAAATTTGCTTAGTTTGAACAGAAACCAATACACATTTACTGTTATTGGGATAATCTTTCATGTAAACTGTTAAGATACTTTAAAATAGGCCAAAACATAAATATTTTAACACTGACCCCCTGACACTCAATGCTATTGAGGCCTCTAAAGCGTCGATTATAAATCTTTGTACACTTTTGGTATTACAAATTCATTAACTGTACGTAAATAGATGATAACAACTATTAGCATTTCAAGAGAAAGGTTACTTTTATAGGGTATATCTAATTCTAAAACATTGATATTAGGCCACCAACAATGAACATCTTTGTAATACTGTAAAACCATTAAATCTTCGCAAAAATGTTAGCTTTTAATTCGCGAAATAAGTACCCGCACATTTTGAGTGTTCTACAGTACACTGAAAATTAAAAGGAACCTCTCAAATAACTTGACAGTATGTTTTTGTTGAGCAATGTTTAATAACACAAGTAAACCAATATTCAAACCAACAAATTATCAACACTAATAATTTATTGTTGTGAAACAGTTTTTGTGTGGACCTCAAAACCATTTTTACAATATCATAAGGATGTCTCTTGAGTGCTCTCAAATTTACCAAGGGCCTTCTGTGGGGGTTCAAAACCTTTTGTTATAAACACAACACCAAAAGTAAGTCCCCCCCTAAACAATTCGTCATAACATCGTAAGATAACACATTTTACCAATACAACTTAGTTAGAAATAATCCTATGACTGTTTCCTAAGTGATGTTTGAAAATGAAAGACGTCCATGACTTCTTGGCTGAATGAGTTAAAAAATAAGACAAACACCGCCCTTCTCAAAAGTCACAACTCACTGTGCTAATATCTGAGCCAAGAAGGGGATTAACATGGCTGAATGATCATGAATTGAATACACATTACAGTAATTTTCGCTCAGCCACGGGTACTTTTCCATTAGTGAGAAGCAATTCATAAACTTTTGTGACTTTTGAAAAGGGCAGTTTTTGTCTTCCATTTGAGCTCATTCAGCCATGAAGTAATGGATATCTTTCATTTTCAAACATCACTTAGGAAACAGTCATAGGATTATTTCTAACTAAGTTTTATTGGTAAAATGTGTTATCTTACGATGTTATGACGAATTGTTTAGGGGGGACTTACTTTTGGTGTTGTGTTTAGTTTGATTAGTATCAAATAAGCAACAATTATGAGGTACCGTATGTGTCTATCAACCAACACAAATAAATCTATCCACTATCACATTACACATTTGATATACTGAACAAATTAGATATAAATATGTATTACAGATTCACAGCATAAAAACCTCAGAAAGTAAAAGGCCCAGTTGAATGTTGGTTTATATTGAGCACTGCATATAGTGGAAGGTTTGATATTAATATTACATAATACTATTGTAATACAAGTTGCATTCAGAGACCTTTGCCAGTATATTACATATAAATAGTTGTGTCAAATTGTCGCAAAGATCACCCATTCTCACCAACTGGGCACCTGGCTGACAATATACATGTACGATACTGTTATGTTGGTGCACTGTATGCAACAGATATTTAGAGTGAGTTTATGACAGGCAAAAGGGTTCTGAAGGTGTCTATTAATCACTTAACGCTTTCCATGCGGCTATTGGTTTTACCAAATACAATAGTACAAAACAGATATTTCAGAAACCTTTCAACTTTTAAGGACTATCTCAAGGATTACTGAACCAATACTAGGCATGTTTATCCATATTTTAATGCATTTCTCATGATGATTCCAAATATGGTAATTAGATTCAATAATTTTGATATTTTTGAAACATTTTGTGACATTTTGGAATGTCGTCTGCAGACGCCAGCCGTGTGGAAAGTGTTAACAGATAAAGAGGGTACCCATTTGTAACAGGGGGCTATAACAAACTGTTAAGTACTGCTGCCACTGTGAGTTGTTCTTGCAGGATTCATACATCTGTTAAATCTTGCTCCATTTGGAATTCTGCTGCTATGGACTGATGTAGGTGTTCCCATAGTTTCTTCTCCATTTCAAGGTGTTCATCGTTAAACGTTTGTCTGCCTACCGCCTGCATATAACAAGAATATATACAGAAATAACCAGTTAGTATTTCAGGCATTGCTGCAGGTTATGGGTGAATAGGTTCATGATTGCATTTATGCATTGAGACATTAAACCCTGTGGAACTAATAGAATTAAAAAAATGGATGAACCACCACGGTCCAAATTGGTCCTGAGTAAAATTGCACAGATAAAAAACCCCAATCATTATTAAGGTGTCCCTGCAGGAAAAGTGCCATGTCCTGAGATCAGCAATTCATGTATGCTGCTGGCAAGTACCGTATTATCCCTATTAAGCGCCCATGCCCTTATAAGCACCCACCCCTGTTTTTCTCAATGACTACCAACAAACAATCCCTTATAAGCGCCCACCCTTTTAATTAACGCAGCACTGTACAACAACATTTTTCACCGCGGCATCCTTCAGTAAAGCGCAGTATCAGTAAGCCTGACGTCATGTAATGTGGCCACAGTGAGACCACTGCGACGCCACAAAGTTGATTTTCCCCAAAAGTTTTAAACCGTTTACTTTTCAATCGCACATGGTTTTCCGCCAGTGCAACCTCGCCTAGTGTTTACGATAAATGAGTTTAAAAAGGTAACTTATTAAGCGCCCACCCAAAATGACTTTGCTTACCGCCCTGGGCGCTTAATAGGGCTAATACGGTAAAATATAACAGGCCTGTCACATTCACTCACATCTTAGTTTAATTGATCAACTGTCCCACAATATTAATTCAGACCCATAATATTCTTTCAGTTTCCCATTTTGAAAAACCAGGATACAGCTGTAGGGAACCAATTTGGAGGTATCATGATTGTATCGTTGGAAAAATAAAGCATTCCCCCAATATATATTGAGATTACTCTATTATTTGATGTTCCTTCATCTAAACAATTGGCGTGGCTCCTTTAAGTGATCAAGCAAAAATGAGTCGGAATTTGGGACAATTGATTTTGAAATCAAATTTGAATGTTTTTATGGTTTTGAAAGCCTTCAGTTGTTCCATCCATTATAGCAAGGTTTTCTGCAAAATGTAGCCTTAAATTAAGTGAAAAATATGGTCCCTAACTTATTTTTGCTTGATCTCATCACATTATAAGATTAACTTTATCATAAAGCTTCTACTTACAAGAGATGAAGTCGTACTGCTCTGCTGCTTCCCGTCCTTCCAATAATGACCTGATTGGCTAGATCACCAATGGCTTTCTGGGCGTCCATTGGAGACTGGAATGCTGCCATGGCTGCACCGCATGGTTTACCCCCAGGACCATTCTTAAAGCGAACTGATTCAGGAATGACATTGTGATTTTGGAAGAATTCTACCACACCAGCCACGGACACGTCAAATGGTAGATTGGTTGCCTCAACGATACGTCTCTGCTCAATTAATACTGGTATTGGTGGAAGTGGAATAGGGTGACGGCCATCAGGGCTTTGAGGAGATTCTGGAATAAAAGGCGTTCTGCCAGGGGTACCTTGTTGGTTTCCATTGGGTTGGTGTGGTGGTCCGGGTCTTCCGCCAGGACCTGGAGGACCAGGTCTTCCACCAGGACCAGGAGGTGTAGGTCTTCCGCCAGGACCAGGAGGTGCCGGTCGTCCGCCAGGACCAGGAGGTGCCGGTCTTCCGCCAGGACCAGGAGGTGCTGGTCTTCCACTAGGAGGACCGTTTCCCATAAGTGGTGGAGGTGTAGGGCCCCCTCCCAAAAGAGGTTGAGTAGCTTCTTTAGGAATCTGGTGTCCCAAACCAATGGCTTGAAGCATAGCAAATTTTGGTACAATACTGATGATCACCTTACGTCCTCTTATTAAGCCCGTCCGGCGGTCTCCAGCTTTCTTCGCCTCTTCAACATTTGAGAACGCAACATATGCCATGCCTGAAGGACTTCCATCTTGATTAAGCATGAAAACAAGTCCTGGAGGTACAATATCTAGATCTCTAAAGAAATTCAGTACCTCATTCTCGCTAACATTGTAGGGTAAGTTACGGACATAGACGCAACAGCGAGGATTTTGATCCTGATCTTTGACTTGTTCTGGCATGGATGGTGTCGATGTCTTGTCACCTGCTCCACTCACAGGACCTTGATTTGATGCAGGTGGTGTGTTTGGTAGAGGGAGTAGTCCTTGTTTTGGTTTCTGTCCTGGTGGTGGTGGTTTCTGCCCTGGTGGTGGTGGTTTCTGTTGGGGCGCTGGGGGTTGGGGTTTCTGCTCGGAAGCTGACGGTGGCTTCTGCGCAGGAGACTTTTGTTCTGGTTTTGCAACAGGTTTTGAAACAGGTTTTGCAACCGGTTTTGTAGCTGTTGGCTTGGGGTCCTGTTTTGTGGCAGCAGGTTTAGATTTATCCGCGTCCTTTGCAGGGACTGATGATTTTGGTCCTTCACTTGGTTTCGATGCTGGTTTTGGACTTGGCAGGGTCTTTGGTGGCTCTTTAGTTGTCTTTTTCTCAGGAGTGGGTTGAGATTTCTTGTCATCTTTCTTGTCTTCCTTCTTTGTTTCTGGTTGTTTCTTCTCTTTCAGTGCTATCAGGCGGGCAATACGTTGGATTTCGCCTACTTTGGTTTGCATGGCCTTTGAGGGTATATCACGAACAGTTAATTTCCGTCTATTCATTGAACGACCATCCTTATCTAATGCAAGCCGCATATCTCTTGGATTAGCCAATCTTATGTAAGCATTTCCAAGAGGTTTGCCATCTTCAGAAAGCTCCATAAATATGCTGTTTGGTGCAATTGCTATTCCACGGAAAAAATCAGTTATGTCTTTGTCTTTTGAGTCTAAAGGCATACCTTTAAGTTCCAAGCATGTGGTAATATCTTTAACTGGAGAGCGGGACCGGGATTTTCGGCCACGTCTACTTGAAGAATTTCTGCCAGGTGATGATCCTTTGGAACGGACTGGTGATCGACCCCTGGATCTTGGGGAATGACTTCTTCCGCTGCTAGATCTTGGAGGAGACCGCCCTCTACGAGATGTATCAGTGCTTGATTTTGGTGGAGATCGACCTCTTCTTGAAAGCGGTGAGGGACTTCTGCGCTTGCTAACACGACCTGTATTTTGCCATTCTTCTTCTGAACAAAGATAAACTTGGATGAATCGACGTCCTATGTACTGCCTGTTTTTCTTAACTGCTTCCAAGCAATCTCTTATTGATGTAAATTTCACATACGCCTCCCCAGTGTTTTCTTTTCCCAGCTTAATTCCGTCTCGAGCAATTTGAAGGCCATTGAAAAATTGATGAATATCTCTCATGATAGGGCCATTGAATGGTAATCCAACAAGACGCAGACATGTTTCTTCTTTTGGCTCTTTCTTGTCACTTGGTTTGGTCATATCTATTGATTTGGGCTTTTCAATATTTCTTGGTAGGCCATGTGCTTCTAACGATTGCCCTGGAAGTTTAGGCACATCCGTTGCTTCTGGTGAAATATCCATATCTTGGGGTGCTCCAACAGTATTTTCCATATTGGGAGGTTCACCACGTCGGTCCAAAGCAGGTGGAGGACCACCACGTCGGTCCACATCAAACGGTCCACCAGGTCTTTCCATGCCAAATGGTAGAGGAGCACCTGGTCTACCCATGTCAGGGGGAGGGACATCACGCCTATTCATATCTGATGGGGGTCCACCAAATCTATCCATATTTGCTTTAGGTCCACCAAATCTATCCATATTAGATGGGGGTCCACCAGGCATATCCATATTGGGTGGTCTATCTCCGAGCAGTCCTCCACGACGTATATCCATATCAAAGGGAGGCTCATTGCGTCTACCTATATCAGATGCAGGTACACCACGGCTATCCATATCTGAAGGACGTCCGCCAAATCTGTCCAAATCTGATGGTGGTCCACCACCACGCCTATCCATATCAGATGGAGGTCCACCACCACGCCTATCCATATCCGATGGAGGTCCACCACGTCTATCCATATTGGTTGGAGGTCCACCAAATCTATCCATATCCGATGGCGGTCCACCACGTCTATCAATCGGCGGCGGTCCACCAAATCTATCCATAGTAGATAGTGGTCCACCAAGTCTATCCATATCGGATTGTGGTCCACCTAATCTATCCAAATTGGATGGTGGTCCACCCCGTATATCCATGTCTGATGGTTGTCCACCAAATCGATCCATTTCCGATGATGGTCCACCACGCCTATCTTTATCTGACGCAGGTCCACCACGTCTGTCCATATCCGATGGCGGTCCACCAAATCTATCCATACTGGATGGGGGTCCACCACCACGTCTATCCATATCCGATGGAGGTTTACCACGTCTATCCATATCTGACGGAGGTCCACCAAATCTATCTGATGGAGGCCCACCCAGTCTTTCCACATCTGATGATGGAGGCCCACCTCGTCTATCCATAAGCGATTGGGGTTCACCAAATCTATCCATATCCGACTGCGGTCCACCAAGTCTATCCACATCTGATTGGGGTCCACCAAGCCTATCCATATTGGAGGGAGGTCCCCCACGTCTATCCATATCAGATTGAGGTCCACCAAATCGATCCATTTCTGAACGAGGTCCACCAAATCTATCTGTTTCTGAACGAGATCCACTAAATCTATCCAAATCTGATGGGGGCCCACCAAATCTATCCATATCTGATGGGGGTCCACCATGCCTGTCCATATTAGATGGTGGTCCACCAAATTTGTCCATGCTGGAAGATCCATCAAATCTGCCCATTTTCGATGGTGGTCCACCAAATCTATCCATATCTGATGAGCCAGGTCTATCCATGCCATACCTATTGCTATCACGGCTCCCTAATCCAAATCTATCCATATCACGTTCTGGTCCGAGCCTATCTCTGTCCATTGGTCCTCCACGTCTGTCCACATCAAATGATCCCATTGGTCTATCTTTCTCACCCATACCACCTTGTGGTAGATCAGGTGCATTACCAAGTAGAGGTGGTCGTCGTGATGTGTTCATGTGTTTGTCATCTAATTTTTGGTCCATTTCAGGCTCTTCTGTGTCGTCTGTGGGTGGCCATGCCATGCTAACAAAATCATCATCTGGACTATCATTGTCCTTTTTGCGATTGCGACTTCCATCAAAACTGCTTTGAGGAACATCAGGCTCACCAAATCTGCCCCCTTCTAGGGGATTCATCAATCCACGTCTTCCCTGTTCATATGGTCTGTCAGAATCCCTTTGATAATATGGGTCTTCACCTCCAAATTTTTGGTCTTCATCAAACCTTCCTCTATTTCTAAAGTCGCCATCTCTGTCACGATACCCTGCATCTGGTCTGCCCTGTCCTTCTCCTCTATCTGTCATGAACCTATCAGATGACTGACCCATATAGTCAGGTCGATTCAAACCAAATTCTCCTCTCTGTCTATCGAAATCTGGTCTGTCTAAAGTGGAGTCTCCACGTCTCTCTGAAGGGCCTTGGTCAAATCTGGAGTCTCGGCGCCTATCTGAAGGTCCTTCACGGTCAAATCCAGGGTCTCTGTGTCTATCTGAAGGGTCTTGACGGTCAAATCCAGTATCTCCTCGTCTATCTAATAGGCCTTGCCTGTTAAATCCAGTATCACCAAACCTGTTGGGTTCTCCTTGCCTATTAAATCCAGAGTCCCCGAATCTGTCTGATGGGCCTTGCCTATCAAATCCTTGTTCATTATATTTTTCTGGAGGGCCTGGTTTATCAAAACGTGTATTGCCTTGTCTATCTGGTGGTCCTTGTCTGCCAAAAGCCTCTCCTTCTTGTCGGCCAAAACTGGGATCTCCGTATCTATCTGAAGGTCCTTGTCGGTCAAATCCTGGCTCACTGGGTCTATCTAAATGGCCTTGCTTGTCAAATCCTGGATCACCAATCTTGTCAGAGGGTTTAACTCCAAGAAGTCCTGGCTTATCTTGTAATGGTTCTACCTTGGGAGGCCCTGGTGGGATTGGTTGATCTCTAGCAGTAACATTAAATAATGGGCCAACACCTGCTGATACAGGTTTGTCAATAGCCTGACTACCTGCCATATCCTTGGTTGGTTGTATTTCTGGCATGTCTAACAACGACTTTGGTCTACTTAGAGCTGCACCAGATGCACCATCAGGATTCCCCAAAAGCGGTTCTCGTCTTATGGGTGGTGGTTCTTGTCCTTCCAGTGGAGGATTGTCTAACAGTGGTTTTGGTCTATTCATCGGTGAATCTCTATTAACATCATCTGGTCTATCAAAACGTGATCTTCTGATCTCATCTGGTCGATCATGACGTGGCCCCATTTCTCCAGGTCGGTTTGGCGGACCACGGGAGGCATCCATACCATACATTCCTTGATCCATACCTGATCTTAATGGATCCACAGATCTTTGGTATAAAGGTTGATCGTTGTATCCTGGATTGTTATAAGGTTTCCCATAGGGGTCATTTGAAGACTGCCTTTGATCAAATGGCTGTCTACTACCAATGTCAGGCCTTTGGTAGGATGGTCCCTGGTTGAGACTAGACTGATATTGGGTAGCACTTGATCCCGGTGCGTCAGATGGTTCTCCTAATTTTGGGTCGGATGTGTCTTTTGGTGGTCCCCATCTAGAGCCTCGTCCATTTTGTGGTTGTGGATCAAATCCAGGGGGTTTAGCAGCTGCTTGTCCTACATTAGGCCTTTGTCTGTCACTGCCTTGTTGCCAAGGTTCTGAACCTGGCCCCTGAGCACTGTAAGGAAGGTTTGCTTGATTGATATCAGACATGCGTGATGCGCCTGGAGTACTTCCCATCTGTTGTCCTTCCAACCATGGTGGCTGCCTAGACCTGTCATATGGCAAATCTGGGTTACTGATATCAGATGGTTGTCTGACAGGTGTTGAATCCCGGCCTTGAGTTCCACTGCTGTGTGAAGATTGTCTGGAGCTTGGTCTATCCTCCCTTAATCGTTCTTCATACCCTCTAATTCCTTGTCTCTCGCGAGCATCGCGGTCTCTATCTCGGTCTCTCATATGATCTCTTTCCTTGGCCAAGTCTCTGTCTCTTGAACGATCTCGGTCTCTTGAATGATCCAGATCTCTTGAACGATCGTGGTCTCTTGAGCGATCCCTGTCTGGAATAAGTGGATCTCGAATACTTGAACGCCCTCCACTTGGGTCACTTGGTCCTGGTGAGTTTTCGCCTCGTGGATTCCTATCCCACCTAGAGGGTGCACGTTGACCTTGTGGTGGACCTTGTGGTGGGCCCTGTGGATCGCGATCCCACCTGGACCGTTTTGGTGGCTCTTCTTGAGGCTCGGCTGATTTTCCAGGGACTGGTTGTCCTCCTGGAGCTTCAGCTACAGGTGCAAATGGTTCTTGTGGTTGTCCAGATGGCAATGAACGCCTTGCAGCAAAACTATTGGCTGAACCTGCAAGTTGCCCAGTTGGTAATGCTTGCTTTCCTCCATACCCTTCTGCAGATGCTGCTGGAAGTCCTGTTGGCAAGGACTGTCTTCCGGAATACCCTTCTGCAAGAGCAGCTGGCTGGGCTGTTGGCAATGATTGCCTTCCAGAATATCTTCCAGCAGGGCCGGGTGGCTGCTGTCCAGATGGCAGTGCTTGTTTCTCTCCATAGCCTTCTGCTGCAGCTGCTGCTGGTTTATCTGATGGCAGAGACTGTCTTCCTCCAAGGCCATACCCCTCTGTTGCCGGTGTTTTAGCTGTGGAACCTCCAGCACCAGTTGATGGTTCATTCGCTTGTTGTGATCCATAAGCTTGCCCGCCGTAAGCTTGCTCTCCATACTGCTGGCCGCCACCATAATACTGATTATAATATTGTCCATACCCAAAAGCTGCTGCATCCATGGGTCTGGAGGCTTCTGCTGAAACGCCATGATTTTGATCTTGACCCTGTTGATACCCATATCCTGCCGCTGCTGCTGCCGCCGCTACTGCAGCAGCTGTTGGGGCACTTGTATCTTCAGCATTTGCACCAGCTGGCGATCCATAGCCAGCATCGGCCGCAGGTATATTGTCCTTTTGGGCTGCAGCTCGACTTTTGGTGATCACCTCCATCATTTCGCTTTTGCTACTAAGCAGCAATGTCACCATGTTACCACAAAGCGGTTTATTTGTCATACCAAAGGCACGGCGGGCATCGTCGTCTGTTGAAAATGCGATGAATACATCTCCTAGTTCCCCGCCTACGATGTGCACTCCCCCATCTGGTATTGCTACGCCGGCAAAGAATTTGCGGATATCCATGGAAGTTGCCGTCCATGGCAAGTTTTGAAGTCGTAAGATGATGGCCATATTGAGCGAGTCTCAATCTGAAATAAATAAAACAGGAGAATGGATACTATAGCAAAGCATTGTAAATCACAGTTTTCATGAAGATTTTTGAATCACAGTTCCTTTATAAATCAGCAAAAATGGGAATTCAAGTATATTTCATTCAACACAGAATATTGTAAAAACAAAATGCGTAAAGGTTTACCCTTTAAAATTTGACATGAAAAAAATTAATTAATTTTACAGGGTGTCCCAAAATTGTTTACAACCAACATTTGAGGGACTGTAACTATAAAATAAGCATCAAAATGTAATGAATATTATAGGTGCGTGAAGTGCAATCTTTTTGTAAAATGTTGGTGAAAATTTGATTTGATTGGAAGAGTACAAAACAATATCAATTTAGCCATGCTACTCAAAACTTACGTTTTTGGTCACCCTATGTAGCCTGCCGTGCTTGAGGAGAAGCAAGGGCTACCAGCATAGTGTTAGAGGATTGTAGTTATTTTTAGTTCTCGGGGTGGGGTAGTGTGTGGTGGGTTCGGTTTAAGAGCACACACAAAAAGTTGCCATTAAAACGCCACATGAAATTCATGACACAATGAAAATGAATCTCATGAGTTGATGGGTTTTTATCACATCTTTTTCTTTGGACAATAGAATATAAAAGGAATCCTATTTTGCATCATTTAGTTTCTTACTGAACATCCTCCATTAAATAAAAGATAGTACAATCACCATTTTTGCAGACCTGTAGCTTAGCTATTGGTACCCACTTAATTGCATGATATGCACAAATGTTATACGAGGGTCATTCAATATTGAAGTTCTACCTCCTACCTCACAACTTTGCTGATATGCAACTCTTACGACATTTTCCGTGATTGTAGCTTTGAATTTCAGCTACAGATTCATAGCAGAATGGTTTTAGTACCTCTTGAGATGGGTAGGGAAAACAATGCCTATTTAGACTTTTATTTAAAGGTAGATGACCCGATCACATTTTCGTAACACAGAATTATTTCAAACATACGGAGATTTTCATATCATATGAAAGCTCGTATTTTTCTCATCATCATACTGAAATTTGACGGCCTAATTCGGTATAATGACAGAGAAATCGATGAAATAGCGTTGAATTACCGCGAATGGTGGTTACCACCGATATAGTTTGTGTACTACTCAATGGGTACAGTTCACAGCATCTTGTGCGTCTAAAATAAGAACCATAATAGCTATGCATCTCAAATTTTGGGACACAACGTTTTTAAGGATGACCTTTCATGTAGAATAGAAAACTTCAAGTTGAAAATCGGAACATCTACCTTCAAGTATGACAGAAACAGCAAAATATAATTTAAGTTATAATCCTTCAATAGATAAATACTTATCAGTGAAAAATATATTGGACTATTGGTTCAAATATCTCTTTAACAGACATTAAACGATCAAAATGATCGACTGATTTGTTATACAAAATATATCTTCTTTTCTACCCAGGACTAAATTAAAATTGAGGGATTCAAAGCTCCCCAATAGATGATACTATATTGACTATCTGAGCGACTATTCGTAAGGTTGCACAAAGGGAAAATTTATGATTTCACTATGTTTAAAATTTAACCGGTAAAGTCATCACTTTGGCATGCCATTTGTATCAACAAGTTTAACTGATAAGGTGTATTCATATGCCAAAGGCATAGTAATACATAAGGGTTGATATTAAATGTTTACAAGCTTACATGAGTTATTAGTGCTTGCTTCCTTATTGATAAATGATTACACCATTTTAAATTCAGATCCATTTCTAATTTCAAAACTATATCCTTATAATCTAATCATACAACACAGAGGAAAGTAGAACAATGCATTCAGTTTGAGGACATTTCTATGTTCCATTGTACAAAATCTCTCTGGTTTTGACTGCATCTGAACAAATGTGAAACAGGTATCAATTGTGATTCATGCTACAATCATGACAAATTTTATGGGACTGACATTTATATTATTAAACAAAGTTATGAGGGAGGCGGTAGAATGCCTTGGTAGAACTTATTGAATGACCCTCATATATAACTATCTGTGACTTATAATATACATTTTTAAGCACAACAGAGGTCACAATGGTAATTAATACCTGGGGTTAAAATGCATATGTGTCGCTGACATCAAAATTAAAAATCAGGCACGAGATTACACCTTCATGAATAAATCTGGAAATTGTAAAAAAGCTAGAAAAGCGCTTACAATTGGACAAAAATATCTCTAAAGGGCTAAAATAAAATAAAATTGCGAACATTTTGACATCACAAAAAAGTGGTTCCAGTGTTTTAGCTGGAAATTCTCATGCCTAATAAATAAACGACCTGCACAGTTAGTTTGTTATGGCCGCAACATGACATTGTTGGTATACTAAAACGTGGCATTTCTGAGAAATGTGAAAAAATATGAGGCTTCCTTCCGATACCAAAATCTCAATTTTGATTAATTTTGTTGATTATCATTGAAAACTGACCCATTCTTTATCAACTAATTAATTGAAAAAAATTGCAAAAACTTGATTTCAATCAAACCTTCCTCCTCCAAGAGAGCAAATACTAAGACAAACGACTTAGCTTGAAAGGTTTGTCCACTTGAATGTCAAGGAGGGTTTTTTCGGCGCCTAAAAACACTTTTTCGTGTGGGTATTATTCTTTTTGTGACCACTGACTGTATAATATTGTGACCACTGTATAACATTTACATGTAAAAAGAACAAAAAGGGCACAAATACAGGAATCCTGTTGGTAGTTTTGGTGACTATGGTTCAAAATGTTACACCTTTCAATTTGTTAAATTATTTAACATTTGACCACCATCTATTTGTCCCCTTCCCTGTAAAATGCCGACATTTTAGAGAGACGCCCCACTACAAAATGTATTTAAGTAGTGTGAAAAATATGCAAAATTTAAATCATAGTCTCTGAAAAACAACCTCAAGGATTTTAGTAACAACACACAAATAACCCTAATAAGGGAGCCAGCTAATCGACCATTACACTGTAAGCATGCGTGACCACAGAAACGCATATACAGGGTTTGTTTTATGATATTGAATGCGTTACACTTAAAACTTGTTAAGTATAAAAGAGAATTTTTTTCTTCGTTTTATGATGAATTTTGGGCTTCAGAGGTAATGTGTGTTTAGGGGGTATCTGGAAAATCTTTGGTCACGCATGCTTTACAGCATGATACTCGACTGGCCACCACATAACTCACCCAAGGCCTTGAGCATTCCAATTAAATCAACCTACTAAACTTACCTTGATGTGCACTTGAAACCCATCACAACAAAATCATAGTGCTGTCGAAGTGGAACTGATTTTAAAGCCTACTTATAACTATATCAAACAGCAACCCCCCCCTGACCCCAGATAAAACTTGGGAACTTGGCCCTTCTTCATGAAGCTCCACTCATGATGAATTCTGAAATATTCTTCTTTAAGGACGTTTTTGACATGATTTTTTGAATTTTGTGAGTGTCTGTAATTATTGAACTATTAATTAAAGGCATATAAAAGTATACATTTTTTGAAGGAAATGAATCAGAGAATCCAAATTTTGCATCAATTTTTTTGACCCCAAAAAGTTCAACAAGGCTAGGCTAAATTTAAAAAATCTTTTGTCTCAAAGCTCTTCAGTTTTCAAAACCAAATGCGGAATGCGGTTTTTTTTAAGGTGTTTTTTTTTTTTTTTTTAAATATAAAATATTGAAATCCTTGTAAAAGTGACTTTTTGTATTTAAAATGATATAATCAATGAAAATCTGAAAAATCTGTGAAATTTTGGGATTTTTAAAAAAAAAATTGAAAAAAAAAAAATTATGGGCTTTGAGACAAATGATTTTTTTAATTTAGCCTAATAAAAATAATTTTGAGTAAAAAAATCCTTAATTTACAGATTATGATGTAAAGACACTAACTTAGGGACCACTTTTTAAAAAAACCCATAAACTAATATTTTTTTGAAATTTTGACCAAAAAGCGCCAAAAAAATGGTTTTTTTCCATTTTTTTCTCTCACTTTTTTGGCGATTTTTAGTGTTTTTCTCTGGGATTCTCTGATCTATTTCCTTTCCAAAAATGTATAATTTTATATACAATTGAGCCATAGTTCAATAATTACAGCACTCACAAAATTCAAAAAGTGACTTCCTTGAGTCCCCTTAAGAGATAAGAACTCTTCCTAAGTTCACTTAAGATTAATCATAACTTTTAGGGCCCAGGAATATCATTTTAAAGCCGGTTTAAGATCAACAATACCATGCATGTTTTCAAGGAAAAGATAATCAGGAAATTATGCGAGTCATTCAGGGGGAATGGAGGTCCTGGCCCCCACTAGAAACAACCTGGACACGCCACTATCCCCAAGTCCTTCTTACCATGTTTTCATATCCTACATATGAAGTAAAGATCATCGATAATGATATATAAAAAAAATGTCCACATAAAATGGCCCATATTGACGGCAAATCTTTTTAGAAACATTGAGACTATTTTTTTCTACGAGAGTTGGTAAACGTAGTCTAATTTGACCAAAAATTGCATTTAGAGAAAAAAACTCAAAGATAAAGGCGTTCCATATCGCATAATATGCCTTTAAATAATTTTAAAGACAATAGATTTATCATAATGTTAGGCAAATTTGCTGAAACCTAATGGTACAGCTATTATACAATTGATGATAAATCATATTGAGAAAAAGCCCGATCGATGGACCGACCCTATATCAGAGGATTGTTTTCCCGTAGAATATAGGGGTGTATAATTATGGTGGTTGGCTTAGGGTGTATTTTTGACTGCCCCTCCCTGAAAAATGCATAACTTAGTTATGATGCTTGTTTTGCTGTTATGAGAAATTTGCCTAACCTCAGTTTTGAAGTTAGACATGGCGACAAAAAACCTCTGTCCCACGGGCCCAACCAACCCATTTTTTTTAAATTTGGGAATTTGTTTACGTTGTTGGTATTGTTTAGGTTCGTTTGCCACATAGAACAGAGGTTTTGTGTCTTCGCCTCAATTAGCAATTGCCTCATCATGAGTCGGGAATTACGTAACATAATTTATACTGAACAAATATGCAGATATGAAGGAATTTATAATTATCACAAAGTTAGGCAGATTGACAAATGCTGATTGAAAATCATTTCATAATTCAGATATTATACAGTTTAACTTCAGTTATATAGTGAGTGTTAGGCAAACACACTTATACCTTCCTACAATTCAGATTATACAGTTGTATCATAATGAGTTTCACCAAATTGGGTTTAAGAACTCATTCAGGATTATGGAAAATGTATAGGTTTAAATTTAAAGATTGGAAAATTATATCTTATCATGATACAGGCAAAAGGTATCAGTATAAATTATCATATTGTTAGGCAAATCCACTTACACCTTATATGGCAATAAAGATTCAAAATAATTACCATTATGAGAAAATTGTCCAACCTCAGTAATGAAACATTCAGTATTATCATTATAAGTTGGTTAGATATGACTAGTACACTCATAACTAGGGAGTTTCGTTACATGATTGAATGACAAATTTGAAGATATTCAAAATTATCATAATGTTAGGTAAATCCACTTGCATCTTATTTCAGGCGATACATTTTTCCCATTAGAAATGTATTTGCCAAATTACAAATTATATGAAGCATATTTGGCCAATCACTAACAAAGTGTAACATATAATTCGATTATCAACCGACTCACGCTTTTTGAATCCTAAAAACATTTGACACTGTTTAGAGAGCAACCGTGTTGTAAAATAAAAACAAGCAAAATTGTTTAAAATGAGCAAAATATCAATTTTTACAGTAGTTTTAATCACAAACCCAATAAATAATTCATTTTGTTTAAAAATCTTCATTGAACTTACAGTTCAAGTTAATTCCTAGATCCTATTACAGGATTCTGTGTCAGTGGTGTATGAGCCGATTCATGGTTGTCAGGTTGACACATGTGGTGTATGTAGTGGATGAGGTATATTCTAGATAAGATACAGGGTGATTCAAAAAAACTGCAATAGTGGAATGAAGCCATCTTGTTTTAAAAAACTAAGTAGAAGTTTGAATATGTTTAAACATTATAGGAATACCTTATTTGTTACTAAATTTGTGTGAAAAAATGAAGTCAATATCATTTACCGTTTGCCTTTGGTGAACCTTTTTACCCGTGCACCCATTTCATACGTATGTCCACGAGATACCCAAAATATGCATCAGATCGCAAAATGTGTCTCTCATTCAAATTTGGAAACTTGAATACATTTGTGATGTTATTGGAATTTGATGCATCCTTTCTTGTAATACATAATAATAACATAATCAATTTACCCTACCATGCTATTAAAGGGGCACTAAGAGATGTGTTGGAGGCTGCGCCCTCAATTATGATAAAAACTGGGATTAGTATATTTATACAATTGTATTACATGTTTGAACTTACACCGATAAGGATTAAGAAAAATCAGCCCTCTATGTACAACAAAACGTCGATTCAAAAAATGCTGACAGGGCCCGATCAGCATTTTACGTCAGACAGTAAACCATATTCGCATAGAGGGCGTTTTTCAATAAATATCGATGGTATTGTTTTAATCAAATCAAGTGTTTTTGTTAGTAGAAACAACATAAATGGCAATTTTGTATGTTCATCTTGAATTCTGAAGTAAATTTTTAACAATTTAAAAATGTCAACACCACTGAATGTCCCTTTAAATACTTATAATGTTCTAAATTTGAATAAAAAACTGACATTTTCCAAATATTTGTTGGCGGGATATTCAAATGAAAATGCAATGTTTGCAAGTTCAATTGGAAATCACTGTGCTCGTGGACAAACACGTAAATTTGGTTGTGCAGCAAAGAGGGTCACCAAAGCCAAACGGAAAATGCGATCGACTTCATTTTTTTCACACAAAGTTAGGATTAAATGTCATTCTTGCAACCTTTTTAAAAGTTTTAAAATTCATTTTGGTTTTGAAAACAAAATGGATTCTTTCCACTATTGCGTTTTTTTGACTCACCCTGTAGTTCATGTGATTGTTGGCTTTGAAATGGCTCTTAAAGGGGCATTAAGAGATGTGGTGGAGGCAGCGCCCTCAATAACAAAAATATTTGATAACAACTGGGATTTGTATATTTCTATAATTGTATTACATGTATGAACTTATACACCTATAACTTATAAGGATTAAGAAAAATCAGCCCTCTTTGTACAACAAAACGTCGATTCAAAAATGCTGGTAGAGCCGCAACCAGCATTTTACATGGTTAAGGGTGGTATTCCAACATATTTAAAACATTGTTTTAATCAAGTTTTGCTGGGTTTTATTTCAGTAGAAACAACAATAATGGCAATTTTTAATGTTCAACTTGAATTCTGAAGTAAATTAATTAAAATTTAAAAAAAATCAACATGACATTGTGTCCCTTTAGGTGGATTTCTGATCAATCTGGTATTCTTGTCTTTTCTTTCACAAAACACTTTCTGATCAGCTGATCGAAAATCATTCAAAACATCACTGGAAAGTGAATAATGGACAAGTGGTCATCCCCGGGAAATAAACGTAAGAAATCAAAAAAATCTCCAAAAACGTTGCCGTAATTCAACATGCCCAACGTTTTTTGTCAGTATTAATTTGCACTAAAACATTTTCTCATCAATTTCTAAAAAAATGGGTCGGTCGGGCCAGTAGAACGAGGTTTCTTTTTTCGTGGGCTTTATGTAAACAAAATTGGTAAGGAAATTATGTGATGCATTTGTTAACACTTTGTGGTGCAATATGCCAATACGTTTCACATGCAAAATCCTCATTTAGGTGATGAATAACAAAACTCTTTTCTATGGGCCCAACTGACCCAATTTTTTAGAAATTGGTGAAAAAAATGTTCAGGTGCAAATGAATACCGAGCCCCCAACAAATTTGCTTTACAAAACAAGGCAAAATTAAGATTGTTTTGATTTGTTACAATAATTTTGAGAGAGAATAATAAAAAGGGAAAAAGCCTGACCGACCGAACCTACTTGCGATGTTCGTTTGACCGTAGAAAACAGGTGTTTTTTCATCTCATCTGAAAATTGCACAACTTAAGCTTGTTTTGCCATTATGAGAAAATTTGCCTAACTTCGGTTTCTAAGTTGGCTATGGGGACCAAAAAATCCCTGTTCTTAAGGCCTAACTGACCCATTTTTTTATTTGAGAATTTTTGGGCAAAAAATGAAAATGTTTTGAAAATTGTTAAAAATGTACAACAATTTGTACCCCAATTTGTGCCTGTCTGAATTGTTTGTTTTGCCCTGTAGAACAGGTTTTTGGTCTTCGCCTAAATTAGCAATTACCTAATCATGGCCATATTGAAAAATGTGCAGATATGAAGGCATTTACAATTATCATTAAGTTAGGCAGATAGACAAATGCTTTTAAATAGACGGTTTGAAACATGCTTCATAATTCAGATATAGTCAACACAAGAAGTAACTGACCGGCTAATATATGTGCTGATACTCTTAGAGTATAACCCCTACATAAACATATTAAATTATAAATTAAATTTCTCCTCTTTAATTTGAGATATTGCATGCTAAGAATGGTTGTTTATTGAGGAAGTTACAATCCCAAATGCAAGTTAAAGGACGTTTTTTATTTTCGCATTTCTGCACTCAGACAGGCTAATGATTGATTATTGGTAGTGCTTATTCACCGGTCGATGCACAAGTCGTTGAATAGTCGGCTGGCCGAATTCTTACGGTTGATCAATATGGCACACACACTTTAGCTATCAAACTTTCCAGTGTTGAAAAGAAAAATGTGAAAATGAAAATCATACTTGATCTTACATTTGGGATTGTAACTTCCTCAATAATCAACCACTCCTAGCGTGCAATATCTTAAATTAAAGAGGTGAAATTTCTCAAAAACTACGTTTATGTGGGAGTTATATTTTAAGAGTTATCAGCATCTGATCTGGTCAGTTACTTAATTATTTTGCTAACTGTAGTTGATCTAACCTGCTTCGTATCTCAGATTGTAGTTGTGTTTATCAGACCTCGCTTTGCAAGTCAGATTGTAGTTTATCAGACCTTGCTTCATAAAATCATTCTCGATTATCTTGAAATAAGCATATTAGCAAATAATTTCATGTTTCAAGAGTTATGATAAATTAGCCTAACATTGGTTATGAAGTTCATGATGATTGTCATAGAGTTAGGCAGATTGATACATGCATTCTGAAGTTTCGATCCCAGGTATCTGTTACAGTTTGACCATGACAAATCATGATAATTTTATTTTAAATTTGACGAGGAAGTTCAAAATAAAGTTAGGTAGATCAGCAAATGCCCAAGCTGATCACATGCCCGTTCCCCCCCCCCCCCCCCCCCAAATGGAAGTCCCTCTATACGCCACTGCAAAATGGTCAGAGCAAAATGCCTTGATGGCCACCTTGTTCTGACCATAATAAATGAACTGCCTTGTTAACTTATTCATGCTTTTGCTGTGATACGCCTGGATCAGTTCCATCTATTATGCTTGAACTATTGCCCTTTTTTGGATAAAGCTTGGTCTGTCGCATACACCCAATTTTCAGTCAATCGATTAATACTGTCATTTTGTTAAAAGATTTATGGTCCAGTTACAATTCTTATATTTATACTTTTAAATTCCCTATCCCTTTAAAAACTACCCAAATCTTATTGTTATTAGGCCTAAAAAAAGAAGGTTGGATTGCCCTTTCATCTCAATTTGTTTGGGTCGGTAGGTCAAAAAAAATTAAATTAGATGCCAAAGAATGACCAAATACACTGAGGTTTATAATTTAACTAAATTTTAATATCAAAAAGACAAAGTCTGGTGGCATGGATAATACATATTTCAGAGTGGGGTCACACCGGGGTCAATTGAGGTCATTACGGTGACAAATTTGTAATTTCTAAAAAGAAAAGTTAACAAAATCTCAAAAATAAATAAAATAAAAAAAACCCAAGAGTTTTCCAGATTTTTCAGTCGGTCGGGAAAGGGCAATCCAACATCGTTGTTTTTTTACCTTACATGCAAGCTAATACGGAAAAATGGCTATATCAACATAATTAGTTAACAAAGATAGAGCAATAAGTGTCGCTATTTCACTTCCTGTAGCCAGCTCTGCCTACTGTTGCAATCTATTTGTTTAAATACATATTTCATAGGGTATTAGGCTTTTTAAAGGCATTTTTGTTTTGTTTTTGCTTGCATTTAGTTACAAATAAATCCAACAGGAATATTTTCCAGTACCAATGGTAGTCTACTCAAGTTAGACCCTTTTATGTACCGATAGAGGGCTAACTCACTGTGACTGCTACCCATCCTCTGATCTTACCCCGGAGAAAAAGGGTCTACATGCATTGGTTTTGACCTTCCGACCTCTGTATACTGTTACCGTACACTGCTCTACATCCAAAAAATCTTGCCTGGTTTACAACTTCTGATAAATTCAAAATGGCGATTTTCTAGAACTGGATAGCTGCCGTTCGGTCTAAAATTGCAGCTTTAGGAGTAAGCCTTGACATAGGTCCTCACCCAAATATGTTCCTCTGAGATATAGCTACATTTTCCCACAGGACTATTTCCATGCTATTTCCTATCTTTCAATATCGTGTAGTTAAAAGCCTTTATACGTTCGAACAGTAACAGATAATTTTTTTTGATAAACTGTAAACTCTTACACAGCCACAGAAATATTGCTTTACATGTTTTCTAAATGTTCAGGCGGCAAATTCAATATCAGCGCATGGGGTTTGATACTATCGTGACATGAATTATGCATTAAAAGCATCGTCCCTAGTGTTCTTTGGTAGATCCAATGTCAGTAGACCTTGTATTGGTCGGTTCTCGGATAGGAGCGGTTTTCGGCAAGGTGAAGTATCAGAGAGTGTTGTTCGATTGTGTGACAGTGAAATAACACAAGATCTATAAAGTCGACTAGTACCATGTTGATCGAGTTTAACAGAAAACAATCAAAAGTCATCTGATTTTGAAATAATCCCGAATCATTGATCGAACCAATTTGCCATAATGATTGGCTCATGTTAACCTTGGAATGATGAAACCACTTCAAACACGAAGAGATTGAGAAAACATGTGACCAAATTTCCTGTAAGGCCAATGAAAGCCGATTCTTAGTTTCGCGTCACAATTTTTCTGGTTAGGGATGACGAGGTGTATGACTATTTCATTATTTGACAGTTTCATTATTGCACCAGATGCTTGATGTGAGAAAACTTGGATTAATGAATAAAACACTTTTTAATACACAATTTTATCAATTTTAACAAAATAGTTCGTTGTTTTTGTGTGAAAATAGCCAAAAGTGTTTAATATTCCATGTACCTGAGAATCATCAGGAACATGATATTACTAATAGTGGCTGTGGTTTGGATGAGATGTCAATAGGCAATCTGATTGGTTTTTGGCTGATACGCATATGTAATATGAGATGATAATATACATACACATTGAAAAAAGTATCGCACCCACTGCTTTTTTGTTGAAAAGTGCAAATTTCGCCTTGAATTTTGCCACCATGGTGTGATATTAAGGATCATTTGTTTGCGTAAGCTGTCCAACAAAATTGTATGCAATAAAAGGGCCACATTTTAGTTTGTGATGTAATCGATGTAATGTTTTTCAAGGCCAAGAGGAAAATGCATGTTTTTGTCCAAAAGCATGCATGAAACAAGTTTGGGTATAACGCGATATTGAATAGACTTTAAAAACTTAAAATAGTCATATTAGTTCTGTATTTGGCGCAAAATATGTTCCATTTAGACGTTATAGGCTACAATGCAGTGAATGAGTCTAAACATGCCATTTTTTTGTTACTCATAAATTCAGCATAATACGAAGAGGTCACCGTTGATTTTTTTTTGTTTATTTGACCTAGGTCAACACTTCCGCAATATTGCTTTTGTCATTTGAACTTAATTAAAATTTGACCTATTTTGACCTTTGCCCCCATAACCGTTGGGTGTACGAAAAAGGGAGTTTTTTCATGTTTGAGGACAATCGGGCAACTTTTGAAATTTGACCCCAGATGACCTTGGACGACTTGAATGTGTTACCAAGGATTACAATAGAGATTAATCATCGGGCCTCTCAATATCGCGTTATACCCAAACTTGTTTTATGCATTTCCCCTTTGGCCTTGAAAAACATTACATCGATTACGTCACAAACTCAAATGTGGCCCTTTTATTGCATAACATTTTGCTGGACAGTTTTTTGCAAACAAATGATCCTTAATATCACACCATGGTGGCAAAATTCGAGGCCACATTTGCACTTTTCAACCAGCGGTGCGATACTTTTTTCAATGTGTATAGTTTAGGGTGGGGCTTAATTCATTCAAATAATAATATCTTCAGTGCGTTTGGTCATCACATTAAGATGTCAAGCGAAGCGTGCCCTACACAAAGTGGCCGATGTATGCATTGTGGGTATAATGCAGCGTTGGGGTGTGTGCGTGTGCTAAAGAATGTGATTATTCGAAGCAGGAAGTTGGTAAAGAGCTTGCTAGATTCGCTGATTTTATAAAGGGGGAAATTTGATGTTACTTGATTGAAATTACAAAAAGCATTATTTTTAAGATAAAAGATCAAAATTACCAATAAACTTAAATAAGAATAAAATATAGTTTGTAGCCGTCTTGCTATACGTTGGTCTCTACCATATTTGTGTCGTCATATTGTACAGCCTATACATTATAAGACCAACGTTTATTAAAATAGCTACAAACTATAATTTATGCCCCTACTGCCAAGGAAATATCAGCGACATGCTCAATATTTTAAGAGGTAAACTATTAGATTATTGCTTAAAAACTTTCAGACCTTCAAGTCGGTTGAAATATATTTGATACATTTTAAACCAGAATACAAGTTTGAAATGTGATCAAAATCTAGTTATTGTAAAAGGCGTAACCCAATTTTGCATAGAAAATATCTTCTTCAAACTATAATATAATGAATTTCCATATCTAACTTCTGGATTAACTAAAGCCAAACCCATGAGAGCATTAATAATTGGTATTAGCAGGATGCATTCAACATCCAGTGCAATCATTATTTTGTTAGTATGTCTATTTTTAGACACCCAAAATATCCACCCAAAATCTAAATTTTACACATTCCCTGGATATCCTGCCTGCATTAAAGGTAGAGGACCCGATTTTTAACTTGATGTTTTCTTTTTTACATGAAAGGTCATCCCTAAAATTGTTGCATTCTAAAGTTTGAGTTGCATTAACTCCAATGGTTCTATTTTTAGAAGAGCAAGGTCAAAAGACATGTGCCCATTGAGTAGTACGCAGACTGGTTGGTGGTTAACCACCTTTGGCAGTAATTCACCACATTTTAGCCTACAATTTCCAAATGAAACATTTCTGGCCCCTAATATTTTACAGACATAATGAGAAAAATATGGGGATTCTTCTGATACCAAAATATCTTGATTTGAGAAAAAAATCATAGCCCCAAAAAAGTGATCGGTCATATACCTTTAATTAGCAAAATGGCTTGAATTAATCAAAGTTTTCTTTATAAGTCGGCCCAAAAATGTTTCAAACATGTATCTTGGTTTTAACACAGGAACATATCAATGATATCATTGACCCAGGTAGGCCTACATTGTTCCATAGTTTGATTCCATTTGAGGAAGAAAATTGAATAATTTGTATAAAGTTGTGTATACTGTTACCTGGGGAGGGATTCAAATTTAAGTCAGATAAATTAAAATTATTCTGAGATGGAGAAAACAACAAAATCTGTGACCACAAATTGTAATCTACTGGGTAATGCTTGAACTAGAAATAGAAGGCTGATCACTTCCACTCGAGGTAAGGTGGTGCAGTAGATCCAATTTGCCTGGTCGAACGCTGATGACAGTTGCAAGTGAAATCCCCGGTGAAATCCTCTCCCAGATCACGCAGATGTTTCTCTTGAGCCATTTCTCCCCAAGATGATATCTGTTCAAAAATTGTGACTTCTTTTCCATAGAGTAAGAGTGCTACAGAGATTTGTTGAGCGAGATTGGAAGTGATCAATATTTTGGTTCAAGTATTACCCAATGGATGACCACCAGTGGTGATCCCACAGTCCATTGTTGTCTCCATCTGAAAAGCATGTGAAGTCTAAATGAATTAGTTAGGCATCAAGGAGAAAAATAAGCATTCATGAACCGGGAGCTACTTTTTCAAAAGAAGCTCCCGGTCCTATACTTTACTGTGCAAAAATTGAAAAAGGCCGGGATCTTGGCAATCGTTGGGTAAAAATCTCCCAGAGCCCGCTTATTTTTCTCCATGCTAGGCATAATACAATTGTCCAACTTTTGAGTGAAAAAAAATCATTAAAATGGATAAGGGTCAATCCTATTTCAAATGGCTTAAGAATATCACCTATATTTGAAGCACTAGTGGCAGCACCAGCATCAAAACATTTTGAGGGAGAAAAATTTGGCTTTTATGTCAATTGCCTGAAATTAGCTGAATTTGGTCTTATACATTTCAGACCAATTTAAAACCTAAGTAATTTGGGCATTGAAAAGTCAACATACAATTTATTCACATTTTTTAGGACATTTGATGAGCTGACTAGTGTGGAGGGGCAAGGATCATGATGTGGGTGGGTGCTCCCTCATGGTGCAGCCATCACAGTGTAGCACCCTACCTCCATGTGGAAGTAGGGGTCGAAATCTGCCAGTTTGCCAATAAAACACCATAGCCCTTATTACTGACTTTACCACAAACATTCCTATGTCATTCGGTATGGGTACGCCATGCGACGGCGTATTGCTCCGCATTACCACAAGAAGAAGCGCAAAAGTTCTATGATTGTACAGCATTATTTCTATCACACATCGGTTGATGTGGTCCTTAATTTAAGCTCCCTCCACAGAAGTGTCACCGATATGAGATGGTCCGAACTAGCATTAGCTATTTTAAGAATTGCAAATATAACAAAAGGTGATGAAAAATACATTACAAACCAAAGCCTGATCTGTGT
This sequence comes from Ophiura sarsii, assembly GCA_035610835.1. Taxonomy (NCBI): domain Eukaryota; kingdom Metazoa; phylum Echinodermata; class Ophiuroidea; order Amphilepidida; family Ophiuridae; genus Ophiura; species Ophiura sarsii. Next base: position 16,463,131 of record CM069458.1, on the reverse strand, counting down.
GGGCCGACAAATTACTTTAGTTTTCTGGTTATAAAAGATGGATCAAGCCTCCAAGGTGTAGGTTATTTTATGTTCATCGCTTTATTTTGCATGAAGATTAATTCTTAAATGCTTTTCATATGTGCTCTTTGGTCTTACGTCGAAAAAAGGGCACCTGTTTTTTTTATTAATGTTATTGCATATATATGTTGCAGCCTAACCAACAGGGCTGATTACTGAAATTATGGGCTCTCAAGAAAGTAATTACAAAGAAATGTACACCAATAACCTATTAGATATAAGCCACCCCCTTTCACCAATATATAACCTTTAATTTAAATTACCTAGCAACTGCCATTTAAAACAACTACAAGTCCAAGTTTAGATAATCAAATCGCTCTTCCTCTGCTCGCACAAGACCGGTCTGGAGCCCTGGGCCCTTCGATGTTCCAATATTTGCCATTTTTACTGTCTACTGAGTCGGGAGATTCCGTCCAAGTCCTTGCATATAATTCATGGTTACAGTATTGATTGAGGTTTTGTAGGTATACATTTTTAAATCATAAACGATTGGTCAACATGCAATGCTGTTAATTCTATGTTTAACCAACAACAAAATTGTTGATGAAAATTCATAGTTCATGGTACATGTACTTACATGGTATTTAGTATACTCTACCCTCGCCGAATCATTGAGTGAGCAAAAGGTATACCTATACATGTGCCAAATTTGTTGCATGTAGGCATTTTCAATTTTCAGATTCAGAAAAATGAGTCACGAAAGCACCGACTCAGCACTTCAAATGCTTGACCTGAGCTCTATCAGGCTGATAGGGGTGGAGTCAAACTACATTATAATGCTCATTACATACTAGCCAGTTGCTGGTCCCGGAACCTATACTTGCTAGCTCGAAAAAGTTCGGTGCGACTTATGGTGATTGTCAATTTGCCATACATTAGGTCGTATTGAACTACTACAAATCCCTGGTAGTCGCACAGATGATATTAGATGTTTACCCACAGCCCCGTATGCTGGATAATGGCTGTGTATAATGATTATAATGCCTTCCACATAAAATAAAATGTCCATATAGGTTGAAAACTATGGGGCTCATTACGTTACGTCAATAGCGACCGATCGTTCGAGTTGAATTTGAAGTCATTGGCCACGACCGGTCATTTCCAGTCAAGCGATCTCTTTATCAATGTATCAGGGAAGTCATTGCAGATCGCTGTGAGGGTCGCTATCAGAGGAAGGTTTTTTGGATTATTACGTCATAGGAGCGATCTGGATCGCGAAGCGAGCTTAGTATGTAATCAGTATCAGGATGACTAAAAGGTATTACTCTGGGCTGATTAAGCAAGGCAAAGGCGGGAAAGGATAAATGTGGACAAAAGAAAGAAAGGAGGGTTGAAGGAAAAGAAGGGATGAATATTAACCAACCATACACTTAAATGTTTCATTTGCAAGAAAGATATAATTAAAAATGTTTTATAAAGATAAAGCTGGGGTGTAGCTCCCGGTTCAAACCCCTCCCCAAGAGTGCACGTGTACGTCCAGGCCCGTCAGAACCACTATATTAAGTATGGCAGCTGCCGCACCACTTTTCAGGAGAAAAACAAATTAATGTTGACCATTATTCCATGGAAGTTTTGCATAGTGCTATCAACTTACTATTAAAATGTTTCCAAACTGCTCTACACTGTAGCTTAAAGGGGGAAAGCCCCCAAGAGGGGCGCTTTCTCTGCAAACCATAGGCCTGTCGGAACTAATTTTGAAGTGATGAGGTGGAAACGGTGTACGCCTGTGCAAATGGTTACTTGAGAATGAGTATAAGACTCATATCAGATTTAATGTCACCAGGATTCAACCAAAGAAATGCGAGTATATTTGAAGACAATAAGCATTGTTTTAAAGACCAACAGTTTTTAGATATATATGGTACCAATTTTGTGATAAGGGGGCTGGCATTTTCTTCGGAAGGGGGGGGGGGGGGGGGGGGGTCCCAAAAATGTGGATAGACCCAGACAATTTTTTCATGACCCCCCCTATCCAAGAGCTGCATATTTTTATGACCCCCCCTACCAATACAGTCCATTATTTTGTGACCCCCCCCCCAACACACATTTCAGAAAGCATGCTTTGATAAATTTGTGACCCCCCCATTTTCAATGAAATAATTTTATGACCCCCCCTGTTTTCATGTCAAAAAAACTATGACCCCCCCCAGTATATTTGGGACCCCCCCCCTTCCGAAGAAAATGCCAGCCCCCTAAGGGCAAATTCATCTTATTAGGCTCTGGTATTGTCAAAATGAAACATTGGTCAGCCAGGACACATAATGAGAGAACAAAATCATGAGTGTTTAATTCCTACTGTTACCTGTTGGAATCCAGCTAGAATCCAATCCAATAAAGATATGATTATGAAAACCTCCAGTGTAGCTAAGAAAAAAAAACCCAGTGTAGCTAAGAAAAGGATACAGTGCATTTATATCTTATATGTACATCAGAGAAGGGCTCCTTCCATGTAACCAAATCAGAAAAAAATCATGATTGTGTTAACAATATTTTCTGTTGCATAAAAATATCATGTTGCTGAGGAATATCAAATAAAGTGAGCTGACAGCTAAAATATTGACAACCTATTTAAGGATGAATTTTTAATAACACGATAATAATCAAAATGTACATTTTCTACTTTTTACTCTTTTAAAAATTAACACATTTTATAATACCTGCAGCAAAAATCGGTGAACTCATGCTATGAGAACAACAAATGAAAACAAAGTGTATAGCGTGATGTACATATTTTGTATACAACCTTTATGCAGAGTGCACACATTTGACATTTTCTATGCAATCTGCATATTTTTGAATACCAGATGGTCAATTGAAACCATGGGCATCAATTCCACAAGCAGAGAGGAGCAAACTTTTTCTTCCAAATTGAGACAATACGGACCGAATGTTTCCTTTGTGGGAGATTTTATCACTTATGACTGAACCACACAATTTTTCCAAACTGCAGAACAGAATAATCATGTAGATAGCTTTTCAGTATGATTGAAAAGCAGCATCAACCCATGGTGTAAGAAATATATCCTCATTCTAAAGATTCGTTAAATCCCTTCCCTCATGCAGGGCTTGAATTAATCGAAGGCAATGCCCCACCTAGAAGCCTTGGTGCCCTCAATTTTTGGCTGTTTTTACTCCATTCAAAAGTACATAATGGCCTTGGATAAAGTTGGTGCCCCTTTCAAATTGCCTGCCCTTTTCATTTCTTATTTCAAGGCCTGCCTTCATGTTATTACTCCAGCAAAACGGTAACAAATCTGCAGGCTGCTAGGGTGACGAAGGCACGAAGCGCAGAGCTAGATACCAATTGGAGTTTTAAGTAGGTAGTCTGATGAGGTGGCGTTTTCACTTATGGATCAAGTAATCATGTACAAAGTAGCAGTAGAATTAAATCAATGTAGGTTGCTTTTAGTGTCTCAACCCTACCCCCATGTGTGTTTTGGGACCCTAACCACCAGGGCATGGTTTTTTTAAATAAAACTATTGGAGGAGAAAAACTGGTCAAATTAGGGGAGAAAGTCCAATTTTACAAATGTATCCACTCCGGGAGTAAACACAGGAAACTGTCCCTGCCTGTATTGTGTTACACTGCAAATTATGAATACGTAGTTTTGGACAGCGTGTACTATTGAACATTTACTTTTGTGTTGTGTACTATTCCAATAGTACACAACACACAAAAGTAAACACAAAACTACACTCTGTCCAAAACTACACATTCATAATTTGCAGTGTTAGAGCCATAGAATAGAGCTAGATGTCTACGGTGTTAACATTGGTCTTTGGTGTGTGCACTGTAGTATCCTGTATACGCGAAGGTAACCCTGCCCCCGAAACCGGACACTTGAACTATGACACATTCAGCCTGTTTTTATTAAGCTAACCGGCTTTAAAAAAAGGCGGTTAACAACCGGTTGATCACGTGAGCGAAATGTTTTTATTGCGATCCGACGGCCAAACTTGCCAGCTGCCGTTGACTTCATCAATAAATGCAAGGGAAAGGTCATACACATCTGTTTGCGAGTGAAAATTTCGTCTGCGCATGCTTTGTCATATATATTTTGTTTTTAAACACAAATTCCAACCTTGATCAGTGGCGGATCCAGGATTAAAATTTACGGGGGGCTGACCAAGGTTTTTTTAATTGGTACCCAAAAACAATCGTAAAAGGTCCCCAATTTGTTTGCCATCAGCTAGTGAAATTCTGCTAAGTGGGGGGCGGGGGGGGGGGGGGGGGGGGGGGCGGGGTAGCTATGTGGTTTCCTATAACCGACATGTCGCAAATATACCAACGGAACCTACCTATGCCTCTGAAAAAGTTAAAGTGGTACACAAAAAAAGACTATTGTCAAATTTTACGGTGGGCGCCCGCCTACTCTGCCCCTCCCTGTATCCGCCACTGAAAATTCTTCTTAAAGGTTAAAATTATATTTTAAAATAATCAAAACTTGATAATTGTATTTTTATTGCATTTTCAAATGAAATTATCATTATATAAGTTTGCCATCTCTTCAAACGAACTTAATATAAATACGCCAGCTGATTGAAAATTTGCAGTACATTTTAAACCCGTAGTAATGGCTTTGTTGCTCCACGAAAAGAACTCTTTTTCTTTAAAAAAAATTGATGCGCAGTGTTGTGTTGTATTTCTGGGAATAATGGCGGCGTACATGTTTGTGATGGGTTTACAAACTACAAACTTGCTACGCAAAGGTCATTTAATTGTCAGGTGATCGTGCATCGTGCCCACTTCCGCTTTTCCACCGGCAAATGCGATGAGCTGGAACTGTGTGTATTTATACTGGCGAAAGACGGCTTTTCTTAGTTGGTTTCAAACGCTATTATCCTTCGTTTTGAAGGATAAAAGGCGGCTAAAATCCAGGGAATAAAACCGGTATGAGCGGGCAAATGCCTGTGAAGGTGTGTTTTTATTGGGGAATTTTAATCAGTTAGCAGCACATGCCGTCTTTTTTACTTCAGTAAAAAACAGGCTGTAATTATCCGGTCAGTGGGTAAGCAGAACTCTACAGTGTGTGACTAGTACAAGACATGTTTTTACTAGAATAAAAGTTACATAATTTATGTGTTGGAATCATAAGTGTTTCACTAAGTGAGGTTTATCTAATTTAGTATTGTGTAATATTATGCAGAACAAAAGATCCTTATAATTTTAAATAACACCGCAAGCTATATCACTGCTCCACACTGACTTCTGAAGAGAAAAAAATCTTGTTTATATACGATTTTCAAAAGATCTTTTGTAGCAAAAGACAAGATTTTAATACAAGCTTTTGGAAACAGATTATCCATCATAACACATTTTCAGGGTCCTAAACTTATTTCAAATGCAAATATTTGACAATGGGCAATGTAACAAAATGGCCTGTCCAATAGTTCATGTTACAAGTCTAGGGAAACATACCCAATTATCTGAAGATAGGTGCTGAAGATTAATAATTACCACAATACAACTGATACATCTGGGGCATAAAACAAGCTACTTGTTATACTTACTAACTATAACTAAAATGGCAAGACTGGTTGTCTTCAATATCCAAGTAATTATAAAGCAAGTGGGTGAAAATAGCAGTAATTTGAACGGAGGAAATTAGCCAAGAACAACTATAACAAATATTTTTAACTACAAAATAAAGAGAGACTTTAGCTAACTGGGTTTTTTTAACCCTAATCAGTAAAGCTAGTTTTTTTGTGCGTATCGGGGGGAGGGGGGAAAAAGTGCTATTTTTTTGACCCGAAAAATCACCCAGCACCCCCCGGGATTCGATCGCCGGACCATCCGCACCCAAATCTGTCCCTCTACCAACTGAGCTAACTCCCTAGGTCATATGCGGCCACAAACTCCGTGGCCACATATGCCTGCGGTAGGTGACGTCATCGCGGCTATGCAGCAGCACGTGCCTGGAGATAGTTTCTGGCAGTGAGATTTAGTGAGATTCAGTGCGGTTAGGGTTAAAGGGCCACAAAATTGAATTTGTGATTTTGTGCATTCAAGGACGCCCCATCCCCATACCTATAAAAAGCAAAACATCAGACGATGACAGCCATGCGAAATCAATAGTGGCAACCCCTGGTATCGTAAGAACACACCAGCAACACTATTGAATGATTAAAAAAAAGCGTCCCAGGATCCGGTGTTTCATGAAAAAGCAGCATTCTCTTCTATAGCAGGTTTATTTCAAATGTCATATTTCAGAGAGAAAAAAACATTTGTAGTATAAATCAAAATTCAAATGTTTAACTGTTAAAACAATGTAATTTGTGACAAAAACAACAAGTGACCAAGGTGAGCTTCTAACTCACGCGTTGAAAAATCAAGTCCTGGTACCAGCAGCTGTTATGTTAACGGTACGATGCCTTAACCATTCGGCGTGGTAGATGACTATTTCCGTCGCGAAGATTTAATATATACATATTACTTTTATTTAATTCAAATTGTCATTATTTACCCAATAATCATAAAACTATATCATAATTCTCGCCAAGTATTGCATAATATTATTGTTAATGCCTATGACTATCCCTTTTCTACCATTTCGCCTCAAAATTGCGACTAATCTAAAATTACCGGACATGTTTAAGAACTGTTTTATTTAACTTGCAAAAATGCAAAGGATGGAAGTTGGTTATCCATCCATTGGGTTTAGGATTATTTAATTTACTTGTACCTACTTAGTCGGAATGTGATATTTAGAATTGTAAGATGGGTATCCGCGATTATGAGTTAAACCAACACAATTTGGCAAATCGTGTCCAGCGTCATCTGCAAAACATTGCGAATTTGAGACCAAGTGCTATAGAATAGAAACCAGCCCTTGGAGCAGAATGCGGATACATACTGCACAATCTCAGTTTGTTATAGAATTATTGTACAATGTATATGGGTGATTCTTTTAATATGGGGGCCAGAGTGTGACATTAGGTTAAAATTTTCAAAATGAGTTATGAAAACCATCTTTTCATTATTTGACACTCTGAAACCCATATTTCACAAAAATACAATAAGTTTTAATGAAACATGATTCATATTTGGTTACCAATATGGTGAAGTAGGACACACGACACAAATTTCACCTGTAACAGTGACACCACATGGTTTATTTCTTAGAGCTCTCACAAACTGGACAGGAGAGGTATGATAATGATATGTTGGTTTTTAACAACCATTAGTGACCAGTTTGTTACTTAGAAAAAACATTGATCCTAATCCTTTTACAATACTAGTCAAAAATGAGAATTACATGTCTAATGTTTAGACAAATTATGACTAAATGTCCTTATTGACTTTTTGTGCATGAAAGTTACCCTGACTAATAACAAAGTGCCATCTTTTGTTTGAAAACAAGTTTAATAATCAAGGATGCATTAATTAGTCAAGGCAAGGTTCAAAAATACTACTGCAATGCCATCAAAGTCTATCTAAAGCTCAATGTTTCACAATATTTCACCAGTAACAATGACACCAAATGTATGGTGTCACTGTTACAGCGTGATAAAAATTCAAGTCAAACATGACAAAAAACATCCAACTCAGTTCTGTTTTGGTGATTTTAAGTCAATAACACAGCCTTGTGAATTTACACGACAGAATATCACAATAGCAGAAATAAATTAGGGCCAATTTCAACAAAAGTAACAGTCAAATCAGCAACCAGACACGCTGTAATTTGGATCTTGGAGTCAATGTTACAGTGTGACTGCAAGTATTTTAAGCTTATCAAAATTTGCACACACAAATGCAGTGTGAAGTGTAAAAATTGCAAGTTAAAGTATTTCTCCCATGATATCACACATGTGCACATACATTTTAGCATTCTATTTGGTAAGTTTGGGTATGAATAGTAAAGAAACACAAGAAACAGATCACGCTGTAACGCTGTCAAATAGTGCTGACACCAAATGTCGAACAGTCTCTGGTTGCCCAGCGAAGGGCAAATTCTTGGGGATTTTGCACATAGTACTAGCTGTAGCATCCGCGGCTTTGTACTACAAGTGTTTCATTTATAAAAACTAGTTTGATGCCTTCAATAAAATCCATGACAGTATCACGCTGTAACGAATTTTGGTGACACCAAAATATGCAGTACACATTACTTTCATGAGATATTTTCTCTATTCGGGTAAATATACACACCACCTGTTTTCAGAAGTGAAGTTTATATAAGAGATGTGCAAAAATATATATTTCATAGAATCTGAAGCTTTCATTCTTCTGTTTCGGTCAATCAAAGAGTCCATTCACACCTGTAACAAACGCTGACACCAAATGTTACAGCGTGATGTTGCAGGGATGTATGAATTAAAAATGCGATATAAGTAAAATGGGACAAATTCAAGGAAAACCTTCGCCATAGTTTTGATTAATGGATCTCTGCTTTGTATTTTTCAAATAAACTTGTTCAATTTTAACTTGTATTAAAGGAATTATTTTAACCATTGTGAAGTACATGTAAGTTTTCAACCTGTTTTCATGTCACGCACATTTCCCAAAAAACATGATGACTCCACACATACTAATCAATTTTACTTGTTATAGAAAGTAAGTAGTTCAGCTGTAATAGACTTTTATTTATTCTAAAAACTATTGTTATTCATTATCAAGCAACAAATCTTGACTCATATTTCTCAATTAAATATAAATGCCAAACATTTGAAAAAGGAGGTGGAATTCATGACTGGTACCCATAAAAAAATAAACACCCTTATGTGCTGGTGAGTGGTTACATTGATTTTGATGATTTGATACATGATTGATTATTTCAATATTTGGTTATGAATATAATATCAAGATTTCTAAAATGATCTTTAATGTTAAAAATAAAGTACAAGTTTGATTGTACTTGTGTCTATTTGAAGAGCTGTTTTACAAAAGGGCTTACATCCACTTTTGCATGTTACTCATTTGCATTATTGAATGGATGGCTATTCATTATGTGGAATGTGGCTTGTATTGTTGGTGCCTCAATCAGCATGCATGGATGCACTAATCCAAGTCTTAGAAACAGTAATGAACACAGCCATACAATAACTTGATTAATTCCATGGACTTTTCAATGCAAATTCACTAACATGTGGGGGTGTTCTGTGGGCCCTTATGCAAAAAAGCTCTTCATTTATGAAAAGGCTTTTAATTCCTTCATGTCGTAGAAAGTGATAAAACCATTTTTCAGAGTAGGCCTATATGTGCATCACCAATCTACAACTTGTGTTCTGTGCGTCCTTGTGGTATATTTCACTTGGGCGTTGCTCTCATGAAATAAATCATGCAGATGACCCGAATGTCATTGTAGATGGAGTGTGCATATGCCGCCAACATGTAATTAAATTTAGTTTGAAACAAATGCTTTACAGTAATACAGTTTCTTGTGTTGCACACTTCTATGGTTACTGATACTTAGCAATGTATGTCCTAATTAAGGATTGATTTCATAACTTAATATTTCGCTGTAGAAACTTTTAAGAGACACTTTGTTTTCTGCTGCTTGACATCTGATTTTGATAAAATATGAATCAGGCAAAGAATTCATGCATCAGAAGAACATGGTGTTGAATTTTTGTTTGAAAATTCCAAGATGGAAACTTACTTTTTTCCATACGGGTATTGACAACTAATCTGTTGTCTTCCTTAGTTGATTGTGTTTGATCCAGAGCTAGTGTTTCTAGGTTGTTTGACGTCAATCACGTCATCGGATGATGAAAGGTGATCGAGTTGGTACGCCCCTCTTGTCCCCATTCATAAGTGCTTTTGTAGGTCTGTGACGCCTCGCCTCCCAATCCATATGTCTTCATGTATCCATCTTGTGATCCAGAGGGCGTCATCATCAACATCCGATGACGTCATAAAAAAACCCCTAAAAACACTAGCTCTGGATCAACCACAATCCACTGATAGAGACAACAGATTAGTTGTCGAATCCTATATGGAAAAAAGTTTGCTACTTGGAATTTTCAAACGAAAATTCAACATCTAAGTGAGAATAAATGTTGAATCTATTGGCAATCTCAAGACATTCTATTTGTAATTGAGATCTTAGAAGAGGAATTCAGCCAGTTAAAAAGAATTACAGCTGGATCAGGCTTCTCGTTAAGGTTTGAAAATTGCGCGTCCATGTGGACGTGGACGCAAGTTTGCCGATGAGGGGGCAACAAATCGCGTCCAAACATGTGTCCGTCCATGGGCTGATTGTAAGGGTCCCATCTATTGTCGAAATTGTGTCTGACGTCATCCGTTGTGTTTCAACTTAAATCCAAGATGGCGGCTCGCCGGCTTATAAACCCGGAAGTGAACATCTGCGGCGAAAATCTCATTTTAGCAAGCCTAAGTGTAAGAAAATGCACATATTTGACTATATAAACCCATTTGCCATTTCCAGTGAATCTCCAATATAAATTTGCATTTTATAATTAAGATTGATTTAGCTGACAATTTGTTTTCTTCTGTTAACCCTAACCCCCCTGAGTGCTAAAAAATGCTAATCCAAAGTCCCTCTCCAAACGCATGCGCCGTCGGTTTTCGATGACGTAGTCAACCGAGCCTACATGTATATAGTGAGCGCGGTATACTGCGCGAATGTGTAGCTGAGAGCCGTGGCTTAGTGGTTGGGACTTGGGGCTTGAGAACGGAGGGTCCCCGGATCGAATCCCAGCAGGTTCCCGGAGATTTAGTTAGTGTTTTTTCCTCGAAAATTGTGATCCCGGTCAAAAACCCTAAACCGGAGTTAGGGTTATCACAATGTTAACCAGTCTAGTTAATAATTCATTTCATACAATAGCTTTTAAAGCTGGTATCAAAAGAGTTAAAGATGTATATCATATTCAATATTATGCTGTTAATATGAGAAATGTATTGACTTTGTATCATATTATGGTATCATTCAAAGCCTTCCAAATAAGTGGAAACTGAAATTGATAAGGCTAAAGATTTAGTTATTAAATACAAAACAGAACATTAATAACAACTCCTGGAATATGCAATATTTTAATCTGAAACAATTAACAATACAATACCATCAAGCCAGCTATATTACGAGTGTTTACTGGAAATCCCAAATAAAATCAACTGGGAAAATATTTAATCTCTTCCTTTCCAAGTAACAATGAGGAAAAAATGAGATATTTCCAATTTAAACTTCTACATCGTATTATTCCAAGTAATTCCTTTCTAAAATCTGTAAAATAAAAAGTATTGATGATGACAAGTGCCATTTGTGTTTAAAAGACCAAGTATTGAACATATGTTTTGGCTATGCCCTTTTTATAAACATTTTTGGCAAAATGTTGAATTATAGATAAAATGATACACTGAGAACTATATAGCATAAAAGTTGATTGTAAGGATGTATTTTTAGGATTTTCAAACCACTCTAGATATAATATTAATAAATTATGTGTTTCAAAATCTGTGTCAAAGTAGTATTGACTCAAAGATTAAAGATGACAAAAACTATTTCTATGACACAAAACAAGTATAGCAATTTTGAAAACAAATGTTAAGGATTTATTTTATGATTGAGCCCTACTTCCTCCTAAACATGTAAATGATTGCATATGTTCATGTTGTACAATGGTTGTAAATCTCTCACACATGTCTGTCTTGTATAGTCTTTGTTTTACTGTCCCATACTCCCAATTGTTTTGTTTTATTGTCTTTATATAATTTTGTGTTAACATGTTAGCTTTAAAGTATATTTTTGAATGAAATGATTTGTATGTTGCACACAAAAAACTAATAAAAGAAAAAGAAGAAAAAAAGATGAATCAAAAAGTTAACCATCCAAACATCTGTTGATGGGCCTAAATAAGCACTTAATTGTAAAGAATTTACCATAATACTGCGCTCAGGAAATATTTTGGCAGTATCTCCAGCTACCAAGCGTCGAATTAAGCAAGTGTTTTTTTCACACATTTTAGTATCCAAAACACTCTTAACCCCTTGCATGAATTTTAAAATATACCATCAACACTTTAAATAACAAGGACAACTTAAAATTGCCCTGACCTGCTACTGGCTATCAAATAATCGTCGATCCAAGCGTCGCAATCCAAATGCTCGCATTCATCCAAAGGTTGAATGCAGTCTTGCGATGCGCTGCATTCCAAATCAACAGGCACATAACGCTGTCAAGGGAATTGTTTGAAATGATCGACAATTATTAGTTTTGATTATAATAGGTTATGGGCATATTTACAGTGTATAATACAAAATTATGAGTTTGAGCCCCAACAATGTGGCCGTGTGTTGAGATCGTAAATTGATACAGCACTTAATACTCATCGCCAATGTCAACAACAAATCCCAACAGAGGAGCAACACAAAAATTATTTTGATATGTGGGGATTTGGAAAATTCAAATCTTAATGACAGATGATATAGGCCTACCCGAATTATGAAACTGACACGAGTTGAGACTGACCAGGGCGGAAGATAATACAATAGTAATTTACTACAAGGATTTTTAAAAGCATTTCAATATTATATTTTATGTGCACTGATGGTGCACCAAAAAAGGATGGGAATGGGAACACTGCAAGAAATAACTGCCTAACAACACAGAGAGCAGGTCCTTTTACCTCCTTGAATTAATGGAAATAAAAGCCAAAATACCCAGCCAGTGACCTGAAGTATCCAGAACCAGTTTGACAATACCAGTATTTAAATTATGTGATATTTCTTGAACAAGATGAGTGGCTTCACACTATGTCAGTAGCTGAGAAAGATGTAGAATCTAGGTAGTGTATACAACTTCTGCACTCATTCTGTGTGGAGTAAATTGAAGTTCCAATTTGCTATGTTGGTGTGTGTGTGTGGGGAGGGGGGGGGGGGGGTTGTTGTGGGGACGTGGAGGTGTACATGAGACTGTTTTCCGAGTGTTTGGTTGAATTGATTTTATGAGTGTTCAGTAAAATTGTGTAGACTTGCAACATTTAGATTGGATCAGAACTGATTGTCAAAACTGAGTGTCAGAACTGATAGACCTCATCAGTATTGTCATTAACAAAGCCTCGTTTGTACCCTGTTGAAATAATGATGGATCTGATTGTATGCAAGAAATACCATAATATCTGGGGATAGAGAATATTTTGGGAAATTGCAGATAGCATAGATTAATATGATAGTTTAATTAAATGATGTCATTGCTATTCTGTCAGGTTTACAAATTTGACAGGAATTTTGAGAATCCATGCTCACCAGCAGAAAGAAATTCAAGAATCTTCACAGGGGGGGGGGGGGGGGTGTGTCTTCCCTTTTGTATGTGATGCAGCAATGTGATGGGTCTGAAGGGGTGTTTATTGAAGAAATATAGTACCAGGCGTTAGTAAAAATGTTGCAAGGCCTAGAATACAATAATTTTGGTGGCGGTTGTGACGTGGTTTCCCCAAATCAGCGCAAACAAATTAGCTCTCGATAACCGAAGGTGCCAATCATCTCAACGGTCAATCTCGACCGACACGACTCAAATATTGAGGGGGGAGGGGTCTTTGGTGTCAATCGAAGTTTCAAAAAGAAGTACCTGTCTGGCCGGTGAGTAACATTTCAAACTCATTAATTGAAAGTTCCGGGTTTGGGCAATGGTATTTCTGCAGGGCAGGTACTTTCTGCAAACGACACACCCAAATGGTGGTTGGTGGTTAAAAAAAAATTAATCAGAAGTTTCAGCCCTCTGCCCTATACCTGGTGTCTGATATTAAATGTATGAATTTATTGCATAAACATCTTTCATCCATGTAGCTTGTTGGTTGTATGCCCAGAAAATATCCACAAGGAAGTTCAATTTACACTGGGTAACATTTTTGAGGGTGAAAAAAAATATGATGGCAAAAATGTGTGCTAAAGTAAAGTCATCCAAACAAGTAACTAACTATACAGGTAATAAATGGGCTTCTAACTCTAAAAATATATGTCCTAATTAAAAATATTAAATTATAAAGTTGTTGAAACATTTTCTTTAATATGCGATATTGCACGCTAGAATCGGGCGATTATTAAGGAAATGACACTCCCAAATGTAAGGTGAAGTCCGATATTCATTTTCACATTTTTATTTTCTACACGCGGACCCATCAACGGGTACCTTATCGATTACTGGTAGTGCAATTGGGGGATGCAAGCGCAGGTTGGACAGTCAGCCGTATGGATCAATACGCCACACACACGCTACCTGTCAAACTCTCCCCCGTGTTGAAATGTAAAATGTGAAAATGAAATTGTGACTCAGTCAATAGTTAGGTCACCCAAGCCCTATATGAAAGCTATGAAGATTGTTAAACGGGGTCAGTCGTCACAAACATGCACAAACACAATAGTCAAACGACCTTGCTATTGTCATGCTATTGTCAACACTCCCTACACAGAGGTCTGCAGTGCAAATCTGTACGATTTTCGCCATGTAATGTCTATGGCAGATTTCATTCCGTGGTATAAAGCTATGAGGTTTCCGTAGTCTTCGCTATCTCCAAGCAGATAGAGCAATACGTACATGGACTTTTTTGTAGACGAGGGTTCATTTCATGATTTGGTGAGGTTTAGAATGAGTTAGGATTCCTGTAATTTTGAAGACAACGGATTTTCAAAACGTGAATTTTCCGACATTGTACGACAAAAATTTGGTCACCAAACGTGTTTAAAACTATACATTTTACCGTTTTGTAGATGTTATTGACCCTCCTCTAAAATTCTACATGATTTTTAACACGTTTCTTAGTTTTTGAGATGCCCAAATAGACCATTTTCCGAAGCTATTTCTAGCAAATATTGCAGTCACCAAGACTCCATTGTTTTCTTGCGTATAACAAAATATGACATGCAGCGTGACCTCCCTACTGGCTGTGACTTTCCCTTACATTTTAGAGTGTCACTTCCTCAATAATTACCCGATCCTAGCGTGCAATTTCTGATATTAAAGAAGACAAATTTTTCAACAACTTTATTATTTAATATTTTTAGGTAGGATATATATTTTTAGAGTTAGAAGCCCATTTATTACCTGTATAGTTACTTTTTTTGATGACTGTAGTGTTGTAGGCAGTAAATCAATGTAATTTACAGCAATTTTCACTCTTGAGTCCAATTTTCAAGGGTGAAATTCAAAGATGAAGGGTATTTCACCCTCTGTACAGGGTGAGTGAAAACACCCTCTGCTTCAACTTCATCTGCAAGGCTAAAGAGCGAGTGGGAAGAGATAGTTTACACACACATTTTACTTATCACCAACATGAGAACCCAGCAAGAATACTGTTAAGTAAATTGTGCTTTTCATGCCAATTTATATTGGTAGGTAGATTTCTCTTTGAATGAAGTATTACATTGTAAATTAATTATTTATGTGTAAATCCTGATCCGATGGTCTGCAAATATTTCACTCCCGGCCATGTTGTGCGCTGTGCGTGCTTACAAAGATTACGCTCCGCGTGCTTACAAAGATAACACTCCAATTTTGTGTATGAAAAAAGCTTAAGTGTGACTATTTTAACTCCTCAGACATTTTTCAATTGCCATTTTTTCAGATATTTCGTGATACAGGGTGTCTCAGATTGATCTATACTGAGGTAAAAAAAAGCTTTTTAGCTTGAGTGGTTTTAACCTTCCTTTCTTTGGCGGGAGATTTGAATGTAACTAGGAGGTGTGGGGTTCATTGTTTGAAATGCTGGTAGTACTAGAGAGAATAGCTGTAAAGATGAATTATGTGAGCCAAAATATGAAAATATGTTTTTATCAAATCAATTTTTGATTATGTCTTGCGGCTTGCCACAGCGGAACAAAAAGAGGTATCTCAATGAAATAACAGAATAAGTAGAAAACATTTTCACCATCATATTGCAAGTGTTTAAATTTGAAACACTATTTGTACCGTAATGCCATAGTTAGGAACAACTACACTACTGTACACATATTGTGTAATTGTAAGCATTTTTGTAATAAAATGTTCTTTTGACGAATCCAATAAATCGTACTCACTAGTTACGTTTCGATTCCTTACTGAGCTCGAGTCTTCATCTGGAGTCGTCAGAGAGTCGAAACGTAACTAGTAAGTTATTGGATTCGTCAAAAGAACATTTTATTACATATTTATGAACAATCCTGATGAATCTATATCAAGTTGTAAGCATTTTTGCTTACAGCTGTAAACTATGTGAAGACTTGGCTGAATTTGAATCTAAATTTTACTGGATCAGATACGTACCATACAAATATCTGCATATCCTCATCCACAACATCTAGTTGTTTACCTATAGTATAAAATCAAGTCTCATGAAAACATCTAATCCAAGTTCCAACTATCAATCAATGGCAACAACATGCAGTGCACATAAATAGAGCCCATTCCCATTAATCCAATCAAGTCAACAAGTCCAAAAGGATTTCGAATTATTTAAGATGAAAACCAAACCAAGCATTACCATACTTGTAACTCTCATAGAAACACTACAGACAAAATGTTTAAAGTCTATTTTACTGTTGCACTAGGGGCTACATTGAATTCTTACTGTCATCAAACTTGTTATAAATGAACGCAATATTATTCTGTTCCTTTGAGCTGCAAACCCTGGCAGCATTGCATTTTTTCAATTTGATTAAGGATTGGGGAGGGTACTCCCAATTTTTTTAAAGTATGACACATTTTGGTGAATTTTAGGTAGTTATTATAAATGTTTATCCCTAATGCTCCCAGGGTGGAATGTAGGATAAAGCTATTATGGTAAAGATATGGGCGAAATTTGGAAGGGGATAGGGGGGGGGGGGGGGTGATCCGCTCTGCTGGCAGTGGAATTCAGGATTCAAACCCAGGTCCACCAGCACGGGAGAGTCTGTACATGTACCTAGTCCACTTGGCAGGGTATTATTGTCCAAAAACTATGTAAGAAATTTAAATTTTCAGAGATTTGATGCAGACAGCTTTGAAAAATAAACTGGTTAACAACCTCCATCTTTGAATAATGATCCTCATAAGAACACCTGTCTGTAATTGCATGGGTAAAAATCTTATTATTTTCCCCTATAAAGTTATCTCAATGATGATGCCTTGTATAGATGGGGTGACAGGTGACGTCACACCGGGCAAAACGTGGCTAGTTGCCATTATTCTTTGCCCGGCAGTTTGCGCACACATCCTGTTTTGTTTAGGACCCATGCTTTTAAAACTCGCGCCAAAGCATTATAAAGGGCAATACGGCATAGCGGACAGTGTTGTGGTCATATGGTGTTCCCTCAAGCGTGTATCGACAGTCCAGTCCCTTCGACCGTTGCGTTTGTTGATAAACATTGGATGTCAACAACGGTCACCTCATCTATAGTCTGTGAAAGCCACCTTCAGTAGCTTACAATGACTGTAGACAGTGCTGATGCAATGTACAAAATGTAGTATTTCATGCCAAGAGTAAGACTGCATGACAAAGTTTGAAGTTGTAGATTTTGCCATTCTAAAAGTAATGGATAGAGACACCAATAACAAGTAACTGAAGTACCTCTTTGACCACATATATTCACAAAGCATAGATGTCCACAGCCCAATCTGAGAATCTTATTTGTAATGAGATTGAGAATTGAACACAAAAGTGGGTTAAAGTGTTCCATGAAATATTAAATCATAATTATGAGTACTTTTGTATGACTTAACTAGATAATTAGATTTAACTACAAGCTAGGGAAGTACACGTATGGAGATCCACTGTAAATCAAGCATCTTTTTGATTACAAAATGTATTTTGTGCTGAAATAAAAAATAAATCTTAAATTTTAGATTTTAAATAATAAATTACATCACATTGAACCTCACCTACCTACGATAAATAATGACATAATTATTTAGATTCATTTTCATTAAAAAAACCTTGAAATATGTTAAAACACTTGCGAGAAAGAAAAGCTTGGACTAGAATTTGTATGTGAACAATATTCTATGAGTAATAAGAGATTTTGTAATGTTTATAGCGCTGGTCACCATCAATTGCTTTCAGCCATCCAAGGTAATTGAAAACAGATAGTGTCCATCTAATCTTTGTTTCCTCTTATTTCAAAAACAAAGCAATCCTAACAATTGTACAATAAGCATTGATTTATGATCATGCTATATTACAATCATGCGAATAGTATGATACAGGGGAAATAGCCAGATTTTTTTATTCCTAGATGTTTGTCTGACATGTAACATTCATAAGTTCAAATGTTACGAATTACGGCGCACACACGGAGTGCATCAGACACTTTCAATGCACTCCACATATTTTAGTTTCCTGCTTCCTGATTGTTTCGACACCACTAAGAGTCTATGAATGAAGTTTAAGTCCATTGAACAGTCATCTTCAATTATTATTATGGCTGTACATGTAGGTCGGCCCGGAGTGATGTTACATGCCGTTTGCTGATGTAAACAGTCGCTTACACAGCCTCACGCGATTCAGTAGGAACGATCATGTGTATGGTCGAGTAGAGCGTAGAAATGGATGTGTTAAAATGTTTTGCTTTGTTGTCAACGGGAAAAGACAAAAATACTCGGATGACCGGGGCGACCTATATGTATAGCAGACCTGTCAACTTCTAAACTCACAAAACTGTATTCTAAATTCCAAAAGTTGTATTTTCCCATACATAACTGTATTTTGACATAATGACACCTAATCAAACTTGTAACTAAAACTAACTTGAATGGGTTTTTTAAAACTCCAGCGGACGAAGTCAAAGCCATAATTTAAGCTGAAACTCGGCTTTCGCTACATAAAGAACATGGCGGACAAAGCAGCCTGGAAATATTGCCGATGCCAAGCGGTTTTGTATGCAGTGTGCTGATTGGTTGTAAATGCTGTTGTTTTTAAGTCCCAAACCAAGACACGCTATTGTAGGAGATCGGGCCTGGCCTATTGTAATTCATGGGGCTTTGATTGTGCTCCAGTCTCATTCGCAGCTGTTTCCGAGTTTTTTCACAGAGCTTTGGATTGTGTGCAGATGCAGATGCCAAGCGATTTTGTATGCAGTGTGCTGATTGGTTGTAAATGCTGTTGTTTATAAGTCCCAAACCAAGACACACTATTGTAGGAGATCTGGCCTGGCCTATTGTAATTCATGGGGCTTGAATTGTGCTCCAGTCTCATTCGCAGCCGTTTCCGAGTTTTTTCACAGAGCTTTGGATTGTGTTCTACAGTCTCATTCGCAGCAGTTGTCAAGTTTTTCATTATTAATTTTTTAATGGGAAAGAGGAAAAAACATATTTTTGTGGGAACAAAACGTAGTGTCGTATTTTCAACAAATGTTTGTACTTAATACAGCAAAATTGTTCTACGGTATTTGGTAGGTTTGATATAATATTAGTAGTCATTGATCCACTACAATATTGTCAATTCATTGATCCACATTAATATAATATGTGAAATATACCTAGGGGAGATATGCACTGGACAAAAAATGATGCATGCCTGATGTACAAAGTAAAAAGGTTATTCGTCTACAAAGCTGATAGCTCCAGTTGTGGATGAATCCATTTCCTTGTGATGTTATGGTGTACAATATTTTGCATAATGTTTAATAAACTGTGTTTTTTGTAATTATGAAAACCATCAATGTTTTTTCAAAATCAACCCATTAATTTGTTCATCAAATTTGTGTTGAATAGACTTGGTTAATTCACTCATCCAGTATTAAACACACTTGAAGCCAAATTCTGAAACTACCTGTACAACTGGGATTTGAACAAACAAACATACAAGACGTGGAGGATGACCTTTGTACGTCAAAGGTCATCCTCAAACCTTTTTCAAGAACAAATAGTGTTTCCTAAAATTAACTCCTTATAAATGCTAAGCACTTCTAGAAGAGATCCAATGGAGCCTGTACCCTCAATTGGTAGAGCAACTGAGAAGGTCCACTCTTACCAGCCAGATCCTTATGGGAATTGAGATGTGAGATTTCTCCATCTTATCTCTATTTCATCTGTCACCAAATGAACGTGTGCTAGTTCATCCAGGGTGAACTGGTTGAAGTGAACCTATGCCTTTAAATTAATTATGTACCAAGGACTCCAATTATGCATTTTACGAAGTTCAAAATTAATATTGTTAAACAAAACATAATATCAATCCCAACTCCACTTTACAGAGAAAGTTAAGGTACAGTGTACCAAGGACTCTGATTTTACAATGTTCAAATAATATTGTTCAATATCATCATCAATCTTAACTCAACCTAAAAGAGAAAGTAAGTGGCCCAAATAGAGTTTGCATTCATATTGAATATTCATGGTCTCAATTTATTTATTTAGTTAATGAATTAATAAATATTTTAATTAAAATTAATTAATTATTAATTATTCAATATGATAATAATTTATGTTTATTTATATCAATTTGTTCATTCATTTTTTTAATATTTATTTATTTACTTTTCTGATTCATTTTTTATTTAGTAGACAGACAACTGGAGAAATGGTCTACAGTCAACACAATAAGTAAGGGGTCGTCCATAATTTTCACAATTTACAGATATGCACAAAGCATACATGTACATAACAGGGGGAAACAATAGTCAGGCATTTTTTTAAATCAAGCCATGACATTTTGTCATTTTCGCCATTTATTGCGTATGTAACTCGAGGGGGAGGGGTAAAAATACATACGCCTTGTATGTGAAAATGTCGATAATTTTGGACGTCCCCTAACTGACCAGGTAATAAGTGTGGTGATAACTCTAAATGTATAACCCCTCCATAAACATATTGCATTATGAAGTTGTTGAGAAATTTCTCCTCTTTAATTTGAGATATTGCACGCTAGGAATGGTGGATTATTGAGGAAGTTACACTCCCAATGTAATGTCAAGTATGATTTTCAATTTCACATTTTCCTTTCAACCAATGAGAGTATGGCGGGTAAAGCATACGTGTGTGCAGCAGTTGATCAACCGTAGCGATGCGGCCGGTCGACTATCCTACAACCTGTGCATGAACCGGTGAGTTGGCACAACCTCTACCAGTAATCAATAATTTGCCTATCCGAGTCTAGAAAACCAAAATGCAAAAATGAAAATCATACCTGACCTTACATTTGGGAGTGTAACTTCCTTCTTCCCCCTTTTCATCAATTTAAATGATTAACAAATTAATCTAACTTTCAAGAATGCCAGTGTGATAAATTCTCAGTGCACTTTGTTTCATATTGTGTTCAGCCTTCAGCTTCACCCAGTATGATAATTAGCACACATAATAGCTTTGAATTGAATTTTAATGGATTTTGTGGACGGGAGTTAATTCAGTGATTGGTGTTTCTCATGTTATGGACCTCAATAAGAATAAAGTACTTGTATTGATGGATCAAAATCAGAATGAAGTACTTGTATTGATGGATCAAAATCAGAATTAAGTATTGTGTCACAAAGGTTAATATTACAATTGGAAACACCAATTGTAACCGCACACTCTATGGAAATAAATGGAAAGAGTCATATCCCAGCTATGTGTCTCACAAGAATGGTGTCATTGATTGTTGAAAGAGCTGAATTGTCGTGATATTGATCAATGGCCATACTTGCGACATGTTGATACCCACAATCGTATGTCGTCAATAAATGACACAAAAGGCTGACAAAAGCCCCATACCCTTTGGAAATAATGTAACAAGTTTTTCCTGATCCTACTTATAGTCACATGATTATGATAATTTCTAGAAAGTAAATCGTAAACCCGGTAGAGTGCCTCTGAAACAGCGCCATCAATGTCAACCTCTGTATCTTTTATGTTCATGCGTGGCGTCAGTACAATAATCCTAGACGACCGAAGGATTCAGTAGTCTAAACCAGGAAGCAGCAGCTAAAAATGGCGACTGATGAAATGTGACGTTCACAAATCTTTCCGACGAGTTCACAATATATTTTGGAAGGATTTTTTGTTTGTTAATTTGTTATTCAACAAATGGAGATTTAGTTGAAGATTATTAATAACTACACTCAGCATATGATTTTAATAATTAGATTCACATATTTTAATTATGCACTAACTAAAGCAATTCTCCCAGAGCAAAGTTTCACATGTTTTATGTTATAGCCGCTGGCCTACTGTATGCAAGCATACGGTACATCTCTAAAAGCATTGACAACGTTCGATGTTGAAAGTTTTTTCTTGTGGCACACTGACACAGATAATAGCACTAGTCTCAAGCGATATTATAATATGGTCAATCGTTGACAAACAATTCATGAATGCAGTATTAGATAGAATCAGATTAAAGATTGTACAGCATTCTACATTGTACATGCACTGCAATGATAGTGTAAATATTTAAGCACTCTTTAATTTGTGATACATGTAGTTCAGAGAGGTCGTCCATCATCTGTTCGTACTGCACATGAAATGTTTGTTCAATTGTTGGTTAAATTGTTGATCCAGCTGATTTTCATGTTGAACATTTAAGAGTATAAATATTAACCTTAAACTCTGGCAGGCTGACTTTCATTCCAAATAATTGAACAAAGTGATTGGGGAAGGGTGGACTAAGAAACTCAAACTTGACAGTAACAGGGATGGAACTCGTGTAGCAGGCGTGTGATACCACCACGACTGCAGTCTATTTTTGTCTCATCCCAAATCCACAAAAAGTTTAGCAGGGTTAGAATAAGTCTGGCAATGTTCTTGGGGAAGGGGATGGTTAATGGAGGATGGTTATTTGTTGAAATTCTAACTTAGAATTTCAACAAGAATCCATTATTGCAAAGAGTCTCCTTAATAAAGAGAGAATCCAAGTAGAGTTTGCACTTTAAAAAAAAAATGTATACACCAATGTAGTGGAGGAGATCCTAAAGACTCTCATACATTATGCAGATCATGTTGCAGCAAGATCTAAATGGGTTCTTGTAGATTTACACAATTTTATAACCCTGTTTAGTACACTCATGAAAATTGATCAATGACCAATGAGATCAGCAGGTGGCAGGATAACTGAATAACACATCGTGCATTGGCGTGCAATATGCATGTCCTCTGCATTGAATTGAACAATCTTTGACTTCTAGGCCATGTAAATGTGATCATGACATCTATTTCATATGGCCATTTTTACTATACAGGTACCGTAGTTCAATCAGTTCCAAATTGGCGAGAAATATTCGTTTTTTATCTATCCGCGCGCAAAAGTAATCCAAGCGTTTAAGCGCGATTTTGGCATAGG
This sequence comes from Ophiura sarsii, assembly GCA_035610835.1. Taxonomy (NCBI): domain Eukaryota; kingdom Metazoa; phylum Echinodermata; class Ophiuroidea; order Amphilepidida; family Ophiuridae; genus Ophiura; species Ophiura sarsii. The sequence continues at coordinate 16,439,911 of CM069458.1, read as the reverse complement.
CAAGCGTCACGCACACAATGACACTGCACGCCATGTGAGCGTTTCGCGCGGCGCTCTTCTGAATTCATTTGCTGCTGTAAACAGGTTTCGCTAATTTGGAACTGATCAAACTATAGGGGATAATTTTACTTCTAAAAATTGTCACTTCTCAATCTATTTGATCAGTGATCACCCTGTTGTTGAAAACAATTGCAGACAATTTTTTTGTATAAAATTCTCTTTCACTTTTAAAAGCACAGAACAAATCCAGACTTGACATGGTTGCTTCAAAAACCCTAAACTAGGATTGTTCATAGTCAATGATTCCTGTCCAAACTACATGAAAGATAACTTTATCAAACTGTTGAGTTTACATCATCATATACTATACTATCTATCTAATGTTATCAAAGACTGGAATAGGCTTCCTGAAAACATTACAGCCATCTCACGGAATTCAATTTTTTTAAAACAGATGCTAAAGCTCACCTTATTATGAATCACATGAATGTCTAGTTACTGTAAGGGTTATCCTTATAGCATGTTTATGTTTTGCTGTAAATGTACGCTGTAAATCTGTATTTTAAAGTTTATATAATATGTATGTGTATCGTGTGCAATACTTATGATAATATGCTGAACAAAATCAAATCAAATTCCTTGCATACTTCGCACCAAATTATAGTCAGGCCTGTGAAAAAAGGTGAAATGGGGAATCTCATTCCGGAGAAGTAGGGTAGTTTGATTTGATGGGAAGTTTTGCTTTTCCAAATACAGAAATTGAGTGAAATACATTGTATAGTCTTTTTTCTAGGAAATTTTGAATTGCTTCCAGGGAAATTAACATTTTTTGAATATTTGAACTTAGCCTTGAATATAGTCGCTATAGTAGCAGCTACTCGCTATAGTTTATTTGGCCATCATGAGACAGTATTAGTATTCTACTAATTGCAGCACATAACGCACGCGCCTACTCGCGAGGCTGGCATACATTGTACATGTCTACACACGAGCGTTGGTGAAAGGCGGAAGATACATACGAGTGCGTAAACGCTGCGCCTGTTAAGTTACAAGTTACGTCACTGTCCAGAGGAAGCCAAATAGAGTATAGCTACAATAAACCCTAACTACATGTAAGAAAGCAATTGCTTTTCAGCTGATTTATGTTTTAATTTCTATTTATAGAGCTCTTGTCACATCACATTTTATTTTCCCCCATAAATAAAGACCCCATTGATATTGACTAACAATAACATTACAGAATAGGCCTTGATGTACTAACATTAAGCTTTAATAAAAGGGTGTATCCATGAAAATCAATCAGGTCCCGACTCCCGAGGTGACTCTTTTGATAATTAAGTTGAATTTTATTTACCAGAATGATGGAGTGTGATCCAAATAACCAATTCCATCCATGCTGTTTTTGAGTACATTTAACATAGCTAATAAACGGCATTTTCACATTTTCTCGAGGGTGAAAAACAAAAATGATGGCCAAAACATAAGATTTCGCAGCGTTTTGGGCAGTAAAACAATGAATGTTCAAAAATTTTCACTCTTGAGAAAAAGGGTGAAATTCAAAAGTGAAAGGTATTTCACCCTTTGTATGGGGTGAGTGAAAACAATGAACTTGCTTATGATTTATTTTATATTCAGTTTTCGAACCAAGTAAGAAAGCAAAAATGTTGTAACCTGTTTACTTCTTACTTTATTGCTTGAATCTGCACTCAAATTAAATCAACAGTTATTGTTTTCCAATTAAGGTCCTAATTCAGTAAAAAAAATAGCAATTTGATTAATGTGATTAATGGGTCATGCTCATCACAGGGTCAGAGTTTCATCAACGGGTGCAAGAATCCATTTAGATTCTTGACAAGGGATTTGGTGAGAATCTATGGATTTTCCTCCATTCAAATAGTGCGTTGGACAGATTATCCACATGAATCAACTTGGAGTCTCGCAACTTACCGGCAGGAATCTTTGCGAGAATAGATTCTTGGATTTTCATTGAATTTCTGACCCTGTATCAACATGAGGGGTCACATGAGTCCTATAATGAATGGCCCTGGCCAAGGTTGTAGCCACAGTGGGCGGCGGTGAGCGGGGCAGCCACTAGGGCCAATCCGACCCTGACTGCCCACCATAGATTTCAATTTTTTTTAAATCTGTTCCTCATCAGAAAGCTCAATGCCCCTGAAAACTTATTTTTACCCCTCAAAACCTAGCCCCTGGACCCCAGTCGCTAACACTCTCTCAGCTCATCTTCAATATTTTACAACCACAAAAACTGTGCTAGTGACAACCCTGGCCCAATATGGACATAAGTTACATAAATGTCAAGAACTCCCATCTTAAGTTGACCCCGGTTAGCGCCATAAACTTCAGCACTGAAATCCTGAAGGTGAGACCTTAATGAGACAAACATTTCAACTCAAATATTTAACCCAAAAATAATTAAAGAAGAAGAACAGTTGTAAGCTCTTCTACTTCACAAGTTTCTCAATGAACACTTTTATATCTTGTCTATAGACCATTTCAAATCCGAAAATATCTGATAGGTTCCAATGCTTTCCGATTAGGCCAACAAAAAAAAAAAGTTGACTTGCCCTTTCAGGGTCAAAGTCAGGGTCGGACGGTCGGATTTTTTTTTTTTTTGGAAAATTTTTGAAAATTTACTGCACAAAAACACGTTTTAAAGATTTTGTTTAATTTTTTTTTGTTTAATTTTTTTTTTGATTTTTTTTTTGATTTTTAAACAAGCAGATACTACTTAAAAACACGTTTTGATCTTTCTTTATTGTTATGTGCTTCTTTCAATTTTTTAATTTTTTTTTTTTGAAAAAAAAAAAAAAAAAAAAAATAGCGACCCTAGATTTCCGAAAATTAGGGTCGGTCGGAAAGGGCAAGTGAACTTCTTTTTTTTTGTTGGCCTTAGCCGAGTCCTTTTGGCACCAGTCTGACGACTCCCAAGTCATCAACAGAAGAACAAACATGTTTCAACCGTGTGTGGATTGTGCTGGTGTTGGTGAGAGATTGTCTTCCTCACATAAAGTTGTAGCTTGCGGGTTTTTTTCAGTAACAAAACAGTGAGATAAGAGATTTGGGGTAATACCTTCACAATTTACCTTCAGCTTGATAAATGTTGAAGTTACTAGTATCAACGCCATCAATGATGATTAAAACAAAATAAGTCTTGCTACCAGTTAGTTATACTTCTCAAACTTAGGTGTACACTTGTTAAGGCTGGGAATTTCGGGCAGGCAAACAGGTTATACCTGCCCAATATTTCGATACCCAGATACCCGAAATTGTAAACTATAATTATTTTAAACAGTTTTCAAAGTCCCAAACGTGACATTATTAGATTACCCATATTTGACCCTAAACTCACATAATACCTCTTGACCCACACCATCGGAATAGTAGGCCTAACTCATAACCCAAGATCCTAAATACTAAAATATGTAATTTATTCTGGCAATAGAAGTGTTGCCTGTCACATAACATTAGAAATATTGATAATATTTGCATAATTCATTTTGATTTAAAAAGTATATATTTTGAAATCAATGTTTAAGTTCGAATGCAGGTGACTTTGTTTTCAAAGATGATTCATGCATGATTGCTATAATAACACAGGTTTTGAATGCATCTCAATACGGTGGCTTTAATGTACATGTTTACCATTTTCCCTTTCCAGAGATCACCTGCATGTGAACTAAAATTAGTAATTTCTGACTTCAATTGAGGATCCTAGATCTAAAAGGGGGTTAAGTCACAATCTTGTGAAATTGTAGTTAGTATCAGTTTTCTGCTACAAGGAGGATCTCTGCACCCTCTGTTCAAATGTTAAAGTTAAGTCATGCGGTAAAGCTGTGTAAGAGTCCAAGGGAGGTAAAACCCGAGTGGGTCAAGTCCACACATGGACACAATGAAACCCAGTTTTTGCCATTTTTCTCAATGTGACTTAACCCCCTTTTAGATCTAGGGTCCTCAATTTCCAAACATATTTTAATTTTTTTATATTTATTCTACTGTTATGTCATGTAACGGGCAACACTTATCTTGCTGTATTAAATAATAATTTACCAAATTTAGGTATTTTTCATCTATCAAAGCATTCCCAAATGTATGTCTTTGTTGTTTAAGATAAATGAACATTTCTTAATTAATTTTGACACCAAGATAGAGCTGAACATGGTATAGGGTCACATGAGGGCATTGAGGGGTCATGTATGAGGCCAATTGAGGTCATTTCGGTGATATGTAAGACTAATATGTATTCCAAAAATGTTTTTAATAATAAAAGGGGAGGGTCCGGTAGGTACCCGCTCCGGAAAAATGGGTCGGGTGGTACCAAATGGGGTACACTATTACCAGAAAATCCAGCTATCATTATAATGCTTGTATGTAAAGTAAACCACTAAGCTTTAAGCAGACAACCAATTCTATAAAAACAATCAACCCCTTCATGCAGTGAACACACCTAGTCCATGTGACCTGTTTTTCGGAACTTTTCTAATCTCGATTTGAAATGATCTATTGCCAATGTGGAGTAACAGATTGCACTTCTGGTATCAAAAGTCGCCCCATGATCGGTCGCTTACGGTTGGTCCTGGTCCAAATTACCCCCTGGATTTGAAGATGAAGTCAAGTCGATAAAATCACATTTTGCTTAGAGCAGAGTACAGAGTATTTTGTACAGAAACAGCTCTTTAGCCTCTTTGTATAAAAACAATCAACGGAATGTTTGGCAACTGTATCGCTTCAGTTTAAGAACTTCACTATAGGTATCACTCAGGTCAAATAATTAATGACCAATTTTATCGACACTTGATTGATAAAGTTACTCCAGTTGTGGTGAGCTGTGCAATAAATCAAAAACCCTGACCTGCAGAATCTGCTGTCATGTCCGTAGTTCAAGTTAACATTTTGTTGTTGAAAATATCAGTTTCCCCTTACAAGTCGAACGTGGATTTCTTTCCCATTCAAAACATCAAATTTCTCCCTGTACTCCCTCACAGGTCATCTTTTTTTTCCTCTTCTCCCTTAATTATTGTCCCAATTGACTGAATTTCTTCCCAAAAATTAAGGATTTTAATATTAACTTATTATTTCCCTACCCTCAAAACAGGATATTGTCCAGTATAAACTTATGTTACTTAGTTAGATTTGTGGTTTTTCTCTCACTTTTTGATATTGTAACTGCCTCAAGTTGTTTACATGCTTAATCTATTTGAGTAAAATGTTTTATCTTTGTCAGCTTGTCACGCCTGTAAAATTGTAATAAATTTATAAAGAAGAAATTGTGCATACCAGATTACCAAGTTGCATTTATCTCTAAAACTATAGCCCCAACTTTGGAATATTTCATTTTAAATTCAAGGAGTAATTTCTCCTTTTTGATTTGAGATGGTATGTGACGATTAGCTACATAATATAATAATTAAGACCACTACAATGAAAAGAAGTTGACAAATTTCATTTACAATTTACACCTTGTAAGTCCTAACGCGGGATACAGCAGAAAAAAGCAGAAAAGAAACCCTGTTCTTCAAGCCTGAATGACCCATTATTTTAGAAATTGGTAAAACAAATATTCTTGTGCAAATGCATGCAGACCCAATATACATGTATTTTTTTGCTTGTCAAAAATGGCAAACTGTTTACTGATTTAGGATTTTAACCCTAACCCTAGAACGTGGCAGTGGGGATGGAACGAAGAACAGGGGGAGGGGGTTAAATAAAAAATGGGGAAAATTATGTCCGCCGGCGCCGGGAGTTGAACCCGGGTCGGCCGCGTGACAGGCGAGATATACTAACACTCAGCCACGGGGGGAGGGCTTCACAGGCTAAGAAATCGGAGACCATATATACCCGTAGTTTAGTGCTACAGGAGATAGAACTTGTGCGCGCGCAAGCCACGTGGTGCTGGCTGTGAGGTGACTGTGAGACGTAGTAGCGTTAGGGTTATAGAAATGCACTGTGTGGTGTCGTATTAACCCTAACCCTAGAACGTGGCAGTGGGGATGGAACGAAGAACAGGGGGAGGGGGTTAAATAAAAAATGGGGAAAATTATGTCCGCCGGCGCCGGGAGTTGAACCCGGGTCGGCCGCGTGACAGGCGAGATATACTAACACTCAGCCACGGGGGGAGGGCTTCACAGGCTAAGAAATCGGAGACCATATATACCCGTAGTTTAGTGCTACAGGAGATAGAACTTGTGCGCGCGCAAGCCACGTGGTGCTGGCTGTGAGGTGACTGTGAGACGTAGTAGCGTTAGGGTTAAAGGAGAAAAAAAAGCAAAAAGCCTGGCAGACCGACCCCAACCTGATAGGTCTGTTTGCCCATAGAACAGGGTTTATTTCTCGTCTAAGCATCACATTGCTGAAGCATCCTGTCCGCCTCAGCCGTCATCCATTTATCGACCAATGAGTTGTCACTATTTGATCAGTTTCAAATTGGTAAAAATTGTGAGGCTTGTATTTGTTCGTGCCCAAAAGAATCCATGTCATTGCGCATATTTATTGATGAAATGGTGCGCTAGCGCATCATATATCAGCGAGCGGTGGACAAGTAGGTATTTTATTTGGGCCTGTGGATACATTATTAGCCTCACAATTTTCGCCAATTTGGAACTGAACTAATCCAGATTTGATTTTACTTTACCAAAGACTGAAATTCACTGAATTAGTTTAATGAAGTACTATATTCCATTTAAATTGTTTGTTCAATTATTATTTACACTATATAGTGGAAACTTGCTTGTTCAATAATTAATTAAACCATTCTTCAATTAATAATTTAAATTAATTAGGATTTTTATAGTTTGGACTTATTTTGGAGGCTTGGAGCTATATTAAAATATTCATAGAGTCGAGAGTTCGTGATGTGAGCACATTTAATACCTACATTGTAATGGTAAGTTACTTTTTGAACAAAACGAAATTTAGACAAGTAGTCATTATTTAGTCAAGTTTGGGAAAACATCATGGACATTTTGTTTTTAAAACAAAATTATAGAACAACTTTCTTATAAAGAGATTTTTTTTAACCTGAAAAAGACTTGAGAAAAAAAAGTCCAAACCTTTTTTACCCCCAAAAATGGCTGGTAAACAACAGTAGCGTATCTGGGGCCACTTGTCAGAGGGGCAAAGGATATTTTCCTAGTTGACTTTAACTTTACCAGGCTGAGAAGGGCTGCTGACGAGTCAGACATTTTAGAGGGGAAGCTTGTGTCATGTGTTTACAAATTATTAGTTGAAATTATAAAAATAAACATTCACTTCCACCTTTTAGTCCAATATAATATGTAGTTTGAGCTGTTCCTCCCAATCAAAGCTGTCAGGGGGCACTCTGTCCACCCCCTCCATGACCCCCGATGCTTTCTTGACATAAAGACCCCCGGAGATACGCTACTGGTAAACGAAACAAAAACGAGAATGGCAAAACCACAGACCGAGACCTGTGACAGACTTTTGACCGTGGTCACTGGGGTATGGATGGGCACAGGCTGCAAACTAGGCAATACGGAAAGCTCCTTGCAGGGAAATTTGAGCATTTGGAGGGAAATTTGGCATTTGGAGGGAAATGTTACTCTTTCATTAAGAAATGCATTCCATTCTGGAGAGAAATTTGGAATCGCTTGCCGTGAAAAAAACCCATTTTTTCAGGCCATGTGGATGGGCTGGGGGCATTTGCCATTTTGTGTTCAAATTCATTGTCAACTCAGTCAAGCAGAGGGTGTGTAATTAATACTAAATAGTAATTTGCATCTCATTTGTTTGAACATTTTCAGTAATTTCATGGGTATGGGCGCCCGATGAGTCTCTTTTTTATGGCGCGCATCTGTTGCGTTGGTGAATATTTGCAATCCTGGTTGTCGTGATAGGGACTATTTGATCCAAACTAAACTACTGCCAAAGTTTACCTTATCATCATGGCCGACTGAGTTGCTGCAATGTGTCTAATAAAGTTGCAATACAAAGCAATTTATACACTAAGTGCATTTACTTCTTTTAACAGATAAAGTTACTTTTTTCAATTTTCAATAATAGCCGGAATTATGGTATTGCAACTTTATATTATATTAGACACTCACAACAACAACTCAGTCGGCCATGATGATATGATATTAAGGTAAACTTGAAAGTGTACATTGGCAGTAGTTTGGCTCGGATCGAATAGTCCCTATCAGGACACCGGTGGAATTAAAAAATGCAGCACAGTTGAATGAGCAAGGGATTTCATTGCATTTTAATTAAGTGGGAGTGCGGAATGTCACAATCGCATTGGATTTTCATTTTGGAGCAATTGCAACTTCTCACATCATGACATGACTAATTAAATCGGCAATGTCTATCTAGACGATTTTGTAACTCATGTGCGCATGCTCAAACCAATTAAAAGTAGCAGTTGTCCACAGTTTATTCCGTACGACATGTCTGGCAAGATATAGCCCTTAATAAATCAGTTCCATACTTCCATATTGCTGAGAAATACTCTTTTATCTCTCGGTCTGCACGCAAAAAAGTCGCAATGTCTGGCTAGACGTCCCGTAACTCAAGTGCACATGCTCGAACCAATTAAAATATTCCGTACGGGACGTGAAGCAAGATAAAGGTAGGCCTATTAACTTAATATTGCACTAGGTTTATCGCAAATAGGTAAAATCAATTGATTATCCTTTTCTGATGCATTGTGGGATACTAAAGTGTATACATTCTTACCAAATTTGTACACTTTTCTATCCCACGGCACAATGCATCAGAAAACGATCAATTGATTTTATCTACATTGTATTCTTATTTATTTGCGATACCGTATCCTATCCTGTGAATGTGATCCATTCAGACCGTCCATGCGTATGACGCATCACGCAACTAACTTTGCAAAAATAGTGTTGATGCACTACTCAACTGATACTGATAGTGTTTGTAGGACTAGTAAAGTTCAGTAATCACTAAAATTAAAAATTAAATCAGATTCAGAGTCAGAGTCAGCAGGGTGAGCTTTTTATTTTGTTGTTGCCTTACAATGAATGTCGGACAACTCGGCCTTCGAGACAACTCGGCCAAGACAACTCGGCCTTTGAGACAACTCGGCCTTTGAGACAACTCGGCCAAAAGACAACTCGGCCTACGAGACAACTCGGCCACCGAGATTCTGCCTCCCACACAACTCTGCCATTCGACAATCTATAAGCATGATAAGCTTATGAATTAATTTTAAGTTAACATGTCAAACTTCAGAATATATTTGATTTTTGTTGACATTTCCTCATCACTGATTGAAATGAATTTCAACATTAATGACATTATTACATGATTAATTTGTATGAATTCTTTTTATGAGATCTTGCCCCTGTCATGTTGCCACATTCACTCGAACTAGTCTTTATTTTCATTAAAATATTGATTTAAAATATACTAATTGTGTATGTTTCGTTTTGTTTGGTGGCATTTAAAATTGCCGTGCAAATACTGTGGCCGATATGGGCTAATTATCTAATGGGATATGATTCACACCCACCACTACTAATGCGGGATCAATACATTTTCCTATGTTCTTTGTAATATTATTTATATTAATAATATTTGCGAGTACAATATTAAGTTAACAATTAACCAAAATTAATGTGTGCGAGATGTTTCGTTTTCAATGTTGCCGAGTTGTTTTATTGTCCGAGTTGTGTGGGACGTAGAATCTCGGAGGCCGAGTTGTCTTTTGGCCGAGTTGTCTCGAAGGCCAAGTTGTCTTGGCCGAGTTGTCTCGAAGGCCGAGTTGTCCTGACACCCTTACAATACGTGCGCTAGGTTCCTTCTGTCTGTATTCATTCGCTTCTTGCAAGAAGACTGGTTCAATTTCGAACTGATAAAACTATAGAGTTATAAAGTTAAGTATTCGTTTTGGCCTAGACTAGAGAGTCATCTCAATGATGATGATCTGAGAATGACAATCCAATGAATGCATTAAAAATGAAAACGAATCGAATTAATTATTAAACAAAGCGTCGAACGAAGAAAACGCCGCTATCTTACAGCTTACAAATCAAATATTCGCCCCAAAATTGATGAGTAAGATCAGAAAACTGTTATACTTCATATTCCAAAATAATATAATCAAACGCCTTCATAATGAGGCTATTTTTACCTCCCTTTTCTTACCTTCCCTCATCAACTTGTTAGAATTTTCAGCATGGCTGCGAAATTATTATAATAAGTCTCATTATCAGAAGACAACGCTATTCATTTTCAATTCATTCAGTGCCCATAGAACATCCAGCTTTGGGAACGAGATTGTTGATGAGTCCTATCACAAACAAATTATTGTAAACAAAACTGTACAGCACTATTAAAATCTTTAGAATACATTTAATCAAAAATAATTATTTAATACTGTAAAAGAATAATAGTTTAAGTTAAATTTGAATACAGTAAATTATTATCTCCATTTGATCACATTAAACTATCTAACTTGTGACCAAGGATGACCTATTGACCTTTCAAAACGGGATACCAAATTTTCGTTCGCTCTACATATCTATTCGTCATAAAAACTCAAAATTTAGAGGTATGTGAAAATTATTAACGGTACATTGTTATACATGAAACTCATATCTAATAATGTTGCACTTATTACGTTCGATCAATATCCAGGAATACTAATAATATTCTGTTGCACTTTCATAATATGAAAAGTTGCAAAATTCAGCACCCCTCCCCTTTTTCTTCAATAAATGGAAATGGCTATTTTGTACATTTACTATTTTAGTAGGGTTGTAGCAGCCTAGCAGGGGTGTGCCAATTGGAAGCCACTTTTAAATTAAAATTTGGTCGGCATAGAATTGGTAGCGCTATAGGCCTACCGATATTAAAGCATCCGACCATATACTAGTATAGTCCTTTCATTCATGGCCGTCGTTATCGACGGTCATTTGTAACCCTATATTATATAGTGCATCGGAACCGCTACGCTACGTGTACGTCAATGTAAATCAATTTAGGGCCTTTACTAAATGTCCAAATTTAGACTAAATACTGATATTTGACTTACATTTACTGTGTCATCTTGTTCTGTAATAACTCAGCTATCGTGATGGTGAATTGAATCCACTCACTGGCGTGAAAAAGAGAGAAAAAAATGTATTTTAAAACGAAACCCTAAAATAATTTACGAACAAATTGCGATTTGCCATTTTGTCCCAGCATGCAGTACGATTATGTGACGTACTGGTGACGTTGTGTGACATCGATAATTGCTCGATGCACTCGTTAAAATAAAAATATGATGTCTATCCATTTGAAACATGTTCTAGAATCGCTATTGCTGCGTTTCTAAATTTGCGGCGTCATAATGAATGATTCTATTTAAAAAATGAATGAACAAGCTAAATGATAGGTGTATTATCGGCCGGGTGCATGCTACTGATACAGGCCCGTAACTAGGGGGGGGGGGGGGGGGCTGAAAAAAGTCATTTTTTTTTGAACCAATGTACCTTTTTTGGCTCTCAAAATGATCTTAGATGACTAAAAAAAAATTGGGGGCAACCTTTTACAATTTTGTGGGTACCAATGTACCTTTTCAAAAAAATACCCCCCCCCCCCTAAAAAAATCCTGCTTACGGGCCTGTACTGATACGATTTAATATCACTCATAGTCATACAATGAGGCCCGACGGACTGCTGATGAGGGACGCCCGACTCGGACCAGGAAGGGGAAGAATCGGGGAGGGGGAAGGGGGAACTTCGGGGAGGGGGAGGGGGGTGTACCGTGTTTTGTACTATTTGCCACAGTACAGCACCATTTTCCGTGAAACGGGCAATAGTGTGAGACGTTACACCGCGTGTTACACTTTCTGTAAAAACAGTTGGTTCCCGAGTTGGTTTCAGCATCAATTTCTGAGTAGAAAATGACTCAGAAATCTCATACGTCTTTTTATGATTTTACTCCAGGGCTGTGTCTGTATTCGTTCATGTAAATGTGTGTTCTTTTAATATCTTGTCCACTTTCGTCACACTATAACGAGTTGTGTTAGAAATATGCTCCAAGCTATAGCTTGGAGCATTTTTCAAACGGGATGGGGGTGGGGCAATACATAGTTGTACCGAAGAAAGGCATGATTTACCGACAAGAAATAGTAAATGGTTGCCATCTGGCGTGAGCTCGAGAACTAACTGCAAAGGGGGCGGCTGTGAGGTCCTGATCCCCCGAGTTTGCTTTCATGGGCCCGATGTTCGGGGCCGGGCATAATGATATGGTAGGGTACTTTGTCATTCTGTCTGCTGTATGATCTTGAGATAATTGTTCTGGTGATTTAGAAATATAAACGCTTCTATTTACAGTGTAGGCTTACAAGCATGCTGGCTAACATGAAATTAAAGTTAGAAAAGATGGAAGAAAATTAAGAATGAATTAAAAAGAGCCACTTCCAACAAATAAGTTCACAATTTAGCTATCAGCCTTCGGATATGAGAAAAGAATAGTCTTGATCCGATCTCATTTCACACATACTCGACTTAGGCTTACTGCATGATGAGCGACCGGGCCGCGGGCACTCGACCAATACGCTACATAATCATTGGTAACCCTTTCTGTATCGACGGGACGGCCGATGTCACAGAATAGGCAGGTTATTATGTTTGATCTTCATTTGAGGGGCGAGAAATAAATGGAACTGACAAAATAAAAAAGTACCGATACTACACCAACGTGCGGCGTTGCGCACGCCATGAATGTAACCTTGCTGGGGGCAGCGGGACGAATCTTGGCGAGTTTACAGATTTGATCAATTTGCGTAGTAGATTCATGCGCTTTACTGCGTATAAACAAACCCTACTTCTGGTTGTAAACTCGCCAAGATTCAAGTTCCTACCTCGCTGGGTTTCAGACTGATATTTAAGTATTGTAAAGTGCTCTTGAAGAATGTGTGCGTTCATATATTTGACTCTAAAGTCACAATCTCAACTATTATTGTTGGGGTGGGGGGGGGGGGGGGGAGCCCCTCTCCCCTTCTTCATCTCTGGCTACGCAAGTCAAACTAATTATTTTCAATATTTCTGTCATTCATTGCTTGTTGTTTCTTTCGTTGTTTACCGTAAGCACTCATTTCATACATTGACGCAATAAAGCGTATACATGGTAAAAATGATTTACAGTGTTTTGGTTTGGCCAAGTTGTTAACGGCTCAAAATTCACATCCCGAATGGGGAAGGGTGAATGGGGTTTGGGTTGGGGGGGGGGGGGGGGTACACTCATATAATTGTTTCAGTGTATGTGTCGCCATCAAAATGAAAATTGGTCTCTGGAGGTCGGGGCCGCCTCAATTTTACAACTGGGATTCGGCCATTTTCCCCGGACATGTTTACAATTGTATTTAAGATCAAGACTATTCTTTTCTCATGTCTCAAGGCTGACAGCAAAATTGTTCACTTTATTTGTTGGGAGTGGCTGTTTTTAATAATATTTCAACCAGCATGCTTAGGCTTTTTAAGCCTGGCCCGAGCAATTTGCTTGAGTCTGATCCCCTCAGGACCCAAGCGTGTGTCTGTACTGACCGACCGTGTAAACAAACAAACAAACAAACAATAGTCTTTTAAGGATATTGAAAACAAGCCCTCCTTGTACAACGTCGATTCCAATAATATTATCTACAGGTGAAATTTGCTTAATTTGTAAGTTCGTAATTAGGCATCATGATGGCCCCACCCGCCCGCATGCACTTTGTGTATTCATCCTGAACTGATCCACTCCACTTCAACGCTTTCAAACTCAGTCAGAGTAGAAATTGCATCAGCTTGACTGGCCGTGAAAGTTGTTCTGCAGGACCATCTATAAAACACAATAATAATATATCAACCAATTAGTAATTACACTTTAAAACGCCATTTACCATAAATGTATTGATTTAGGATGCGGTATACTGTAAAAGTGGAAATTTTCGCGCTACATTTATTTTCGCGATTTTCGCGCTAAAATCAGCAAGCGCGAAAATAAAAACGCGCGAATATATTCATTTTATATGTAGGTCTATGTACAGAAGCTCAAAATCGCGAAAATAAAAACAAGCAAAATTGTTCAAAATGCGCAAAGCGCGAAAATTTCTACGCGCGAAAATTTCCACTTTTACAGTAGTTTAAATAGTGGCTGTCTGTACATGTCTGATACAAAATGTATCAAACTCACAAACTCGATCGTCAGCAACCGCACGGTAAAATTAATATTTCAATAAAATCGATAATATTGATGATATATTCAAGGTCATAAGGTCATCCACAACATCAGATTTTGGAGTCTAGACTGCAATTTCGCGGCGACATTTTCGCCGATAATTTCATCATTCACCACTATCACGAATACGAATCACAAGCCTAGTCACTACGGAACAACCACAGGAACAAGTAAGGACAATTTTGGGAACTAAAAATGTCATGTGTAACACAAAAGAACGATTTTAAGGTAAGGCCTAAATCAATAAATGTAGGCCTGCTTCCGTAACACAGATTTGCCCGAATAAGTACAGTCATCATAGATGACTGTACCAAAGGACTACCGACCATAGGCCTATAGGTGATCACGGACCTTCAATTTGCCGTTGACTACAAAGCATCAAAATCAAGTCTACGCTCTACTCGACCATACAGAAGAACGTTCCTAGTGACCATGTGTAGCTGTGTAAGCGACCGTTGTTTACATGAGCAATATTTCCGAAATTCGTAAAATGTTTCACTCGATTTTCAGACTTTGACTTGTAAAAAACATGTGAAAACTTGCATTATGTGTAAATATAATAACATGAGTATGTAGAGGAATCACTTTGTCAAATATTCTGTTCGATGGTAATATTTCACGGGAGTACAAAAAGGGTTAAATTTTGGCCGTTTTGGTGATGGTGCAATCTGAATTTGTTTGAATTCTCGTAGTTTGTGATCAACGGCATGTGACGTCACTCCGTAATCACCCATAAGGCTAAGGCATGATTATATTGTACTTTTATTTAGTTAATACTTAATAGACTAGTCGTCGTCAGAATACTTCGGCACTTTTTAAAACCGCCAACGCACGCGACCTAGTTAACGAGCGCGTGGGCGGGGACATTCACAACCCATGAATACGATCGCAGCCAATCGGATTACAGGGGCCGCGGCGCGTCTAATTGCTCAAAGATAACGCTGTTGTGACGCTGTTCTACAATGCACTTCCGTGTTTACGCTGTACGCAGTTGTCACAGAAAAAAGTGCCGAAGTATTCTGACGACGACTAATCTCTAAAATTAATAATTGAACGAAAACAAATAAGCAGCGTACATTGCGTGAAGCGCGCACAACCATTCGCGTGATAACTTCGGGCGTGTTCATCTTTGTACTGCGTTCGTGATGTTCGTTCAATTATTAATTTACCTAAGTAGCACTAGCAGACGATCGCGATGCAACGCTGGCCACAGGTCTCTCAGACATGTCAGACGACCCAATAATATGACAACGGGAGTGCACCATTTTGAATTATTTTTAACAGTCATCACAGGCCCGGTTAACGATGAAAATTCTTCTATAAATTATGATGAATTTGTCAAAACGATAAAATTAACATTCGCGATTAGGCCTACGTGTTATTCACTACAAATTCAAAATTTAGGTTTCGCATTGCCACCGTCGTCTGTGTAAATCTACAGCGCCCCAAAACCTATGCCGACCAAAAATGACGTTAAACCTGGTTAAACATTGTTAAGTCGCGTTAAACGCCGGTCACGGACGCATTCCGGACGATTACCATAATTTATGTAAATATGCAAAAGGGACCGTTTTTGCTACGTACATCAGTATAGCACTTTCCTATCCCAAAATTAATAGTATCCCTGGTTGTAGGTAGTCTGACCGAATTGAGGTTTTTTATGAACCACTACTTATTTTTTCGCTGTTTCAAATTTGCCACCAAAATTTATACATAATTTTTACATTGTTAAACATCATATTATGTTCAGTGATAATCAAGTACAAACATTGAACAAGTGTGTTTACTATAAGAATACACTAGTTATTTTGGCACATATTTAGAGAGTACATGTTCAGTGAACAAGTACATAAGTGTGTTTACTAAGAATAGACTAGTTATTTTGGCACATATTTTAGAGAGTTTTTGTGGTTGAATTACCTGGAACTATTATAGAAATGAGTATAAATCGTGATCTTGCTACTGTTAGAATGGTGTTGGTTGGTTGGTTCGGTCCTGTCATGACTGACAGCTCGTGACCTTACAGATACTACGCCACAAATAACGATTTTCAGCAAAGGAGTAACAATCACGGAGAGGGTGTCCAGTAATCAATTTTATTTGGTCAATCCACCGGGAACGAGGTCTGCCTCTCTTACGCTTCCCTTCAATCATGCCTTGCATGATCATCTTCTCTAGGTTGTTACCCTTGCGACGTGAGATATGGCCGAAGTAGCTCAGCATTTGGGTGTTGATAGCATGAAGAAGTCGTTTAGACACCCCTATTTCTTCAATAATACTGGCATTGGTCCTTCTCATTGTCCATACGATACGAAGCATACGCCTCCAACACCACATCTCGAAAGCAGCTATTCTGTTTTTGTCAGCTTTGGTTAGGGTCCACGTCTCACATGCATACATGGCAATTGGAAATACAAGGGCTTGGACTAGCCTGGTTTTTGTTGCTCTGGTTATTCCTCTGTCAGCCCAGATCTTGCTTAGGTTGATCATTGCTGATCTGGCCATTGCTAAACGGTGTCTAATCTCTTGGCTGCAACCACCCTCTTTGGTGATCAGGGATCCAAGGAAGTTGAATTTCGAGACCGATTCCACCTCATTACCATCAATTATGAGAGGCTCTCCAACACCATCTGTGCCTATGGACATGATCTTGGTCTTGCTGACATTTAGACGTAGGCCAAGCTGCTCACTCTCCACCTTTACTTTCTTCAGGAGTTCCGCCATCTCTTCCATATTTGTTGCAAACAGGGTGGTGTCATCGGCATAACGTAGATTGTGTATTTGGTATCCACCTACTGACAGCCCCCCTGGCCAATCATCCAATGCACGTCTCATTATAGACTCTGCATAAAGGTTGAAGAGTGCTGGTGAAAGTATGCACCCTTGACGGACTCCCTGACCTAGAGCAAACCAATCACTATTTCCTTTCTCAGTGCGCACACAGGCAGCTTGACCATCATACAGATTGCGAATTAGGTGGACGAGGTGGTAAGGGATTCCCATTTCTTGCAGTGCTGTCCACAATGCGGAATATCTCACACAATCAAAGGCCTTAGCGTAGTCTATGAAGCACATGAAGAGCTCCCTCTGGAATTCAAAACATTTTTCCATTATGTGACGTACATTGGCTATCTGATCTCTTGTGCCGCGGCCTTTCCGGAAACCGGCTTGCTCAGCAGGAAGTTCACGTTCAAGATGAGGTCTGAGACGTTCGTTGATGATGTGCAGCAGGATTTTGCTTGCATGTGGTATCAGAGCGATAGTACGATGGTTTTTACACTCGCTAGCATCCCCTTTCAGTTAAGTCTCGATCTTTCCAGGGATTAGGCGCCTATAACCTACACATAGGAATAGAACCTCTATCCTAGACAAACCAGAAAGGCGAACTAACTAGCCAGTTAACTTGGCTCACCTATCCTAGCCAACTGGGATGCGAAAGGAAGAACATAAGCTAGAGAAGGTAGTAGAAAGAGTGAAAGGTGAAATAAGAGTAAGAGTAGAGTAGGAGCACCCAAATGGAAAAAAATACCCACTTGGGAAAAATCCAACACTCATGGGTGCTGAAAAAAGGTAATTTTCGGCTCCTCGGCACTGGGATAATGCCTACCTTTGTGAGAATGGTGTATCATTTTATATTATGATAAAAGAGCCTCTCTCTGCTAGGCATGTTCATAAAATTTTGAAAATAAAATTATCTCTTTTCAAATGGAATAAATGGAAACAAAGTACTTTACAATAACAAATTATGGTTCAACCGTCAAATTTCTACTAATTCTAGGCACAGAAAAGATGCATTTTGGCATCCAATCAGCTGGCTGGCGTTCAAGGTGTTCGATTTCATAACAGATTTAGCCAATCAGGTGTATTCGGGTAATTTTTTTGTTTTGGGGGGGGGGGGGGGAATAACAAAAATCGTTCCAAATCGGAGAGAATTCTCCAAGTCCTCATCGGGGTTAAACGTGTTTCTGGATCGTCCAAAAAGCTTGGCCTAGGCAGATAGGCCTACCGAACATTTGGCCGTTCGGAACTGCCTGTATCTTTTCAGATTGGATACTTGCAGAATGGCGACAACTCTTTTAATATTAATTCAGACTAGATAAAAAGTAGGTTATTTCTTTAAAGCAACAAACGTTCACGTTGTGTGTAGTGTGAGTGATCAGTCAAGGTGGATGAGTGTTTGCGATCTTTGAAGACATGAAGCGTTGGCCGGGTTTGGCATGTATCATTGCCAATCCTACCAGCACAAGATTTTCTCTGTAAGGAGAGCATCGTATGTTAAATACGGTTTCTCTGTAAAGGGAGAGCCGCAAGGTCACTATAATTTCGCTTTTCTTTAAATTGGTTGTAAACATTATCTGCAATGCTAAAATGTAGTGAATTGTCAGTTCAATCTGATCCAAGGATCGTTGAAAGCGAATGCTGAATGCTCACTTCGAAATCTGTTGCTAAAGAAATGTCCTTTGTTTATTTTCATTTGTAGGCTTGTAGGCTTTCCAAAAACCAAGTGTTGGCTTACAACTTTTGGATGTACCATTTTTTATGCATGTGACGACCGAAAAATATGTCGGTGAAAATTAAAAGAGTGCAAGCGAATATCTAAAAATTGAACGTGTTCGCTCAGGTTGCGGCCATGAATTCTGAGGATTTTGACGAACAACATAGAGCGTTGAATTAAGAATCAGAATTGTTATGCTTGACGTATAGGATAAGGCAAAAAAAAAAAAAAGTTGACTTGCCCTTTCAGGGCCAGAGTCTGGGTCGGACGGTCCGATTTAAAAATAAATAAATTAAAAAAATCAACCGGGAGATACATGTACTACACAAAAACACGTTTTTTTGTTTTTTTAAACAAGCAGATACTACTCAAAAACACGTTTTCATCTTTCTTTATTGTTAAATGTGCTTCTTTCAAATTTTTTAAAACTTTTTTAAAACCTTTTTTTTTTTTTTTGAAAAAAAAAAAATAGCGACCCTAGATTTCTAAAAATTCGGGTCGGTCGGAAAGGGCAAGTCAACTCTTCTTTTTTTTGGGGGGGGGGGCCTAAGGCCGCATTACTCAAGTCCATTTACAAATAGCCCTAGGGGCCAGTGGCTACATATTTGATTGTAGATTTGTTGCTGGTTTGAAATGATAATCTTGCGTATCGAAGGCTAGTCTCTCGTAATAAATACCATACACTATTCAGACTAAGATTCATTTAAGCTGAGGTGCTTTATATAAATGTGTTGATACAGCGGTTATATGAAAGTTACCCAAATAAAACAGGGAATTGTTGGTTATCACAACGTTTGTTGCGGAACTTTTGTCATTTTGGTTGTCTCGCAAGCTTAGGCTACAAATGTACATTGTCCTTAGAAAGTGTTATTCCAAAGGAGAAGCGCCCGCAAGGGGTGGTTTCTTACAGTACCACAGATCAGATCTGGTAAAATGTCTACCATCTGTAGTTGTACTTAATGAATTAATGTTAATTTTTTTTAATAAATAGGTAGTCATTATAATAATTTTGAAATGACGTTTGGTATTTTTTGTGGATTTTTTTTTGAAAAAGAAACTATCATAGTAATTATAGTCGGATTTATAATTGAACAAACACTTTGAAGCAGCGTATTGCGTACATTGCGTGAAGCGCGCATAGCCGTAAGCGTGATAATTTCGGGAGCGATAATCTTTGTGCTGCGTGCGTGTTGTTTAATTATTAATTCGACTAAACTAGACTATTAGTATAGTTATTTGATAATTTATTAGGGCATTTATTCATTTTTGACGGGGGGGTGGTCTGTGAATCATAATAAGTTAAAGGTACATATTACCTTCATATCAGAATGTGAATTTATTTTTTATTTGCAGAGGCAACAAATCAGCGTAGAATAAGCACCAACAATGATGATGTAGAACTTTAGTTAATGCCCTTTTTAAATATGCTTTCTTTGTTGGACAAAATCCTGAACATGGGAAATCTTCAGTAAACATTTAGTCATTTTGGGACTATAACATCACCAATACAATACAAGGTACATCAAATGTAGGTCTATGCTGTTTCTGTCATGGAAGATTTCCAGATTTTATTGCTACATGTATTTTAAAATCTGCCCAGAAAAAGAAGCCGCATCTGACACATAATTCATGAGGTAATGAATGCACATTGAGCACAATAAATTTGGTGTGCTGATTGCCAAACTTTTACCAAATCGCTATCTACTGCTGATAGCAATAATTGTGTATGAAATGCTGTATACGCCATTATCTTTATGTGTGGATATTTTCTTGGTTGCAATAATTATCTAATCAGCTAATAAGGCCATAATAAGTCAAAATGCGAAATTTAGAAAAAAACCAGAAAAATTGAGAAAAACATTAATTTTTAAAAATTAATAATGATGTCACTTAGCTTTTTCAACCATATTAATTATTATTGTATGATGATTGGTGAATGATCCCAGCCATGTCATTTGTTCTCTTTTTATAGGTTCCGTAAAATAAAATGGCGTATACAGCATTATCGTTTTGTAAAGAGTGTGGACTGCTACGATTACAG
Organism: Ophiura sarsii; assembly: GCA_035610835.1. Classification (NCBI taxonomy): domain Eukaryota; kingdom Metazoa; phylum Echinodermata; class Ophiuroidea; order Amphilepidida; family Ophiuridae; genus Ophiura; species Ophiura sarsii. Next base: position 16,419,166 of record CM069458.1, on the reverse strand, counting down.
GATGTGACAGAGCAACTTCAAAAGTTATTTACTGACAAAAGATATCAACCAAATGTGTGTGGCATTTGCCAAAAGGAAGTGAAAGATGTATTGAGACTTTCTTCAAATGACAAGAAAACTAGTGGAAAAGTTGGTGCTCCAATGGATAATGATAACATTCAGAGAGAGACAGACAGCAGTGGTGAAATCGTAACCACAAAGAGCAACCAAGATGATAATAAGAACCAATCACAAACTGAAGAGAGGAGACGCTCAAATGTTTATTCTATAAATGTCATTTATAGCGTGGATCGTAGTTATTATTCCAATATTGATTCAGATCTTTCAAATGAAACAGTTCACAGAGTAACAAGTCTTAGCAGTGGAGCAGTACAAGGTAAACAGAACAAGGGAGAGAGTAAGTCATCAGAAAACTATGACTCTGAAGATAATAACGATGCCACTGGAGATAATGATGTCACTACATGTAGCGATGATGCTGCTTCTAGCAATAATGATGTTGCAAGAAATGACAGTGAACATCCTACTGAATCGGTACCAAATGTGATCCCTACTTCTAAATCAGATGAGCCAACTATCCAAATTGAGCCAGAAAATCCAACCGAAATAACACTGGAAAAGACAACTACTAAATCTAAGAATAGTCTAAAAGAATATTTAGAAATATTGTTGACTGATTCAGCAGACACATCGACTGCTAACTCACAGCTACATGTACCTTCGTCGGATATACCTGTCAAGCCACTCAAAAAAAGATGTCCTCGTCTTTTTCCAAATCCAGACCTTGACATCAGTCATATAACCAAAATGTTGGATCCAAAGGTTGTAGATATAATGGGGATACCAGTGTGTATCGATATGCCATTCAAATGTAAATATTGTAACACACGGGAGGCAGAGTGGTGGCGTGCAGGTGCATTTCTGAAGCATATGAAGAAAAATCATGCAATACCTCTAATCACAAAACCTTATGTTTGTGATCAATGTGGTAAAAAATATGCAAAACTCTTTGATGTAAGAAGGCATAATCAAGTTCATACCGAAATCAAATCATTTAAGTGTGACTATACTGGTTGTGATAAGGCATTTAAACTTGAGCTATATTTGAAAAGACATAAAGTTATCCACAAATGTGACAGAGGTTTTAAGTATATGTGTAGCAGGTGTGGTCACCGGTTTACATCAAATTCAAAATTAAAGGAACATGAACATGTGCATTCTGATGTCAGATCTTATAAATGTGAATATTGTGGTAAGGCATTCAAAACTGATCAATGTAAAAAGAACCACATCGAATCTGTGCATAACAATGGGGAAAGACTGTTGGTATGTGAAGTCTGTGGCAAGAAATTTAAATCACAGAAGGATTTGTGGATGCATAATCGACTTCATAAGGAGAAAAAATACAGTTGTGAGCATTGTAACTACCGATGTGCTAG